>OX439133.1:14742404-15134904 GCA_949318235.1 Ecdyonurus torrentis
TTAGGCTAATTAGAAAAAAAGTTATATCAATTTTTTAATTTTGTTGGTGCCAATTTGACGCGCTCACAGCCCACACACTACTAAAAGTTGAATAACTCTTTTTCTATTTAGCCTAACTGATTGACTTTCGGCCGATAATTATAATTATGAAAATTTTAAATATTCTGAAAGTTTTGTTGAGTTAGGCCAAGCAGAATTAAAATTATATCAATATTTAATTTTGTGGGGGCTAACTTGACGCGCTCACAGCCCACACACTTCTAAAAGTTGAATAACTCTTTTTGTATTTAGCCTAACTGATTGAATTTAGGCCAATATTTAAAATTATGAAAATTTTAAATGTTCTGAAAGTTTTGTTGAGTTAGGCCAAGCAGAATTAAAATTATATCAATTTTTTAATTTTGTGTGGGCTAACTTGACGCGCTCACAGCCCACACACTACTGAAAGTTGAATAACTCTTTTTCTTTTTAGCCTAACTGATTGCATTTAGGCCAATATTTAAAATTATGAAAATTTTAAATATTCTGAAAGTTTTGTTGAGTTAGGCCAAGCAGAATTAAAATTATATCAATTTTTTAATTTTGTGGGGGCTAACTTGACGCGCTCACAGCCCACACACTACTAAAAGTTGAATAACTCTTTTTCTATTTAGCCTAACTGATTGAATTTAGGCCAATATTTAAAATTATGAAAATTTTAAATATTCTGAAAGTTTTGTTGTGTTAGGCCAAGCAGAATTAAAATTATATCAAATTTTAATTTTGTGGGGGCTAACTTGACGCGCTCACAGCCCACACACTTCTAAAAGTTGAATAACTCTTTTTCTTTTTAGCCTAACTGATTGAATTTAGGCCAATATTTAAAATTATGAAAATTTTAAATATTCTGAAAGTTTTGTTGAGTTAGGCCAAGCAGAATTAAAATTATATCAATTTTTAATTTTGTGGGGGCTAACTTGACGCGCTCACAGCCCACACACTTCTAAAAGTTGAATAACTCTTTTTCTTTTTAGCCTAACTGATTGAATTTAGGCCAATATTTAAAATTATGAAAATTTTAAATATTCTGAAAGTTTTGTTGAGTTAGGCCAAGCAGAATTAAAATTATATCTATTTTTCAATTTTGTGGGGGCTAACTTGACGCGCTCACAGCCCACACACTTCTAAAAATTGAATAACTCTTTTTGTATTTAGCCTAACTGATTGCATTTAGGCCAATATTTAAAATTATGAAAATTTTAAATATTCTGAAAGTTTTGTTGAGTTAGGCTAATAAGAAAAAAAGTTGTCTCGATTTTTAATTTTGTGGGTGCCAACTTGACGCGCTCACAGCCGCCACATCGTTTTTTCGTTCATAACTCTATTTTCGTGTACAATATTTTTTTAAAAATGATCAAAAAAATTAGTACTAACAAAATACTAAATATTTGGTAAGTTTTATTGATTTAGGCTGGGGTGTGGGGGCTAACTTGATACACGTGCGTCAAAGTAATAATGTTAACACGTCAATTGTATATATATAAATTTTTGTTTTCGGGAGGGAGGGGGGGGTATACTGCAGTTAGAGAACTTTAACAAAGTTCTTTAAGTGCAGTTATAGCATTATAAGGTTGTATGTAAAATAATGTAAAGTTATAAAAGGACGTATACTTGTTTCATTATTGTTATCGCAATTATTCTTATTTTTACACGTTATATATTTAAATTAAAATGAATTTGAATGGATTTAAAAAATATTTTTTGTTCCAAAAAAAAAATTTAATAATATTTTTAATTAAAAAAAAAATATTTTTTTATGATTATTTTATTAACTTATCCTGTTATTTTTAAAGAACAATGACGTATATATTTTGATTGGATTTGTATGTGTTTGACATAAGTATAAACTTATTGTAAAATGTCCTATCGTTGATTTTATATTTCGCGATGGTTTATGCATGTAGTTTGTATAGTATCAACGGCAACTTATATATAATATAAACTCCTTGCAAACCGAATAACTTTATTATCAAGCAAAATAAATATAACTTATATGATCAATTCCAGGCTATCTGGGACAAGCGTGACCCAAGCTATCGGAACCTAGTTCAAGTTGATATGGGAATTTATTACCCCAGTCATGAGATTTAATGTAGTAGATTTCAAAAAATTCTCAAAAAAATTTCCTGGTAGATATGGCGATTTCAAAAAATTGAATGACTGCAAGAACAAAATTAAAAAAGCGTTTATAACTTTTTTTCTAATTATCGTAGAAATATAAATTAAACATAAATGATCTCCCAATACATGAGCGCACAAACTACCCCAGTGACCTTTTGACCTTGGAATTTTCCTTAGGTAATTATTTTTTAATTTAATTTTTAAATTTCCCGCCACGAGCACAATAACCTTTGTTCTGAGAAATCAAAATAGCACAAATATGCAAAAATATTTCGTGTATAAGAGGTGTTAGTTTTGTTTTGGAGTTTTTGATACACTTGGAGATATTTGCAATTGCATTAAGTAACCTCGGTGCGCTCAGCCTTATCTTAGCATAAAGTTAACGTTCTTACGTCTACTTATTTTTGTCTGCTAAATTTTTACATTAAAATAATGACACAATATTTTAAATATTTTCCTTTTAAGTAAATGCATTTCTATTAAGAAAAAAGAATATATTTTTTTAATTGGAGTGTTTAGGAAAGGTTTTATGATAGTAAAATGAGCATCGCACATGTTATTATTACACTTTGTTAAAAGAAACAAAGTAGTTATTTACTTTTACTTTTTATATTTAATTTTTAATTTTAATCAACATTTTAATTATATCACTAGAAATGTACATTTTTGAGAAATAAAACCTAAAATCTAACTTATTGCACAAACACTCGCACACGGAAAGAACAATAAAAAAAAAAATCTATAAACTGATAACAAATGTAAATTTTAAATTTTGCGCCATTCATTTTAGGTAGGTGTGCTACGATAATCTAGTTACATGTTATATTAATATATTTCAGGGACTGGATCAGGATCCGGATCCTCGATAGATCCTCTAAAATTAAATCAGAGGATCCGGATCCGGGGATCCCGGATCCTCGAAAAAAAATAAAAGGATCCGGATCCGGGTTCCTAGATCCGCGATAGAATAAGAGGATCCGGGATCCAGGATCCCCGAAAAAAATAAAAGGATCCAGATTACAGTTTTATTTAAAATTTGAAATAAATTTTTGAGCATTTCCTCTTTTTTTTTTTCCGTTAGTATTTATCTGTAATGTTTATTTCCTATAAGTTAATAAATTTAAAAACTTATAAATTACATAAACTTTTAAAAAATTATTAAGAATATTTTCCTAAGCTCTACTAAAAATGTAAAAATTAAGGTTTAGATACATTATAGACAAGTTAGGAGAAGACTCATTATATTATTAACGTAAAGACGTATGCAATGCAGGTTGAAAATAAATCTTTCTATTATAAAATGAGTAATTTGTTTTTATGACTTCATGCTCCTCCCTGTATTCTATACCTATATTAAATTATATTAAAAATATTCACTTTAAATATGAAATAATTTTGTAATACTTTTTATTTCTATGTTTCTATTTACATATTTTCGTACTAATACTAACTAAGTAAGTAAACATTGCAAATTCACGCGTGGTAAATTTTATTTTATTTTTAGATAAAAACAAACGCATCCGAGATCCACGAAAAAAATAAAAGGATCCGGATCCAGGATCCGTGATAAAATAAAGAGGATCCGGATCCAGGATCCACGAAAAAATAAAAGGATCCGGGATCCCGGATCCTTAATAGAATAAAAGGATCCGGATCCGGGATCCCGAATCTGCAATAGAATAAAAGGATCCGGACCCGGGATCCCAGATCCTGAAAAAAAATAAGAGGATCCAGTCCCTGATTTATTTGCTAATATAAAAATAATGCCGTGAATAATATAATGGCAATTATAATTCAATATTTTATTATTAATTTAATTAAAACAATTAATTGAAAGTTGTAATTATACAATAATTAGCTTAGATATTTGTTCTATTATTTAAAATTGTAATCACTATCGGTACTCGGTAGTCATTATATTAAAAAATATCAACTACTTTTTTTTAAAAAGATAAGTGTTTCTAATTGAAGTTACAATTAAAAGGCTACAGCTACAAAAAAAAAATAATAAATAAATAAACACCACTTTTATTATTTTAATGTAAAATTTAGCAGACAAAAATAAGTAGACGTAAGAACGTTAACTTTATGCTAGGATAAGGCTGAGCGCACCGAGGTTACTTAATGCAATTGCAAATATCTCCAAGTGTATCAAAAACTCCAAAACAAAACTAACACCTCTTATACACGAAATATTTTTGCATATTTGTGCTATTTTGATTTCTCAGAACAAAGGTTATTGTGCTCGTGGCGGGAAATTTAAAAATTAAATTAAAAAATAATTACCTAAGGAAAATTCCAAGGTCAAAAGGTCACTGGGGTAGTTTGTGCGCTCATGTATTGGGAGATCATTTATGTTTAATTTATATTTCTACGATAATTAGAAAAAAAGTTATAAACGCTTTTTTAATTTTGTTTTTGCAGTCATTCAATTTTTTGAAATCGCCATATCTACCAGGAAAATTTTTTGAGAATTTTTTGAAATCCACTACATTAAATCTCATGACTGGGGTAATAAATTCCCATATCAACTTGAACTAGGTTCCGATAGCTTGGGTCACGCTTGTCCCAGATAGCCTGGAATTGATCATATAATAAATTAGCAAATGAAAGTATAAAAATTGTTTTCCTTGGCACCATTAAAAAATTGTATGATATAATATACATAATATTATACGCGTATCTTTATTAATGAATTATTATTATAACATTTCACGTACAAATATAAGCTTTATTATAATTCTATTAAAATTATAGAATATATATATATATATATAAAGAAGTATAGCTTATTTTATATGGGGGTGGTAAGGATAAGGATTATTATAAGATGTAAAATATGAAGCTAATTAATTAAGAGATATAATTTGTAATTAAATTATGATAACAATGAAAATCATGATGTCGTATATGAAAATAAGTTACCACAAAACGTCTTAGTTATAAAGCTTTCAAACAAAAACATCCCATTCTTATTCCAAGATAATTAAAAAGATTCACAGGTTGAATCATTAAATGGTGACAATTGGGAAATAAGAATATTATTTTTACTATATAGTGACTACAACTGTTTTGAAGCCGACTATAAGTGATTTCAGTCACATCCGCTTCCGTTTCCACTTACTACGCATGCGCAGAACGTCGAAACAGATTCGTATGTGACCAAAATTGCTTATAGTCAGCCTTAAAACAGTTGTTTCTTAATTATAGCCAATATTTCTAGAATTTCTAAAAAAAAAAAAAAAAAAAAAAAAGGGGGGGAATAAAATGACATACGTATTATCAAATAATTCGTTTGATCCGCGTGTTTACATTATAATTTGTCAAATTTTATTTGCATTCCTATATTTATATAGGTATATGCATATTATAAAAAAAGGGGTTATAATTGCAAAAATGGATTTTATATAATATTTTTTCCTGGTTTCGATTTTGATATTGTTTTCTCTGATATAGATTATCTGCGCAAGAATACGTATTTGAATTTTTATTTAAAATATTTTCTGATGGGGAAAATATAAAATTTACAGGAATTAAAATATAACACTGAATAACGGTTGGAAAAACATCGAATTCAAATTTAAATTACAAAATATTTTATAAACTTTTATTTTAACAGATGAAATAATAATAATAATAACAAAAAATTTATATAAATAGCTCTTTTAAAAATTTAATACAAAATTACAAATTACAATATAAAGACAAATTAAATTATATATTTACTTATAAACATTTATTCCAACTATATGTCAATGATAAAGTATTATAATTATATATACAAAAATACAACAATACATAATTTAATTTTTAAATGCACAAATAAGCCCATAAAATTCAATGATATATTGATTTCATCCCTTAAAATTATATCTTATATACCTTAAAATAATTAAATATCTTGGTTTTAAAATGTTACATTGTAAAATTACATCACGTACTAAATACAATGGAAGCCATATTATATAAGAAAGTTTTCGTTCGTATATAACTATGAAGAGAGAGAGAGAGAGAGAGAGAAGAGCATGAGGAGAGAAGTTTTTGTTCTTCGGCTTGTGATAATTAGATATTTTGACGTTAGCTTATTTGAAGTTAATTACAAATTATTTTAATAGAGCAAGGGATTTAATGAGGAGCTTTTCTCTCTCTCTTTCTCTCTTTCTCTCTTCTCTCTGCTTTAACTTCAATTACTTTCTTAGCAAGTAAGGCACTAAATCTTACTAACTATATAATATAGAAAACATTTTAGAACAAAAAAAGGAAAAAAAAAAAAAAGTTTATAAGATTAAGGTAGAAACTTCACAATGTTAAAGGTTAAGTATAAACTATAACGTAACATAAAGTAATAACGAGGTAAAAAAAAAAAAAAAAAAAAAAAAAAAAGAAGAAAAAAAAATGCATCGTTTGTATATTATAGTAAGTGCGAAGTATATATGCATTTTGTCATAACAACGAGTATCGTTCTTATATATAGGGTGTATGCGCATGACGTCATACTGAATGCGTTTCGACGCCATACTGGAGCAATGAAAAGCATTTCTCAGCATATAGAATAAACTTCATTTATTGAAATATAATTTTGAAATATAATATATATACACAACTCAATATGATATATAGTATACCGAAAACAAATTTTATATTATAGATTTTACCGCGCATAACATTTTATTTATATACTTGTATTATAATTTTAAAATATTTTGAATAATTTTCATGTTTATTTTTATAAACTTTTTTAAATTAGTTAATAACTCAATTTTTTTTAATTTTTAAAATTTATTAAAACTTAAATTATAACATTAATTTTCATATTTTATTATTTCTTTCATAAATAATTATTATATTAAGTAATGCATAATCAAGAATTTAGGACATTGTAAGGTCAATTCACTGATTATAATCATCATATTTGGTTAGAATATAAACTAACGTAACCCTCTATCCACTAAAAGTAACTGCTTATTTTGACTAATAATGCAAATTTATTTAGTATGTTTATATATAACTTATAACTATTATTTATAGGTATAAATGATACTTTTACATAAATTGCTCTAATATTAGGGGGTGTATTCGCATGACGACACATTTTGACATGATAGAGCTTCGACATCATGCATACTGCGGATCAATGCGAACAACATTGTTCAGCATATGACAAACTTCATTATGGTTTATTTGGGGGGGGGGGGGGGTAAGAATCAGTTAATTTTTATTTTTGACACATACTTGAGATATAAAAGTACATCTATATAGTATAATTCAATAACCTATATAATATAACAGAATCAATGCTTTCAAAAACATTACTTATTATTTTTAATGCGGTAATAGATATAGCTTGTATCTCAAAATTTAAAAAAAGCGTTCGAAACTTTATGCCATTTGAAAGAATTAATTGTAACAGACCCATATAGAAATTTCAGAACCCGTGACCATCAAATAAGAGAGAAAATAATTATTGAAATTAACATGGGCTCTTATGGGACTATTAAGTCTTCAAAAATTCATAATTTAAAATCTAGCCTATGGTGACCCCCCCCCCCCTTTTTTTTTTTTTTTTTTTTTTTTTTACATTTTTGAATTTAACATTATCCAATCACTGCATGTTCAAAATTTCAGATTGTTCTTTATATTTGCTATTTTTTAGTCAAATCCCGCAGTACCTGATTTCCCTCCTTAAACTGGCAAAATGAATCGATCGTTTTTTTTTTATTGGCCCATGTTATTGAGTGCTCAGACATAGCGTCGACTTTAGCGTGAATGCATATACACCCTACAGTAAATATATACTAAATATTATATTTTTATCAGTGAATAAACAACAATGGTAAATATATAAAATTAACATAATGCTAAAAGATGTTCTTAAACCATTTCTAAATGTTGCAAATACCTTAAGATTTTTTTTCTTCTTTTTTTTATATATATCAAATTACATACATATACGTTTAAAGTTTTCCTCTTTTGCTTTTATATATAAGACTTACGACTTTCAATTCAAGAAAAGAGTATAATTTGAAAACTTCGAGCTCTATAACAAGAGAGAGAGAGAGAGAGAGAGAGAGAGAGAGAATTTCAAATAAAACGAGAGAAAAAAAGGGGAGAGAAAGGTTCATTTCAAATACTTTATTATTTTCTTTTCTCAATCTCTTATTTTTCCTCCCTCTCTCAAATTAAAAAGCAATTTCTTATTTTCTTAATTTAATTAAGAACAAAAAAAGCAAAGAAGAATATTATCAAAAGATCTAGACATTATTTTTTATTATTTTCTCTCATTATTAAATAATTTTTAAGTCATTTAATTATTATCTTATTTTATTTCTCTCTTCTTTTATAGTTCTGTATATTTTTATTTTATTAATTTTTACATGTTTTTTAATTTATGTGCTCATTATCCACATTCAGTCTACATTCTTTTCAGTTTCATTTTTAGCTGTCACAATTTTATGTTATTAAATATGTTCCCTTATCTTTGAAGTTTATATGTGTGCATAAAATAACAAAAACTATTTATCAGAGGGAGATTTTTTTTTTTTTAATTATCTAATTTTAAAGCAGAATTTCATAATATATATATATATGCATTTAATTATACTTGCGTGCGGGGGACATGCCGCAATATTATTTTAAATATATGTAAAGATTGCTTATATAAATGCATTATATACATGTATGCATACTAAAAAACAATAAAGATCTCTTTATCATGGCACAGTAATATAGTTTAGTCAAATAACCGTATAAAATGCGTATATATATCTGAACCATTTAAGGGTTGAATCTCAAAATTTAAAAAGAAAACTATCAAACTTTATATATATGCATGCCATGCCATTTGTAAAGTTTAACAGCTTCCTATTTTTATATAAAATATTTTTAAGAACCTGTGACCTGTGACCATAAGAAGGAAAATAATTATTGAAATTAACATAATATATAGGCTCTTCATGGTTCATGGGACTAAAATTTGAAAAAATCATAATATAAAATCTATCATGGTGACCTCCCATTTTTTTTTCTTTTAATTTTTGAAGATACCTTCATCCTATCACTGTACGCAAGATTTCAGATTTTCTTTTTACAATAATTTAGTCAAATCCCAAGAAGTTTCTAATATCCCGTCTTTTTATTAAACTCATACTAATCTTATCTATATTAGTAAAGCACCACCACGATTTTACTTCTATTCAATGTAAAAACACTTTATTCACCATGTATACAGTTAGTATACCAAATACTGATTATCATTCAAAATCATGCATTCTTTATTCTTTAATGGAACACATTTCAATATGAAGTTTTTTATTTTATTTTAAATTACATAATAATTTTTTAAAATTATAATTATATAATAACAAATTTTTATAAATAAATATATAAAAAATAAATTTATCAAGCAAAATAAATTTTTAATTATTGTTATATAACTTTGATTGTTATATAAACAAAATGCAACAAAATGATTTTAAAAAATTATTAAATTATTTAAAAAAATAATTGCATTACCTCTTTTAATATTATTTCCTTGGTTCTTATAACGTCGGTATTATTGCTTCATTGGCGCTTATATTATTCTCTCTCTCTCTCTCTCTCTCTCTCTCTCTCTCTCTCTCTCTCTCTCTCTCTCTCTCTCTCTCTCTCTCTTCTCTCTCCCTCACTACAATGTTATAATACGATTAATCACTTACTGAAAATATAATGGAAAAATTCTTTTAGCCGAAGCTCTGCTTGTATACGTACACCAGATTTTTTTCACAGCCATTATTTTTTTTATTACAACTTTTGCAAAAGAGATAGGGGTTGGTGAGAGTGAGAGAAAGAGAGCAGGCAGAGAGAGAGAGAGAGGAAAAATTTCACTCTCTGAACAGTATGAGAGAATAAAAAATTGCTTATTTGTTACATACTCAGATTTTTTTTTAATATGTAATGTACAACAATATTTCATTTTTTTAAGCCCTTTTTTTTATAAAAAGAAAAATAATTGCTTGTTTCTTTTATATATATATTTTTTTTTGTCAACAAATAAAATGATTTGTATTTTACTATAATTATTATACGTTTAGATTTATGTTAGAAATTAAAGTATACACATGAAATAAATTATATATATTTAGAGCATTGGAGGGTTGGAAGGGCGGTGATGATGAGATTTTTTTTTTTAAGTTTAAATTATTGTCTTTAATATGAAAATAATAACAATAAAAATTGTAAGGGGTGTAGTTTTATATTTGAATTATTTTATTTTGACAATTATTATATACTTTTTTATCTCTTTTTTAATGTATATATTTAAAAATATTTGCACACGGAAAACGATATTAAATATGTATAGCTTTTGATTTCAACAATGTTAATTCATAAAAATGAGATATTACCATATGAGGATCTTGGCTGGACGAAAAATGCACAAAAATTAACGTAGAATTAAAGAAAAAAAAGTGTATAAAAAAAAATATATTTTTTGGTTAAATTTGTTATTATAATGCTGTAAATTATTATATAATTAATTTATTATATTTTTAAAAATATGTAATGATAAGTATTATGTGGTACACTGATATGTCATTTAAAGAAGAGTATTTATAAGGAATATTTATGAAGGATAATAATGTTTCAATTTCTGTAAAATATATAAATGTAAAATATTTAAATTCTGTAAAAAATGTGAACTTTAACTTGCATAAAGAAAGGCTATTAATTTATAATATAACAGGCCCTTTTTGAATAAATTTGAAATTTCCAAAATTACAATGTAATATATATATTATATATAAATACATTATGCAATTTATACTATTTTTGAATTATGCGAAGATGTTCATGGCAGCATAATTATAATTACTTATAATATGTTATTCAAAAGAGCAACATTTAAATAATATGATTCAAAACAATGAAGCAAGTATACAATATAATTTACTTTTTCTGCCATTTCTATAATAAACTAAAGTGTCATTCACGCATGCATGCAGACCGGCATGTTATAGTCAATTTTCTATAAAAAAAAAATGAAATAAAGATACCATGCATATTCTTATAATACTATAAATAAACCTATAATGTATAACGATTATACTTTTTTGTGTGCATATATAATCCAGTTTTATATTAAAGGTTTTTTGTATTTATATGACACAAGATCGACTAATAGATAGACAGACTTAAGTGCTATATAATATAATTTTGCTATATTTGCAATAGAAAAGGATATAAAATTTCCAAATATGCGGAATACTTTATTTAAACTTAAATAATATATTAATTGTCATGCAACATTTTATGGTATATTTATACATTTTACGGATATTTTAGACATACTGTTCTAAATCGCGCATAAGGTTCAATCTTGCTATACATTTTTTTTTTAAATGTTAATATTGTTCAAACTTTTTTTTTTTTTTTTTTTTTTTTGAAGCTGTTAACAATAAGTTGAAAAATGACAAAATTTGAAAGTAAATTAAAATTCAAATCCTGGGAGTCATTTTTGGACCTCTGATCTCTCTTATAACATAATTTTGATTTTTAACTGTGCATGGATCAGTGATCACTGATCATTTTGATTGATATAAATAAAATATAATTTTTGTAATAGGGTTTATAGTTGTAAGAGTGGGCCAGACGTTTTATCATACTTAAACCACAGACCTTGCCCTTTCAAAACAAAAACTTTTTTTTTTTTTAATAAAGATGATTATTTAATTTATAAAAAATATATGAATTCATGCGGAAAAAAGTCACTGGGGGCTTTTAATTTTTAGGTAAATTTTTAAAGATTGAATTATAAAATGATAATAAACAAAAAAATAACAACATTTTCAGCGATAAGAAGCATTAATAACATGAAGATATAATTTATGAAAATTTTATATTATGTTTATTATGTTGTCTATAGATATTTTTATATATAAAGAGATGAACCATACCATGCAGTGCTATACCACCACCGCTATATACATAACATAATACAACAAAAGTTGACGCACGCGCCACGTTATAACTTTCAAACTGAGCGTGGATGGAATGTTTGGTATTTCAATTAATCCGCGAGTGAGAGAGAGAGAGAAAGAGAGTGAGAGAGAGCGAATCAAAAGAGCGAGGCAGGCGGGCGGCGCTTTGTAAAGCCACTTTTCATGCTCCTCCCTTCATCTCTCTCTCTCTCTCTCTCTCTCTCTCTCTCTCTCTCTCTCTCTCTCTCTCTCTCTCTCTCTCTCTCTCTCTCTCTCTCTCTCTCTCTCTCTCTCTCTCTCTCTCTCTCTCTCTTTCTGTTAGCAAACTGAGTAGAAACCAAAGTATTGTCTATAATACAGGTAAAACAATTGATTTAAAAATATCTATATAATGTAGAGATAAACTTGATGAACTATGCGCCTATCAATATTATATAAGTTTTACAAATTAATTAGAATTGCCACTTAACTGTATATAGCATGTTGAAATTTGTATTATAGTTTGGAGAATAAATATATTGTAGACAAATAGACATAATTTACTGGATTATGAACTCTCTTTGATAATTTTAAATTTGCATTCTTTATACATTTTTTTATTAAATAATATAATTTTTATTTTTTATTAATTGCTATTTGTAAACAGATTTTTTTTTCTTTTTTAAGGAGTTGATGAAGAATGAAATTGAGGTTACATAGTAAGTATATAATTATATACTATATTATATTATGATGTGTAGTTTTAGTATTATTATTTGCAAACTGAGAAAAACTAAAAATTTGTAAAATGAATGACCATAATAAAAAATGTTTTATATATAAAGCATTCATGTTAATTTTTAATATCTTCTATATCCCTATCTGATATGAGTAAAGGGTTTCTGAAATTCTTATCATATATGGTATCATATACGTATATATTATATAATTTTTACATTTTTTAGGTGGGAAATCAGATATACTACGGGATTGTATATACCAAAAAGTTGTAAAGAAAGAAAAATCTGGATTTTTTTTTTTTTGCACAGTGATACATTAGGATAAAAAAGTTATCTTTAAAAATGTAAAAAATTTGGATGGTCACCATGCTTGATTTTTAATTATTGAAATTTTAGTCCCATAAGAACCCATGTTAATTTCATTAATTATTTTCTCTCTTATCTGCTGGTGCGGTCATGAATTCTAAAAATTGTATACCATGGGTTAGCTGTTACTATATTAACTTTCAAATGGCATAATAAAGTTTGTAAGATATCTTTTTATATTTTGAGATGCGAGCCATCTGAATATACTTTTATAATTAAACACAAATAAAATATATTTTATTTTATAGTATGCACATAATATAACATAAAAAAATATAATAATTTTTTTTAATTTTTTTTTTTTGTTAATTTATAATTTATATTATATTATTTTTTAAATTATAGTTTATTTAAAAATATTTAAAATTAAAGTTATATTATTTACAGAATAATTTATTGAAGTTTTAAAAATAAAATTTTAAATTAAACGTAAATATAGTAGTGTATATGATTTGGTTATCAATATTCACCATTGATTTTCTATATGGTATAACATTTATTAAGAGTGATATTATAGAGTAATAAATTTACCGTGTTTGAAATTTCTATACTTCAATTGGTCTAATTGATTTAATATGTCTTGCTTATACTATAATAATATATATAATAATAATTATATAAATCTCTACTGTATAACGAATAATTGTTATATAGCAACTTAAAAATTCTTCTGAAATGCATGCAGATTAGTAGTTATAGTATTGTGAATATTTAATACTAAATAAATTGTATACCTCATAGTCATACCCTCCGTTTAAAAGTATCGCTGCGTCAGTCTCTCATAATATTGTTACAAATTTTATTGGAGATTTTCAAGAAATCTTTTTAAATAATAATAATGTGCGTATATAAGTTTTAAATAATATTTATATACTTATTCTGCATAGTGTTTTATTAATCTCTAAAATGATGATATAAAATGTTTGCGTGCATGCACCTCTATTCTATATTCTGTAAAAATTGGACGTTATAGCTAATATTTAGAAAATATATATATTAATTATATTCTATTGAAGATTTGTATATAATGTATAACTGAAATTATGAAACACTGACAATGATTATTGTTAAATAAAAAGTTAAAAGACCATGTAAGTGCTGGTTATATGTATACTATATTTATATATACTATATATATATTATATATGTATATATATATATATATATATAATATATATATTGCCTCTTAATAAAAATAAATTATTATTATTGTAACGAAGGAAACCGCGCGGTAATCTATATATAGACCCCTTTCACATCCTTGCGCTTTGTCGCCATGTTTGTGGTACCTAATGTATTGTCCAGTATAGGGGAAACATCATTTCTCCTAATTTTGCACTTAATAAGATAAGAGTTTTTTTCAACTTAACAAATTTTTCTCATTTTCTTCGAGCTTATTAGGAGCTATAGAAATAAGTCTTTGATTGAGGTTTGAAGCTTCTTTTGCTATATTAAAAAAATAAAAATGACGTTTTTCCTATGCTGGCCTATGTATTCATAACCAGCAAAATGGCGGCTCTTAAATGTAAGTGCAACCGGTCTGTAAGATGTTTTTATTATTATTCATATATATATATATATATATATATATTATATATTCAACGCATATATATAGTGCATAGTTCAATAGTGCATTGAACGTAAAAACGATTTTTTAAATTTATTTCACATATATTATTGAAGAAAACAAAATTGAATAATGCAACTTTATAAGCTTTTTAATCCAGCCTCAATGCAGTAATTTACTAAAAAAAAAAAAAAAAAAAAAAAAAGGTCGTGCATGTTAAGAATATAGAAAATTTTGACACATTAATTTTTTTTCATACCACCTGCGTGATGATCTATAGTGTGTATATATAATAAGAAATCTTGTTTAAAACTTCACCATTTATATCAACTTTATACAAGAAGATAATATTTCTATTCTATACTTAATTTTCTGTTGACTTACCGTTTAAAAATAGTTTACCATGGATTCTTTCTATCTCTATCTTCTCTAAACTAGCTCGGGGGTTGTGAGGTGGAGTAGGGGGATGATACTCTCTCTCTCTCTCTCTCTTTCTGCGGGGTATAAACCGATAATGCGCCCTAATAAATCCACCTTGCACAAAGAAACGTTATATAGCTACTTGAATAAGAAACTGGGGTTGGGGGTTTTTAGGAGAACGTAAAGGGAGTAGGGGGGAGGGGGCATCATGACATTTACCCCCTACACGGAGAAAAACTTTGCGTAATCAGGTCTTGTATAAATTTACTCATATATAATACTAAAAGTATTTGTATTAGAATTTGTTACAATTATTTTTTTAAAACTTTCAATTATATAATAAATGAGGTTGAGTATCCTGTAATATAGGCAACAAGTTTGTCCCAACTCTAATTTTAGTAATTTTTAAAGGCTATTGACTAGTAAAGGAACAACGGTTTTGAGGCCGACTATAAGTGATTTCGGTCACATCCGCTTCCGTTTCTCCATCCTTACACATGCGCAGTAAGACGAAACGGGAGCGGATATGAGCAAAATTGCTTATAGTCGGCCTCAAAACAATTGTTCCTTTATCAGTCAATGGTTACATTTTATAACATCAAAATGAATTTATATAATTTTAATAATTATTCAACATAATATTTTTTGTAAAAAACTATTATTTTTGATTAATTTTTTTTTTTTTTTTTTTTTTTTTTTTTTTTTTAGCATTATTATTGTTGTGGCGTTATAGCCTGTTAGAGGATAGTTAAATTTAGGAACAGTATACATATATCATATATCACTAACACGTATAGCATATTATGAAAAAGTTATAAATATTAAAGTAAATTTTTAAAAATCCAATTTCAAAAGCCCTTTATTTCGATTTTTTATTATAACAATTAATTAGCACGGTGAATCGCTATATTTGCATTATTTTCAGCTCATTGCATATATATATATATATATATATATATATATATATATATATATATATATATATATATATATATATATATATATATATATATATATATATATATATATATATATATATATATATATATATATATATATATATATATATATATATATATATATATATATATATATAATATTTTATTGTTTTTTCTTATAAAACGAAAAAAAGAGGACTTTGTATAATAGTGATGTGGAAATTAGAGCGAAAGTGCACGAAACTTTTTTTTCTTCGCGCATAATACACCGCTATATAAAATCCACTCATAATTGAGCTTTATTATAGCCGCCTGTTTTTGTGTTCTATATAGCGCCATATTTGAGTATTTATATATAAATAGAAGCTAAACACCCACAGCCTACACATAAAATTTGTCAATTTTTACGTTTTTTTTTTTTTTTAATTAATTATTTTATTTTTTGTAACCTATTAATATAAAATAAACCTAATATACATCCTATATATAATTTGCGCTATTTAGATGAACAATAACACGGTGTAACACGAAAGCCAAACCCTTTCAGTTATATTTTTATTTATTTACTAAATGTTTTATTTCAATATTTAAAATATTCAACATAATTCCCATGCATGAAGCATTTTATTTGTATATGTATTCTTCTCATCTCTGCGGTGCATGGAGTTCTTCATCTTCGAGTTTTCACAAAGGATTACTTTTTATATTGAAATAAATTTGGTTGCATTATATGTTTTTAAAAGTGGATTAAAAGAAAATATATATCCTTAAAGTACAGTCTCGTTATTTATTTATTTATTTATTTTTTTGTGGCAAAAATCAATTATGTATTATTATATATCAATTTTGTAACAAAATAAGAGAAAAAAACAAAATAAGAAAACGCAGAAAAATAAGAATTTGTTTTTTGTTTTTTTATTTTTCTCCGTGTTTTAACTTTTCTAGTATAAAGATGTCATAAACTGCGCAATTTTCTTCCTTATATATATTTTTTTTACTCTTTTTTTAATATTATATGCTCTTTTTTTATTGTAAATCGTTTTTAATAGGCTCTTTAAAACGTTACAACTATTTTTTAATATAAATTTTTCTTTTCTCCAATATATTATATAAGATTTTGAAGATATTAAGATCGGTTTTGTTTGTTGTCAGGTTTTTTCTTCTTCTTCTTCTTCTTCTTTTCCAATAATAGTTTGTTATACACACACACACACAGCTATATGAAACGAAAGAGGGTTTATTCCATACTATTATGTGCATGCAGTCTATTTTCTTTATACTCTATAATATCGTTTCAAATCTTTTATTTTAATTTTGCTTATATTACGATTATCGAACATTTATAAAAGAAATTTGTTATAAAAATATAATTAATTAAAAAAACTTTTGGGCCTGGCCTGATGTATGCATATATTTATAGTCACTCAAGTCAGAATATCAATTAATTAAAAAAAAATAATGGTTTTTATTAGAGGCCAAAAAAGGTACAGCTCTGGACAAAAGTTCCCGAACGGCGCAGCAGCGGCCGTTTTCTCAATATCCGCATGACGTCATATTTAATACGCTTCGAGGCCATGGAGTAGTACGATTTGCTCCAGCATATAGCAAACTTCGTTTTTTGCTATTTTCTCTGAAAAATTGCTTAATTTTTTGTTACTGTTATTTTTCTCACATACTTGAGATATATACTTATATACAACCTATATATTAAAGAGAAAGTTCAGGGGTTGCAATGTTAGATAATGAGAAGAACTGTTCATAAACTCACATATGATGACCCAAAGCCCTTCCGTAGCCCCGCAAACTCGTGATCATCCTGCGAAATATGCAACCCGTCCTGTATCTTTTACGTCATAGTTACGGCTTTACTATAGAAAATGTTGTAGCGGGTTGCATATATCGCAGGATGAGCGCAAGTTTGAGGGGCTACCATGGGGCTACGGAAGGGCGTTGGGGCATCATATGTAAGTCAATGAACAGTTCATTTCATTATCTTACATTGAAAAAACCATGTTGTAACCCCTGAACTTTCTCTTTAACAGCGCATGCATGATCAATGCTCTCGAAAATATTGTAAAGTGTTTTTAAACTTTCAAAATTAGTTATTTTCCTTTGCGCCCCATGGTATTGAGTTATCCAACATGGCGTCGACTTTAACATGAATGTATACACCCTATATATAATTATATAAAGTTGAACATAAGTTGCAAATCGTTCGGAAACTGTTGTCCGGAGCTGTACAAAAGCCCACTTACATGGTCTTCTGACTCTTGTTTAACGCAGTATTATTTATATTTACTATATAAGTTATAGAGTATTTCATCACTTTTGCTTTAAGTTAAGTTATTATATTATACAAAAAATTAACAGGAAATAGTAGAATGAAAGAAGCAATAATGAAGAGAATGTTTTATATACTATATTTCATATATAAAGTTGCACAAGGAATCAAATTTGCGCATTGAATTAAGCGTTTATGAAAATATAGTTTGTTCATACAGGCCGCGTTTGATACACAATTTATCTTTTTTTTTTTTATTATATAGGTCTTTTCTACGTATAGAATTTAATATAAAATTTTTCTACATTATTTGATAACATGCGGGCAAAATTTTAACGCTTCTTGATGCGATCTACGTATTTTGGCAATTTTTCTCCTTTTTAAAATGTCTTTTGATTGGATACTATAGCAGAAGTGTTATTGTATACCTATAATTGCAAATTTAAATATCCTTTTTTCTTCTATTTATGGTGGAAAATTGAGGTTATTATACCAATTTTCAGGACTTTTTAGTTTGTGCAAAAATACAATTTTTTTCGAAAAGTATGGTTCTGATTTTTTTTAAGAAACTATAATGCAGTCTCATTCTAAAATAAATATATTTTCTTAAATTGTTATTTTACATTAGCTGCCTTTTGCTGAATTTCAGTATAGTTCAATTCAGGTTCAAAAATACTTTAATGAACATTGTTATACCATTAGAGTCATATATGTCTATTTTTCTTTACTCAGTCTTTTCTATATCCCTCCCTGATCCCTCCGTTAAGTTAAATAATTCCTTAATTCTGAGTTATCATAATCGACCACTATAAGATAAATTGGAAACTAGTAAAGATATTAAATGACAAAAGTCAATACACATTAAGAAGAAGAAGAAGAAGGGAGATGAATGCTGCACCCAAACTCGCAGCACTCTGTGATCCCCACCTTTTACAAATGGGATCTCCAGTGCAATGATAGAGTTTACTTAATTTACTTAGGTTTGGAAGTAGGGTCTGTTTCAGCCTAGGCCGTTTACAGACGAAGAAGTGGAATTGAAAAGAAAACTTAAATAGAGCAACTTGTTTTAAGTGGCAAAGGGATAAAAACCCAGAGGAAAAGAAAAGAACCTCTGGTAAAAACCCTTTAGGTAAGTGATTGTTAGGGCTAAGTTAACATACCCCAACATGCAAAGGGAGGTAGTTCTTAGCGAAAGTCATGCACAAGCACATAGTGTTATACATATAATTATATTAACGTTTGTAAAAGCTAATGTTAGCTAGGTTACGGCAGGCATCCTGAGGTCGAGCTACTTTATCCCAAGAAGAGAATTCATAGTTTGAGAAGTTGGAAATAAATACACATTTCTGAGGATGGATATTAATATATATAATATTTTTAAATATTATAATTAAGTAATTTAAATAAAATAATAAAATTATTATTTTATTTCAATAATATTTTTAAGTTTTTAAAATAAAACAATAACAATTATATTTAACATATAACTATTATAATATAAAATATAACATTTTAAAATTAATTTTGTTATTATATTACCTTGTATTTGAGTTTAATATTAAAGAAAAAGTTAAAACTCGGAATATTTTATATACAGAAAGATGAAAAAGTTATGAAAATTTTCTTATATTATTATAAAATATATGATATACGCAACTTTGTGTTTTTCATATCTTGAGAAAAAAGCAATATCTAAACCTCTCGAGCACGACTAATAAAATGAACCGCTCTCTTCTTGGCTTATTTGATACACAACAAGCCTTTGTGGCTTTTTTTTTATTACTATTATTATTTCTTTCCTTATTCTCTTTACCACGCAAAATATATAAACCGAGTCAACAGAAAAACCCATGACATAATATCTGATTCCCTGTATAACTTTTTTTTTATTATTGTTTTTTGTATAGGCTATTATTTATTAGATATATACCATAGACTTATACCTGTAAGTCTATGATATATACATATAGTAAGTTTGCTATTTTAATTTAAACGTATGTAGGGTCGCTTGAAAGACAAATTATAGTTGGTATAATCATATTTTCTTTATTTTCTTTGTGTTTTTATTTTGCCTATATAATAATTATTTTTCTTCTTTATTCTGATTGTAAATCGGTATGCAAATCCATAAAAAGGAACATAAAAAGTTTTTTTTTTTGAAAATATATACTTTCTGTTGTTTATGTTGTTAATGTTAGATAATAATACTTGCTTTACTTTTGTCTTTATATCTTTATTCCATTTATGTTAGATAACCATAATAGATGTTATAAAAAAAAAAAAAAAAAAAAAAAAAATGACGCGACCAAAAGGACTTTGCTTTGGTTGGATTATGTAATATTGCTCATGTTTAAAAATAATAATAATAAATAATATATACATTTTTGAAATGTGCTAAATTTCTATGTATATTTGAATATATAGAACAAAAATATACTAATTTTTTCCCAAAAGTTACCCAAGTATTTACATATTCTATATAAGATTGTCATCATTTTTTAAATTTAACAAAAAATCATTTATTTATTTTGTTTTTGATGCTGTAAAAAAATGCTGTGATTTATTTTATCTATATTTATATTTTTTAACAATAAAAAAAAATATATATATAATAATAAAAAAACGCTGAAGATAATTACAAACTCATTATTTTATTACATCATAACATTATTATTATATTATTATTATTATAATGCTATATATATACAATTAATAAAATTAATAACAGTGCTTTTTACTTTATATAGTTCATGAATAAGAGTATACAGCTATTTTGCTATTGCTGCAGCTGTGTTTCAAAACATTAATTGCTGCTTCTTCTTAATTCAATCCTGGTGCAGTTTTCCCCATGCACTATTATAGTATGCAGTATGCAGTATACATGATATAACATTGAGAAGTATACTTAATAAAAATATTTATGATATTAAAAGATTGTGATTCATTAAGTTGCTTTAAAAAAAAACTAGAGATACCTGCTTGACTTATTTTATATAGCAGTTAGTTTGTTTCTATAATTCTTTACAAATTATTATTTTATGAATGATTATAGTATATAGAAATATATTACTAAATGAAAAAAAAAAAAAAACAATCATTTTCATATATGATGATTAATGATTGTATATAGATGGCTTGTATCTCAAAATCTAAAAAGAAAACTTCTAAATTTTATGATGCCATTTGAAAGTTAATAGTAACAGCTACCTATGATAAAATTTTCAGAACCCGTGACCATCAGATAAGAGAGAAATTAATTATTGAAATTAACATGGGCTCGTATGGGTCTAAAACTTCAAAAAATCATAATTAAAAATCTAGCATGGTGACCCCCCAAAATTTTCCTAATCCTAATGTTCTGTAATGTATCACTGTACAAAATTTCAGATTTTTCTGTCTTATTTACAACTTTTTAGTCAAATCCCGCAGTAGTTGATTTCCCGCCTTAATAATTAATTAATTAATTAATAATGATTAATAGCAACGGACAATCATATTCTAATTTAAAGCCATAGACCACATAAAACAACACGTGCTTTTTAATTAATAAATACGAAATGGGATCTTTAAATATGTTGTCAATTTTTACCATATAGAATGTTAATGTTATAGTCCCACGAGAGAGCATGAAAATACTATGTGAAGACGCAATTTAAGTGACTATTCATGTTTATGACGTCAGAAACATGCAAAAATTAGTATGAAAATGTTGTGCGGGTTGCATAAATGCATAAATTGAAATTTTCTAATCACTGCTACGGAGCTACAGTTGGGTTTTGAGACAAGCTAAAGCTATTTATTTAAGTCCCATCAAGTGCTTTGTGATATAAATGTTTATGTTTTTCTCTGGTCTATTCCTTTAAGTAAATTTTATTTACTGACTGGTTCTATACTCTCACTAAAGACATGGAACGCAATAAAATCTTATATTTTCTACAAAAAATATTATTATTAATAAAATTACTTTGAAATTATATTTAATACATGGCGTATTTCGTATTTGTGATGAATTTTGTACACAATACATTAATATAAACAAAAAACAAAAGAATAAAACTCTATATTATATATTTTACAATATATGAATTTATTATACATAAAGAGATCATTACACTTATAAGTTTTTTTTTTTTTTTTTTTTTTTTTGACAGTTATATTTACAATGAATTATTGAATGAAGACAAATTAGTTATTGATATATAAAATTGAACACATACATTTTTTTTTTTACAATACAAAATAATCATATGATATTTTTTCTTCTATAAATTAAAAAGGTGAATTCTTGTATAAACGCATTTTTTTGCATCCGTCCACAACAATTAAATGATGCTTTTCAATTAAAATTAAATAAAGTTCTTACATAAGACTGTTTTTTTTTTTTTAATATGCATGAAAAAACTTTTGACTTACAAAAAATGTCCCTTCAATAAAAAATAATAATAATAATAATAAATAAATAATTTAAAAAGTAATAATAATTATAAATAAACTGAATGGAACACTAAATTGACCATCAGATAAATGCGGAAATTGCTATACCCACTTCAGTATGATTATACACTTTTTTCCTGAATCGTTTTCAGATGCATAACTGCAAAGTATAATAATAGATCATAGACTTACATTCGTTTCGTATAATTTGTCTATCATGGTATAGATATAGATCGTACTTGATTACAAAATATTTATGCGCAACATAATTTAATAATTAAGCATTATTATTTACTATGATATGATTTTATATCATTACTTTTATAAAATACACATTCACAAGTCAAAACCCATAATGCTTCTAATGACAAAATTGTGCCAACACGAAAATATTTTATATATATATTGTGACCTGTATTAACCTTAAAAAAACAAAAGATGGTGATTTTGTGATGTCAATATATATTGATGATCTTGTCGCTATATTTGCTAAATTTTTGCAATGTGTTTAAATGATAAGATAAACTTTACTCCTAATTCTATGATTAAAGAAATTCTTATATATCAAGGTATTTAACTTTAAGTTTGAAAAATTAAATGTTATACCATGCAGTAGTTAAAAAAAAAAAAAAAAAAAAAAAAAAAAAAAAAATCCATTGCACACACGTAACAGAATTTTGTAGTATCCCTCGATTCAGTTTTTCTGGTCTTGATTTATTATTATTATTATTATTGTTTTGTTTTTTTACTATTTTTTTTTACCTAAAAACATGACCCGGATGACCCCGTAATGTTAGATAATAGGAAATTAAAAGTCTCTTTGTTTCTTCCACCCACATTGAACCGAATAGCCCGCTTATTTATAATTATTTATCATATATAGGCATTGACTTACAAAATAAATAATAAATGTATCATATCCCAATATGCAATAAGGTGACATCTTTCTATATAATCATAATTTCGCACATATTATCATCGTCCGCACTCAGTACGTTCCATTATATCAATCGTTACAGTAAAATGTATTGGAAATATAATATTATAATAAATAGAACCAATTCCATATGCATATTACATCCAATTTGATACCTTAATTATTGTTTTTAATATTTTATATATAAAATATTTAAAAAAAATCAATGTAACAAAATTTATTGACATCAACAAATCATATCTTTTGTATATTTTTATTTTTTTATATTTATGAAATTGATATGAGATCAATAATTTACAATAATGACAGTATTTAACTACATTTAATAAATATACTTATATACATATTTACATGCACTATCCGGCAATAATTTTAATATTAAAAAGAGGCTTATTTGTAATTATATGTGCAATAAATAAATAATTGCATGCAATTTCCCTAAATAAATTTTTTGTTTTATCAGATTTATAGTGGACAATCCTGGTACAATCAAGTACAATGATTTAGATACTTATATATTTTTTCAGTTATATTATTATGCTGAATCAAAGTTTTGTTTCTTTTATTATTACAAGTTTCATTATACTTTACTATTTTCAAACATTTCGTATTTTACTAATTTTACTTGCGAAATATGTAAGATACCAGGATTGTTGTAGTTTAACCACCTAAATATACTGTGCCACAACAAATTTATTTATAAAAAATATATAAATAAAGTTTAAAAAACAAATATGTTTGTTAATAAAAAAATTTTTATTAATTTTTAAGTAACGTCATAGTATAAGTACTATGGTAACGTAAAGTAAAAAAAAAAAATAATAATAATAAGAAATTTAATAATAAAATTAATCATAATATTTTAATTTAATACAATTCACGTACAAATATAAAATATAGTACATTTATTAGCAGTTATATTTTATATAATGTTTTTAAATTTGATTTGCATGCAATTAAATTTATCGCACATTGAAAATTATACATAACGTGAACATAAGAGTCTTTAATTGATGCCAAAATTATTTTTCAAATAATATAATACATGCGCAACATACATAAATTGACTACCAGTTACTTTATCATAATCCCCATTTAAATTAAATATATATATTATGTATACACCATTACCAAAATAAGAAGACAGGTTATTACCACCGGATGCACCCCCTTTTCTCGGATAAGAATAAAATTTAACAAGTATTATAACTTCAATATACATTGATCACTTGTAAATTTTTTGTGTTTATCTGTGGAAATTTGTTTTAAAAAAACGGGTGTATCTGTTGTAAAAATCTCTGTTCTTATTTTGGCCAGACTGTATAACATTCGAGCATGACAGGTTAAACTTTTTGAGCATTTTTTTTTCTTTTTTTGTTAATACAGTATATGACAAACATTTATGAACAAAAAATTGTGTATAGTATTTCTTTTTATATAGTTTTCAACCCTTATTTAAATGTTAGGGGGGGGGGGGGGAAGGGGCAGAGCATGTTTCCGCAAAGGGTAGAAATTAGTAAAAAAAGGACTGAAGATTAGTAGGGACACGTCTTACATTTCCACACTGCGCCTGAGATTATAGCTAGACCGGTAACATCCATTTAGAATATACATTAAAGTACTTTTCACACGGAGCAATATTTTAAATATGCAATAAAATTGATTGGATGCAATCTTATAATATTAAAAACCATTAAATTTTCATCACGTCATCAAATACATTGCACGAGGAAAAATAAGAGTGGTAATTTTATACGAAGTCATTGTCTTGAATCAATTGATATAATATATGAATTTCGAAATTTCATTATTTTTCATTAATTTTTGAAAATTGAAAAACGATGTCACGTTCGGAAACTAATGTATATGGGCAAGTTCGAGACTTTAAAAAATTAATTTAAAATAGTTAATTAACTAAAAATATTCACATATATATCGATTCAAGAATGACTTCTATTATAGAATATACAATAAAAATACCCTCGTTTTTTTCACCTCATTATATACTCCATGTAAACAAGCCTTTAGAATGTTCAAATTATTTATTTCAAATTATGATTCAGAATTAAATTCATTACACCTGCTTTGTATAGCAAAAATGTATTTTTTTTAATAATCTAGACTAAAATTATGTACAATATATGACACACAAAAGAGATTTATACATAAACTGATTTTATGTTATTTTATAGTTTTAATCTGGAGTTTCACTAGTGGAGGAAGTTTCACTCATACTTTCATCTTCATGTCCCATGCCTTGCATTTGTTGTTGTTGTTGTTTAATAGCTGCCAAACGTTGTTGTTGAAGTTCTAAATGTTGTTTACGCCATTTTATACGTCTATTTTGAAACCAAACTTTTACCTGAAACATACAAAATTAATCATTATTATATTATTTGTGTGAATAATTTTACGTAATTAAAAAACATAGATAGTTTTAATTATTTAAAATCCTTTCTAAGATGTATTAATGTGCCTCTATTATACAGCTATAAAATTATAATAATTAATTGTAATTATTATAATTAAACAATTTACGTTTTCATAATCTCGGTGTTGCCATAAGTTTTGTATTTTTATTTTTTACTGCTTCTTCACACGCGTAAAATTATGTTGTATTATTATTGTTTCTATCCCTCATTAACATAAAAAAAAAAAAAAAAATACAGTATGCATTAAATTTTTCTCTAACTGAAAGACGTTTTAGAAATAGTGTCACGCAGTAGAAAATTAGTTGGTCTCTTTTATCTTAATTCCAAGTTGCTTTTAAGGTTCTACAATTACATATTAAATTATGAATGCATGCATGTGTACCGTGTACCTGAAATTATTAAACTATACATAGATGTTTAATATCATTATTTAAAATATTTATAAAAACATATATTTTACAGTAAATTACAAAAAAAATAATAATAATAATAATAATAACCAAAAAATAAAAATATTTATAAATAATACAGTCCTAAATAATTATACTATTAATTTTATGTCTGCACAAATGCTATACTATGTCTTTTTTTTTTCTTTTTTTTTTTTTAATTTAAGGTATAGCAGTTATAAAGTACGTAAAATAACAAAATCTTAGTTTGCTTAAATAAAAAATTGTAAATCTGTTGATGTTTTTGTTTTCGTGCTTATAGAGTGACATGAATGCCTGCATTGACAAAATATCCTGCGAGTTAGGCAAAAAGTCGGACACAAAATTCTTTAAAAAAATTATTTCTTTTGATAGTTCGAAAACAACAACAAAGTAATGAATAAAAACGTTTTGGTTTTATAGAGTGTATGCGCATGACATCATATATACTGACGTGAATGCGCTTCGATGCCATACTGGAGCCATAAATAACATTTACTCAGAATATAGAACAAACGTATTTCTTTCTTTCTTTTTGCTATTTTCTTTATGGAAAATTAGTTTAATATTTTTTATTATTGTTTTTCTCGCATACATAAAAACCTAATTAAATTAAATAATCGACTTTATTCAAAAAAGCATTAGTTTTTTTTTTTTTTTTTTTTTTTTTTTTTAATAACAATTCAAACTGTTTACACTCATCAATGCTCTCAAAAATATTGCTAAGTATTTTTAAACTGTCAAAATGTTGCTATTTTTCCATGCTATTTAGTCACCTCTATTTAGTGATAGTGTCACTTTACTCATTTTAGTGCTCGACTTAATGCAACCATCCTATCATATCACCCATGATATCACTATGTATATGATATTATGCACATCATGCATACAGTATAATTACAACTATTTATTCATGATTTAATGCAATTAACAAGCATCATCCTGCGGTTAAAAAAAAAAAAAAAAAAAAAAAAGCAAAGTAAAGTAAAGTAAGTGTAAAAGGAATAAAAACTATGTAAAAAATACTAATTACAATATTAGTGATATTTATATTCAGCGATATGTATAAATATTTCGGTTTGGAGGTTATCTGTTTAACGCGCGGGGAGATGCGGGGAAAGCTAAGGGTCCCCTAATTTAACATTACGCTTATGGGGAAAAACACGTTTTTTAAGATTTTTGAGAAAACTACTCCACCGATTTTGGAGAAATTTAAATGAGAAATACTACACATACTTTTACGTGTTTTAAGACATAGTAATTTTTGAAGAATTTTTTAAACCGATAACCTCCAATGCAAACTATTACGCAAAAATATAAAATAATATTACTGAAGAAACCTTAATTAATAAAAGTAAAAAATAATAATAATATAGAACAAAAAACGATACAGTTAAAAAGTATATAAAGAAAGTTTTTATATACATGATAAATTGAGCAATAAAAAGAGAACATCTGGTAATCTCCCACTCGTTATTCAATTGTTTGAATTTAAAATGACAGTTACATGTGTTTTTAAAATTATTTACACTAGTAATATACATGTCTAGTATACTGTATAATGATTTATATTATATACAGTTTAATACAAACTAATTTAAATTTTATTGTATTAGTAAATTATTTGATTTTAAGGGATGTTAAAAATAGTATATGAAATGCATTTTATTGTGTGCATTGAAATTAACTCGTTATGTAAGTTGAAAGATACGGCAACTAGAAATAATATATACGTTTAAAATTTCTTATGCGATTTGATAAACATAATTACATGATTATATAAATATAGTCATGATAAATGTTTGTTGCCTGCATTATATATATGGGTTTAAAAAAACTTAAACATTGATTTTAGCTCTAGCTCTCTAAACACGTAAAAATGCATGTGTCTGCGAGTATCAGTCGTATAAATATTTCTGTTGGCTTTATGATGCAATGGTTTTATAATAATAATTAATTAATAAATAAAAACATGTTTCTATCAATGCTATAGGATTAGAATATACAATATAGAAAATTTTAAGGTTAAAGTATTCCAAAGACTTTTAATCACCATACCTGAGATTATCACCGGTCAGGGACATTGCGGAAAGATGCGGTTATATATTATAATATAATGATATATAAAAGATAACAATAAAGAGAGGAAGAGGAGAAGAAAGTGTATTATGTATTATATGTGTGTGTGTGTGTGTGTGTATGTGTGTGTGTGTGTGTGTGTGTGTGTGTGTGTGTGTGTGTGTGTGTGTGTGTGTGTGTGTGTGTGTGTGTGTGTGTGTGTGTGTGTGTGTGTGTGTGTGAGAGAGAGAAAGAGAGAGAGAGAGAGAGAGAGAGAGAGAGAGAGAGAGAGAGAGAGAGAGAGATAGTGAAATTTATGTATATCATGTGAAAAACTAAATTGTGGTAAAATAATAATATATTATAAAATTATAACTCTTTAAGAGAGAGAGAGAGAGAGAGAGAGAGAGAGAGAGAGAGAGAGAGAGATGTACCAGATGTAAAAAAAAAAAAAAAAAAAAAAAATCTTCAATTTGTTATTTGATAAATCTTTAAATATTAATGAATAAATAATACCAACTTACGAGTATAGAAATTTATAGTATAATAACATCCACTTCCGTAGAAGCTGCTTGCGTGTTTCATTGGAAGCTACATATATACGCAATATTTTATAATATAATCGGGTTGGCCATTCTTTTTATTTAACTTGATGTGGAGTTGATCTATATATCCAAACACATTAAAATAGCCCTCAAAACTTGTAAAGTATTTTATAAAATTAGTTAAAATTATATTATACAAGATGAGTAAGTAAACTTTACTACCGCATCAAAAAGTCTATTATACATATATAATAACTTATATTCACTAAACTACCCTTTGTTCATTCTAAATTGTTAAGCATGTGTGTGCATTTTAATACGTATTATATACCTTATATGTTGTGTAAATTACAGGGAAAAAATTATAGCTTATTTTTTATTGATTTATTGTAGCCTGAAGAAATAAAAGCTTTTAGTCTAAAAACAAACATTCCTTTTTTTTTTTTTTTTTTTTTTTTTTTTTTTATTACTACTTTTTTTTAAGAGCAGCTGATTCATAGTAATATAGTTTTTGATTTATATGTGAAAAAAAGAAAAAATTATTATTTTTGGCAGCACAAGTTAATATAAAATATGGTGTAAGGAAAATGTGCAGTTCTATTTTGTGATGCCTTATGGTATGTTTTTGGGGTTCGTAGTTTGTATATATATATATATATATATATATATATATATATATATATATATATATATATATATATATATATATATATTTATGTTTATTATATTTTTAATTTATTTCGTTGTATTATTACTCGTATTATAACTTAAATATCAATTTAATATAACAGTGATTAAAAATAAAAATAATGATATTTCAGTTCAATTTGAGCTTATGAATTTTGTTAAATAATTTTAATATATTAATTTTACTACTTTTATTTTGTACTCTTTATAATGCTGTTCATAAACCCTGTTCTCTGCTCATAAAATGACAATCAACATTGGTTATTCAAATGTAATGCGCATTTTTTGGTGCAACAGAACAGGGTTTACAAAAAAATACCAATATTATACCCATTATTACCATTATTAAAAATAATGTTTACTATGTTTTTATTAAATTTAATTTTTGTATAGTTTTTTTTTTATAATGTGTAACAAAAAAACACATTGTAAGAAATATAATATTAAATAAGTTTACAGTTTTTTTTATGTAAATTTAAAAACAAATTTCTTCAAAGTTGTAACTATATATCGTTATAGTGCATTTTGAAATGCAAATCAAACGGATTTCGACCGAAATTAAAACCAAAAGAAAATTAATTTCCTTTACCCTCTACTACAATATAAGGTCTCAAAAATAGTTGTTAAGAGCTATATATAAAGGGTGTATCCGCATGACATCATATTTAATGCGCTTCTGATGCCATACTGGAGTATTGAATAACATTGCTGAGCATAGGACAAACTTCGTTTAGTGCAATTTTCTTTGGAAAATTGATTAATGTTTTGTTACTGTATAGTTTTCTCACATATATACTTGAGATACTAATTCAACATATTTACAGCATCAATGCTCTCAATAATATTGTATATAATAGTGTTTTTAAACTGGCAAAATGAGTTATTTTCCTATGCAACCCATGTTATTGAGTTATCCAACATGGCGTCAACTTTAACATGAATGCATACACCCTATAGGGCACCAATATATGGCATCATCTTACCTGTGCCTCAGTCAAATGTAATGCAGAAGCAAGATACAGTCTCTCAGGTCCAACCATGTATTGTTGTCTTTCAAACTCAGCTTCGAGTCGTTCAAGTTGTTCTGGGGTAAAGATAGTTCTAACTCTTTTACTTTTACCAACTCCTGAAGACGTAACTCCTTTATGTTTTACACCGTCATGTTGATTTTTACCCTCTGAAACAAACAACAAAACAATTTCAAATTAAGAATATATCTTTATTTTATTTTTTTTTTTTTACATCAAGACTCTTATTGATAAGGTATACGTTTCCATCATGTAATCTGTCAGATTAAAGAATATCACGAGTGTATAATGATAAATGTGTATGTGTATGTTTGTTATGTGGTGGCCTATGTACTAGGTACCACTTACTTCATTGTCCATCTCGGACCCTATCATTAAGTCAATATGCAAAACTGTAGACGTAGAGTGCAATGTATATATTTGTATAAGTACACCCTGGTGTTTAATAAATAAAATAATATAATAAAGTAAATTTTTTCAAATAAATTTTTATGGTTTTTAATAATATATTATAAGTTATATAGAAATATAATATGTACAAAAGATTGCGGTTCCATTGTTTGAAGTTAGGTGGAATTTTTTTTAGTTAGTATAATATTACATTTTAGCTTATAAATTTTCCAAAAAATTATTAATTATATACGCATAAAAACAACTTTAAATTATATTGCGATCATATAAATTATTGTTAATATAATCCTATATATTTATTTTAAATTTTTTCAGTTCAAGTAAATTTGCAAAAAAAAAATATATATAAATAAAAAAATCAAAAAAAAATCACAACTTACATTTAGAAGTTATATTGTTTTGTTGCTATATATTGTAATATGAAAAAATTGAAATTTATTAAATTCTTTCCTCTCTTTAAATTATTGGGTTAACAATTTGATCACTATAATGTAAAAGCTTGCAACTATATGAAAAAATTAAATAAAAAAAAGAATAATTATAAATGCATGAGAAATTATAGGAATAGGCCAGAGAAAAACATTAGCATGATGCATTTATATCACAAAACACTTAATGGGATTTACATATAAATAACATTAGTTTGTCTCAAAAAACAACTGTATAGCCCCGTAGCAGTGATCAGAAAAATTCAATTTATGCAACCCGCACAACATTTTCATACTAATTTTTGCATTGACGTCATAAACATGAATTTTCACGCAAATTGCATACTTTACAGTTTTTTCCACGCTCTCTCGTGGGTATATAACATTAAAATTCTGTTAAAAATTGTCATCAGTTTTAAAGATTCCATTTCGTGATTATTAAAAAGAACATGTTGTTTTATGTATTGTATATGGCTTGTTTACTTATATTGGTAGTTGTTTTCTGGTAAGGCGATATTATCAAATTTAACTTTATATACAATATATTTAAATATAAATAAAAACATTTTTTATAATTTATAATTTAACAAAGTTTTTAAATCATATTAATTATTAATAATATAGAATAAACAATTACAATGTATAATAAAATAAAATTATTTATATTTTTTTTACAAAACATAATAAAATTTAATAAATTATTAAAAGTAAATTAGACGTATACAATAAATGTTAAAAATTACACAGTTCAGTTATTACGAATAAAAGATAGAGCAAGTTGGCGGCAAACGACGCTCCAATTGCGGGGAAAAAAATATTCAACCCTTTCCTCCCCTTTGCATTTTTAATTTACTAACAATTGATTTTAAAATGTATAATGTGCCGTGCAGGTGGCCAATAACTACAAGCGCATGATATATTGCAAACAGCTGAATTTATCGCTTCATTAAATTTACTATATGGTTAATTTTATTAATTGTGGTATGGTTGTTATATGTTATTTAGTATTCAATAAAAAACAAACTATATTCTAATTTTATAACATATATAGCTCAATTCAGTTGATATAACGCCTGTTATTTGACTATACTTTTTAAAAGTCATATTTGAAGTCTTTATTATTTTTCTTTTCCCTTCATTTTTTGTTACAATTCATTTTAAATTTTTTGGTAGTTATAGCCTCTGACTTCATAAAAAAATAAATAAAATAATGTTACTTAATTTTTTTTTTTCTCTTTACTTTTAGTATGTGCGTTTATTAAACGATTATTTTTACATAATCCAAAATCAACTATATATACAGTAAGATAGTAAACATAACAACAGTATGAACTCTCATATAAATTTTTTTTTTCGTGAGTGGATTTGTAAAATATACCCAATGCAAAATATTTTAATTAAAAAAAAAATTAAAAAAGAAGAAGACTTAAGAAAAAGACACATGCATTCAAACATTCATTAAGTACTAAAATTAGGAATTTTATAGGTAAAATTATTAAATTAGTTTTAATTGTCTAAACTCATAATGAAATAATATAATATTATTGTATTCAACTTATTTAGTTCTATTTAATAAAGCTGCTTATTAATAATTAAATTGTTAACTGTTTTACTAGTGCATTAACAAAAATGGTGCAAAAGTAGGAATAAAATATAAGTTGCGAGTATTAGGGAGAAAAAAAAAATGTAACCATAGACACATATTATGTCTATATGGATGTAACAATATGCATATCTACGGTCCGCGGAAAAAAGGTCCTCGGATAAAAGGACCTGCCTTTACTCACAGGTATAGCGCTTCGGCGAGCTGCGCACAGGTATAGGACCTTTTATCTGAGGTCCTTTTTTACACGGACCTTCCTTCTGTATACCACATTATTTTACTATTTGTTATTTCATTAGTCATTGTCATTACAGTATGATTCATTTTATTATGCGAAGCGCGGACCCAGAGTATGCTTTTGTGCATGATAGCACACAGAATTTGAAACAGAAATTGCTCGGGAGTCCATAACCAGTTTATTTTTTTATTTTTTATTCGGCAAAAAATAAATAAATAAATAAATAAATCTAAAAATAAATAATAATAAATACTCATGATACTCAAATTAAGCTCCATTGTTATATAATACTCATCATACATCAAATAGAATGTATACTAAAATGTATAACCTCCATTTAACAATAAAAAAACAAAATATAATAAAATAAATCAACAATGCAATTGGCTTATAAAATATAAATAATCATAATTTGACCACAAGCAGAAATTATTTAAACGGAAATAATTTGATATAAAATACCAAACATATTTTTTATTCAATAGAGTCTATTGTGTAATGAAAAATTACAACCCCCCCCCCCCCCCCCCATTCTCCAAACAGTATATTTTAAATCCCCTTCTCATATTTATTTATTCATCCATGAAATTTGATTTAAATTTCACACATTTTAAAATTCTATTATGCGTTGTGTCACACGATAGCTGTTGCTATATATGAAATTTTTGTTGTTAATTGCAAAAATATATTTATTTTATAATTTTGTGTAAATTTATATTTATCAGAATTAAATGCTTTACATGCCATTTTAATATAGGATTATAACATAATGTTTTATTTATACATATAATTATGTCTTTAAAATTTAAATATATTTATTATATGAATATAGTGTATATTGTTATCGTTTATTTAAAGTTAATATAATTTATTTTTTTTTACAATTTTAATATATTATTAAAAATAAATTTTATAAGTTCAATAACTTGTAGGTATGTTAATAAAATTCACAATAAAATACGACTTACTAATTTTCCTGTATGACATATATGAATGATTGAATGTTGATTCCAAAGGATTAATTTGTATTATGATAATGGGTGACCGCGTGTGATATAAACTCGTATAAACTGAACCAAAACCGAATGGTTGCGAAATATGAAGAAAATTGAAGATAATATGCAAATGTAGAACTTCAAAATGATTAAGGAGCAACTAAATTTGAGGCTAACTATAACCGATTTTGGTCACATCTATATACTTCTGTTTCAACTTACTACGCATGCGCAGTACATTGAAACGGAAGCGGATGTAAGCAAAATCGCTTTTAGTCAGCCTCAAAACAGTTGTTCCTTTATTAGTCAAAAATCACTATTATATTATTTTTCAATTTAAGATTTTGATAAAGGAACAACTGTTTTGAAACCGACTATAAGCAATTTCGATCACATCCGCTTCCGTTTCGACTTACTGCGCATGCGTAGTAAGGAGAAACGGAAGCGGATGTGACCGAAATCGCTTATAGTCGGCCTCAAAACTGTTGTTCCTTTACTAGTCAATGATTTAATGGAAATTTAAGGGTTATATATAATTTTAGTTTTATATCGCACTCGGTCTTTTAACAGTTTTGATTGAGAATGAATGAGAGAAGGCCTATATATATGTGTAACACAAAAGAATATTTAAAATAATAACAAAATAAAAATAATAATAAAACATGACATTCCAATAATTAGAATATACCACTTACAGTTAAAAATTACCGCTCTAACACAGCATTGCAAAAATTAACTTTTGGTTTCAAGGAAATGAAAATTATAACAATAATAAAATATGAGGAAATAGCTCATTTCCAAAATTTAAAAATTATACTATATATACAAGATCTTGAATAGATCATTAAGATATACTAAACTTTCAATAGAGCACTTAAGATAAAAGTAACCGCTAATATGCACATCAAATTGCAAAAATTTCCTGAAAAAAAAAATCAGTTAAATTCATAGAAAATTGAAGCATATAAGGTAAAATCATTATATCTCTTTTCAATTATATATAGTTAAAAATCGTTTTCCAAAGACCACTCTAATTATAAAGCTGCCGCGCTAATGCACTCATCATAAAAATTCAGTTGGTTTCAATAATAAGGAAATATATAACAATACATCGAGTCGAAAATAATGAAATATTCTAAAATAATTAGGAATAAGTTTAAAATAAATTCTATAGAGCACTTAACAATAAAAGTTACCGCTAATGCATTTTTCAAAAAAAAAAAAAAAAAAAAAAAAAAAAAATCTCCAAGGTCAAATTTTGACTTTACTAATGTAAATTCTTGTCATTGTCACCTGTAACTTGTGTTAGCGGTCAACTTTGATCAAAATATTTACTTCTAATTACTTAAAGAATGATTGACGTCTATGTTAACAAAAGGGTTATTATTTTGCGACAGGTTGGCGCCTATAATTTTTTTTTCTTTCACCTGCACTTTGTGTTAAGATTATTTGTGTATATAGTCAGATTATCGTAAATGAGAAAACATTATAATATATGGAATATGTATATAAATTGTATACATCTTACAGTTGCATATCATGGCATCCATAACGAATTATTTCTTGATGTATGTACGTGTAATTCCTTTTATTTTTTTAACATTATATATTTTATTTATTATATAAATATTATAATTTTTTGAAGTATACAGCACGTTTATAAAAAAATTATTTATTTTCTAATAATTCATTTTTGTTTAACTATTACACTAAAATTTTTATAATATAATATTTTTAAATATTTAATTATTATAATATTTTCTAATTTGTCTCTTTATATTTAATAAAGTATTAACCAAACCATCTACATGTTTATAACAGCAATTGATTAGTATATATTAATTCTCTATATGTTCATTACATAACATATTTAACGAACACGGAAGAAAGAAATAAAAGTGGAAAATTGTTAAACTTACAATTAATTGCATTTTTCAATTATCGCGGATATAATATTACAAAACGACAATTCCAATATTTTTTTTATTAAAAATTATGTTGCGCTGCTTACGTTAATCAGACTATATGATGTAAAGTCATTGGGTTCAATAAGGGTTGTGAGAGTGGGGGGGGGGGGGGTGAGTAACAAATTAGTTCCTAGAATTTGTCGAGCTTGCATGTTAATGTTACAGTAATGAACTGTAGAAATAAATACATTATATTATGCTTATAATAAAAATGTAAAAAATGGCTTTATGCTTTTAGAAAGAATTATTATTTTTTACCTTTTTTTTTTTTTAAGAAGTAATGAAATTCCAGTTAGCTATATATTAACAAAATTGCCCTTTAATTTATTTCATTTATAGTTATCATTTCAAATTTTAAAGAGATAACAAAATATGAAATATTTTAAATTCAATTAAAATCGAAAATGTTTTTATTATATAGGCGCGAAGGTTAAAGGGAGATTGCCTTTTTAGCCATTTTTCTATATTGTTTATATTAACGAATTTATAATAAATCTGCATATTTCACAATTTCTTTTTCTTATGACAAATATATTTTTTTATATTAAAACACCCTCTTATTTGATGCATGGTATGTATTGTTGATGCTATATAATAATATAATTTATCACATATTAAAAATATATAAATATAACAAGATATGCGCGGAGCGCAGGCTTTAAAAATGATTCCGCATGTAAATTATTTATCCGTCTATTAAAAAAAAAATTAATAATAAAAAAATAAATATGCTTGAAAAATATACGCACAAATAAAAATTATAATATCATGGTATCATTTATTTTCACATATTATTTCTTCATTTTTAATGTTTAATCATCTGATTTTTACGCTGTATTTGCTGTATATTTAATCTTTATAAATATAGCTTATTACAATTAAAATGTATAAGTGTATAATTGTATAATAGGGTGCGTGTTAGCGCATGAAGTCATTCTGAATGCTTTTCGATGCTTTCTTGAGCAAATGAATAACATTGCCTCAGCATATAGGATTATATAAAACATAGGTTATATAACACATAAGTTTTTGGCTATTTTCTTTGTAAAATTAGCTTTATAGTTATTTTTGAAACTAATTCAGCCTGTTAATTAATTCTCTCAAAAATATTCCGAAATATTTTTAAACTGGCAAAATGAGTCATTTTCCTATATACTGGCCCACGTTATTTATAATAGCGCTCACTTATGGCGTCGACTTTAACATGAATGAAACCACCCTATATATATATTATATATATAATTAAAAATATTTCTTTATATATTGAAAAAAAATTTTTTTCTTTGCTCGTATTTGGACAACTGCAAATATCGACAAATGTTATCTTGAACTTCATAGGGTCTATGCATTCATGTTAAAGTCGACGCCATGTTGGATAACTCAATAACATGGGTGGCATAGTAAATTTTTTTTTTTTTGCCAGTTTAAAACCACTATATATGCAATATTTTTGAGAGCATTGATGCTGGAAATATGTTGAATGTTATAGTATCTTAATGAGAAAAATAACGCACATAACAAAAAATTAACCAATTTCTCAAAGAAAATTGGCTTAAATGAAGTTTATCCTATGCTGAGCAATTGTTATGCACTACTCCAGTTTGGCCTCCAAGCGCAATAAATATGACGTCATCCGCAGCACCCTTATATTTGTTAAAAAAGAATTATTAAAGCGCCTTTCTGAAATTCCTAGAATCCTTATTTGGATATTCTTGTAATGCAAAATATAATTCCTATCAATAATTGTAATGTTCTGTCTCCATCCAAAACATTTTCTTAATCTCCTTTAACTAACCCGATTTAAAACCAACACGTATATTTCAACGATCACATATTAGCGGCAAACTATTGTATTATTTAATCATACGCAGATATGAATTGATGTAAACAGATTTGTTTATATATTTAAAAGAAATTATTTAATAAATACTTAAAATTTAATAAATTAATTAATTAAACTTTAATAAAAAATTTATTTTTAAACAATAGCAGAATTATGTGATACAAAATAAAAATTTTAATTTTTTAACATCGCAAAATATCTATATACATAATAAAATAAATCAATATAAAAAATTAATAAATTTTATTATATACTTAAAAAAAAAATTGACAAATAATGAACGTATAGACACGTATATTATACTTAAAAAATAAAGTTAATCTTTTGCGATGAACATTTTTTATATACAAAATAATTGTTCATCTTCAGTTCTTATGCTCAGTTGGATGGATATTATAACTATTTAAAATATCAGATTATTATATCATACAAATGATATATTATATAAAAAATTCCTTACCTTGATTATTAGCCAAAACAGCTACTGCATTTCTTCTACAAGCTGCTGCAAAAGAAGCCACAATACCTGCAGTATTTTGTGAATTCACAACACTTGATTTAGCCTTTAATCTAACACTATCATTATTATTATTATTATTATGTAAACCTAAAATTGCATCAATAGTAAATGCTTTACTTGCAGGTCTATTTGAAATCTGATTTGAAGAATTTGATTGTGTATAATATAAATTAGCAGGTGATGTAGATTGTGATCTATTAAAATTTGATTGTTGAAATTGTCTTAATTCCATTAAACATGCTAATTGTTGTTGTGCAGCACTATACATATTCGATGTATGCATCATCATGGATAGATACGAACTAAATTGATTCTCAAGTTTTGTATTTTGTAATGACTTTGTAAAGAGAGGGGGTGATGGAGAGAGAAGAGAGAGAGAGAGACAGAGAGAGATTTTATTACGCTTACTCTTATTGGTTGTAAAGGGATTATTTTGAAATTTGAGGGAGGAGTTTATTTAAACTTTTTTTATATAACGACCACGCCTTTTTTTCTTACAACCACAATTTTTTTTCTTTCTCTCTTTATATGAGTCTTCATAATAATAATTTATAATTTTAACAAAAAATGTAAAAAATAAATTATTTTTATTATTATTATTTTTTTTTTATATTTTGTTATTTAAAAAGTAAGTTTGATATTAAAACTATTTATTTGTAATACTAAGTAATTTTTTTTAAAAAAATATTTAATTTTTTAGCTGTTTCTATTTATTTAATAAAATGAAGTAATACTATTATATTTATTTATATATTTTATAATTTTATGTATATAACAAAAATATTATTTACTTTATTTTACAATTTAATTTATTTATAGTTTTTTTTATACAGTTTAGTTCATTGATTATAGTTATTTATTTTTAACGTTACATTAAAATAATCGGTTAATTCATTTTTCTCCACGCACTTGAAAGCTTTAATTACGTATCCTTTTAGTATAGTATATTTGAAACATTGCTGATGGCGAGAGCTAAATTAGAAACTCAATGTTAAGGATCGATCGAGTGACGGAAGGCCCTTATGGATAAAAATAAAATCATTTATAAAGTTGATTTTTTTTTTCCTTTTTTGGTATGTAGAATTGAAAATTAAAGATTTATTAAACGAACCGATAAGGCCATGCCTTATTGTTTGGATAATGTATATGAAAACGATATAATAATAAGAACCCTATATATGCGCAAATAAGTGAAAAAAAAGGCATGAGGGTCTTACGTCCCAGCATACGGGAAATAAGCTATATACTGCGGGATTTGACTAAAAAGTTGTTTTAGAAGAAAGATCTGAAAACTTTGCAGTATGATACATTACATCATTTTAAACATATATATATAGGCAATTTTAATCACCTCTTGTATATCATTATACTATTTTATAAAAACACTCCACAAATATTTAGGGGGGATGAATGAATTGAAATATAATATTTTTCAGAAAAAAATGCATAATTATATATGTACAATAAAAAACATACTTTAACTATTAAAAAATGCTATTATTAAATAATTATTAATATAACGAAACAAAAATGTGCGGATACGCGTGAAAAAGGGAAGCGGCATAATATAAAACGATTTTGATATACAATGAATGAAGATATTAGGTAACATTGAATTGACCACAAAGTACAGGGGTTGTGGTCAACTCATTGATATTTGAGATGCAAATTTATATAGGATGCGCTGACTGAATGTGAAATATCCCACGTTCTTTTGTTTTCACTTCACCCACTCATTCAATCTACACCGGAACTGAATCTTTATCGCATAAGGGGGAAAGTATGCTCTTTATTTAATAACATGTTACAGCATAGTGAGCCTAGAATAAATATTATTTAATTATATTTTAATTATCAGTTTTATTGATTATTTTTTTCCTTTTCATTAAAAAAATCAGCAGCAGTTATTCAGTCTAAATTGACAAGTTTTAATGATTATATAATTTCATATATAATATCACAGTTTTTTTTTTTTTTTTTAATAAATATACTGTAAATACCTTTGTCGATATAGATAAAGTATAAAATATATGCATAATATGCATTTTGTTTTTAATAATTAATAAGTTTTTATCGGTTTAAAAAATTCTCCAAAAATTTCTTGCTCCGCACTGAATTTCTTGCTTTAAAACTGCATGGCTTAAAACACGCTTAAAAGATATAATTATGTCTCATAGTATATTTCTAATTTAAATATCTCCGGAATCGGTGGAGTAGTTTTCTCAAAAATCGCCAAAAACGCGTGTTTTTCCTATATATATCATAAGCCGCATAAGCGTATATATAAATATATAATAATGTTAAATTGGGGATCCTATTAACTTATGGGAAATTATAGCTTTGACTGATAAAGGAACAACGGTTTTTAGGCCGACTATAAGCGATTCCGCTCATATCCGCTTCCGTTTCTCCTACTACGCATGCGCAGTAAGACGAAACGGAAGCGGATATGAGCGAAATCGCTTATATATAGTCTGTTTCAAAACAGTTGTTCCTTTATCAGTCATAAATGCACGACAATTTTAGATGTGATTTTGGTTTAAAATTGGTGTTTTCAATTCTTTTGAAAATCTGTTTATAATGAATATTATTGTAAAATAAAAGAAAAACTTTTTTAATTATAATTATTTTTCTTCATCATGAATCATGATTTATGATTCTAATCTAAGTATAATAATTTACAACTGATACATATAAATAACAAAATATATGCTTAATAAAAATAAAAATAAAAAATACGCAAACCAATAATCAATATTTTCATGACACTCTATATGCAAATGTCAATTTTGTATAATATGATGTCTGATTTTAATGATCATAAAATATACTATTATTATTTAGAAAAATACTATACAAAATAAACTCGCGTATATATATTAACAAAATGCGCAGCAATTAAATCTCGTATATAAAAGAAGTTTTATTAAATATTATAATTGAAATGTGATCTGAAATTCGAGAATTATCACAATTTCCTCTCTGACTCTTGAAATTAAATCTCATTCTGCATGCGGTATAATCCTCTTGCTCTTTTTTCTCCATAAGGCGCATAATAGTCTCCAATGTCATTCATTTTTCTCTAATTTCATAAAGGAAATTTAATGCCTTCTTATTATTATACCTCTATAATAGTATTTAAATGACTTTACCACAAAATTATTGTATTATTTTTTCATGTTATACATAAATACTATATTTTGATTTATGTGCAGTTTACTATTTAAATATAAATTTTAATTTTTTTTATATTATATAAGAGTCTAAAATATATAAATTGCTTTAAATTGTATAATATAATTGTGCAAAATAATTTTTAAGTATCAACAAATTTATATTAATAATATATATTGAGTAAAAAAATATATTAATTATAAAAATAAATAAATGCAATAAACATTAAACATTTATTTTTAATTTATTTTTTATTTTTTGAATGTTTTAAGTATATATGAACTTCAATAAACATTCAATAAGAACAATATAAATATAAATTCTTTTTCTGAGTTTCAATATTATTTGAATTAAGGGTTGTATTCAGATGACTTGTATCTCAAAATTAAAAAAAAAAAAAAAAGAAAACCTCGAAACTTTATGAAGCCATTTGAGAGCTGTTGGTAACAGCAAAATAAATGATAAAATTTTCAGAACACATGGGACCATCAGATAAGAGAGAAAATAATTACTGAAATTAAAATGGATTCTTATGGGACTAAAACTTCAAACAATCATAATTTTAAATTTAGCATGGTGACCCCCCAAAATTTTTTGAAGATAACGTACCCTAATGTGTCACTGTGCAAAATTTCACATTTTTCTTTCGTTTTTTTTAGTCAACTCCCCGCAGTGCCTGATTTCCCACCTTATATAATTAACATAATAAAAATACTAAGACAATGCAGAAAAGTAATCGACTTATTATGGAGGATAAATTTCTATCAATAAATTAAAATTCTATACACGCGAAAAAAAAAAGTGAGGAAAGAAGCATATAAATAATTTAATATAGTTAAAAGTATACTATAAACTCATTTTCAGTAAAAGGGTGTAATTCAATTTGGTCAATCAAATATACTTATAAATTATATTTGAATGCATTTTATATTCATTTTATATTTTTTATTGCTTATTTTATTATTAATATTTTTAAATGCAAAAATAAACTTTTTAATATACGTAATAAAGGATATTCATTATTTTCATCTGTTCCACAAAAGATATGATAAATAATATATTTTGAAAAAAGTTAAATATAAAATTGAACGTATATTATACATAAAAATATATGTATATACTTTCCTAATTTAAAACCTGCTATTAAATAACATTAATTTAATATTAATACAGGTAATAACAATACAATTAGACAAGGCTACTAGAGTTACCTCCAAGCACGTATACTTCCATATAGGCATATTATTATATTATTAATGCGCACTAAATACGATGACTTCACGCTAGAATTCTATACCTTGAGTTTAGTCCCTTTCTTTGTTATTTGATACTGTCAACTTTTATTACTATATAGCTGTTTGAATTACATACGTAATTTAACATACGTGTATATTTATATAATATATCCTGATGGTAATTTTGAGACAAAATTGTAATGACAAAATAATTTAATATCAAATTTTAATATCTTGCTCTCTATTCGAATAATTTTATGATAATTGATAATGATAACTGTGTTCATTATACAATAATAATAATAATAATAAAATATGGATAAATTTATACAAATTTTAGAATTTTTAAGCTTGATGTATTTTATAGGTAATATATAATATGACATACAATGACAAACGAGGAAACAAATATTTATAGCAATTGACATTTCATTTTCACTAAAAATGTAATATTTTTGGTTTATAATATTAATTCGTTTTAAGTTTTGCGTTCAAAACTTAATTATTATTGACCTTTATAGCAAAACGTAAAGCTATAATATATTATATTATAATTAAGTGTCAACTTTATATAAAAGTTCCTTAAATAAATTTAATTTTTTATTTTTGGGGAAGACGTTGTTTTGGCATATATATGTTAGCATCAAAACCCGAAATTGACCCAAACTAGGTACTTTTGCTCATTTCGGCTTTTGGTTCGTCGCTTTTTGCCAAAACCTGAAATGCAAGTTTATTTCGGCTTTTGGTCACGAAATTTTGATCCATATATACTAGTTTTGAGCATTTCGCAAAAAGCAAAACCCGGTGTAAACATTTATATCTAGTTTTGGTCTTTGAATTTTGACCAGAACTAGTTGTGGTCAAAATAGAAAAATCAAAACCCGAAAAATGAACATTTCTCAACTCAGAATTTTATGCAATGATAAAAGACTATAATTATATAATAAATGCATGATGTTTTGGTATTATAATTTAGGCGTTTAAACAATATTATTTTATTATTTTACTTGAAATGCAAAATATATGGTCTGAAAGATTAATTTGATTAGAATGCGCTGATCAAAATATCTAAATCTTATGGCTAAATATATACGGAATATAAATTGAGACAATACGAAAAATAAACTTACTGTTTGACCTAGCAATGGACCACTTGCAATGAGCGAACTTTTTAAAATAATTTGAAATTTTCTTATTACATTTCTTACAAAAAATAAAAACTAATTTTCCCTTGTTGCAACAATTACAAACATTTTATTGCAAGTGGTCCATTCAGTAATATAGTAGTAATAGAGCATATTATTATTATTTTAAGGGGCTACTTACGATTTAATGTAAATGAAGAGCTATATAAAACCACTAACCATGATGACATAATTTGCGCACCAATAATATACGTGTGTTGTGAACTTTTCAAATTCTAACACTTTCTTATCCTGTTTCTAACAAATATTATGAAACTATAAACCATGTTTTCAGCACAGAGACAAACAGTCAACTGAATATACGCACGCAAGAAATATTTTAAAATAAATTGTTATCACTGGATAAAGTACGGTGGAAGGTGGACTTGAACTTTGAACCAACATAAGGAAAATTAGTCATAAGTCATAGCATAATATATTACTCTTATTGTAAATTAAAATAAATATTTTTACTTTTTTATGTAACGTGTCGTGTTATCTCTCTCTCTCTCTCTCTCTCTCTCTCTCTCTCTCTCTCTCTCTCTCTCTCTCTCTCTCTCTCTCTCTCTCTCTCTCTCTCACACACATTTATTCTTATATAAAATAATTGAGTTGAGAAATGTTCATTTTTCGGGTTTTGATTTTTCTATTTTGACCACAACTAGTTCTGGTCAAAATTCAAAGACCAAAACTAGATATAAATGTTTACACCGGGTTTTGCTTTTTGCGAAATGCTCAAAACTAGTATGGATCAAAATTTCGTGACCAAAAGCCGAAATAAACTTGCATTTCGGGTTTTGGCAAAAAGCGACGAACCAAAAGCCGAAATGAGCAAAAATACCTAGTTTGGGTCAATTTCGGGTTTTGATGCTAACATATACATATGTATATAATATTTATAATATACGTATACCATTCAAATGTCATCATAAAGTTTGAAAGTTTTCCATTTAGATTTCGAGATACAAAAAAATTCATCTGAATGCATCCTATAATGTTGTCTTAATTATATAGATAGCTTGTATCTCAAAATCTAAAAAGAAAAGTTCCTAATTTTTGGATGTCACCTCAAACTTAATGATAACAGCTACCCATGATAAAACTTTCATTGCCCGTGGACCATCAGGTAAGAGAGATTTTTTTTTTTTTTAATTAGCATGGTCTCTTATGGGACTAAAGCTTCAAAAAAATCATTATTCAAAATCTAGCAAATTTTTTACATTTTTGAAGTTGCCTTAACCTAATGCAAAATTTCAGATTTTTCCTTCTTTACGAGTTTATGACTTTTTAGTCAAATCCCGTAGTAGCTGATATCCCACCTTGACATAATTAACTTGGTTTACTTTTTATTTATATCTGAATAAGTCAAATTATATAACAAATGTTGTGTGGCAACCACATGCAAGAAAGTATACCTTCTTATATATTATATAAAATGTTTTAGATAAATTAATAAATTTATTTTGTTATTAAAAATTCTCTATTATGATAGTTTTTTATTAGAATTATAATTCCTCACATTATATATTACCTTTATAGTGACGTTATATATAGGTAATAAAAGTATCACAAATAAACAATGGACGCATACAAAGTATATCAATGACACGACAGGATGTTATTATTATTATTTTTTTGTTAATGAAAGAGGTGCTTCGTGAGAGAACATGAAATTTCTCACATAATTTTACACTCACTAAATTTTTACCGGAAATAAGCGGCTTTTCATTGATAAAAATATATATATATACTATAAACAACATATAATTAAAAAATAAAATAGCAAAATACAATCGCAAAATTATTCATTTAAATATGAATTTCAGTAAGTTTTATGGGCTGTTCACCAATGACGCGTAAGATCACGTAACTTTTACGTAAGAATTCAAATAACATGGATTGTCGTATCTTCACGCACGTAAGAGTTTATACACGTCATTTGTGAACATATATTTGGGACCTATATAAGGCTTAGATTGAGTTTCGAGCCTATAATTTATTTGTGATAATTACTTTGAAAATTTTCATATGGTATAAAACCTTTAGAACTCATATTTATATAGTACTATAGAATTGCACAAACCAATCCTCTATATTGGTAGCAAAAATTGTTAATATATTATAGATATATTCAATTAAGAAAGGACTAAAAAATTCTTGTTATACATAAATTCTGGAATCAAATTCCAATATAGAGTTAAATATTTAAAAAAAAAATCTCTTTAATAATTTGTAGAACATTTATTAATTTTTGCTTCCATTACAAGACTATTATTTCTCTGTATACTTGAAAATAGCGTGTTTTGTGTTAATACTTTATTTGTTTTGAAATATAAACTAAATTTCATGATTAATTTAGTACTTATTTAATTATTAGGACATTGTGTAAAATATATATAATGAACGAACCGATAAGGCTATGCGTTGGTTGTATTCTGATATAGTATTGTGTGTTTAAAAAATAATAATAATAAAATAGTATAATAAAGACTTTTTTTTCCTATGCTGGCTTATGTATTTCTGACCAACATAATCGTGGATCGTGGCGTATAAATATGAGATGCAACCGGTCTATAGGGTCTATGCATTCATGTTAAAGTCGACGCCATGTTGGATAACTCAATAACATGGGTGACATAGGGAAAAAATCATTTTGCCAGTTTAAAAACACTATGCAATATTTTTGAGAGCATTGCATGTTGTAAATATGTTGAATTAGTATCTCAAGTATGTGAGAAAAATAGCGATAACAAAAAATTAAACGATTTCCCAAAGAAAATTGGCTTAAATGAAGTTTGTCCTATGCTGAGCAATGTTATGCACTACTCCAGTATGGCCTCAAAGCGCAATAAATATGACGTCATCCGCATACACCCTATAATATAGAGCTGAGAGCCGCACAAAAGTTGTGTTTAAATGTACGATATATATAGTGAATAAATTTTAAAAATGTCGTGGTGAATGAAAAAGATGATAAAAAAATATGATACGGAATGTATGCATGCGGCATTCTAATTGAATGTTATTATTTATTATAATGTGATACTGATATTATTGATGATTATAATTTTTATATTATATGGATACGTATTATATATGGTATACATAAATTTATACATTTATATATCATCAGATGTTAAAAAAAAATTATTATGCCGAAATAAATACGTTAGTGCTATAGAGATCAAACATTGGCTCCAAGGGTATGTATGCATTTATAACATCAACGCCAATGTTAGATCACTAAATATTATGAGGTATGAAAAAATAACACATTTTGTCTGTTTTAATTATTTAGCAATATTTTTGAAAGCATTTGATGCTGGATATAAATTACATTAGGTTACATATTATATTAGATTTACAAATGCTATAGAAAAATAGCAATAACCAAAAATTATATATTTTCCAAAGAATATATAGGGTGTGTACGCCATGACGTCATTCTGAGTGCTTTTTGATGCTCTTCTTGAGAAATGCATAACATTGCCATGATATATCATGACATTGCTCAGCATAGGATAAACGTATAGTTTTTGGCTATTTTCTTTGGTAAATTAGCTATTTTTTTTGTTATTATTTTTCTTGTATACTTGAGATACTAATTCAACCTGTTAACCGCATCAATGCTCTCAAAAAAATTGCGAAGTATTTTTAAACTGACAAAATGTGTCATTTTCCTTTACCGGGCAATGTTATTTAGTACTTACTTATGAAGTTGACTTTAACCTGAATGAAATCTCTCTATAGTCAAAATAAGTATAAATACTAATTATACAACATAGTTAAAGTATTAATTATTAATACAATTTTATATATATATATATATATATATATATATATATATATATATATATATATATATATATATATATATATATATATATATATATATATATATATATATATATATATATATATATATTTATATATATATCAGGGTTGTAGTCCTAAGGGAACGCGGTGGGACGGCGTCCTACCTGGTGAAAAAAAAAGCCAGGACCGTCCCACCTGGAAAACTTCCAGGGGAACGCGGTGGGACGAAAATGTGCCCTAATTTGTAAATTTCCTGACTAATTTTGCTGTTTAATTGGTTGAAATTACTAAAAAAAAAAAAAAAAATCGCTCGCTACGCTCGCAAGTTTCTATATTATAACAAAGTTTTATTTTCATCACTTTATTATTATGCAGTTTCGGTTTATCCAGAAATTTAAGCATAAGTTATTTCAAATTTGACTTCTTTTTGTTATTATTTTAATTCTCAGAGTAAACCTTTCTTGTCAAGTTAATAGAAAATAATTATGGAGCGCAAATCGAAAAAAAGGACAGGAGGTTTGTTTTCTATAGGAGCTTAACTGGAGATATGTAATCAAGTTAAAAGCATTAATTTGATGTACTGTTCTTAGATTTTGGGATTTTTCTTAGGCATTTAAATAATTCATATGAAGCAATAATCAACGCGCAATCAAAAAATATTGCTGCGTGTTAAATCTTGAAAAGCTATGAATAATATATTTCATATTTTATACTTTTTGTTTTCTTTTTCATTGGAAAAAGAAGCAATTATACATAACGTTCTTAACTACAATTTTCATATAGATTCAATATTAACATAACCTCAATCCTCAATGTATGAATATTCAGTGTCCGAAAACATAATTCACGTAGCTAATAATAATTATTGGGCATCCGGCCCCGAAACGTGCGGTAGCGTTCGGTTCCAGGGCCCGGGCTCGCGTCCGTCACCGCTGTGGAGAGGACCTATAGGTGTGGGGTGGGCATTGGCCTCTGAAAACCCTTAGCCTAGCTCGCGTTTTCGGACGTGAGGCGGCCGAGGCATGGGCTTGGGAGGCCAAGAACCACCCTGCCCTTGAGTACCTCGGTAATTATGGGCATCCGGCTCCAATGAGCTTGCGGAAAAGTGTTCCACTGCGTCCAAGAGTGGACGTCAACCATATGGGGTCGTCAGGGCCTAAAGCCTAGATATAGCCATCAACTCGCCTCCTAGCAAAATAGTCACGAAATTGTGGGTAGTGACAGGGTGCGTGCATCTTGGCTTCAGTATGAGCCCGTTGCCCCCAATAGCCCCCTAACATCATCGAGTGGGCAGTTATAAAAAAAAAATAGCAATAATAAAAATGAATCTTTGTATTGAAAAAAAAAATTTTAAATCGTAGCTTTCATATCAATTTTGATGCGTTATCAATAGAATTTTGGTCAGTATAAATTTTAACTATATTACGTAATTTTTTTATTATTTTTCAAAAAAATGGGCGTGGCATTAAAAAAAATTCAAGAGGGGCTCCGCCCCCCTTGCCCCCCAGTTTATATTTTGGGTCCATATTAGAGCGTCCCACCTGGCTTTTTTTTAGGACTACAACACTGATATATATATATTTATAATTTTATTTTTTATTTAAAAATGTTTTTAATAAATTTTAAGTAATAATCAACTAAGATGTAGCAATTAAAAAAATTAATTTCTCAATGTAACTTCCAATGGATTTGGTATCTAGGAAAATCAGCAATTTGTGACAGCAAATATAATGAGAGTGAAACGTGAAAAGTGTTTTAAAGTATTACTGATAAAGTCGACGCTAAGTTCGATATAATATGTTGAATGACTCCATTTAAGTCCATAACAAAAGGGAAGCATAAGAAAATAGCTAATATTGTCAATTTAAAAACACTATATATGCAATGTTTTTGAAAGCATAATAGGTTTTTAAAAAAGTATTTTAAAATGTGAGAAAAATAATAATAACAAATAAATTAACCGCGATTTCTCTAAGAAATTAGCCAAAAACTAAGTTTGTCCTAATGCTGAACAATGTTGTTCACTATATATACTCCAGTATGGCCTCCATACTAAATTTGACGTCATGCGGATACACCCTTTCGTTCAAAACGTCATTATACATCCCTTATAAATTAAAATTACTGTTAAAAACTTTTTATTTATATTTAAAAAAAAAATGAAAAAAAAAAAATCTGGAGAAAAGTGCAGTTTAATTCAATTTTTTAGGGTACTTTATTTTAAGTTCAAATTTAGAGTTAAAATTTAAAAAATATACTCTTAAATTTTTGATAATTTTATATAAACTTACGTAAGTTATACATATTTAGCGACTATTTTAGTCTCCGAGACTATTTTGGACTTTCCAGACTTTTCAGACTATTTTGCCTTTTTTCGATGTTTTTCGCTATTTCTGACAAAAATTAACTTAGAACGTGACCGACTTTAACCGGAAATCGCTAAAAGTGAACTATATTTTCACAGTAATTTTTTTTACATTATTTATTTCCAACATGTTTTGTTGGAACACTATAATTTTCAAATAAAATCGAGTACTTTAAAATTTTTTTTTGTTCCGAAAAAAGTTTTAATTTAATAATAATTTTAATTTTAAAAAGTTTCTTATTTGAATACAATTTTCCACTCAAATTTGAATTTACACATTTACATGTTATCTTTAAAGTGGAATAACTTATATATTTCATCGTGTTTCACGTGTTTGACATAATTAAATTTTTAGGTACCAAATCTTCTTTATTTTGTGTTTATAATTCGCCCTAAAAAAATCATGTTTTTAGTGGTCTGAAGTTTTTTTTTTTTTTTTTGTTTTTTTTTTTTTGAGACAATGTAATTTTAGACCGATGTAATTTTTTTAGACTATAGAACATACTTTTTTTTTTTTTTTTTTTTTTGAGGCACAAGAAAACAGATAAATTCAGACATGTTATACTAATATAATAAATATAAAGTCACTAATGAGCTATATTAGTTTCCGACTATTTTAATACTTTTAAAGACTATTTTTAGACTATTTTTCAATTTTGAAGACTATTTTGATGAAAAAAGAGACTATTTTTCCGCTCTCTAGTGATCTGTAACAATTACGACCTCAAAGTGTTATGTATCTTGTTTTGTAAAATATGATAATACTACAGCATATATGTAAATATATGAATGATATTCAATAACAAAGTTGAAAAACAACTCAATGAAGTAAAAGAATCATGTTCAAGAAGATTTATTTTTATTCTCTATAATCGTAATTGTATTATATGCAAAAGAAATAGCTCTGCTTGACATTTTTATTATTTATTTATTAAACACCAAGGTGTAGTTATACATATTTATATACATATTTATATAGGTCTACATTTTTGCATATTGACTTAATGATAGGGTCCGAGATGGACAATGAAGTAAGTGGTACCTAGTACATAGGCCACTACATAATACACATACACATTTATCATTACACTCGTGAAATTCTTTAATTTGACAGATTACATGGTGGAAACCATGCACCGCATAACGGGTAAAAACATGCCTGTCTGTACAGTTTGGGCCTTTCCACCCATTAATATTATTAATATTAAATGCAGGGGTATTATAGAAGGCCAGGCTGATATCTTCAGTTTTACTTAGTCTATCCTTAACAAATTTAATGTAATTATCTGTTTTTAACAATTTAAATTTCACTTGTAGTTCCGTTACAAATAACTCCTCCCCTGCTAGCTCGTAAACCAGCCTTGACGACGTAAATTTTGACAAGCAAAGTATCTGTTTTAAGTACCGAGACTTAACAGATTCTAGATTTTTGAAGTCTGTTATAGACATAAATGACCAGAAAATTTCAATGCCGTACGAAGCAACTGGAGAGATTTTTTGACATTTTTATATATACCTTATTAAACCTCTACTATATAAGAAGTTTTATCTTGCATGTAATGCTTATATTATCATATGCTTTAAATTAACTCATTTGATTGACTTTAAAATGACACTATATAAAGAATAAGTTATAATATGTATATGTAGCGTGTATTCATTCATGTTAAACTTGACGCCATACTGCATCACTCAATAACATGAGCTGCATATATAGGAAAAAAAACAACTAATTTTGCCATGCACTTCAAACAATACTTGAAGTATTATTGATATGACGCGTTAATTTGACGCGCGTTACAAAGATGGAACAATGTATAAACAACTCGATCCGTTCACATAAAATTGTCATTTAAGCAATAATGTAAACCGGAGAATTTTATACTGACTACAGTACATTAGTTTCAAGTAAGTTTTCAAGTATTAGAGAAAGACAACAATAACAAAAATTTAAATAATAATTTTGCAAGTAAAATAAACAAAAACCATATGGATGTCCTCTATGTGCTGAGCGATATTATTCATACAGAGGTTGAAGCTCATTATATATATATGACGTCATACACTGGTTATTATATATAGTGTCATTGCAAATATTAGACGAGAAACAACTTATTGTATAAAGACAAAACTATCACAGCCATATATGAAAAGAAAAAGTATATAGGCAAAATCTTAAAATTTCAATTGACCCAATGAACTTTTTTAAAAATAGATTATAAAAGTAATATTAGTTTTATAAATTAAAATAAACATAATAGTAGAAGTTTATAGATATATATTTTTAATTTGTAATATTTTAATTTTCTTATTAATATATTTAATGTAACAAATCATATATATGAATGACGTTGTAATATCATAATGCCTTCTCAATATATGAAGTTACGGGATGAAACACACCTGCAGTAAGAGAATGATGTATAAGAGTTAAATTAAATAAGTGAATTTCAATTGGTATTCTCATATTTAAATATATAATTCTGTATGAAGCATATAGAATAATTAAGAAATAAAACTATTATTCAGTTATAATATTTTATATTTATCGTATAAGGTGAGAGAAAGTATGTTCTGAAATTTTTATACATACTTTTTATTATACATATGAATTAATTTATATAACTTATATAATGCTTATATTATGCTTTATATATTGAACTCTATTTTATGGACTTTAAAATGACACTACATGACGGAAAAAAGTACCACTTATGGCAGATATGTACTATAACATGTATCCATTGTATTTTGCAATAGGTACACTTTAATTTGGAAATAGTAATAGTTATAAACTATACAATACTTCTTAAACTAAATGAGTCACACCTTCATTGTAGCATAGTGCACCTGCATTAGGTATTATTGTAGTATAATATAATACCGACGTCGGTCATTAGATTCAATCTTTTCTGGTCAAAAAATTCTGCAATTTTGCACAATGATACTTCAGCTTGAGACAATATTTCAAATATATAAAAATTTTAGGGGGTCACTGTGCAAATAAATTTTATACGATTTTTTGAAATTTTTAGCCCATAAGGCCCAATGTTAATTTCAATATTTTTTTTCGTTTTTTTCGGGACGGTCAAACATCATGAAATTTTCTTCACGGCTAAGTAACCCTTAGCTACACAATGACACCAAATTTAGACCCAAAACACTTCTAGTTTTTGAGATAAAAGGTTGGTACCCTACTCCCTTAAGCGATTTTCGTCACATCCATACTTCCATTTCCATTTCCATGTGCACATTTTGTGCCTGTTTGCAAATATGTAGCAATATTTTTGAGCAAATTGACGCTGAATACATTACATTAGGTTGAATTATGGTTTCAAATGCTAGAAAAATATAGCAATAACAATAAAAAGTTATATAAAATTTCCAAAGAATATAACCAAAAACCACGTTTGACCCTATATTATGCTGAGCGCGCTTCGACACCATACTGGAGCTATGAATAACATTGCTCAGCTGCTGAGCAAAGTTTTCCATAGCTCCAATATGGCGTCGAAGCGCATTATACATGACGTCATATTATACTATAGATTTCATATAATTTTTATATATACACAAATTAAGTATAAGATTAAATAAACAACAGAAAGTATACATGTTAGTTATTATGAAATATTTAATATAGTTTTAATAATTAATAAATAATTTTTATTGATATTTTTAATATTTTATTTTAATTTTTTTTTTTCAATAAATTTTAATTAACAAGCAACAATGTTGAATTAAATATTATAAAATATTGATATCTTTTCTGTGTGACGTTACATTATTTACTTGGTATCAGTTAAATTAGCAATTTGTTATGATGATTTAAGAATAAACTGCAGTTATCTATAAAATATTGTATAATATAATATAAACAGTATTAAATATAATTATCATCAATATGATGCTAAAAAAAATTATTTTCAATTATTAAACTTAAGGGAGTAGGGTACCGACCTCATATATCTCCAAAACTACAAGTGTTTGGGGTCTAAATTTGGTGTCATTGTGTAGCTAAGGGTTACACCTAGCTGTGATAAAAATTTCATGATGTTTGACCGTCCCGAAAAAAAAGAAAAAATTATTAAAATTAACATTTAATTGGGCCTTATGGGCTTAAAATTTCAAAAAATTATATAAAATTAATTTGCACGGTGACCCCCTAAAATTTTTATATATTTGAAATTGTCTTAAGCTGAAGTACCATTGTGCAAAATTTCAGATTTTTTTGACGAAAAAAGTTTGAGTATAATGTCCGGCGTCAGTCCCCTACTTCCTTAAAGTGTTGTATATATATGGCTTTTATCTCAAAATTTAAAAAGAAAGTTATGAAATTTTATGTTGTCATTTCAAAGTTAATAGTTTAACAGCTATATAATACCTATATGATAACAAATTTCAGAACTCGTGCCCATCGCATGCAGATAAGAGAAAATAATTGTTAAAATTAAAATGGGCTCTTATGGAATTAAAACTTTAAAAAAAATCATAATTTAAAAAATAGCTTGGTGATCCCATTTTTTTTTTTTTTTTTTTTTTTTTTTGAAGATACCTTTTCCTAATAATCAGCGAGCATATTTTCCGATTTTTCTTTCTTTACAATTTTTTAGTCAAATTCCACAGTATACCTTATTTACCGTCTTAATGCAGTTAAAGAATCATGTGTACAGTATATACATTTTATATAATACAGTATATTTATATATTTATACTGTATAGAGTCATGCAAAGTCACGAGTTTTGCGCAAATAACAATTAAAATTATATAGACAAAACTATTTAGTTTTATCACAGCCTCGTATAAAGAAAAAAATTAATATTACGCAAAATTTTAAAATTTTAATTGTTACATTTTTTTTGTTGTAAATAATTAACATTTTTTTAAAGCATATAATTATTATGGTATTCAGAAGTTATGTATTAATATTATTTATAAATTTATTTTAATTTATTTTTCTTATTATTTTTTATTTATAAATTTTATGCAACCATCGGATTGGGGTGCACTAAAACAATGTAATTTATTCACAATGGGTAATCAGGTAATGCGAGATTTGCCTAATATAACATCTTACATAGAAAGAAAAATCTGAATTTTAGGATAATAAGTTATCTTCAAAAATGTAAAAAAAATTAAAATTTAATTAATTTAGATAGCTACTTTTTAAATTATGATTTTTTAAATGTTTAAGTCCCATAAGAACCCATGTTAATTTAAATAATTATTTTTACTCTAATCTGATTGTCACAGGTTCTGAAAATTTTATCATATTAATTAAGTATAAGCTGTTATATACGATTAACTTTCAAATGACATCATGAAGTTTCCCAGTTTTTTTTTTTTTTTTTTTTTTTTTTTTTTAAATTTTGAAATACAAGAAATCTGAATACAACCCTTAAGAGACAGTTGAGCCGATGAAACTTCTCCAACTATTTGAGAATGAATATATATAGATAGAATTATTACAACTTATATAAATGAGTAAAATTAATATTCTAATTAAATGTTAGTTAATCTTTATGAACTAGAAGTTTAAGTTTAGGTAGGGTACTGACGTCGGCCATTAGATTCCGGCAACTTTTATATATCGTTAAAAAATCTGAAATTTTGCACAATGATACTTCAGCTTGAGAAAATTTCAAATATAAAAAACTTTTGGAGGGTCACCGTGTAAATTAATTGTATATGATTTTTTGAAATTTTAAACCCATAAGGCCCAATGTTAATTTCAATATATATATATTTTTTTTTTTCGGTACGGTTTAACGTCTTGAAATTTTCATCATGGCTATATAGATGTGACCCTTAGCTACACAATGCTACCTAATTTAGACCAAAACACGTGACTACTTTTTCTCGGTATCGTACTCCTTAATGTTATTATAGAATATCCTTATTCAGGTGAGCATTCACATATTCTTAAAATTTGTTACAACTTTGCGCAGCAAAATAATTTTTATAGCAACTGCAATTTCACAATTTGCTGCGCAAAGTTGTAACAAATTTAAGAATATATGTAAATAATGCACTTTTCAGTTACGTTTTTTATTTTCTTACTTGTATTAGAAAGCTCTGAAATTTTGATATACCTTATTATATATATATGAAGTTATATCTTCATATGTAATGCTTTAGGCTGACCATAATTAAAAGTGTGCAACCCGGGACACTGCAGAGCAATGCACAGAAGAGACCAAGAGGCCCGCGCGAAGCGCGGCCGGTGGTCCCCGCCGGAGGGGAAAATTTTTCAGAAAAGGGGGCGTGGCCTCCGAAATTTCATCAGTTTTGTGTCTTTTTGCAAGAGTTTATTTAAAAGCACATGGATTTTTTTCAATGCTTTCTGTCGTCTATTTTTAACCTTTTCCCTGCAAAATAATAATAATAAAAAAAAAAAAAAATTATGAAACAATTTTTTGATAATAATAGTTATATCACAAATAACATACGTAACCGACGTAACGTATGGTATGTGATGTGTACGTCCTATTTGAGCCGAAACACCCACTCTCAAAAAAAAAATATAAATAAATAAAAACTTTGGCGTAACTATGGTGTCTAATTTTAATATGCTACGAAAAATATTACGAAAATGCATCGACTATCTTTTGACGTTTTTTTTATATTTTTTTTATTTTTTTTTTTCTCCGCGAGCTTTTAATTATACTTTTTATTAAAATTCCTGCAAAATATAAAACCGGGACATTGACGATTTTTGCAAAATCTTGCCGGGACTTTAGTGTTGAAACCGGGACTGTCCCGGCTAATCCGGGACGGATGGTCAGCCTATGCTTATATTATGCTTATATTGAATCATTTTATTGATTTAAAATGACACTATATTGTAACGATAACAAACAAAATATGAACCAAACATTTGATTTCCATATATTATTAGCTCTAACACATATAATTCAGAATGTCACACTATATACATAATATATAATGAATCATATAAGTCCAAACAACTATTTATATAGACCACTTTCACATCATTGCCATTTGACGCCATGTTTGTGGTTCCTAATGCATTGGCCAGCATATAGGGAAACGTCATTTTCCCTTATTTTTTGCATAAATTAATTAAACTGAAAGCATTTTTCTCATTTTCTTGTAGCTTATTAGGGCCTAGATATAAGGCTTTGAAGGAGGTTTGATATACGAAGCTTTGTTTGCTATATTAACAAAAAATGAAAATGACGTGTATTCCTGACCATGCAACGAAATGGCGACTTTAAAATATTAGTGGAAGCGGTCTATTGGTATACTGTACAAATTTCAGTGTTTTTTTTTTTTTTTTTTTTTTTTTAAATTCTGACAAATTAATTTAATATAATTTTATATAAAACGTTATTTTGTACTGTGTAAAACAGTATTAATAGTTAAAATATCCGCATCATTTTCTATATGTCGTCATTCAACTTTTTGTTGTAAAAAACACACATATTAAATCTGATATAAGAAACCACAATGAACTATAAAATATATAATATTATAATGAAGAGCACATAGTATCATTAAGGAAATTAATATTATAACTTGTGACCACAAATGTATATATAGTATAAAACTTGTTCTGAAGGGGATTTTACAATCATTTGTGGTTAATGCGATTAGGTCTCTGTATACATAATCTCTTCTTATATTATTATAGAGAAGTTAAATACGTAGGATGCAATATAATCTTGTGTCAACTATGCATATTATATGAAAGTATAGTGTGTGAACGGAAAATGTGGTGGCGTAAAAAATGATGTCATATAATTATAATAAGTTTTAATCTGTGTATAATGTATATTATATGTTATTAATAAATTTTAATAAATATTTTTTTAATGGAGGTTATCGGTTTAAAATATCTTAAAAATGTTCTATGGTTTAAAACACGTAAAAGTATATGCCTATAGTATTATTTCTATTTGAAATTTCTCCGAAATCGGTAGAGTAGTTTTCTCAAAAATTGCAAAAAAAAAAAAAAAAACAAAAAAAAAAAAAAAAAAACAAAAACAAACAAACAAACAAACAAACAAACAAACAAACAAACAAACAAACAAACAAACAAACAAACAAACAAACAAACAAACGCAAAATGTTAAATTAGGGGTCCCTTATAGCTTTCCCCACGTCTCCCGCGCGCTAAACCGATAAGCTCCATTTAAAATCTATTCATTGATTTCTAATTTCGGACGTGAGGGTAAATCAATTTGAGAATTGACAAAGAGAAAGCCGTATGTACATATGTTATAATATATAGTTCATTCATTGCAAGTAATTCATACACGAATTACATTATATATATATTATATATATATATATATATTAATTTTTTTTTTGCAAATCTACATATTATAAAATTCATTTTTACAAACGAAAAAAGCATTGAAAATAATTTTATCACTATAAACTATTAATTAGAATAAATAAGAATAAATTAAAAAAAAAAAAAAAAAAAAAAAAAAAAAAGGAAAGATTCTTATGCGTTGTGAATTAAAATTTTCTTAATTTTAAACACGGACAAAAATAGCTATATAATAACTATGGTATATATAGCTAGCTCATTTTTAGCACAACGAGGAAGACTAAAATTTTTTAGGGGTTAATTTGATTTCATATTTTAAAAGAGTACATTGTCCTAAATCAATACATGTGTGAATTTTTAATTTCCGAGTTTATTAAATATTTTTTAATTAATTTCTGAAAGTCGCGAAATGACATCACAGGCTGCAATTTTTTCCTATATGCTTATATAATATATATTATATGTTTTAGAATATGAAATAAAATTAACCCATCAATTTTTTTTTGTATATTTTTCCTCACTTGTCTAATACAGCATAATCTATTATTCTATTCTGCATAAATTTGCTACATTGCATAAATATTATGTATTACAGCATAATTAATTATATGTTCCAATTTAGCATCAATTATGCTATAATGATATAGCATAAATTACGTAATTTATTCTTTTCCTTGCAATTTAGAATAAAATTAAGGTAAAGTAGATTTTTCTTACATTAAAACTTTTTGCCAATATCACCACGTTCACCGTGCAAAATCTCATATTTCCAGTTTTAAGAATATGCACTTATACGTATATTTACAACACATTTTAATGGGATTATTTTTTTTATATGCTTGAGGTATATATATATATATTGTAATACGTTATTATGTGCGGTGGTCTCATCATTATTAAACTATATAAACTTTGAGATTTAAACTTATTTATTATATATATAAAAATCGGTAAGTCAAGTTTAAAATTGAAATCTATTATATTTGAAATATAACATTCTAAATAGATGCGAACAAGGAATCATGTTTCTGCTATGTCCTGTCATAGGGTAAACTACTTAGGGTGAATTTATACCCTATTTACTACAAACAAGTACGCAAATGCATTGTTGGGGTATATAAATACGATACTATTTTAATTACTTCAATACTGGATTTTTTTTTTAATTGAAAAAGAAGAAAAAAAAATTATAATGTTACATTTTACAAAATGATATTTTTAAAATTTACTTAAATAAAAAAACGCAATAATATATTGCCTATGCATCTTTTTTTTTTATTATTTAATTTTAAGCATCAAAATACAACACAGCCTGCATAACAGTTATCCATAGAATATTAATAATTATTTTCAATATTATTTTATAAAAATAAGTTTTAAAATATTTTATTTTTCTCGAAAAGCATTATTATTATTTTAAAATTTTGTTCATACATATTAAATTATGTAAAACATGATATATACTGTACTGTACCCTTCGCAACTTTAATTGGTGATATCAAACTTAATTATGTATATATGCATAAATGTATAATTATACTGCATAAAATATACATACACTGCCTAACAATATAAAAAATCTCATTATATAATATTGGGTATTTTTTTAAACATAATATAAATAGATTATATTATAAAAAAAAAAAAAAAAAATCGTCGTTTTTACTTTTTAGATAACAAAAATTACTAAACAAAAATTGTACAAAATCACTAATTTATCTTAAATTTCATCGTTTTCTAAAAATTGCTATATATATTTTTTTTTAAATTTCTTCTATATTTTTTTCTTCTCTTATAATTTCTTGTATTATAGGTTAATTTAAAAATTTTGTGCAATTTTAATTGTCACAACAAAATTTATACATTTTTCTTTTCATTATCTTTATTTATTATTATTATTATTTTTTTAGATAACAAAAAAAAGTTCTTTCTGAATATTCAGTAATAAAACTCTTACGCAATAGAAGCTAAAATTAAAGTTAAAAAAAAAAAAAAAAAAAAAAAAAAAACTTTGACTCAAGTTACTCACTAGTTAGACCACAGTATAATCCGGTGTAAAATTTCACGGGCTATAAAATATGTAATCATAAGCATGAATGAACAAATATGATCAAATCAAAACTAACAGAACATCTGCGGTATATTTTAAAATCTGTGTATACTATTCGATCAATTCAAATGATGCAGTGACTTGTATAATTTGAGAGTTATTGAGATTATAACATGAACAGTAAAAAGGGTTGTGTTGTGTGTGTATTATTTATTTATTAAATATTATAAAAACATGTTTTTGTACTTTATAAAAATTGTTTATCTTTATTTTTTTTTTTACTTCACTTCTTTTTACAATGTGTTCTGTAAGTATAATAATATTTTTCTTCTGCTTACATGAGTATAATACTGGATAATATAATAAAATAAATCTTTTTGAAATGAACCGCACGCAGGTATTTTATTTTGGATCGGTAAGTGTATAGAGAAATTAGATTTATTTTTCATGGAAAAAAAATCTGAGAGTTGAATTTTTTTACTTTAGCTTACATATATACTGAGCCTAAAATCACATATTTAGTGTATGCACACGACGTCATATATTGAATACGCTTTGACGCCACACTGGAGCAATGAATAACATTTATTAGTAGATATGAAATATGAATAATAATAATCTTGCGGGTTTTGACTATTTATTTAATTAAAAAAATTAATTAATTTTTTTCTCGCATATACTGGAAAACATATAATACAACCTGTTAACAGTATGAATTCTTACAAAATTATTATTATTATAAGTATTTTTAAACTGTCATTTCCCATACCGTCCCATGTTTTTAGTGCTCACATATGACTTCGACTTTTATATTAACAATACAACTACCCTATATATATAACTTATATCGATACTTTTTTTTTTATCATTTATCTTTCTATAAATTAAGCTATTAAATAAGTAAATACATTTAATGTTTGCTTATATTATTATAATTATAGTTTGGATTTTCATAGGATGATTTTAACGAAAAACATATATACTTTAAAAAGTGACAAAACATTGTAATTATATTAAAATTACACTCTACTCAATATGGTTTTGGAAGATGATATTTATTCGCATGGATGTTAGTGTTGGTTTTACTCTGAAATATTTAAAAATACTTCCAGTGATTCAAATAATAAATTTAAAACTAAAATTGTAAATAAAAAGTTAATTTAATTTTAATGAAACATTGAAATCATTTGAAAATATTAACAAACAATTTGAATCTATCTATATATTATACTACTTTATTTTTTACGTAAAAACATCCTCCAGTCACAAAAAATAAAAATAAAGTTAAAATAATAATAATAACTAATAACAGAATAAGTGAAAAAAGTTTTATTAGAAAATTATGTATAATTATTAAATTTTAAGGATATAAATAATATTATTTTATAAATTTATATAATATTATTTTAAAATCAGAATTCATTTATATATTTAAACATTTTTTATAGTTAATGCGAACATTGCACAAATAAGAATTTTAACTTCTTTAACAATATCTATAAAGATTTTAGGTACATACATGTTGGAATATTGAATGCGAAGTATTTAATTCTAATTATATATTGAAAATACTACGCATTGTAAATACTTTATGTCATTTGAAATAAAAATACAATAGCAAAAAATATTATGAATATTTAAGCATGAAAATTATACTACTACTTTCAAATACAGATTCTTCCAATTTGAACAAAAATGATATCATACCTGATAAAGTGATAAGAAACTCACCTTTATTGAAAATGGAAGAATCGGGTTTTGGATTAGACTCACTTTTATAGGTTTGCCATATTTCATTCAGTCCTATACCATTTTTTTTTTTCGTATGTTTTTTACAATTATTATTGCATGGCAAAAGTTTGATTAAATTTTGTTTTGCAAAATATAAAAATATGTGAAAACACCTTTTTATAATATACTATATTATACTAGTATAATATACAACATACATAATATATAAAAATTATAATGATAAAAAATCTAAAACAAGATTGCAATGTTTAGTTTTAATTTTAGAAATTTAATTGTGAAATGAGATCTATGTACTATATGCATATCCTTTTAAATTTTATTATTAAAAATTAAAGAATTAAAAAATTAGATGTTTAAAGAATTAAACAAAATCATTATATCATAATGAAGTATCAAATTCTTTTAGACATTGCATAACAATTTTTTATGATATATGACTTCAATTTCTAAAAATATACAAGTAAATTAAAAAAAAAAAAAAAAAAAAACTTCAAACTATGGTAAATACAATTTTACTGACGGGGTGAATTCAAAAATTTTTAGTTGTTACAATTTTAAAAACTTTCATATAATTTACTATAAAATATTTTTTCTTGTACCCCAAAGCAAAATTGATCGCTCAAAAGTCTCTAGTTTACGTAATAATATAATGTAAACTGTAGACATTTTATAGTCCATAAAACTGTTTGATTTTTATGTATACAAAAATATTTCAAAAAATACATTTCAAAAAATGTAAAAATTATTATTAGTTTTATGGCATATATAGTTATATACTATAGTGTATAAACTTCTAAAAGTCGAATATTATGATTTTTTTTTTTATTATATAGTTATTTTATTATTATTATTATTTTTTTTGCATTGCATGTAATTGCAAATTTGGCTCATGAATTTAAAGAGGTTAAAATAAAAATGTATTTTTTTCCTATAATATTGAAGGAATTGAAGGAATTTTACGAATTTTAATTTTCAATATAATATTTCTGTCTGATGAGGAAAAAAAAAAAAAAAAAAAAAAAAAAAAAAAAAAAAAGAAAGAAAAAAAAAAAAAAAAAAAAAAGAAAAGAAAAGAAAAAACTTAAAATATGCAAAAGTCCAGGCCCTATATACAGTCCTTTAGTCCACGGCTAGTTTTATTATTATTGTACTGCATATTTAAGGTTGTACACTATACAAATGTTTACCATAATATACTTGTAGCACCCATTTTTTATACAATGTTTCAAATGTGTATAACCCCCGTAAGCTGCGACGCTAACTAACTAGTTAAACCGTAGTTAAGTTGTTATTTTGATTGTTGCAACAATTAAAAAAAGATAACTAAGGTTTAACTAGAGGTTGCAGCTTACAGCCCTTAACGTAAGTGTTTTGACTTTTTCATTCTTGACGGATAAAATGTGAATGCGTAAAGGAATTAAAAATAATAATAATAATAATAAAATACAAAACCTCAGAATATCCATGATTCGAACACATTTTGTAATGCAAAAAAAAAAAAAAAAAAAAAAAGTGGAAAACAGATGCTTTGTTCACAATAAGCTTTTTCTAATTGGAATTGATGGATCAAAACAACATGACTTCTTATGGAGCTCACTTACCAATAATTCCAATTAGAAAAAGCTCAATGTGACCACAGCATTATGACAGACTGAAGTATTATTCACATAACGCGTAAAATTGACGCGCTTCAACGTGCGTCGACGCGAGTTACAAAGCTGCAAAAATGTAAACAAATGAAGCTGTTCACATGTTATTTTCAAAAGCAATGTGAACGGTTCCATTTGTTTACATTATTGCGCTGTTCGTAAACCCTGTTTTCTACTCCTAAAATGACGATCAACTTAGGTTATTCAAATGGAAATGCGCATTTTTTGGTGTAAGAATTACAGGGTTTACGAACAACACTAATTGTTACAGCTTTGTAACTCGCTCGACGCGCGTCAAATTTACACATCATGAGAATAATATTGCTGTTCGTAAACCCTGTTCTCTGCTCCTAAAATGACGATCAACTTTGGTTATTCAAATGGAATGCGCATTTTTTGGTTCAAAAGAACAGGGTTTATGAACAACACTAATGCTTTACATAATATTTACAACAATGCAAAACCCCTTTAATCTACTGTATAATTTAACTCATATCAGAATTAACAGTAATAACATAACCAGGATAAAATTCACAATCATTATATTTAACCCAAACCATATTATTATTACCTTTACTAGTATCACATCCTATTTTAGGTAAATTAATACCATTTAATCCATCACATGATTTTGAATATAAAACTTTAGACATTATAACAATATTTCTAGGTGAATTACTATCATTATCACTATAACTTAATGCATATTTAGCAGAATGTGAGAATGCTACTCCTCTACCATATCTAACACCAACATTTTTACCACTTAATCTCCAATTAAAATTTGAACTTAAAATTGAATCTAAATTATCAATAGAAGTACCATGAAATAAGATTATTTCTTTTAAATTTTTATATATATTTTGTAATTCACATTTTTTTAATTCATACATTAAATATGAAAATGGATTTTCAATTTTTTCAATTTTAATAATTGTTAAATGTGAACATGTTTTATTAAAAAATTGTGTAACTTTTAAATATTCTTCTGAATTTGGTTTTAGTATATTTTTATAATAACAATTTTTATCATTTTTACATAATGCTTGATTTAAATTCCATGATTTTGGTAATAATTGTTTTAAATTTGATGTTGGTATTACATTAATAGATGATTTTTCTGTTTTTTTGTCACTAATTTTTAATACTTGTTGCTGATATGGTTTTTTAGTTATGATTTTTGAATGAGATATTTTTAAATTTGACATACATTTTTCTGTTGATGTTATTTTTGTGGTTGGTTTTGGTTCAGCAAGGGATGGAAAATGTTCACGATCAATGTTAATTTTGCATTGATGATTTGTTGTAACTTTGTTGATTGTTATTGGATTTGTTTTTGTCTCTTGATAGTCTTGATTATTGCTTTTGGGTCTGTTTCTAGAGCCGACTTCAATCCAGTTAGACATCGTTACTGCAGAAAAAAAAAAGTAATTAAATTAGAATACGTACAATGAAATTAAATAAATAGGCTACATTTATATCAAAAGGTTAAATTTAAATTTTTTTTTTCATGGGTAATTTTTCTTTTTAATTGACTAGTACAGGAACAACAGTTTTGAGGCCAACTATAAACGATTTTGGTCACATCCGCTTCCGTTTCTCCTAACTACGCGTGCGCAGTAAGCGGATGTGAGCGAATTTGCTTATAGTCGGCTTCAAAACAGTTGTTCTTTTATCAGTCAATGGTTATTATTTCAAGGCACAAAAGTTAATAAAAAGAAGAAAAAAAAAAAAAAAAAAAAAAGTAGAAACAGATGCTTTGTTTACAATAAGCTTTTTCTAATTGGAATTGATAGATCAAAACAATCTGACTTCTTATAGAGATCACTTAACAATAATTCCAATTAGAAAAAGCACAATTTGACCACGGAATGTGCGACAGACTGAAGTATTATTCTTATTCACATAACACGTAAATTTGACGCGCTTCAACGTGCGTCGACGCGAGTTACAAAGCTGGAACAACGTAAAACAAATGAAGCTGTTCACATGTTATTTTCAAAAGCAATGCGTGAACGACTCCATTTGTTTACATTAATGCTGTTCGTAAACCCTGTTTTCTGCTCCTAAAGTGACGATCAATTTAGGTTATTCAAATGGAATGCGCATTTTTTGGTGTAAGAAAGCAGGGTTTAGGAACAGCACTATTGTTATACAGCTTTGTAACTTTCTCGACGCGCGTCAAATTTACACATAACGATTTTTCTATTTTTTTGTCACTAATTTTTAATACTTGTTGCTGATATGGTTTTCTATAGTTATGATTTTTGAATGAGGTATTTTTTAATTTGACATACATTTTTCTGTTGATGTTATTTTTGTGGTTGTTTTTGGTTCAGCAAGGGATGGAAAATATTCACGATCGATGTTAATTTTGCATTGATTAGTTGTAACTTTGTTGATTGTTATTGGATTTGTTCTTGTTTCTTGATAATCTTGATTGTTGCTTTTGGGTCTGTTTCTCGTGCCGACTTCAATCCAGTTAGACATCTTTACTGCGGGGAAAAAAATAAAAATTAGAATATGTGATGAAATAAAATAAATAGGTTATATCAAAAAGTTAAATTTATAAATACATATTTTTTTATGGGTAATTTTTCTTTTCAATGGTAATTATTTCAAGGCACAAATTAATAAAAAAAGTAAAAAAAAAAAAAAAAAAAAAATAATAATAATAATAATAATTTTAATCATAATAAAAAAATAGAGGTTCATAATATTTTTGAATTGTTCGACAACGAAGTGACATATTCATCACGCCTTTCCCCTCCCGACGTAAAAATAAAAATTTGAAGAAAAAAAAAAAAAAAAAAAAAAAAGTATAGAAAGCTAGGACCCATTTATATACATTTATACATATATAATTATACGTCACGTACGTACTGTACATATACAAATATTATGTATGATTTGTATGAATCGTATATACATACATACATACATACATACATTATATGTACGTAAATATTTCATTAAACTGATAAAAGTCTTACACTTCATTCCAAAATGCCGTGTGTTTACCATAACGAACGTACACCGAACACTCTGCTTTTATACAATATATGACAGAATATCATAGCATCATAAATATATCATTATGCAATTATATTAATTATATTTAAGTGTCCTCTATCATCATACCATGAATATATATAATGAACCCGTTTGAGTTTGGTAAAATACCAAATCAATAAATGGAAACAATAAAAAAATAGAATCAAAATAGCAAAAGATAAACGCGATATGTATGTACTATATTATTACAAGTATAACAAAGATATACAAGTACTTTTCAAAGAACATGAGATTAATCGAGATATAATACAAAGAAAATGATAACAAAAGCATGTATTGACATAACTACAATGCGCTGTTGTGACGTGTGTGGGTGTCCGTGTGTGTGTGTCGCGCATCATACACTTCAATATTTATTATTTTTAATATATGAATTACCATTACACAATCAATCTAATATAGAAATTGTGCAGATAAATATATGTTACTATTACCTTATTTTAAATAAAACTGATGCCTGCAAACTTAAATATTATGTGAACGATTTTTTACAAATTACGTTCCGATGCAATGCCTTTTGTTGACAAATATTAACACATGTGACAAGTGACATGTGATATGGCATGTCGCCAACATAATAAAAATAATCACATTTAATTTTCCTGTAATTTAAATGTACCGTTCTAACGCTTGAAAAATGATGATGAATTATAAAATAACATAATATATGTAATCACAAAGGCTATATTAAAATATTAACCTTTTTTATATTATTTTTTGTTGGTATAGTGTTGGCGCGCAATAAGAACCAATAAGAACGAAGAAGAGTAAATTAATTTAATTAAAAGTAAAAAAAATTGGTTGATGAATTTGAATTATATTACTCATATTTATACAATGTATTTTATTATTTATAAATCTATATATTATTATAATTTATAATAATATATAGTTTTAGAAATTAGTCTAAAATGTGATTATCGAGAATACGGGTAATAAAAGGGGTCTATAAAATTTTGCTTAGTAAAGTAATAAAAATGTTTCTTTAAAAAAAAAAAAATAAAGAAGAAGAAGAAAAAAAAAAAAAAAAAGAAAAGAAAAAAAAGGGTTGCCTAAAATGCTAAAGGAAAATAGGGAACTCTTAAGCTTTTCTCTGCTCGCATATTAATAACTGGCGTTTGAAAATTTTCTTTTTCTGTTGCAATTTTTTTTTATCCAATTCAATATATTTTGTTTATATGAGAAAATAAATGTGAGAGCCAATTATTTTATAACTATATTGAATAAAGGAAAATATTAACATGCAGTGATGCTATGTTAACTAACATAACTTTTAATAACTATAATATAAAATATGTAAATAAATGAAATAGACAAGAATTAAAATTGTTATTTAAATGTATATATCTTTAATTAGAATAAAAATGAAACAAAAATTTCATGAATTAAAAAAGATGGGACATTTTTTATGTACAAAAATGTTTATAAATAAAATGACAAAAAATTATAATTTTAAAGCACAATTTAGTATAGTTTCTGTAAAATAAATTATTAAGAAATTTTGATCATAGAATAAATTTTAAATGTAAAAAAAAAAAAAAAAAAAGTAAATTTATTCTATGAGCAAAACAATTAAAAACACAAATGTTTGTGTACAAGTGCTAAATTCTCGGAAAAAAAAAAGTAATGAATTAAAACAATCACTACTTTTCTTTTTATGAGAGAATATGTTTACTGGTTTTCATCTTATAAAAACGTAGAACTGTACATTTTTATTACTATTATTATTATTGCTCTAAAAACTAATATTTATCAAAATTTCATTATTTTTCATCTTTTTCAGATTTTTAAATTAAAACCTAATATAAAAAAATATTTAAAAATTAATTTAAAAGTAACAATTTTTCTCAATCTGTTATTGACTAATAAATGAACAACTCTTTTTAAGCTGACTTTAAGCTATTTCGCTCACACCTGCTTTTGTTTCTACTTACTACGCATGACCAGAACGTCGAAACTGAAGCGGATGTGAGCAAAATTGCTTATAGTTGGCATCAAAACAGTTGTTCCTTTATTAGTCAACACAGTAACAATATGTAGGTCTATAATATTTATGAAAAGAGTAAAATATGCCATTTTTTTTACATCACAGTTATATTGGTACTTGCAAAAAGGTGGTTTAGTAAAAAAACTAAGCCCAAGGAAAAAAAAAAAAAAAAAAAAAAAAAAGGAAAAGGAAAAGATGACGGGGAATAAAGCATAAATCCTCTAGCTATAAAGCGAAATATATATATATATATATATATATATATTTTTTTGCACTGAAATAATTTATACTGTAACTTACGGATGTTAGCCTTTTTTTTTCCTGACTTTGAAGCAATTGTTTGAAATTATTCTTATTCAGGAAAACAAAAGCTATGAGGCTCAGTAAGCTACAGTAAAAATTTCAGTATACAGAAGATATTTTAACTCAAGTTCTAGCTGCTTCAGTCCCTCACAGGTACACATTTTAAATCGAGACATAAACACAAAGTCATCGGCAAGCACTTTGCTAATATTGTTGGGCTCTGAGTTTGTTTATTTTCTCACTAAACCCATTTTTTTTACAAGTTTTCTATTATCAATGGGGGAAAAAAATAAATCCAAAACCAAAGAAAAAAAATCTGAAAAAGTTGAACTTCATTAGAATATGCAACAATGAAATACATTTTAAAACCTAGCAACACTGGTACAAAAAAAAAAAAAATAATAATAAAAAAAAAAAAAAAAAAAAAAAAAAACTCAGATTTAAGTTACAATATTAATTTCATTTGACTCATTTATTTCATTTTAATTTAAAAAGTGCATTTTTATTCTAATTTAATCCTAAATACTTTATAGTATGTGTGTTATTAAGCATGAGATTTATATTGACAATGCTTTTTTTTTTTACTTTGTATAAAAAATTTTTAGGCATGTTATGTGATTGATAAAAACAATAACAAATCTTTGGAAAATAATAATGCAGAATAATTTGAAATGTAAAATAAATAATAATACGTAAATTTAACTTATAAAAAAATATTGCAATGGACCACTTGCAATGAACGAACTATATTTTAAACATTGATATTGTTGCAAGCAATATGTGTATTGTGTATCTTGTTTTTTATCATGTGTAGCAAAATGTTTAAGTAGTTTCCGAACGTTATGCAGTTGGCGCTCGACTTACACATCGAGGGCTACGCGGCTTTTCGGTACTTGTGCAATCTCCGCGGGTGAAATTTTGGCACATGTGCAATCTACGCCACGTCTATTAATGGCACATCTGCACAGACTAAGCATACAAAGATGTTTCTAAAAAGGTGAGCGCGGAGAATACACATGTGCTAAAAATGCACCCACGGAGATTGCACTATTACTGAAATGCCGCGTACCCTCGACATATTGCTTCGCATGATAAAAATTAGATATACATATTACTATGGGTAACAAATAACGATAGACATTTTGCCTGGAACAACATCAACATTCTTTATGCATTTCTTATGGAAAAATCACAATAAAAGTTACAACTTTTTTTTTTTTTTTTTTTTGCAAGTGATCCATTTGAATGAGGTTTTCAATCCCTTTGTTTAACAATAATATAATTTTACAATTGTCTGATAAAGGAACAACTGTTTTGAAGCCAACTAAAAGCAATTTCGCTTATATCCGCTTCCGTTTTGACTTACTGCACATGCGTAGTAAGGAGAAATGAAAGTGGATGTGATAGAAATCGGTTATAATCGGCTTCAAAACAGTTTCTCCTTTGTCAATATAAAATGTTAAGTTTGCATGATTTTCAGTGTTGGTGCCATATTTGAACAATTAATATAACTGTAGTAATCAGTTCAGGATATTAGTTTTAGTAAATATGAACAATCGCAGTTAGGTAATTTAAAATGAATGGATAGAGAAAACCAGCAAGGGCTTTACCACAAGAAAGTATTGCCTTGATGGGGGGAAACAAAATCTTGCTAGCAGATATTAATAGTAATCATATATAACATACAGCACAAGACACCAAAATAAATGGAGTATTGTATTGCCTATTCAATATGATATGATATATTTACTAGCAAGATTTTCCATTGAGCCATAGAACCATGATCCACTACGGTACGACCCATGCTGGTTTTCTCTATTTTTTCCTATCACAGAAAAAAGTAAAAACTGACCTTTTCATAGAAAAACAAAAGCTCTTCTTACAATTATATTTTTGTCTGGTATAAATAAAAAGCTCGTTTTAATCTATGAAAGCAATCAATGATTTATGAATACTTGTCTTAATTTTTAATGTCAATTTCAGGAAAAAACCATAGCGGTTAGGATCAATAATAAAGAAAAGGATAGAATTACCAGCAAGGGCCTTACCACAGTAGAAGTTCTATGGAGAGGTCGAGATCTCGTGTGGCACAGTATTTTGTTATAAAAAGTTTGTTTTTATAACTGAGAGCTTTCGTCATGTGTTAATTGATAATGTCATTAACACACGATGAAAGCTCTGTTATAAAACAAACTTTTTATAACAAAATACTGTGCCACACGAGACCTCGACCTTTCCATAGAACTTCTACTGTGGTAAGGCCCTTGCTGGTAATTCTATCCTATTCTTAATTTTAATGTTCAAAAAATAATAGTTTTCCTAAACTGATTAATATTCTTCGTTGCTCACATATGACATAACAGTACAATTTCAACTTAATGAGTGCACCCACTCAATAAAATAATTTTGTAAAAATTAAAACAGGTGTGTACTTTATAATGTTAGAGACTACCATAGCCAGAACTATTTCACAGAATAGTTTAATATAATTGTTATTATTATCATTTAATTTGAAAGAAGATTTAACATTAAACATGATTGTTCTTTTTCCAAAATTCTAACAATGCAAAACATTATTTATGGGTATATTTCTGAATGTTCATTAAAAAGAAAACATCCACAAACAATTTTTTCCACAAAGACATTTCGCGGGCTACGCGGCATATCGGTACTTGTGCAATCTCCGCTGGTGCAATTTTAGCACATGTGCAATCTACGCCACACCTACTAATGGCACATCTGTACAGGCTAAGCGTATAAAGATGTTTCAAAAAAGGTGAGCGCGGAGAATGCATATGTGCCAAAAATGCACCCGCGGAGATTGCACTAGTACCAAAATGCTGCGTAACCCTTGATTTATAGAAATTAAAACATAAATGAAAAAAAAATAATAAAAGAAAAGGAATAGATGAAACCAGAGCTGACCTTACCATAGAAAAGATATTTTAGAGTTCAGTAAAAAAACTTGCTTTTTACTAAACTCTCTTCACTAAGGTATGCCTCTTCTTGGATTCTTCTATCCTTTATAAATTTTTCTTAATTCTAACCATGATATTTTATTTTCCATAATTTATCCAATTAAAAAAACAAAACTTGCTTTCACTAGAAATTACATAATCCATGCCATTTAATTTAAAACTTACATTACAGTAAAACTGGGGCAACTTTGGCCTTATGCTGTCTGATTTTTCATTCACTATTTATTGTAAGATTTATATTCTGAGAGTACTGTACAGACCATGTACCATGTGATAATATCCCAGTATATTATACAGTAGGTTATCTCCTATACTGAGAATGTCTGATCAATTTGCGCTACAATTGCGACTGGCTGAAGACTGCAGAACTAGACGAGTAACGTTACTTTAAATGACGGCTTCTAGTTCTGCAGTCTTCACCCAGTCGCAATTATGGCGCGCATTTGATCTGACATTCTTAGTATAGGAGATAATCTACTGTATAGCTACTGTGTGATAATATATTTTACTATTCCAAAACTGGCGGCAAATTTTAAATGTCATTCTTATAAGATAAACACGCGCTGGATTTGAATGGAAAAATATGCTAGTGTTGTTCGTAAACCATATTTTCTTGCACCAAAAAATGCGCTTTCCTTTTGAATAACCAATGTTGATCATCATTTTAGGAGCAGAGAACAGTGTTTACAAACAGCATTACTAACACAATCACGTGTTCAGATACTGCATTTAAAAATAGAATTTGCAGCGTTTAAATAGGAAAACCATATTAACACAATAGTGGGTGGAAGGTTGGTTGTCACAAATTTAATGAGAGCTAAGAAGAGAGGAGACATCTTTGTCACCTGGACTGCTAGACTGTCTGCAGTGTACTGCATTGTTATGCAAGGCGACGGTGTACACGATAAGAGCTTCTGAACTGCCTGTATGCAACATTTAGTCCATCAAAGTCTCATCGGTCTCTCACATTATGTGGATTGCTGATAACAAAGATTTGTCCATCTCTTTTCAACTCTCCTTAAGTTTGTGTTGGGAGACAACCCACCCAACACCCACTCTCATATGTTTACATCGGTTTCCCAAATAACGTTGTAGGTCCGCTAAAATGCTCAATTTGACCTTGAAGTACATTTTTTGGTGCAAATGATTTGAAATGGAAAAATACAAAATTTGGGGTCCATCCAACAATTTTTATTTTTTCAAGGTCAATTGGACATTGGACAATATAACAGAAAGACGATAAACACTGCAACATTAAATTTAAATGCAGTACATGTCTTGGAATCATGAAATTTACACAATAATTAGTGGGTGAAAAATGGGGTGATCAAGTCACCCCTCATAACACCAAAGTCACCGCCATCTTACGGTAATCCATGTTATTTAAAACTTATATACTAAATATTTTTCTACATTGTCACAGTTTATATATATATATGATATTATATAAAAAAACAAACTATTCACCTATAAAAATTATTAACATTAGTTGTAGTTTGATGTGGCCATTGTCCTTGATATTGTTGATTGGGATCATACGCTGGTCTTTGTGGAGCAGGGTAAGGTTGCGGAGGGTACTGATAATAAGGGGCAGTATAAGGTACTTGTCCGGGCGGTGGTTGATTCATGGGTTGATAAGGCGCGTTGTACGGTTGTTGAGGGTAATAAGTAGGGGGTGGTTCTGACGTATCTTGTATCGGAACTGTGATTAAATTAGTTCGTGAATTACTTTGATAACTACCAACCATACGTGAAGGATAATTAGCATTAGGGGGTTGTTGTTGTTGCTGTTGTTGTGAATTAAATTGTTCTGGTGGTGGGGGTTGGTTAGTCCATGTTGTAGCTGATTGAGGGGTGGTTGGTGGTTGTTGTTGTTGTTGTTGTGAGTCTGGGATAGAACCGTGAACACGTGGGTCTGCCGCCGATGGGGGTAATTTCGTAGAGGGTGTACTGAGATTGCGTACTAGTTTTTCATCTTTGTATACTTCCGCTCTTTCAGAGTTTGGTATTTGAATGTGACGATGGTTTATGTGGGCCTGGAAATATATAAGAAAAGGCGTTAGTTGGTCATTAATAATAAGTCTTTATCAGCTGCAGCACCATTGTATGTGGATAAATAAATAAATAAATAAACAAATAAATAAATAAATAAATAAATAAATAAATAAATAAATTAGTTTCATTCTTTTTAGTGACAGTTTAATAAATAATAAGTTAGTAATTAATAACTCATGACTTGAAAGAAGAAAATAAAAATAATTCAAGTCATACTACCCATACATTTCTCATATTTGACTTTTTTAAGGAGGGAAAAGCAGCATGCGGGATTTGTCTAAAAATTTGTAAAGAAAGAAACATTTGAAATTTTACACAGTGATACATAAGTACACGTAAGTGATACGTAAGATATCTTCGCAAATGTGAAAAATTTGGGGGCCAAATTTCAAATTATGATTTTTTTTGAATTTTTAATCCAATAAGAACCCATGTTAATTCCAATAATAATTCTCTCTCTCATGTAATGATTACAAGGTTTGATTTTTTTTTTATCATAGGTACGTAGCTGTTACTATTAACTTTCAAATGATATCATAAAGTTTGGAAGTTTTCTCTTTAGATTTTGAAATACTGCACAAGTCGTCTAAATACAACCAATAACCATTTTCATTGACAGTGAAATTAAAGAACAATGTTATTCATACAGAGTAAGCTAACAGCACTTCCCTTTGACCTAGAGACTGATCTCTACAACTTTCTTTCATTTCTGGCATACTGGCATACACCCCTTATTTCACTTTACTTACTTTTCTTGACGTAGCATGCTTTCTTATGGGGGAATAAAGCAACTATAGCTCAAGTTTCTATAGTCCGTGCCACCTATGGATGTTTGCGATTAATCAAAATTGAGCCAATAGACGCTAAAGTAGTCAAGGTTACTAGGAGGTGGGGTAATGTCAACTAAATGGAGAGTTTTTAAGTGCTCTCTTATTGGTCGCATCCTTAGGTGGCATGGACTGTATTATTTTACAGTACTTAATGCAATTTTTACTATAGCTTACTGAGCCTCAAAGCTGTTGTGTTAATCAAATTATGGACTCTCTTCACTATGGTAAGGCCCTTGCTGGTTTCTCCTATCCATTTCTTCCAAATTTATCATACCAACCGCATATCAATCGCAGTGGTTTATTTTCCTTAAAGGAGTAGAACAACTTGGAAAAAAAAATGTCTAATATCCTAGCATACCTAAATATCAACATTGATTTGTCCTGAGTCATTGATATGTAATTTATTTTTCATTCACAAAATGGCAGCTGCAAGTTTATGAAGTCACAGCTCGCCTGTTTTCGCGCTCGTGGACTTGTGAGCTGTGATGTCATAAACCCACAGCTACCATTTTGTGAGTGGAAAATAAATTAGAAATCAATGGCTCAGGCCATAGCATCGTTGATATTTAGATATGATAGAATATTAGACATGTTTTTTTGTTCAAGGTGTTCTACGCCTTTAATATATCGAAAGATGTTAAGTATGTATCGCTGTTGTTCCGCTCTATTGGCCGATGTCTACTTGACCTTGAAAAAATAAAAAAATCATCGGATTGACCTCAGATTTTGGATTTTCGCATTTCAGGTCATTTGCAGCAAAAAAATATTTTTCAAGGTCAAGTGGACACCAGCCAATATAGCGGAACAACAGCGGTATATATATTTTTTTTTACCACATTGTGTTATTGTGTTATTTACTACACCTTCTCCAAAGTCCCATCAAGACATAGTCTTATTGTCAGGTACAATGGAAACAGCACATACAGGCTGGCCACAGCCTCAATACACAGCCCAGCAATCACCATGACAGCCTAGAGAAACAGTGGAAACTCTAGGCAGCCTACATCAATCATACACCTCTCGAACTCGGAGTTTGTTAATGTTCTTACTTTTGCATGTCTTCTATTTCACAATAGCTCTAGAGCATGGTCTACATATTGAGATACATTTTGTTGTTGTTGTTTTTTTTACCTGCAAATCTCTTTGTGAAAGATAAGTTCTCCGACATCCATTGTTTCCATATCTGGAGCCCCCGTGAGTACACATGAACACAGTCCCTAGTCCAGTCTGTTCTACCCTGGATACTTTGTCACCACATCTTGGACATAGCTTCTCTTCTCTCTTAGCACAAGTTAGGCAGAACACGTGTTTGCACGGGATCTATACAAATTATTTTTAACAATTATAATACAGCACATAAAAAATTATTAAAAAAAAAATGAGTTGCTACAGTTATGAAAACTTTTTCAAAAACTAAAAAAAAAAAAAAAAAAAAAAAAAAAAAAAAAAAAAAAAAAAAAAAGACGAAGAAAAAAAGTTTCAACTTAATTTTGTTTTATATCGCTCTGGCTGCGCCCAAAGGGCGTACTTACATTTCAAGGTCGTCTTACAAAAGCGTACTTGCATTTTTCTCCAGTACAGTACAACAAAGGGCGTACTTGCATTTCCATCCAGTATAACAAAGGGTGTAATGCTAAGCTTATGGCGGATGCACGCACAGCATTGGAAGTAGCCAAATGCAAGTACGCCCTTTAGGTGCGGCCACAGCGATATGTATATCAATGTGGCTGCGCACAAAAGGCCTACTTGCTTTGCAAGGCCACCTCACAAACACGTAACGGTACTTGTAGTTGGGCAAATTTCCTCTACCAGAGCAATTAAACACATAAATTTTATTGCAAGTACGTCCTTTGTCAAACTGGTTAGAAATGCAAGTACCACTACATATTTTGTGAAAAAGTGTCCAAATACAATTACGACCATTGGGTGTAACCATGTCAATATTTTTGTAAGGATTAATAATAAATAAATAAATGTTACTCACCATTCTACCATAAATTAGTATAGGTTTAAGACACCTATCACAACAATGTATCATTGGATTGAGCACTTTTTCTCCAATCAGATTAACTCTATGATCCCAACGTAACCTAAGCATAGGTTCAGGTGGTCCACGTGGTATTGTGGTAAACGTAGGAGCTTCTAATTGAGATATATCAGCATCTGGATCAACTGTTAACAAAAGCAATCAAGTGTTAGAGCAATTTTTACATTAGCCATGCGTATTTTCTTATATTATTTATTGACTCATAAAGAAGCAACTGTTTTGAGGCAAACTTTAAAGCCATAGACCACATAAAACAACATGTGCTTTTTAATGAATAAACATGAAATGGGATCTTCAAAACTGATGACAATTTTTACCAGAATGTTAATGTAGCCCCACGAGAGAGCGTGAAAATACTGTAAAGTATGCAATTTGCGTGAAAATTCATGTTTATGACGTCAGAAACATGCAAAAATTAGTATGAAAATGTTGTGCGGATTGCATAAATCGAATTTTGTAATCACTACTATGGGGCTACTGATGGGTTTTGAGACAAACTAATGTTATTTATGTATATCCTATCAAGTGTTTTGTGATATAAATGCTTATGTTTTTCTCTGGTCTATTCCTTTAAACAATATTGTTTGTATCCGCTTTGGTTTCTACATTCTGCTCATGCGCAGTGCCTTGAAACGGAAGTGGATTTGAGCAAAATTCCTTAAGGTTGGCCTCAAAACAGTTGCATTTTTATTAGCCAATCATGTTAAAGCCATTGTCAACTTACTTTTTTATCATTTAGAACACTAGATGGATAATTACCATACCTTAATATTCATGAATTAGACACCACGACTTTAATTTTTGGTTTATTTTCATTATGACGATTATTTCACACATCTGATGTCACAATGTACTACCGCCAATCACAGTCACCGCTTTGGTCACGTGATAAATTTAAGCCTCTCCCTCAAGTTCTTTACTCCTATCACGGCCCCATAGCTACATTACATTGTGACATCAGATGCGTGAAATAACCGCTAAAATGAAAATAAATACAAAATCAACGTGTTGGTGTCTAATTAATGGATAATGCGGTATGATAATTATCAATTTAGCATTCTAAATGTTAAAAAAGTCAAGTGTCAAGGGCTTTAAGGGTTAGCATTAGTCCTGCACCTCCCCATCCCCACCTCTTGTCTACATGCAGTGTGAGCACATAGCCTATATACAATGAGACACTGTAGGTATATAAAATTCACAAGGTTTACCGTGCAAGATAGATTAATGTGCTTACTTTTAATTGGGACAGGAGTGTCATCTGGTTCAGGCACAACAGGAGGTACATCTTGTTCCATAGGTGTTGCTGGTGGTTGAGCAGTGGTTGCTGGTACAGGACTTGTACGTGCTGGTGTTGGAGACCCCACCACGGCCAGTGGAACTTCTTCCTCTCCATCACTCTCTATCACCTGAGGATATTTACCATAATAAGACAACATATCACTTTGAGGAGGGGGTTACTTGGTTTTAAAACAGTAATAGGGTCATATTTACATACTAAAATAATAGTTTTGACTTTAATTTAATTCCATTTAAAGAAAAGTGATATGGTAAATTTTGGTACAGTCAACCGGGGTGAAAATGAAAGCCAATCACAGACCTGCTTTCAAAGTGCTCTGTGTCTAGCGAGACAGGGAAAAATGAAAGCTTGCACATGATTGGAGTTTCAATTTCACCCTGGTTGACTGTACAATGAGGTGGGGTGACTTGATCATCCCATCCTTTTCACTCACTAATTATAATAAAATCTTTATGAAATTTTGAGATAAACAGACCATGGACTGTACATGGGTTTTAGAATCATGAAATTTTAAGTGATTAGTGGGTAAAAAAAATTGAGTGAAAGTCATTCCTCCTTATGATATTAATTGATTTAATTATTCCTTTGTGAACGCATTTAAAAAAAAACAAGCTTGTGAATAGTAAATTGTCGAAGACCAAGAGGGGGGGAGGGGGGACTTCTTATTAGTAGTTTTAGGCTCATTTTTCTTTTCATTCTATAGAGTCCATTGTGTATCTTAGAGAAATATAGGGGTGTACAGCTCTGGCCACTAGTTTGAGAATGGGGCAGCGGCGGCCGTAGTGTTTTTCACATAAAGATAGCATAGTGTGATTGCGGGTTGCCTAAACCAATCTCAAACTTTTGGCTAGAGCTGTATGTACAAGTATTTACTACCATAATAAAGAAGTAACAGATTTGAGACAGACTCAATGTGATTTCAATCACATCCGCTTCTGTTTCTACTCACTCCTCATGCACAGTAAGTTTGAAACAGACACGGTTATGATCTAAGTTGCTTAACCTGTTCACGACAGAGTTTTTTGCTTATTCCATAACGTTCAGCACGTAATATGACATGCTCCGTCATGAATGGGTTAAAGGCAGCCTCAAAACATTTGATACTTTACTTGTCAATTTTCCATGACACAGATTTTATTATTATTATTATAATTATTTTTTAAACCAAATACCTTTCATATTTGCTTTTAAAATATTAGAAACGCTCATTTTTTTTAAAAAGAAAAACAAAGATGTTATACACAAGTTATAGTACAAACCTTAGCAGCTTTCTTGCCACGCCCCCTACCCCTCCCTCTTCCTCTACCCCTAGCACGTCCTCTTCCACGACCTCTCATTTTTTTTTAGTTCTTTCAATTTCTATACAACACCCTCTTACGAGGGTTTAAATTATTTGTGTCTTCAAACCTGAAATTTAAAAATAACAATTAGTGAAATATAAACAAAGGTCAAAAAGGTTCTCAGGAGCCAAAAAGTCATAACAGATAGAAGGGGTAACTGGGGTAACTTCCACGGGAAGGCTTAAGAAGCTAAGCTTATGCTAAAGCCTGGTACAGGCATGAAAAATCATAGCATGGGGGAACAATTCACGTTCAAGAGGGGAAAAAATGCCCATCAGGCAAATGCTGACCCTGAATGTGTGTCACCTTATTTTTCTAATTCATATTTACTATAGTTCTATGAATTACTATATACACTCTATATTGTTTAATTTTTAAGCTTATTCATATAAGTTACAGGTATTTATGTAATTAAAATGTATCCTATAAAACAAAACTAGGTCAGTAAACAATGAAAACATTGTGAACGCATGACACCCATGCTTTCAAATTAAATGCATTTTTTTAAAAAAGAAATTAAAATTATAATGCAATAAAAATATAAAATAACAATATAATATTTAAAAAATAAGAAATACACATTTAATAAATTATGTATAATTAACATTTAATCACTAATTAATCACGTTTTTGATTAAAAATGCTTTCTGTTGAAGAATTTTTTTGTGAAAGGATGGTTGAAAGGCCTATTTCTTCCTTTGTTGTGTTATTATTTTCACAATTTTTGTTTAGTATTTTCAATTAATAATATTTAATAGATATTTAAAATTAATAGTTTATTAAAATTTTGTATGTTTATATTGAAATATTACCTAAAAATTAAGTTTTTCTAACACTTTCTAGAGAACAAACATCTTGCAGCTGATTTTTGGCCCGGTACTTTGACTAGCGTTGTTCATGTAATTAAAAAAAATCTCATTATATTTTTAATGACAATAAGTTATAAAATATTATTAATTATATATTGAATTTTTTAAATTAAAATATTCTAACATCTTGTAAAAATTTAGTAAATAAAACATTTTTAATTTTTATTTGACTCTAATGGTTATCTGTTGCTTGATTATTACCAACATAACAAATTATTAATAAATTTAGGTACAATCTTTATTTTATATAAATTTATGAATAAAAAAGTATTTTTACTCAGTTTTAATGCTAAAATTTTCTCTAATTAGTGATTAGTTTTTAATTATTTCATAAAGTGTTACCGTTTGTTAAGAAAATTATAAAATACAGAACATAAATTTTGGAAAATTTATAAATTTGTCACTAAAAACAGTTGGTAACACTAATGACTGTTCTTTCTTCCGGGTGGAGTAGTGAAAAGTATTTTGCTGTCGAACAAGATGGCAAAAACATACGATTATTTATTTAAATTATTATTAATTGGTGATTCAGGAGTAGGAAAAACATGTGTATTATTTAGATTTTCAGAAGATGCATTTAATACAACATTTATATCCACAATAGGTAAGAAAATTTATCAAAAACATGACGGCTGTTTTTTTTTACCATAATTTTTATTTCGTCGTTTTTTTGTGGTTCACTGAATAAAATACTGTTTTTGTTCATAAAGCATGATTAATTAAAATAAAACAGACTTGTCTTATTTCTTAATTTTATACATAAAATATATCAAGCATCCATTTTAGTCTAATAGTTGAAAAAAATATTAGGAAAAAAATAATGTTTTTATGCGGTTAAAGATGTGGTCATCTTTTTTTTTTTTTTTTTTGCATGCAAATAATTTTTTATTATCTCATAATTTTAGTTCACAAATAAGTATTAGATCATATTCTTTGGTATTTCAAGGTTAATAAAAATATAATTGTTAATAAAATAGTAATAATAGAATGCATTAAAAAAATATGATATTAATTAAAGGGGGCGTGGTTTAATTGTGTAATCATCATCTAATAATTTGTTCCCTGTTTGATTCATTGGTTGCATCCCTTTTTCTTTGTTGACTTATATTCAACGTTTAATTAATTAGCCATATGCCCCTATGATAACATGCTGCTGGCATACATATATAAGATTATGATTAATCGCTTTTTTTTTATATGTACACATATATGTATATGATATGTTCTTCTGTCTGTTTTAATAGGAATCGACTTCAAAATTAGAACAATTGAGCTAGATGGAAAGAAAATAAAACTACAAATATGGTAAGATTATTAATTTTTATTTTGTTAGTAATTGACTAGTAAAGGAACAACGGTTTTGTGGCCGACTATAAGCGATTTCGGTCACATCCGCTTCCGTTTCTCCTTACTACGCATGCGCAGTAAGTCGAAACGGAAGCGGATGTGATCGAAATTGCTTATAATCAGCTTCAAAACAGTTGTTCCTTTATTAGTCAATATTTTTATTGAATTTAGTATTATTATTATTATTAGCTCAAAATTGGTACATAAATAAAATTTTAACGTTAGCTAATATGAGCAAAGCTTTCTTATACTGCCAAGTAAACACTGCATTGTTGAATGAATGCTGGCGTACCATCATTGAATAAGAAAATATACCCATCATTCAATCCAACATTAGTTGGAAATTTAGACAGCATTCAAAGAATCCATGTGCCAGATTATTAGGCCTAATAATAAAAAAATCCATTTTTTTTTTTTTTTTTTTTTTTTTTAGCTTAAAACGTGTGAAAGTGTATGATTAAGACCCCAGTTGTTGGCAGATGCATGTTAATAAAAAAATTATCTCAACTGTTAAAGCTATAGACTTAAAACTTGAAAATTTGGATACCCATAGTGTACGATGGGACTCAATGGTGACATCATCATAATTGCATCATGTTTCTTCCGTATCTCAGTAGATTTTTATAAGAAGGCTCATATCTTTTACCCCTGTAATTTTGTTGTCATTTGAAAATCAAGCAATCAAACAAATACCCTCAGTACTGTACTGTATGTACTTTCAACTACTTTTAGTTTAGGTAAGCATCAAATTAGAGAGAGAGAAATGAAATAAATATAAGGTCTTCTGATAGTAAATTTTGAAAAGTTTGTAATTCAATGGTGTGCAGGGTGACTTTTATAAATTTTTACGGTCGGACTGGTACTCAAGGGGCTTAACACCCTGGTTACGCCTGGTGGGGGGCCACGTCCGCTATCACGGACTTGCTCTTACTGCCAGTCCAAGCCTGATTTGAAGTTTTTTATTCAATTTCCGAAGTGAAAAAAAAAAAAAAAGAAAAAAAAAGTTACATACAGTACCACTACCTCAGTGCCTCAATAATAAAAATATGTGTAATAATTAGTTATCATTCTATTGCTGATTACATAATCACAGATAGGTTAGTAGAAACCAACAAGCGCCTTACCACGATGAAGTCCGTAGCTTGGTGAAAGTCTTGGTGGCACAGGCTACAAAAATGTGTTACTGTGTAAATTGTAAGGACCGTTAGGACCTCATCGTGGTGTTTGTTGGATTCTCCTATCATTTCTTTGATTACACATTCAAACTGAAATGGTTTAACCTTTCCTAATTAATTATAAATTATTGCTCATTATGTTAATCATTCTAATGCTAACAAGACCCTCCACACCCCCTTTTTCATTTCATTTTTGATTATATGTTCTAATGTATTTTTATTGATGTATGTTACAAACAGGGATACAGCTGGACAAGAGAGATTTCGCACAATCACCACAGCTTACTATCGTGGTGCCATGGGTATCATGTTAGTTTACGATATCACAAATGAGAAGAGCTTTGAGAACATTAAGAATTGGATCAGAAATATTGAAGAAAATGCAGCAGCAGATGTGGAGAAGATGTTGCTGGGAAATAAATGTGAATTGAATGAGAAGAGACAGGTAAGATATTAAGATTTTTAGTTATAAACCACGTAATAAAGAAAAAAAAAAGTTTTGGGGCTGACTTTAAGCGATTTTGATCACATACATCAGGGGGATCATACATGTATCATGTATCAGGGAGAGATACAAACTCTTGTCGCTTGAATTTTTTTTTAGCCAGCTGGAAGTAAATTGCAGGCGGCAAATTGTAATGTTGCCCGATGCTTAACAAAATTATGGCGGTCAAAATTGACAATCTTGCAGCGTTTTTCCCTCTCCTTGTTCACTCTGAGCTACCCTTTAGCCAATCAACCCGTACATGCCACCTGCTCTCCACCAATCCGGCTCCCAGGGTGAATTTTAAATTTTTTACTACCCTTACAGTTCCCGCAATTCTGCCACCTGCATTAAAAATTGAAGAACGCCCCGCTTCCAACTTTTTCTTCGCTGCTGCAGCGATAGTCCGATAGTATAGCAATCAATGCTCTATCCTTATTATATAGATCAGTGATCCAATGTGTTAATTATCTCTGTGCTAGCAAGGTTTTATCCTCACTGAGAATCTCTTCAATAAGGCCAAACAATAAATCGACAACAGCCCACATTGTTCTTTAAACAACCAATAGATCATTCTATATCAATATAGCAGGGGTTCGGACCCGTCACAAAAATTATCGGGTCCGCGGACCCGGGTCCGGGTCCTGAAAAAAAATTGTCGGGTCCGCGGAGCCGGGTCCGGACCCTTTAAATTTTTTTTCGGGTCCGCGGAGCCGGCTCCGGACCCGTCAATTTTTTTTTCGGGTCCGGGACCCGGCTCCGGACCCGATCAAAATCTTCATATGGGTCCGGGTCCGGGTCCGGGTCCGGGTCCGAGGTTATTATATAAATTTGTAAAATTAACTTTAAAATTAATTTGAGATTGTGGATCTAAAAAAGAATGCACAATTTTTTTTAGATAGAATAGAACAAATAAATATTTTTTCGGTATAATATGCTTTATTGATTTTTTGTTTCCACTTAAAGCCCTTGTCTACTTACTTTTTTATCATTTAGAATACTAGACTGATAATTACCATACCTTATTGTCCATGAATTAGACACCATCACGTTGATTTTGTATTTATTTTCATTTATTTTACTTTTTGCGGTTATATCACGTATCTGACGTCACAATGTGCCGATGGGGCCGTGATAGGGGTAAAGAACTTGAGGGAGGGGCTTAAATTTATCACGTGACCAGAGCGGTGACTGTGATTGGCGGCGGTACAGTGTGACGTCAGATACGTGATAGAACCGCAAAAAGTAAAATAAACGAAAATAAATACAAAATCAACGTGATGGTGTCTAATTCATGGATAACAAGGTATGGTAATAATCAGTCTATAGTATTCTAAATGATAAAAAAGTAAGTTGAGGCTTTAACAAAGTGTTATTCATTTCTGCTTAAAAACAGCTTGTCAGTCATATTCTATATTCACACAAATATATAATAGCTAATATCACAAGCTTTTAGTCAGACATAATATTTAAAACAATAGCAATAAAAATATATTAATAATCAAAATTACAATTTTGATTTACAACACGAGTCATTTTTTCATTTAATGTGTTTGTTCTGATCAACATTATGTCATTTATTTTTTCATTAGTCATTTTTTTTCAAAGTCGGGTCCGGGTTTTCGGACCCTTTTTTTTAAAAGTTCGGGTCCACGGAGCCGGGTCCGGACCCGCCAGTTTTTTTTTCGGGTCCGCGGAGCCGGGTCCGGACCCGTCAATTTTTTTCTCGGGTCCGCGGAGCCGGGTCCGGACCCGTTAATTTTTTTTTCGGGTCCGCGGACCCGGGTCCGAAAGACCCGTCCAAAATATAGGGTTTTGGCCGGACCCGGGTCCGGGTCCGGGTCCGGGTCCGAACCCCTGCAATATAGAGAGCTCTTGCTGTGCCTTTATTTCCTACTGATATAGGTGACAATGTGAGAAGAAAGTGACCCCCACCCCCACCCCTCTTACTTATCTAACCTTGAATATCCAGACACTGCGTTATTATCACATTTTGGAAAAAACTGTTGCACCAAGGCTAAAACAATAATAATAATAGGATAATAAATAAGTATTCAAAGTGTACTTGTAGTTGCGTTACACCAGTGGCAACTTTTTCTTTTGCGAGTAAAGTTATTAAATTTAAAAGTGAGGAACAAGAGTGATGAACAATGAAAACTTCCTTATATATTCATCCACCACATAATTATGTAATTTTTGTAGCTTACATAACTGTAGTTTTACATTATGTAAATTAGTTTTTTTTTTTTTTTTACGTATTATTTTGCAATTTGTTATTGTTGTTGAAAATTTAATCATACTTATTAATTACCGTATAATAGAAAAGAAATATTTTCGTACTTTCACAACTCTTAAAGGCATAGAAAACATAAAATAACATGTTCTTTTTAATCATTAAATACAAAATGGGATCTACAAAACTGATGATAATTTTTACCCAAATGTAAATGTGGCCCCACAAGATAGCGTGAAAAAACTGTAAAATATGCTATTTGCGTGAATAATTCTGTTTATGACGTCAGAAACATGCAAAAATTAGAATGAAAATGTTGTGCGGGTTGCATAAATCGAAATTTTCTGATTACTGCTACAGAGCTACAGTTGGCTTTTGAGACCAATTAATGCTATTTATGTAAGTCCCATCAAGTGTTTTGTGATGTAAATGCTAATGCTTTCATGTTGTCTATGCCTTTAATATAATTAGAAGCAAGAAATTAAAATTTGCAATGGCACATGGAATTCATTTTCAATATCTTTTATTAAACTTATTCATAAACCCTGTTTGCTGTGCTTTGGAACACAAACAATAAATTGTGATCCTCTAATGCATAAATTATCTAAAAAAATAAAACAATACTGTGCATGTGCAACAGGATTATAAACAAACCTATTTTCTAAATCTACACAGGCTTAAATCATTTGAAAGTTTACTAAAAAATTATCATAATAAAAATGTTTTACTGTATAACATAATTTTCAAAGCAAAAATTTATTACTGTACCATTATTGTGTAGTGTGGATTATTTTATTTTAATCATTAACAAACGCACATGGTGTACAACATATAACCTAAATTTACAAAATAAGAATATTAAATTCAATACATAAACATTAATCTTGAGCATATGCTGTTAGACTAATGCTACGATTAGGGTGCGTACCGTATTCACTTACGAGCGCTGAGAGTGCTGACAAAATGTACCGTATCACCTCTGTCAGCGCTTCACAGCGTTTACCGAAGAGACCCGAACGGACAACAGCTGATGCTGATAACCTCTGCGTGCTGCTGAAAGTAAATAGGTGAGGCGCCTCACAGAGGTCTGGCGTACCGTATTTGCTAGCGCTAAGTATCCAAATTGCTCAGAATTCGTACCGTATTGCCACAGCACTGCACAGCGCTCTCATTGAAATACGGTACGCACCCTTAGTACATATCAGCAAATGATATTGATCACATGGCTCGCCACACAATTTACATTTACATGAGGTACCACACTCGTGGTACACTTTAATGATGCAAATCTTATGATGAAAACCGTGCACTGGGAATCTAGTAAAAATGTGCCTATTTTTAAAGTTTGGATTTTTCCAATTAACATTAATAAAGGTCGGGGTATTGTAAAATGATAGGTTGATGTCCTCAGACTTATCAACTCTTCTTTTAATAAACGTTTCAAACAAATATCGCAAAAAAAGTGAAACATAGACTTGATTTTTTTCTAAATTTTCTGTAACATTTTGTTCCTCAGGTGTCACGTGAAAGAGGGGAACAGCTGGCTGTTGAGTATGGAATCAAGTTCCTTGAAACATCAGCAAAAGCTTCTATCAACGTAGAAGAAGCTTTCTTCACTCTAGCACGAGATATCAAGGCGAAAATGGAAAAGAAATTGGTAAGTTATACACAACTCTGTTAGAGAACTTTATAATGAAAAGGAGTTGAAGCTCTCATGGGGGTTAGGGGGGGGGGTATTCTGTAAATCTGTACCAATTGCAATGTAAAATTTTGCTGTTCATAAGGCTTGTAAAAATTGACAGCATTTTTATTTGTATTGAGATTTTGATACCGTTACGTGGGGTAACTTTGGACAAATTTTCAAAAAATTATTTACTCCGTAACTAAAACTCATAGAAACATGAAACAAAAACTGAAAGATTATAATCGGCAAACCTAAACCTAAACCTAAACCTAAACCTAAAAAAAAATCAAGCTTTACTTAAGTTTTTATTTCATGTTTCTATTATTTCTAGTTAGAGAGTAAAAATAATAATTGAAAATTTAGCTTGACGATATTTATTTTTAATGGGTAGTATAGTGACCTAGTATTTGTTCAGTCCCTGGGCCTATCTATCTGTTATGATAGATAGCCACTCATTTGATATTGTAAAAGGTATGGCATTACCTAAGACCTAAGTTTAATGGGTAACCGGAAGTTGGTCAGAGGTTCAATAAGTGGAATAGGGCTATAGCATTATAGGGTGTGTGCGCATGATGTCATTCTAAGTGCTCTTCGATGCTCTTCTTGAGCAATGAATAACATTGCTCAGCATAAGAAAAACGTAGTTTTTGGCTATTTTCTGTGAAAAATTAGCTACTTTTTGGTCATTATTATTTTTCTTGCATACTTGAAGTAATTCAACCTTTTAACAGCATCAATGCTCTCAAAAAAATTGCGAAGTATTTTTAAACTGGCAAAATGTGCCATTTTCCTATACGGCCAATGTTATTTAACGCTCACTTATGGCGTCGACTTTAACATGAATGAAACCACCCTATAAGATATAAGATATTATTATGTTCCATGCCTTTACATGGAACGTAATATGTCATATATCTTATGTCATGTCTATGATTTAATTACTCTAGAGTGTTCCTCAAATGCTGGGTCACAATTTAAAATATTGCCCAATAATTAAGTGTTCCAAAGTTGTAATAAACAAGATAGAGGGGCTTATAGTAAAGGTGTTGAAAAATGTGTTATGAACCAAAGAAAGTAAATTATTCTACTTGTTTTTTAAAGTACAATTATAAGATAGAAAATTAATATGCATATATTTATATATTAAACATGTCTTAAAATGTAATAATATGGATGATTTATTAATTATAAATATGGGCAGTAACTTTATATGAATTTATAAGTATAAATATTTGCCCCTTGTATCAGAATGATAAGAATTTAAAATTTCATTTTTATAACATAGTTTGCATTATATATCAGCAATCAAATAGAAAAAATACATACTATTATTAGAAAATAATGAAAAACCAACAAGCAGTGCCTTATCATGATGAAGTGTCTAGGTGAAGATCTTGATGGCACAGTTAACACAAATATTTACATTGATTATGGCATTTTGAGGACAAAGCCCCTCTTGTTCAGCTGTTAAGAGTGTAATTTAATAAGCAACAAGAGTTCAATGACCTGTGCTATCAAGATCTTCACCTAGCTACGGACTTCATTGTGGTTAGGACCTTGTTGGTTTTCTGTGATAATATACCCAAGTGGAAATAATTTTTATTTCCTAATTTAATCAAAATTATAATGGCAGTATACTAATAATGTTATTTTTCTTTAAGGGGTATTCAATGATAGCTTTTTTAATAGTAATCATTGTGTAATTAAACCTATTGAAAACGCGATCTTAAAGTGAGAGCAAGTTTTAGTTGTGACGTAGGTTTGGAGTCGCTCTAACAGCTTTTGCTCTCAGCGCGTTAATAGTTAAAATTTTGAGACCACGTTTTTGGGAGGTTTAATAACACATTAATCACTATTTAAAAAGCGGTCGTCAACCTCCACTTTTTAGAGTACCCTTGTTATAAAAGCAATTGTTGATATATGATGCATTACAATATTATTATTGTTGATATGGTGCTAATATATTGTTGCTATGTTGTTGTTCTCTCTCTGTCTATCTCTTGCTGCTCTTCTCTAAATCTGCTACATTGCAACTACAGAAGGTAACTTTATGAGTGCTGTGTTGTGATACGTAGGTAGTTAGTTGTGTGTGAGTTTGTAGAAACCACAGTGTGGGTCAAAATTACTGCGTTGTGAGTTATTTTATTTCATTTTTTTCTTCTTAGGTTTGTAGCTTATTACTTTTTGAACTTTTTTTTTTTCAAAATTCCGTACAAAATCTGTCCAATTTCTGTACACGTTAAAAAACATGTTCATGTCTACATTTTTGATTGACCATAAAAAAAGATGAATACATTCATTAAATTTGCACAATAATAATTAAGAAAGCTAGTTAAATTGCCCCCCCCCCCCTCTTTTTTTATTATTTATTTTTATCTTAGAAAATTGATCCCATATCCCATTAGAGAATTTATGCGTTTCATTAATTCTTAAAAGAATATAACACATTGAACAAAAAACATGCCTAGTATCCTAACATACCTAAATATCAACATTAATTTGACCGCAGTCATTGATTTCTAATTTATTTTCCATTTAAAAAAATGTCAGATGCATGTTTATGCCGTCACAACTTACTAGTCCACTCGCGCGGAAACAGGCAAGCAGTGATGTCATAAACATGCATCTGACATTTTGTGAATGGAAAAGAAATTAGAAATCAATGACTCTGGCCAAATCAACGTTGACATTTAGATATGTTAGGATACTAGACATGTTTTTTTGTTCAAGGTGTTCTATGCCTTTAATTTAAGGTGGTCTGTAAGCTCAAAACTATGTTCTATTTGTTGGTTTATTATCATTTTTAAGCATCATTCATTGTGTTGTTTTTTTCTTGTGAGATTATTAACAGTTATAGAAAAAAATTTCCTTTCAATTTTCACTATAGGAAATTCTCAACAGGTTTTAATTTGTTATATTTATATTTATAGTATAAATTTGAGGTATTTAACATTGGGCACTTATATGTAAGTTGGATATAAAATGATAGAGATAGTTATAAAAGTAAGGAGTTTCAAAAAAAGTCTAGACAGTTTTTATTATTATTTAATGTTCTGCAAATTACTGATTTGCATAAAGAAAATATTTTGACCAACACTGGTGATTGTAGTTTGAAGTTTTCATTGTTGTAGTGTATCTCATCCATGTTTGCTAGTCTTTTGTTATCTTGTTCTTTTTTTGACCATTTTCTTTTTAAACCAAGTATTTATTCCTTAATTTTGCTTTAATGCCTGTGACTATATCTGTTATCATTTATCATCTTTCAAAAAAAAAAAAAAAAAAAAAAAAAAAAAAAAAAAAAAAAACTTGAAACATTTCTATTAAATAGGTATATATAGCACTCGTCTACACTAGAACATTTGATCCCAAGTCCCAATTAACTATACAAATCAGAATCTTCATGTTTTATAAATTTTGAACTGTTTTTCAATTACGTAATCATCATAATTAATTTTAAATATAATCTTTCTCCAACTTTTATTATTATTATTTAACATTATTGTATATTATATTACTAAATAAGTTAAATATAATTTGGAAGAATACTTTTAAAAAAGCACAGAAATATATCTTACCACAACAAATTCAGGTACCATAATATTTCCTTTCCTTTCAAGACTTCATTTCCTTTCTTTCAGTAATGTTTCTGCAGTGATAAGTGGATTGTATTTGTGTGTGCCTATTTATTATTTTTATATCTTTTATTTTTTTTCAAGCTATTTTATTATTAAAGGCGTAGAACACCTTGGACAAAAAAGTTGCGTAATATCCTAACAAACCTAAAAATCAACGTTGATTTGGCCGGATTCATTGATTTCTAATTTATTTTACATTCACAAAATGCCACTGGCGGTCACTGACATCACAGCTTGCTTTTTTTTATGCTCGTGGAAACCGGATGAGCTGTGACGTCAGTGAGCGCTAGTAGCATTTTGTGAATGGAAAATAAATTAGAAATCAATAACTTCAGCCAAATCAACTTGATTTTCAGGTTTGTTAGGATATTACGCAACTTTTTTGTCCAAGGTGTTCTACGCCTTTAAGTATTTTGTGTTCTTTATCATTTTCAAATTTTATTATTATTATCATAATTATTTTTAAACTTAAATTGGTAGAACTATATGAAATCAGGGTAAAATGGTTAAAATGTTCAAACCCCCAATAAACCAATACAAGATTTATTTATACCTGCTTTCCATATGATTCTACTATAGATGTAGGATAGTATAAAGACTTAATTTTAGAATTGAATATTGGCATGTTTATTCAGAGTTAAAAGTAGTGTTATTTTATTAGCAGCATGTTGTGTTCTTCTTGAATTATTTATACCATTACCTTCACATGTAATTAGATATAACTTGCATTGTTATTATTTTCACTGTCACAAAAATTAGTGATAAAAAAAAGTAGTTTTTTTTTTTTTTTTTTTTTTTTAACAGTAAAATAAATTAGTAAACTAATTTTGCAACAGTGAACTAATTTTTTATGCAAGTCACAAGTTCTTTTACATACTGTATTTCTGATTTAGGCCTATTAATAAACAAGATTTGATAAGGAAAAAGATAAAAAAAAAAGTTAGGAAAAATTGGCAAAGGAGCGGAATGCTAGCCGCCTTGTGAGAGAGAAAATATTTTTATATTCATATATTTTTTTTATCTAGCATGCAAGTTATATACTTTATACATTTCATACCACAGTTAACTAAACAAAAAATTTAACTTCATTTATGGAACTTAATTTTGTTGTGGGTTAGAAATGATTTTTTCTCGCAAAAGGCATTCCTGTCGGGTAATCCTTTTCCTCAATATTTCCAATCTATCTTTTATCTTATCAAATCTTTTTTATTAGTCAATTATCACAACGTTGATGTTTTACTTCTATCATTAATATTATTTCTAATTTGATAATTAAAAGATTTGTTAGAAAAACAGCTAGATTAGGGAGAGAAAAAAAAATGGGAGACAGTAATGAGCACTGACAGGGACACCATGTTAGAGAAAATTTCTAACCTAGACCAAAAAGAAATTTATACGATAAGCATATAAAAGAAATTTATAAGCATATGGACATACTCTTGTAAATTTCATTTTAGCGTGGGTTAGAACATTTCTCTACCACAGCATTCCTGTCAATGTAAGCTCGTTAACATCTCCAATTTCCCCCCTTTTTTCCTGATCAATGTGATTTTCTATCAAATCATTTAATTATCATTGACAATTTTTTCCCCTAAATATTTAGTGTATTTCTAATATTGATGTTAATTTTGTGTTGTTTTTTTATCTTCCAGGAGGCAAGTAACCCCCCACGTGGAGGTGGTCACCAATTAAAGGCATCCGAGCCTCAGAGAAAACCAGTAAGCTGGTTATCTCGTTGTTCAATCCTTTGACAAGAAGCCTATGTGTCATCATGGTGTTCTCAGTTCTGTCATTATCACCCTGGATCATGTCCACCAGGGAGTATTGCTCCGTGATCATTGTTGAATATCAGTCGTAATACACGAGAGAGAAATGTAGCTCTGTTTGACATTGTTGGTATCTTTCTAACTATAGTATCAATTTAGCTATCAAATATTTATAAGTTTGGGTTAAAAAAAATTGTTAAACTAAAAGTGTGATTATTATTATTTTTTTAATTGCCTGTTCTTATTTGACACATTTTAGAGTTGAATTTGTAACTTTTATAAGATTCTGTTGCACAGGGTCTTGCCACATTTCCTTTTTTTTTTAATAACGATAAATAATATCTGCTGCGGTTAAAAAAAAATGACATGGTGGGATGCAAGGGATGTAATAGTGACCCAAGCAAGACATCATAGCTTTTAGGAACATTCTTGGACCATCAGATATGACATTGGACAAGACCCCCCTGTTTGGAGGCCCCGTGGGGCCTAAAAGGAGCATAACAAGAGTGTTACACCCAAGATGTATATATATAAGGTGGTGAAGTTTGTCTAGGTAGCATCAGGTATGAAACCTAATTCAAGGTGAATCAAAACAAGAAGGGAAATTACAAGTGCCAAAAGAGGGGAAATTTGTTGTCCCTCCTTCTCTTCCAGGTACATAATGTATTGTACCTGAGAGACCACGTGGCTCTTTTGATAATCACCTTGTATGACGTATGTCAAAATTTGAAGTTTTACAAAGGAAACCCGAGTTCTGACGACAGTAAAAAGGCATATTATACCACCAACATAATAATACATCTTGGTTACACCCTCTTTTGAGACCCCTAGATAGTGTTGTGCCCCTTTCATGGACAAGGCACTTTGAGTGCCAGTCTGACCCTGTTTAGATATAAAATAAATAAGAGAGATTGTGGGAGAAGCCTGAATGAACAGAAACTAAAAAAAACTTGAATATAGAAAGATTTTTCTATCCAGACTTAAAAATCTTGATATTTCTTACAGATCACTATTTGAAGTAAATAAAACCTCATTTATAAGTTTTCTTAAAAACTTATTTTGTATTCGTTTTCAGTATTTTCAATATATTGCTCTATTTTTTTAAGCAGTCGCTTTTATATATAAAATAATGAAAACTATATACTATATAGGCCTAATTATTGTAATTACTACAAATTTAAACATCAAAATTTTTAAAGAAACATATTTCATTATAATAATTTTTCTTTTTATTATTATTTTATTGCTACAGTTTGTCCAAAACTGGAAATAAGATGGTTTTAATTGAATGTACTCAATTTCTTGTATTTGAATAATAAATAAGCAAGTGTTTTGAGGCCAATTTCAAGCAATTTTGCTAACATCTGCTTCCTTTTCAACATAATACACATGTACAGTTTCAGACAAACAAAAGGTTATCATTTAAACATGTTACTTCTTTTGCGCACCTCAAATTTTAAGTGGAAATGGCATTGTTGTGTCATATTCACATGTTTCGTTGCGCGCTCAGGTGTAGCGTTATCTATCAGGTGAGCTGCTTTAGCCAGCAAGCCAAACACACCTCGTGCTGCTCAAGAATATTGTTTAATAATATAGTTTCTACATAAATTTTGAAGCGTGCAAAAAAGCAGCAAGTTTAAATGTTTACCTTTCATTTGTCTGTTACATAAAAATGGAAGCAGATGTGATCAAAATTGCTTAAAGTTGACCTCAAAACAGTTGTTCCTTTATTAGTCAGAAAAGGTCAGGAATAACAGTCAAATTTCATAAGTATTAATTTCAATGTTATACTAAAAACATGCCAATTTTTTGTATTTACCCAAGATTTAGAATCATAAAAAAAAAAATAATAATAATAATAAAAAAAAACAAAAGTATCAAATGGTAACCATTGTCTAGTTTTGGGTAAACTATACAAACTTCTATAGGTCTTATGATTTTTAGATTTGAAGAAATATTCTTAAATTGTAATTAGATATTAAACTGCACTGTACAATGTATTCTTTAATTATTATATTACATGTATTAAATTAATAATTTTTAAGATATAACAAAAAAATATTGCAACTATTTTAAATGTTTAAAGTTTAAAAAAACTTTTAATTATTATCTATACATTATAATAATAATATTTCTATACAGTTTTAAATCTTTCCAAAAATTGCCAAAATTTGTGTCAATTTAAAATATAAAAAACAAACAGAGCTACTTTTTTTAAAAAATATATATCTCTCTCTTTTATAAGTGTTCGATTTGATGTTTTTAATAATTAAAAAAATAAAATAAAAACGAGCCCCTAAAAAAAATTGCAATTATAATAATTAAAAAAAAAAAGTCCCCTAAAACACACAAAAATGTTAATTATTAAATGTGATTTTCTTCACATTTTTTTGTATAAGATAAAAAAAAATATGAACTTCTGTTTTTTAATAATAAAAAAACACATAAAAATATAAAAAAAATATATAAAAGATATCATTTATATATAAATATGAAATAAGCAAGTGAAATGAAGACGAAAGGAAAGAAGAATAAAATTTGTCCGCTAAAAATTTTATTATATAAAAAAAATTGTATTATTATTTTTCTCTTAAAATGTGACCAATATTAATAATAATAATTATTAATGTTATTATTATTATTATAAGAAAAAATTGTATAAAATTTAATTAGATAAAAATCTCATTATAAAATAATTATTTGCATTTTTATTAAGATACCTTTTTATTTAATATTTTTTCTCCTTTTATATTGTATGATTTTTTTTTAATTGAAAATTTAATTATTATTTTGTAAATATTTTAATTAAAATATTTAATTTTATATTGAGATTCAATGTTAAATTATTTAAATTTATAATTTGCTTTGAAATTACTCAATTTGCTCTCTACAGTAAAATGATTTAGGTTGAATTGTTACATTTTCTGTTTTTTTGTTTTTTATTTATTTATTTGTCAACCAAAAGCAGGCTTGCGCCTAATACATTGGTGGTATTTTTATTATTCCTATTATTTTTTTAAAATTTATAACTTGAATTAAAAAAAAAAAAAAAAAAATGTTGGAATTGTTTTAAAAAATATTGAGAATGGCCTAATTATTTAGAATATATTAGGCCTATAACAATTTTGATTAGGTAATCAAACCATCATGTTGATTGGCACATGATTTTTAAAAGCCCTTAGCATTAAAAATACTTTTAGTTGTTTCAAATAAAAATGTGAAAAAATTGAAAAACTAATATAAATTCCAAGGTCCATATATAAGAGGTTAGATGCTCCGGGAAAAGTTTTGGCAGTTTAAGGTCGCGCAGCTTAAAGGAATTTACCAAAGACTTCATATCACCTGGTGTATTTTTATTCACCTTATCAGTGACGTAACTGGTGAACGGTATCGTATTGGCTTAGAATCAAGTACATCCATCACAAAATAAAATCAACTGCGCGAGTTTTGTGCTGCGCTAAACCTCTTTATTATATGGACCTTGTATAAATTCAAGTTCTTTGAAAAAATGTTTCAAAACCTGCAACATACTATTTTAAATCCGTAAACTTTTGGTGTAAATTTTTTATTACTGCTGATTTATGTTAAAAAAGAAAATGTAACAAGGCCTTTTTTACGACGGCTATTTTTTTATTTGAAAAAATCGAACCTACTTATTTCAACTTATATGAGCCGTCATCTTAAAATTATTTAATCTTTAATTATATTATACGTTATATATAATTTTAAAAAAATGTCACATAATTTGCTTCAATTCCTACACCTTTTATTTCTGCTTTTTAAAATAAGTTTAAGAAAAAACTTTTTTTTTTAGAAAAATCATAAAACAATATGTAAAAAGAGGAGTAATTCATTAAATTTGAAATACGGCTTAAAATTTTCTATCATAGGAAAACTTTTAGTTGTCAATTACAAATGCATCGATCTGTATTATTATTGTAATTATATATATTGATTTCAATTTGTTATAATTTGATAAATAATTATTTTTCTGTATTTTTTTTTCAATTCCTATTAAGGGATGTTTATAATATTTTATATTAAAAAAATGCTTTTAAAAAAAATAAAATGGAAAAATTTGTGTAATTGTATGTATTTTTATTTCATAATCCTTCAAATTTCTTTTTATAATTGCATTTAAAATGCAAACATTTTATTTAATTTTTTAATTTTTCCTTTTCAAATTAGGCCTATATTGGAATCCTAAAAAAAAAAAAAAAAAAAGTCAACATTTATATTGCAGAATTAATCAGGGATTTAATTTTAGATTTTACGATATAATTGAATTAAATTTTTTTTTATTATTATTTTATATTATATTCAGACTCAGATTCAGAAAGGGATTTATTTCAAAAAACACAGTACAAACACAATACATAGTTGGGCACAGTACAATCAAGACATCGGCCTTCTCTCCCCTGGGTTAAAAAAAAATGGAAAACACAAATAAAAATACATAGAATAAATGCACATGAAAACACACTCATAATCCTAGGTTTAAATCAGACTGAGTTCACAAAAATCTACACAATTATTACTGCAAAAGAAATTTACAAAGTTTTTTTTTTTTTCGTTGTTTCGTTGTTTGTAAATGTTTCTTAATTAATTTTTTAAACTCTCATATAAAAATAAAAATTTATTATGAAAACAACTTTTTCTAAATAAATTTAATACAAATAAAAATTCTTTATTATTTTATTAATCTTATTATTTTTTTTTTCAATTTAGCAATGGTTAAATGTTAATAAGCTTATTTTTTTTACACACAATGTTTCAACACTTTATTATAAAATAAAATTTGAAAACGTTTAATTCAGTTTATTTTAATTGTCCTCTAAATGAACTCCGCCCTCGGGGATATCTTCCACGGAATGCTTGTCCACGAGAGGGAGTTTGAACTGAATCGAGCCCTAAGGCTGATCTTAATTGTCGTTGATTCATTTTTAAGGGTTTGTTATGAGACAGCCAGTCATATTCTTCTTCGTCGTCATCAATGTCTAGCAAGCTGGGCATGTCGAATTCATCTTGATTTAAAGGGGGAGAATAATCTGCAGATGTGCAAGGTGTCACTTGACACCTAGTCTCAGTGGTTGACTCGGAGGGAGGGGGTTGAGTATTTCTCGAAGGAGTTTGGCGCCTTATCGGCCGCGTGTTGCTCTGTGGTATGTCACGAATAGGGGGAGGGGGTGTAGTAATGTGCGGAGGTGGTGAAGCAGCTGCACCATCGTAAGGGGGGTGATCTCTCATGGTAGTTTGTCTGGCTTGTGATGCAGATGCACGGTTGCCAAATACTTCTTGAGGGTTGTTATGTAACAAATCAGCTTTATTAGTAGCATGGCCTTCAATTATAAGTTTATCACCTCTAATTATTGCCCGCTGACCATTTTTACGGGCACTCTCTGCATATGGCCTGAGTAGTTTTAAATCTTCACGGTCTTGTTTTGATAGGTCATTTAATATTTTAATGTTGGCACACTGTTTACTTTTGTTTAAAACTTCTCTTTTCTTATTGAATGAATTTAATTTGCATAGGATGGGTCTCCGTCCTTTGTTACGACCCAACCTAAAAGCATCCTGAATTTGGTTTTGTTCTAAATTGATATTCATATTTTCACAGATGTTAAGTATCGTTTCTTGGCATGATTCATTTTCAGAATCTTCAGGCACGCCAAAAACAATGACATTGTTCTTTCTTAATTGACGGTCCAACACATTAACTTTCTGCTTTAAAATGGTATTTTCACTGGTCAATGTTTGAATTTTTGTATTCATTTCTTCAAATACCTTTTTGTTTTGACGATCTTGTTGAGATACTTGGTGGCGTATAGTTGAAATTTCTCCTTGCAGTTGTTTTCTCAGAAGTTCCATATCTTGTGACGTCACCGGGCCTGGGTTCAGTTCCACGCACCCGATGATTAGCAAAATTGCAATGATCACTCCATACTCAAAATCAAATTTTCTACTTTTTTTCTCACTTACATCACAATTTTCCTTCTCATTGAGTTTATTCACACTGCGGAATAGACCGCATCTTGCCCGCCATACGGATGTATCCACCCCCATATAGCGGAGCAAAACAAAAACACGTGTGGTCTGGCTGACGGCTGTAAGTGAACTCCTATTTTATATTATAAAGAGTTTCATTTTACCTTTAATAGCCCCTGTAATTTAGGCAACTTGTTGTGCAGTAATGCACGACAGGTTGCATACATCGCAGGATACGTCAAACTGTCAAACTTCGCACCTCAATAACTTGTGAAATAAGGGTTGAAATTAAAAATAATTACCAGATTCATGATCTACAGACCCAAATTAGTAGGAAAACATGTTAATCTCAGATTTTTGAATCTTTAATTAAAGTTGTTTTTCACGAATAACTTTTTTATTTAGGGGTGTTTTGGAAAATTAACCCCACATCTGTAATCAGCAGATCAAGGGCTTTCAATCAATGTGACAATTAATAAAGTTGCGACCAAAGTGTTCTTGACCTTCCTTGAACGCTTCGGTCGCGGATCATAGTAAATCAATAACACATCTTTAGAAAGCCCTTGATTAGGACATCACAGAACAAGGGGTGATTGTTCTCTATACCTAAAAACAAGGGAAATAATAACAATAGAAAGAATTGCAAGCAATAAACTAATTGTAAGTGAAAATTTTGCTAATGTACTCAAAATTTGCAATAGAAGAAACTTAAAAAGGATTTCATTTTCATTCCTGATATTTAATTGTACGAGATAATTGAAATTTTTAGTTATAAAATTGCATGAATTAAAATCACTGAATTTCAACAGTTGACATTTCTTACATAATTATAATATTCACGACTCGATGTAGCACTGCTATTTTGCAAATCTAAACATTTTTTTGTTTTCGTTTAAAAATACTATTTTCAAAAATAATGTATGTATAATTATAAAATGAATAGCCTGCATATTTGTATGGTACAAAATTTGCATTTGGTAAAAAAAAATAATAAAAATAAAAACTTTTAAAATAACTTTTTGCAAGAAATAATTTTTTTTTAACGATGCATTCAGAAACATATAAAATGTAGCATAAAAAGGTCAAAAGTGTTAAAGACAATAAATAAAATAAATGAATATCACCTAAGAAATTATTTTTATTCTATTTACAGTTGACTTTAAGATTATTTACACATTTTTATACATACAATAAAATATCATCAATTATTATTAATAATTAAAAATATCATTTTTTTTTTCATTTATTATTATTTTATATTGATAAAAGATATTTAATTTATATATAATAAAATAATATTGTCTACAACCATTCAAATATCATAACAATTTCAAGACTTAAAAAATAATTCAATTTCACATTTTTGTTTTTTCAAAGTTTGCAAATATGCACACCAAAAATATATAGTCTGTAAAAGAATTTCCTGCTCCATATAATATTTTGAAATATTATAAAATTTTATGTATTTGTGTGGCATTTTTTTTCTTAATTTGTTATCATTTTTTTTTAAATATTTAATTTATTAGTCAAGATATCCGTGGTCAAGATGAAAAATTTTATGGGAAAAAAAACTTTTTTTTTTTTTTTTTTTTTTTTTTTTAAATTAGGTATACAAAATAAACTTTGAAAACTGATAGAATTATACACACACAATTTCATTCATAACAGCAGCAAAATAAAATAGCACCATAATCCAAATATACTAAAAACTAAAAAAACAAACAATACCTATACATAAAAACTGCATAAATATACTATGAAAAAGCACTTTTAAACAACTTATTATAACTTCTTTTTTTCATTATATTTGCCTTCAAAATATACCATAATATATGCAAATCTTAATGGCCAAGTCACAATTACAAATACCCAGAATTGTGATTAACTATATAAGTTTAGGTTTCATGTCAATCAGAAGCTAGGAAATCTTAAATGTGGCCAAAAACAGCATTAATTACTTACTTTGTTATTTATTTTATATAAAATACGTATTTGATAACCATGCAATAATTATATCAAAAAAATTATATCCGTTATTTATTAGGTTCTAAAAGTAGTATAGTTTTTATTCCTGAAAAAGCTTTATTTTTTTAATATTTATCCAATTTCCTTAAAGGACTCCTGGCATAAAAAATTAAATAAAAATCGTAAAAATCATGAGATGGAACCATCATTCATACACATATTATATCCTTCAACCATTCTGTAGTCTAACAAACTGGGGTTGAAAGTCTGTAAAGTAGGCAACTTTAGGAATTAATGACGTCATCAATTCCGGGTCTACAATAGAAATTGTAGAGCAGGTTGTCTACTTTACAAGTTTTCTCCCTAGTTTGTAAGAATTCTGAAGGGTTAAGGCACAAAATATGTGTATTTATAATAGTCCCATCTCATGATTTATCATTGAGAGGAAATTGGTTTTTGAGGCCAGGGGTTTGTTTAAGATTTTTTATAATAACTAAATCTTTACAATATTTTTAAAGAAGTTTTGAAAGTTTTATTTTTGGTCATATACCCTATTGACTAGTAAAATAACAACTGTTTTGAGGCTGACTATAAGTGATTTCAGTCACTTCCGTTTCCGTTTCTATTTACTACCCATGCGCAGTACGTCGAAACGGAAGCGGATGTGAGCAAAATCGCCAATAGTCAGCCTCAAAACTGTTGTTCCTGTATTAGTCAATAGAAATAGTAATATAATTACAAAATCATAAGTAATGTATTGTTATTTCTTTTATTTGGAAAAATTGCCTAAATGAATAAAAAATTTCAGCTTTTTCAGAAAATGTGACCTACAATTACTGCAAAAAAATGGTCTATATTTATTCAAAACTATACATAAAAAAAAAGACTTAAAATTAAAAATAAAAGCACCATAATATAAAGTAATTGTATACAACAACATTTGGCAACAGTTTTTTTTATAAGCAAAGAAACAAAAAAATAATTAAGTACTTTTTATTAAGTACTTAAATATAATATTTTAATTAATAATAATAACCAAGGTGTTTTAAAAAATTATATTAACTTGGATATTTTATGGTCCCTTGGTTATATGTCATACATTTTTTACACAGATCATATTTTATATATATATATTTTATGTGAGTATAAATTATAAACACACAACTCCAATTCTTGAAAGTATACTTTGTAATTTTTGATATGTACATGGTCCAAATATATTATAAACACAGTAATTTACATCTCTAGTTAAACCTTAATTTATTTCATTGTTGCATTGATTCCATAATTATTACCAATACCATATTAAGGAAAATAAACCATCGCGGTTAGGAATGATAAATTTGAAAGAAAAGGGTAGGAGAAACCAGCCAAAGGGCCTTACTATAGTGAAGAGAGTACCATATTTCATTGAAAATCTTGCTAACACAGAGATATACTAACACATGGATATATTTTGGCAATAAAGTTTAAGAGAGATGGAGTGTGTCTTCATCAGTCCTTACAGACTCAAAGAGAAACTATGAATACTGGTTTCTCTTATACTTTTCTTACAAATTTATCATATTTAATAATAATTAAGTCCTATCCTGTGGCACAGTGTTAAGCAAGAGATAATGAGTTCTATTCTCAGTGGGTATATGTGGCATTTTAAAAGGCCGTGGTATTTACTGTGAATTGAGCTCTCATGTTCTCCGCATTTTAATGTCCATGCGAGTGTGTCACAGGTAAAAAACATCTCCGGCCAGTCCTGGCAGTGGTGGGAATGGCCAAGTTAGAAGTTTAGTATTGTCTGATAAAGGTACAACTGTTTTGAGGCCAACTTTAGAAAATTTCTTTTACATCCGCTTCCGTTTCTACTTACTACTCATGCGCAGAACGTCAAAATAGAAGTGGATGTGAGCGACATCGCTGAAAGTCGACTTCAAAACCTTTGTTTCTTTATTAGTCTCAATCTCGGGATGGTTCACCAATCATAATAAATCACGTATTGGGTTTATCCTACACTGAACTAATTTTCCATAATTATAAAATTAATTAAGGCTTATCTACAGTTAACGCCACCTAAGGATGCGACCAATGAGAGAGCGCCTACAATAAACTCTCCATTTAGTTAACATTACCCCACCTCCTAGTGACCTTGAGCGCTTTTGAACGTCTATTGGCTCATGGCTCGATTTCGATTAATCACAAACATCCTTAGGTGGCACGGACTGTATACAAGTTGCAACATACATTGGTTATATGATGTTAAAAATGACAGTAACACGTAAGAGAGAAAAATCTCTATCAAGAAGATTCTATTTTTATCTTTTAACTTGCTAATTACATTTTTTTTAAATAATAAAACATATGGCAGATGATTTTTAACTTCAACGCCACTTATTTACAATTTTTGTAAACACTATTATATAGTTAAACATTTGAAAATACAGTATATTTTTTATAAATATTATAATAAAACATGCCTGATTAATGAAATATATTGATGAAAGATTCATGAAGTATACAGAACATTTTTTTATTATACTGACTAATTAGCTGATGAGCCAATAGTTTAATGAATTGATTATTCAATTAACATCACAATATAAAAGCACAAATAAATACATGATAATGTATTTGGCACAAAACTATATACTGAATCATATAGTCGAGATTATTTATTAGTGTTTAACATAACATTAGCTGTCTTCATTAAAACAACAGTACAGGAGAAAGAGAGAGAGATAGAGAGAGAGAGAGAGAGAGAGAGAGAGAGAGAGAGAGAGAGAGAGAGAGAGAGAGAGAGAGAGAGAGAGAGAGAGAGAGAGAGAGAGAGAGAGAGAGAGAGAGAAAGGATACCATAATTAGAAGTGCAATTTTTCAGTGAAGTGGTAATATATAAAATATATAATTTTTTTTCTTTTTCAAAAGGGGCAGATCATTATGACACAGCACAGAAAAAAGTTTTCTTTTGCAGAATCCCCTTTTTTATCATTTAAAAGCAAAATTTAAAAAATAATAATAATAAAAAAAAAAGAAAAAAAAGTTAAACTGGACACAATTTTGCAGAACATTTTCTTTTTACCACTAAAACACATAGATCCGATGAAAAAAGAAATTTAAACTTGTGTGTTAGAATGTAAACATTATACGTATATCCACATAATTTGATGCAATTTGGAACCTTATCTCTTCTTTATTAAGAGATGATTTTTTTTTCACGAGATACAAGATTTACACTTTAAAGTGGTCAATTTATATTTTCATTCCGAATGCATTATATCTGATAGTCATTTGCTTTTTTATTTTTACATTCTATTGTAGTGGGGGGGGGGGGAAGGACATGTACACAAAAAATAATATAAAATAATAATATCTAAATTAAATTGTATACTATCTAAAAGATCTAGTATAATTATTAGAAGAAGGTTGTGGACTTTTTCTAGTACCACCTCTTTGTAAAGAACCAACTTTAAAACTAACATCAGTACATACTGAATCTAGTGGATGTTCTCCTTCGATTTCTCTTTCTTCAATTAAACTATGTGATAATTCATTGACAGGAGTAACTTTTAGAACTGGTGATCCTGGTCGAAGATTTGTAGTATCGCTGTTCGTACGTATCGGTACTGAGAAGCGAGATACGTAACGACGTAATTCAGTAGGTAAGGTGTCGTTGGCAGCTGGAGTGTAGGCGATGTGACGTGCCATTGATGTAAGGGTGGTCTCTAAACTGCGAACCTGGGGAATTAGAAAAATATGTCATGAGTAATTTTTATTTAAAATATTAAACTTTTATTTTTGCTTTAATTGCTATTATATACTTATTATTATTTACTTTAAAAACTAACTCTAGTTTGTGTTTTTTTATTATTATTATTATTATTTTTTTTTACTAACGTTGTTTATTTATTTATTAATTAAACACATAAAATATGCACATTGTATACATTTCATAATATTGACTGATAAAGGAATAACTGATTTGAAGCCGACTTTAAGCAGTTTCGCTCACATCCGCTTCCGTTTCGACTTACTACGCATGCGTAGAAAGGAGAAACGGAAGCGGATGTGACTGAAATTGCTTATAGTCAGCCTCAAAACAGTTGTTCCTTTACTAGTCAATGGTCTTACAGTTTCACAGCTTCAGAGAGCATTGCTGTGACGAAAAATAAATAAATTTTGCATTGTTCAAACTTGGTTAACAGTTTTTTTTTTTTTTTTTTCATAAAAGGTAAGAATAATGTAAACTATTTAATTTCATAGTATTTAATATTTTTATTATTTTGTAATGTTATGTTGTACACCAAGTGTGTTTAATGAATAAGAAAAGCATTGAGTAAACAATACAATTTAATAAAATCGCAACAAGGAAAAAAAATCATGAAAAATAGTTAAATTTTATTTACTTTTACGATATTACACGGTTTACTGGTTTATTTGATAAACAAGAGTTACCACAATGTTTTATGTGTCATTATACCATTATTATTATAATTTCATTATATTATTTTTTGTTAAGAGGACCAAGTAATTACTTTGCGCCTGCAAAAATTGTACATATGCAACCTGGTTGACGTACGAGAAGTATAAATTGCATACAAGCAAGGATATTTCCTTTTACTGTTATTTCTAATTTTCGGTAGAAAACTTTGAAAAAAAAATTACTATATAAGCAGACTATATAGTAATTTTTATTATTTTAAATAAAACTAGCATTAAAAAAAAAAAAAAAAAAAAAAAAAAAGGAAGGAAGGAAGAGCAAGTAACACAACAGTAAGCACATCCAGTTCTTACATAAACCTAACAATAGAAATGAATGAGATGCATGCAGTGGATTGGTGAACTGTCCTGAGATACCTCTGACTTAGCATGAGCCATACTGCAGCAATGAATAACATTGTTCAGCATACGATAAATGTGGATTTTGGCCAAGGTTTATACAGAAAAACCTTGATTTTTGTCAATTTTCTTACAAGGAAAATTAGTTATTTTTTTACTCTTGTTATTTTTCTCGCATATTTGAGAACCTAATCCAACCTGTTATCACTATAGCCAGAACTGATTAGAGACATATGAATACAACTGTCAAGCCTAATGCTTGAATTAAAGTATTATTCACATGACGCGTAAATTTGGCGCGCGTCAACGTGCGTCGACGCGCGTAACAAAGTTAGAACAATGTAAACAAATGGAGCCGTTCACATGGTTTTTGAAAATTACATGTGAACGGCTCCATTTGTTTGCATTGTTCCAGCTTTGTTACGCGCGTCGACGCACGTTGACGCGCGTCAAATTTACGCGTCATGTGAATAATACTTAAGTGTGACAAACCGGCATATGCACGAGCTTCAACGTGCATAGAACACGAGCGCATTCAACAGATACCACACTCTAAAAAAAAAAAAAAAAAAAAAAAAGTCGCGTACACTGATATGTGTACTCGTAATATCGCTCGTCAAACAAGCACGCATGATATCATATGTTTATTAAAGTTACAGGCTCAGTCAATTAATATTGTTATATAACTTTTTTACTTTGCTACCTATCGTTTCCACGGTTTTTCTAGGTTGTCATGGCAAATATCAGGCCAAGGGCGGCCCATGTGTGTAATTTTCATGGTACATGTCGATTAGACATATCTTAACGAGACTATATGGTAAAAGGTGTAGCACAAGAACACAAATAATAATAATATTAAAAATAATTAAATAAAAATTTTAAAAAATTAAAACAAAACAAAACATTATTTATATATAAATTAGAATCAGTTTTATTAAAAATAACAAAAATAACTAATTTTTCCGCTCATTAGGGATGGTTGAATGAATATCGATAAATAAGAGACAAAAAAAAATTATGTTAGCAATTACGTGTACATATACCCAATGAAATTGCGTTATTCATAACTTTTGTAGACTCAATACTTCCTCCAGGAATTTTTTATTCCATTTCTTTACAACAAAACTATTTGTGAGAGTATAAAAGAAATAAAAATATAATACCACTAGTTGCTAAAGTACTATATTGTTACACTATAAGATTTACCGCATAAAGGTGAATTCATATTATTAATCTATGTATGCTGTATTTTTGCACAGCAAAATAATTAGTCTATTTGTTAGTTTAGCGCGCGGGGAGACGCGGGGAAAGCTAAGAGTTCCCTATAATTTAACATAATGAGTGAAAAAAAAAAAAAAACTTTATATATTTTTTTTATTATTATTATTATTATTTTTTTTTTTTTTGCGATTTTTGAGAAAACTACTCCCGCACCAATTTCGGAGAAATTTAAATAAGAAATACTAGATATACTTTTACGTGTTTTAAGCCATAGAAAAATTTCAAGAATTATTTAGACCGATAACCTCAATTTTAGTAATTTGCTGCGTAAAATTATAACAAATAAATCAAAATGCATTAAATGCGTTTTTAACAGTTACTTTGTACATAAAAAATAAAATAAAATAGTAGTTTTATTTAAAATATTTAAAATAACAAACTTACTTGCAGGTTGGTGATTTTTTTGTGGAGATTTTAGTAAAAATTGGTTAATAAAAATAGACGGATAAGTAATATATAAAGTATTCTCGTTCATATATGCAAATTAAGTCACACCTATGGCAGCTATAATTTTTTGCAGGCGCAAATATACCCCTCTGATGATTGAGCACGGTAAAATAAGTATTAAAAATGTAATAAAAGTATAAATTACATATGTCTTCAAATAGTTAAACTTTTATTACTGTAATAGTTGAAAATAATAACAATAAATAAAATATCCAAAAAATAACCTAAACAAACGTACAGGAGTCTTGTATTGCTGCTTGAAATGGGAAAATAAACAATTTTGAATTTTAAACGTAAATAATACAAATAATGATACAAAAATTACTCTGTATGCTTTTTAAATTCAGTACAAAAATCAATAGTCGAACTACAAGAATGTTTATTTAATTAATTATGAAATATTAAAACGTGGTACTGTACATAAATGAAGATGTAGAAAAACGTAAGTTTTTTTTTTTTTTTTTTTTTTAAATTTATTATTTTAAATTTTAATAAAATACCCAAATTTGTTCCTCAACTTAGAAGATGTTAGGATGCCCAGTAAATAATTAAATATTTTAATCTACTAAAGTATTGAAAAATAATAAAATAATAATAAGAAATAAAAACACTAAAATATAAAAAATTCTAGGTCTGCGCTCTACGGGACATGTAAATATATACTTTTTTATAAACTACCGTACGTGAAGCAATTTTGACAATGAAAACAATAATTAAAATATGTTATAATATAACCATCCACAACTCTCTATTCATTCTATTAGTTTTAGAGAAGAATTTGTTTATTAAAAATACTGCGTATTGCATATTGTCTATTGATCTTATTTATTTATTATTATTATTTTTTTTTTTTACGTTCTACACAAGTAGAGAAGGAAAGAGATACGTTTTTGCACTAATTTGTATATTTTCAGATTTTTTAGAGCACAAAACTGATAACAAAATTTCAATGTTTTGACGGGCGGCGATAAAAATTGCAAGACATTTTTAAAACAACGTCAAGCGCCACGGATAATTATACGTCAAGCGCATTCTATAAAATATATTTTAAAATATTAATTTATAAGTAAGATTATGTCATGCCAATATATAACTATGGAAGAAAAGTTTAAGAACGATTTGTAAAGACAACCTGTAATCACACACTCATGAGAAAACGCAGCGGGCATCGGAGCCCTGTTCTTAAAATCATAGACCACATAAAACAACACGTGCTTTTTAATGAATAAACACGAAATGGGATCTTCAAAACTGATAACAATTTATACCAGAATGTTAATGTAGCCCCATGAGAGAGCGTGAAAAAATTGTAAAGAATGCAATTTAAGTGAAATTTAATGTTTAGGACGTCAGAAACATGCAAAAATTAGTATGAAAATGTTGTGCGGGTTGCATAAATCAAATTTTCTGATCACTGCTACGGGGCTACTGTTGGGTTTTGAGATAAACTAATGTTATTTATGTAAATCCCATGAAGTGATTTGTGATAAAAATGCTTCTTTTTCCCTGGTCTATTCCTTTAAATTTTGTACCCATAGAGGTACACTTGAAGATGTAAATCTGTACTGACCTGTGACTCCAATCTATTGATGGTAGCTTGTTGTAAAGACCTAGAAGCCTCTAACTTTAGTTGTAATTGCTCCGCAGCTTGAAGTCGTTCCAATAACTCTTCATTCTGAGCACGTAAAGTGGATTCTTCTTCGGATGAACTTGACGAAGCAAGCTCTTCTTGTAAAACATGATACTCAACTTCGTATTCTCGTAATTGTCGAGATACGTCCATTTGGAATACCTGTAAAAATGGATTAGAAAATTAAGTGTACAGTATTTTGACATATAAAATATATGGTTTTTATGGAGTGTTAGTAGTATTGGGGTGTTTAACTTACAAATTTTTTAGTATATTTAATTAAATAATTTAAATATTTTATGGGGGGGGGGGGGGAACTTAATAACACTATATGGCGTTCAGTTTTGGATTGAGTTAGAAATTATTTTCAAAAACTTAAGTACTTGTCAGCTACAGCGCTACTCCATTTCCCTAATTTTTTAAATATAAGTATCTTATCTAACCTTTATTTACGATTATTTATCAGTAATAATAATTTTAATATAGATGTCATTAAAAATATATTTTATTTTAAGCTGTGTCAATATAAAATTTTAGACCATTATTAGAGAATAAATAAATAATCGTCTAAACTCTAAATAGAAAAAAAATACTTAATATTTTTGTCTCAACTATTGGATTTTAAAGTTAAACTTTTATACAATGCTTCTTTGCCGGCGATTAAGCGATTAAAAAATAAAAATAATAAAAAAAAAAAAAAATCAAAAAAAATTAAAAGTATGTATATTATACCGCATTTATATTTTTCTGCAATCGATGCAAAAGTTTTCTCAAAACTGTTGGCAAAAAAAAAAAAAAAAAAAAAAAAACGTTTCTCCCCATTAGCGTAATATTAAATTAGCCTTTTTTTAGCTACGTTACCGCGGGTAAGAAGCATTAATGCTCATTTTTTAGAATTGATATTCAATAACAGTATTCAAACATTTTTCCTTAATTATTATTACTCAGTTAACGTACCTGCTTGGTGACTTTATCTAAGACTCCCTTGGTGACATTTGGTACTTGTGTCTTGAGATAATCCATCATCTCCTCAAACGTATCACAGGCCATGAGTCTTTCTTTATGTTCAGCAAGCAGTGCCACAGCAAATCTGAAGATCACGTCTGGTCCTTCCAGTAGCAGCAAGTCTGTAATTTATTGATGAAATATAATACTCATTTTTAATTTACACGCTTTCACGCAACGTCGCCTGCAAACGCAACCTTTTCAGACCCTTTGATACACAGGAATAAGCTTAAATTTGTGGAAACGTAATTCTCCCCTTAAAATTCGCTAATGCAAACAAGCTCTAGCTTAGGAACCCTCATCCCTCTCGTTTATATATATTCCAGCTTCAATAGAGTAGCTTACTCAAAAATACTATTAATAACAAATAAAAATATATGTATGTATATGACCTCACTTCTCCTACTAAATAGTCTAATTCTCGTATATGTGATATGAAAATAGGTGACTCACCAAAGACCCTGGCAACAAATCCTAGTGGAAACTGCGAGGCAAAGAGAGTGAGAATCCACGGTGCAGCATACAGAGTTGGAGCAACTTCTAACGAGTCAAAGTGAGAGTAGAGTGCGGGCTGAAGATCATGAAGTAGGCGAGATAACTGGTACAACTTTACCTGAAATTCACGTGTTAAGAGTAAGACAAAAATATCCCAAGGTGTGAAATTAAATTATACATACCTGTAGTGCCACCATATCAGGTAGATAGACTTTACGAAGACCACGACGAAACATAACGTGTTTTAACAAAGAGAAGGCACTTTCCTCACTCACCTATAATAACAGACAATAACAAAATTATAATTACCTATCACTCATATCAGTTTTATTTAGAAACAATAATTAGTCACGATGGTACCGTCACATAGAATATTTGGAAAAAATTTAATTTTTTTAATTATATACGTGTGTGTGTATTATATATTATTGAAAAAAATAAATAAAAATAAACACGAGTTACGAGAAATTATATTGATAATACTCGGCATAATATGGTAGATAGTCCGGAAAACTGAAGGCAATTTTATATACGAAGAAAAATAATTCTAAAGTAAACATCAGTTCGAGATTTATTAAATGATAATCATTTTTACACTTGATCATTCAATCCCACAATAATTAAAAAAAATATTTTAAAGTTAAAAGATTTACAAAGATACCGTACTCTTATTTACTTCTTCATCGTATTTACGAGTCAAGCTTCTTTAATCGTGCATATGCCTCGCAGGGTCACGGTATTCACAGCGATGCATGGTTTATTACATAATATAACATTTAGTTGAAAGATGAATTTATTTATAAAAAAATATATATTTATATTTAAAATAAATATAATTTAAAATTATTTGTTTTATAATAATAATTAATATTTAACTTATTTTATACATGAAAACAATAATTAATTATATATCTTATTAAAATTATAAAAAAATATTTTATATAATTTTTATAGTAAAAATTCAATGTAAGAGTATAATGTATAAAAATTTTATATTGTACTGTAACATTGGATTTTTATTTACATTATATCGTAATTTTGGCTTGACAGTCTTCTTTATTATTAGCTATTGAAAAAAACGTTTAGTAATTTATTACGCATAGTGTATTTATTTATTTTATTTTATTTATTTTTTACTGATAATTATAGAGATAATAATTAAAAAAAAAAAAAAAAGCTAAAAATGAGCTGAGAAAAATATAAAAATTATAGTATACACTAATTTCTCCAAGAAAAAGGCGGGAGTTAATATTTATCCTAGATGCTGAGCAATGTATTTATCTGCTCAAGCATATAAAATACAAAAATATTTTTAACTATAATATCCACACTTACATGCAACAGCAAAATTCCAGCCACAAAGCTTAGTCCTTGGCAATAACCGACTTCAGGATCAAGCAGAGAGTAAGCCTTCAGTAAGTTGAAGAGTGCAAGTTGGCCAGGACCAAGTGGCGAAGAGAAGTACTGATGACTGGGGAAGGTGCGTCCTGAAGACAAAATATAACTTAATTAAAGGAAGTAGGGTACCGACGTCGGCCATCACACTCAAAATTTTCTCGTCAAAAAAATCTGAAATTTGGCACAATAATGATACTTCAGCTTAAGACAATGTCAAATTTATAAAAAAATTTGGAGGGTCACCGTGCAAATTAATGTTATATAATTTTTTGAAATTTTAAGCCCATAAGGCCGAATGTAAATTTCAATAATTTTTTCTTTTTTTTTTCGGGACGGTCAAACATCATAAAATTTTTATCACGACCAGGTGTAACCCTTAGCTACACAATGGTACCAAATTTAGACCTAAAACACTTCTAGTTTTTGAGATATAAGGTTGGTACCCTACTGCCTTAAGGTTGGAAACCATAGATACTGCGGGATTTGACTAAAAACATGTAAAGCTGAAATTTTGAACATTAGGATAAAGAATCTTCAAAAATGTAGAAAAAATTGGGAGGTCACCATGATTTTAAATTATTATTTTTTGAAGTTTTAGTCCCATAAGACCCCATGTTAACTTCAATAATTATTTTCTCTCTTATCTGATGGTCACTAGCATATCCATGGTCACTAGTTCTGAAAATTTTACTGTTTTATTAACTTTTACATGACATTATAAAATTTCGAAGTTTTCTCTTTAGATTTTGAGATGCAAGTTACCTAGATAAAACCCTTAGTTTTTTTTTTTTTTTTGAAATTTGTATCAGTTTTATACATAATTTAAAAATACATATTAAAAATGTAAGATCGTAATTTTAAATTATATGACGTGATATTTATTTTTAACCCTGTAATTAATACGTATTAATGGTATCAATATACCTTATTTTAATTACAATAATGCAATGCACGAGATAAGAACAGTATAAATACATATCAGACTATGCAGTTGTTGTTAGAAGGAAGTAAATCAGCAAATACTAAATACAATAAAAATCGATAAAAATTAGACAAATTGAGACAAAAAAAAAAAAAAAAGGCAATTTGACCAGAAAACGCCCTTGAATGTAGGCGTTTTTTTTTTTTTTTTTTTTCTTCTTTTTTTTTTTTTCATTCTTTCTTTTCTTTTCTTTTCTTTTCTTTTCTTTTCTTAAAGCTATTTTAAACATTCTAGAGTGAGTAGGGGGTCCGTTACAGTATAAGAAAAGTTTTTTGACAAAAGAGACACATATTTTTACTTTTCTGAGAGCCTAACGAAAACTTGGACCAAATTTATGACAGTGATTAAAAAAAAAAAAAAAAAAAAAAAAAAAAAAATCAGGGACTGAAGAGGATAATGTTCGTACAATACCAAGATTGTGATAATATATGTACCTAATTTTTTTATTTTAATTAAGCATCTTTTTCTCGCATAAGAATAGCATAGCAAATTCAGAGTGCGTTTACTTTTTTAATTGTTACATTCTTACAGACATTATTACAATGGTATATAAAATAATAAGAAATATTTTTACATACCTAAGTCTATTAGTATTCCATGTTGATGCGAAGTTAGTTGCTTCAGTAGATCGTCGTATGGCACGCAGTAATTAGGAAAGTTGGCAATATCAACAGGTGAACATTTAGAATTATGTTTCTCTGCTAGGAAATGCCACACTTCTCCTCTCTTCACTCGTGGAACTCCTGTAAAAATAATGACATAAAATCATTAGCAATTTTAAGTGGCTACTTTTACTTTTACTTTTTTTTTTTTTTTTTTTTTTTTTTTTTTTTTTTTTTTTTTTTTTTTTTTTTTTTGCAAAAATTTTAAAGTTACAAAAACAAGCGGTAACTGAAAACATCGATAGCTCAATACCACTGTTTAAATACTCTGAGAAGTGAAAGGTGTATTTTTTTTTTTTAATATGATTGATTACATTGTGGAGCAAATAGCATACCTTTGAAATTTTCAGCCATAACTATTTTCTATTAAAAAAAAAATGCCATTTTACTAATTACCTGCAATACTAATACGTCGAACTGTTAATTTATTTTATAACATTTTGAAACAAAATAGTTACTGGCATATAGTCATAGTGAGAGAAAAATAAAGAAAACACTAATGAAGGTAATGGAAAACATTCTTAAAAATTTCTTCTGTGTTAAAACATTTAAAAGTGTGTATATTGATACTGTAGATATCCTCGTTTAAATATTTCCAACCATGTAAAAGTTTAAAAAAAAAAAAAAAAAAAAAAATGCTAAAATTGTGGTTCCAATAGGAAATCTTATATTATAAGCTTTCCCCGCGCGCCTCACCAATAACCGCAATTACTTCACAGCATATAATTACATATTTTTATGCATCTTGTTATTAGTAAATGAATAGTCTTACCTTGTCTTAAAGTTTGCAATAACATCTGAGAGTCACATTTAGCTCTAGAAAGCAGTAGGTCCCAAATTTGAGCTCCCTCTTTAGCACATGGTGATATCTCATCGTATTCCAACTTGATTCTTTTTACTGTGGCTTCCTCCTGTCGCGCTGTAAGCAAACAGACAAGAGTTTTTTTTTTTAATATCTGGAAATGTCTTTAAAAATAATAATAATAATAATAAAAAAATCATTATGTCTAAAACATTAAAATATAATAATAATACGTAATAAAAGTTTAAAGAAAGCGATCGTCAAAATGTAATTGTTGAATACATGGCATTAATCGGGCAATCCAATGCTTATATAGGTATAACGTTCAGGACCATGCCCTAAAAATTAAGTCTCAATATAGATCGAATTTCTAAAAGTAATAAACCTCAAAGTTCCAAGTTCTTCACCAATAACATCCATGCATTTCTAACTTGATTCTCTTACCTCTGAGTTTTGCATTTTCTCTCTCCATCCTGATGAGTAGTAACTGTTGATTGATCGCTTTCTTCCACAAATCTCGTAATTCCTGACGTGTTCGCTTCACAGTGCGTACTTCACCTTTCAGTGATGCTGCTCCTCGCCGTTGTTCTGCGCAATATATACATATAAAATAAGTAAAAAAAAAATAATAATAATACTAATAAATAAATAAATACATAAAAGTTGTAAGCTTATCGTAAAAAAAAGTGTAATTCTTACACACATTCTTTGTTGCTTTTTATTTATTTATTTTTTTATTTTTTTTTTTACAGAAAGAATTTTAAAAAAATTAAGCATACGTCAAGCGGCGAAAAAATTGCATGTCATCATTACATATTGTATAAGATTGCCATCGTTAAATTTACATTAAATAAGAGCACACTTGATTAAAAAATAAAAATAAATAAGGAGCTTAAGACGAGCTTTTCTTTTTTTTTTATAATTCTGGAAACTACAATTATTATGTTTGTAATACAAAATACTTGAAAAAATAAATAAATATGAAAAACGACGATAATTGTTACCTGCTAATGCTTTGTTTGGTGTGACCACACGATGGAATATGGCTTGTCTCCAAGAACCAGGAGTATGCTTCGTTGAAACATCTTTGATTTCTTTCTTAGGAGTTTGACTGACGGGAGAGGGTGGAGTCTTCGGCTGATTTCCCACCTTCAGGAATCTGAAATAAAAGTCGATAAGCTTACATCAATAACGGTGCTATAAAAACAAATATTCTTAACATTACGATTTTATTAAATCTATACAAGAGTAACGAGTTTACAACTGCGAGTATAGATATGAGTACAAAATCCCAAACAGTTTTTTTTTTAAATATATACAATTAAATAATTGTATATTTGTAACCGATATTCACTACTCCAGCATTGTTTTAAAAATATAAGTGTCCTGAAATTTATCATATTGAGACACTAAAACATACGAACCCAATCATATTGTGTATATGTATATATATATATATATATATATATATATATATATATATATATATATATATATATATATAGCCTATATATATATATATATTATATATATATATATATATATATATATATATATATATATATATATATATATATATATATATATATATATATATATATATATATATATATAAGAATATAAAGATAAGAATTTAAAGATAAGAATTTAAAAAAAATATATAATAATAAATTAATAAAAATAAATAAAAACAATCGAACATTTAGTATTTCATTATGTAAACGAAAATAATTATTACCAAAGTTGATTTTTTAAGACTGAATATTTTTATTTAACAAAATTTAGACTTCAATTTTAAAAGCAAAACATGTAGTATACAGTAGAAATTTACTTTTACTTATTTCTTCTATCTATAGCTATATAATTTATGACCAATGCAGCTTTATAAGAATATTTTCAGAAAAAAACACGCAAAATGAAACAAAAATACCATGTTCTCACTCGGTAATGTAATTTTTCTACTTTCAATTCAACTTCACAAGGCCTTTAACTTATCGGAAATAGAAAAGTATGAAATACAAATTTCCATTCTTACATACAAAAAAGCATCAGTGGAATTTCTTCTGTACGTCATTTTATGAATCTAGTGCCAACTAAAGTAACCATTTCTTGGCTAATTTACAATTATTTTCTTACTCATTAGTATAAAGTTTAATTAGGATCCTAAAAATATTTTATTACTTATATAATGTCACATAATTTATTAAAATTCATTGCTTCGAAACAAACAATAAAAAAGTAATAAACATAATATATTATACGCAAAGCGAGTAGTACCACTAGAAAAACAAATAAAACTGAGTCGTGAAACAATTAAATTTATCTTGTAATGTTTTAAATTCTACTTACCAACATCAAACAAATATTTTATACGTGATATAATTACTCACAAAATATTTTGAGGTACAGTAAATTAGATAAATATTAGCAGTTAAAAAAATAATATTAAAAAAAAACAAATAAAAAAAAATAATAATAATTGAATTTCACTAATTTTGAGTACTTCAAGTAAAAAGTTGTCCATTTTTTTTTTAGAACAATTAGAATAATTTTTTAACACAAGCATGCAAATGTATTACCCAGTGTACGTAAACAAGGAAAACTTATCATTGCACAAAAAACGTAGCGTTTTTATTATTATTATTTTAAGAAAACGATAATTCGCAACGTATTGTAATGAATAAATAATAATAAAAATAAAAGTGAATGACTATAATTATAATTATATTACACCACACAATAGGCTAATCCCAAAAATGATTCATTGAATACCAACGAATGATATGAAATGGAGACCCTCTGACTTGACGTTGGGCTACTGTAGCCAGCATTGGCTAGACACTTTGAATAATAATACCTGTGAAGTCTAAACGTCTCTCCTACCGTTTTACATATTATGACACACTGGTATTACACGAGTATCAACGTGCCGAAAACACGGCCGCAAATTCAGTGCAAATAAACGCATACAAAAAAAAAAAAAAAAAAAAAAAAAACGCGAATATCCACTGATAAACGAATTTGTGATCTCTCACACTTTAAACCCAGCATGTAAACCTCTACTCTACTCATAAATGAAACATACCAGAATAATAATTACTATATGATTGTCCAGATTGATATAAATTTACTTACATGTTCATCATATGTCCAGGCTTGTTATTTTGTCTCGCCAAGAACTCTCGCTTCATAGTCTCTCCTCCAGAGGTACCAACAGTTGAAGAGCGAGGTCGTATTCCAACTTGACCTCTCTCTTCCTCCTCACTCTCCTCTTTACTGGGTGGCAAGCTGGGGGCAGGTGAACCTCGAGGACTGGCGTTTGTAGGTGTGGTGCACGTGTTCTCTGCAGCCTGGCAAATAATAACATGACTTGTCGTTAGTAAATATTCAACAGTTCATCCAGCATAAGTTTAAAAAGATGCACTTTATTCAATAATAATAATATCAATAAATAAATATGTATATTGTTAATAGGAAATTCCCGAAATTGTCTCATTTTAATGATTCTTACCGGCGGTGACGTAGCACTAATCAGAGACGTGCTTGAAAAAGGCACATTACTAATAATTTAACATTACGCTTATGGGAAGAAACACATTTTTTTTTTTTTTTACGATTTTTGAGAAAAATAAGCTGCATACATTCAGGAAAATTTAAATGAGGGATACAAGGCATACTTTAATGTGTTTTAAATCTCTCTCTCTCTCTCTCATAATTTCACTGCCGGTAAGAAGCATTATATTATCTAAAAAAAAACTATTTGAAAATTATTTGGAAAACCACAAATATTGCATCTTTTCTCTCAATAAATGTTAACGGAGAAAAAAGTACATTAAGTGGGGATAAAACAGATAAAACTTTTTAATTTGAAGTTACTTTTTCTGTTTTTGCACTATCACAACACATTATTATATTCATTAAACTATAATATGCAGCTAAAGACGAGAATTAGGAATTATTAATTATTAAATTCAAGTTAGATGTATACCTTGCTAAGGGTTGAATTCAAAGGTAAACATAGCTCTCTCGTCATTGTGGCCAGTTCATCTTTTGAGCCACGTCGTTTGAGCAAAGTGTCAAATGAACTCGTAAGTGAGCGCTTCGCCTTCATGAAGATGGTACTTCCTCCTAGGTATTGGTTCAGGAACTCAGATCTGAAATTATGTTTTTAAAATTAATATCATGGGAAAAAAAGAAAAAAAAAAAAAACTGAATTATAATATGATTGTTATTCTTGTTGTTTATTTAGTTTTTCATTGCATTTTAAAGGTGATATAAGCATCATTATTTTTAATTATCTCTCAAGTTTGTTTATAAATCTTGTAAAAAAAAAAGAAGCAAATATTAAATAAATAAACAGTGCAAGTGCAGTGGCTTCATAATAATTAGATTTTAGAAATGAATTCTTAGCATATTCTGAAAATGATTTGTTATTTTTATTTCTATTTTTTTTGCTAATATTGTATTTTTTTTTTATTAAAAACTGTTATTTATTAATTTTGCTTTATTTCGATGATATATTGAGTATAAATTACATGTTTTTGTTTTTTTTATCACGTTTCGGTAAGAGGTGATGACAAATCACCCGCCAATGCATTTGATTAATCCTAATCCACTGAAAGAATATAATACAAGATGCAAAGTAGCCAATTTTAAAATTTCAGTAGACATAAAAAAAAAAAAAAATAAATAACAAAATAAAAATAAAATAAAAAAATAAATGAAAAATAAAATATGCTATACTTAAATTTATTTCTTTATATAAGAACGTCTTACCTATTTTCCGCCGTATCATGTACATGTCTTGATTGTTTAGCCTCGCAATGAACTCTCAGTAACACCATGAGAAACTCATTTTGTTCCTTAGGTCCACCCTCTACAGAACCTCCTCTCAACTTAGCGAGCAAACTCTCTTGTTCTTCAGTGGGAAGTTGTTCCATGCGACGTAAGATTGCACCTTGTTGTCGTTTTTCACTTAAACCTAACGAGAAATAATTAATGGTTAGTCATTTATAATATCATTACTGTAAAAAGACAAGGATTTTATTTATATTTATGATAACTGGTGGTAAAAATTGACTTTTACGCGCTTGTAAAAATTGAAAAACCACGATTATATTATATTGGGTCACACAGGAATTGATTAGAATTGGAAATGGTTAGAATCGGAAATGGTTAGAAAAAATAAGAGTGGTGGGGATGAGTTCGATGAAACGACGTCAGTGGTGGGGGGTGTCTTATTTTATAATAATATGGCAACATGGCATTGCATTTTATTTATTACATAGTGGTATTGATTAGAATGGGAATTGGTTAGAATCGGAATTGGTTAGAAAGATATTTTCATTTATTTTATTGAGTGGAATTGATTAGAATGGGAATTGGTTAGAATCGGAACTGGTTAGAAAAATATTTTCATTTATTTTATTGAGTGGAATTGATTAGAATGGGAATTGGTTAGAATCGGAACTGGTTAGAAAAATATTTTTATTTATTTTATTGAGTGGAATTGATTAGAATGGGAATTGGTTAGAATTGGAATTGGTTAGAAATATATTTTTGTTTATTTTATTGAGTGGAATTGGTTAGAAGGATATTTTATTTACGCGCGTCTTATTTAAAACTTTATTTAATCGTTATCTACTGTATTGTTTGCTATTTAAAAGCATCAAACTAATATTCAGATTATAACTATAGAATTTAAGCATACATATTAAAGCCAACGCCATGTTGGATCAATCAATATCATACGCAGGCATAGGAAAATTACTCATTTTGCCAGTTCAAAAGTAGTAAACAATATTTTTGAGAGCATTAATGCTGTTAATAGGACAAATTAGAATCTCAGATATGTGAGGAAAATAATAATAACAGAATATTGACCGATTTTACAAATAAAAGTGCCATAGTTAAAGTTTGTCCTATGCTGAGGAATGTTGTTCATTGATCCAGTATGGCGTCGAAGCGCAATCAGTATGACGTCGTGTGAAAATATACTCTGTAAGCTATTTTTATCGCTTAATTTTATTGCTGAGGCTGTGCTGTAGAAATAGAAATTTAGACTTTAAGTAAATTTAGGGCACATAGTATATATTGTGTGTTTTCTGTAAAATATATTCTTCATGCAAACGCCGCATCATACTTTTTTTTTTTTTTTTTTTTTTACTTTATGCTTTATAAATTAATTATATACAGTGGGTAATATATTAGTTATATTTTGTAATGTCCTTTTTTTTTCTATTTTTTCCCCCCTTCACGGGAAACAAAAATTGTACAAATTGTTCAGTTACATAGATGTAACTCTTCAGTACAAACCAATAACTGAGTTTCACAGGTTTGAACCGTAAACATAACTTGTTAGTATAAATGTTATTTCTTCGTGTAGACTTACGATAAAAAAAAATAATAAATTTTACTATTATTGGTTTGTACTGAAGAGTTACATCTATGTAACTGAACAATTTGTACAATTTTTGTTTCCCGTGAAGGAAAAAAAAAAAAAAAAAAAAAAAAAGACATTACAAAATATAACTAATATATTACCCACTGTATATAATTAATTTATAAAGCATAAAGTGAAAAAGAAAAATAAAAATAAAAAAAAAGTATGATGCGGCGTTTGCATGAAAGAATATATTTTACAGAAAACACACAATATAATATACTATGTGCCCTAAATTTACTTAAAGTCTAAATTTCTATTTCTACAGCACAGCCTCAGCAATAAAATTAAGCGATAAAAATAGCTTACAGAGTATATTTTCACACGACGTCATACTGATTGCGCTTCGACGCCATACTGGATCAATGAACAACATTGCTCAGCATAGGACAAACTTAAACTATGGCACTTTTATTTGTAAAGTCGGTCAATATTCTGTTATTATTATTTTCCTCACATATCTGAGATTCTAATTTGTCCTATTAACAGCATTAATGCTCTCAAAAATATTGTTTACTACTTTTGAACTGGCAAAATGAGTAATTTTCCTATGCCTGCGTATGATATTGATTGATCCAACATGGCGTTGGCTTTAATATATATGCTTAAATTCTATAGTTATAATCTGAATATTAGTTTGATGCTTTTAAATAGCAAACAATACAGTAGATAACGATTAAATAAAGTTTTAAATAAGACGCGCGTAAATAAAATATCCTTCTAACCAATTCCACTCAATAAAATAAACAAAAATATATTTCTAACCAATTCCAATTCTAACCAATTCCCATTCTAATCAATTCCACTCAATAAAATAAATAAAAATATTTTTCTAACCAGTTCCGATTCTAACCAATTCCCATTCTAATCAATTCCACTCAATAAAATAAATGAAAATATTTTTCTAACCAGTTCCGATTCTAACCAATTCCCATTCTAATCAATTCCACTCAATAAAATAAATGAAAATATTTTTCTAACCAGTTCCGATTCTAACCAATTCCCATTCTAATCAATTCCACTCAATAAAATAAATGAAAATATTTTTCTAACCAGTTCCGATTCTAACCAATTCCCATTCTAATCAATTCCACTCAATAAAATAAATGAAAATATTTTTCTAACCAGTTCCGATTCTAACCAATTCCCATTCTAATCAATTCCACTCAATAAAATAAATGAAAATATCTTTCTAACCAATTCCGATTCTAATCAATTCCACTATGTAATAAATAAAATGCAATGCCATGTTGCCTTATTATTATAAAATAAGACACCCCCCACCACTGACGTCGTCTCATCGAACTCATCCCCACCACTCTTATTTTTTCTAACCATTTCCGATTCTAACCATTTCCAATTCTAATCAATTCCGATGTCCCATTATATTATCTATACTATGAGTTTTTTCAGTAGTATTTTAAAAAATTTCTTACATTTGAGAGTTAATAATAAAATAACAATAATAAATTTAAAGCAAAAAGTCAACTTTTAAAATTTACAGGCGTAGTCGAAATTTTTTACATAAAGGTCCGGAGTCTAGCCATCAGTAAAAAATTATAATGTACAGTATTAACTAACTGGAAAAAAAGAATTCAAAAAAATAAAAAATAAATAAAAAGTTCGAAAATGAATAATATGTTTGCAAATATACACTGTATTCATATGAACAAATTTAACTAAAGCAAAGTAAATAAATGGTATTTTCATTTCATTAACTAATATCATTTTTTATTTATTTATTTTTTACAGTAATTGTACGCTATATTTATACCTAAATTTCAAAACTAAAACAAAAACTATTAAATAAATAAACAAGTAAAATAATAATAAAGTGATGAAAACACCTTGATAAATTAAATTGACAATAAATAAAGACCGCTCTTACCCTCAATTTCAGCACACAGTTTGTGATACCAGAGCATCGGACAGTGTTCACATGACGACGCTTCTCTTCTCTCTCGTCTTTGAGCTTCTGTAGTCGCCTGGTTTGCCTGAGTGATCGCTGAAACATTACAATGTCACGTCAAATATCTCACAATACAAATTAATCAATAGTAATAGTAAAATCGACTTATTATTGCATTTGAACAGGATACACCAGTTTATCATTTTTACTGAACATGAACTGCTTTAATGATTTATTTACAGACGATTTTATTTTTGAATTTCCAAGATTAATATAATTTAGCACCAAAATTACAATACGCAACTTTTTGAACTGACGATGCACTTTTTTTTTTATTCAATTTGTGTTGTATACTAAAAATTGACGTAAAAAAAAAGAAAGAAAAAAATCCAAAATTTTGAACTAATATTTGGAATTTAAATATGTATTTTGTCGTACTTAAAGGGACCGTCCAGACCATACAACATGCCAAATTTTCAGCTTATGCAACCCGCACAACTTTTTCTATTGAATGTGAACGACGTTAGAAATGTTCAAAATTTGTGCATTTTGCCTACTTTACAACTTTTTTGTTCTCTCTTGCGGGGTTACATTTGAGTAATAGTAAAAATTGAACGTTCTTTTGGGTGTTCCATTTTTTAGTAATTTAAAGGGCATGCTGTTATGTCTGGCCAGTCACTTTAAGCTGGGACAAAATATATTTTGAACACATTAACACTAAAAGAAACATTTTTATTTAAGATAAAAAGAAGGAATACAAAGAAATTAGATGAGGCTAAATAAGTTTTTTTTTTTTTTTTATACAGACGTTTCGTATTGATAAAATATGCACAGCATACGAAATTTCAGCTAACAAAGATAGATAAAGTACCAATATTATACCAAAGCAAGAATATGATAATAAAAGGAGTAGAGTTTCTCAAAACAAGTTTAGTGTAATATACACTCTGGCCAAAACAAGTCGTTCCCCCCAAAAGCTATATCCTCGGTGCTAAACCAATCAGAGAGCGTGTTATAAACCTACTATAGCCAATCATAGTTAACTTTACATAGTTAATTACACTGTATCCGCTCGAAATAGTATTGGGAGAAGTGTAAACACCTACCTCCTACGACATCAGAGACGACAGATCCTGATTGACATTTGAAGACATAACCAATGTAGTTCTCAACATTCAGCTCACGACATATGAACCCGAAATGATCGGAGTTTTTAGAACCCTGAAAAATAATACATTGAAATATTAGTAAAAAAAAAAAAAAAAAAGGGGGAATTGTTGATTATTTTATCATATTCAAATTAACAGAAATAATATATAATGTGTAGGCTTCATTTAAAAAGACTAATAAAAAGAACATTATCGTATTGGTCGTAAATAATATTATATCATTTTAGACTTTAGGTAAAAATAATAATTTAAAAAAAAAAAATCTATATACCCAGTTTGACTTTTAATAATACAAAATTTGGACTAGAAAAAAAAAATGACGCAATTAAAACTACATGCTTTAATACCTAATTACATTAATTATATTGTAATAAAATAAATATAATAACAAAATATTGACTTATAAAAAATCATTAGGAAATTATATTTTCTATTCATCACGGCAGTTGATTGATTATTTACCTGTACACAATTTGCTACATCCCTGAGTTGTTTATGTAATAAGACCTGCTTGCGATCTGGGCTGATAAGACGGAGGTCAGAACGACCAACCAAGAATAACATCGTCCTGTTGTGTTCACTGGCTGCCTGCTGAAAATAAAAGTGAAACATTAAGTTTGGAAATATGTAGTGAGATAGTATGAGAGAGAGAGAGAGAGAGAGAGAGAGAGAGAGAGATGTCTATGTATTAAAATTGTGACATCGGTACATTTTGATTTTATGAGAATAAATATGAATATACAAAAATTATGATACATTTGTCTCTCAAAATAATGACTTTATAAAGAAGCAAATTCGATTTCGATCACCTCCGGATTGACTACTAGTAAAAGCATAAATGAATAATTATCTAATCATTCTGTCCTATATGTATCGTTATAATTATATAATTATCTAACAATTGTTTATATACTGTACATAATGAAAAGTTTGAAAAAAAAAATCTTTGTTTAATAATAAAATAAAATGAAAATATACAACTTTTTGGTGCTCTAGTGTTATTTTATTTTTTTTTTATTTTTTTTTTTATTATTCTTTAACTCATAATACAATGTCCAACCAAGGCAATTGCCTTATCGGTTGGATTAATAAAACATTTTTTTTTCATTTCAAACAAGCTAAAAGCAAAAGTTTTTTTTTTTTTTTTTCAAAGATAATTTTCAAACAAGAAAACAAAAAAATTTATAATGAAGATATACATACATTTATAATATCTATAACACAATTCCCATAATATATATATATTAACACAACTTATGCTTTTTGGTATATTGCATATCAGGGGCGGCTCGTGGTGTTTGTGACTAGGCAAGCACTCGGTGATAGCCTATATATTCTGGGGGGGGGGGGGGGACAGCCCGCCGCAGGCGCCGATTTTTTTAGACCACGTGGTGTTTTATAATCTTTGATTTTCATAAAAAAAAAACTGCACATCTGTACTTTATTTAAAGAAAATAACCATCTTGATTTTTATTGCGAAAATTTACCAGATAAAGAAACTGTGCCTTTAAAAAATATTTTTCAAAGATCGGTAGTGTAAAATTGCGATTTTTCACAAAATCGCACGTTAGTACTTCCCAAGAAATATACAAGCTTTTTTTATTTTTTTGTATAACTTTATTTTATAAAATTAATAATTACGTGACTCTTTTTTTATTAATTTCTTGTATAAGATTGAATGTAACTGCAACTATGGTTAATCGAGCAATTCAGTTTTTTTTTCAAAAGATAAGAAAAAAAAAAGAAGAAAAAGAAAAAGAAAAAAAAGAGAAATAAAAAAAGAATATGTAGAGAGAGAGAGAGAGAGAGAGAGAGAGAGAGAGAGAGAGAGAAAACTAACTGTCGATTAGATGATTGCCCGTTAAAAAAATTAAATACTCCGCATTTTAAAATCAGTCCAAAAACAACATGCCCGAAAAAAATGCAATCTATTTTAATTTAATATCAACGATATTATTATAAGAAATAAAAATTGACAGATAAATAATAATTTTATTTATAGCTAAATTCAGCCAAATTTCAGACAATATTTCTCCCCTCTTTTTCGGTACAATAGAACATTTTTTAAAAAAGTTTTCAAGGTTATCATTCCCTGCTTAATTTTATTTAAATCTTTTTAATGGAACTTATTGGTTAAGTGCGCGGGAAAAGCTAAGGGTCCCCTAATTTAACAACGTTTATAGGGAAAACCGCTTTTTCTTTTCTTTCTTCTTTGCTTCTTTCTTTCTTTCATTTTTTTTTCTTTTTCTCTCTCTTTTTTTTTTTTCTTTTCTTTTTTTTTTTTTTTTTTTTTTTTTTTTGCGATTTTTGAGAAAAACTATGCACCAGTATTTAAATGAAAAATTCAATGGACACAGTTTTACGTATTTTAAGCCATATATTTTTGTAAATAATTTTTAAAATTGATATCCTCCATTGAGCTTATTTACTATATAAAACACCAACATAAATTTTTGTCACTTTTTTTTTTTTTTTTTACGTATCATTATTATTTCTAAGATTTTTGGCTATAAATTAAAAAAAATGCTGAAACTTAAAAGACATATCATAAAATTGTGCAAGTAAAATTATTTGAAAGTAGAAGGCTAGAAATAAGATAATTACGAGCCAAAAATTGCATTTAATTGTTTCATATAATTAACTAATAATGTTTTTATAAACTGATATTTAGTAAAATAGTGTGTAAACTATTGATTTACACATATATCCAAAGTTTCATATTTTTAAAACACTTTTTACATAACTTAAATGAATTTTTTATGCATATTCTTGGCAGACTGCGGCATCGCTAATTGCTAATAAGCCGTTACGCATACGACAAAATTAAAGTCACACATTTAAAGACAAAATAACACAAATTCAGGAAATATTTTTATTTTTTAAATCGAACGATTAGTCATTGAGTTATGAAGTTTTTAGTAAGTGTAAGCTCCTCTGAAAAAGTGCTTTCGAGCTCCCTATTCTTTAGCATTGCGGCCTCCCGTATCCCCTCTTTTTTTCTCAACGCTAGCGCTATAGCGGCGTAAGCTCCTGTAGTGAGGTGCTTTCACGATTATTCGGAGGGCGCTGCATACGCGATTTTTTATTTTATGAAGGCGCGCTCTGTTTTTGATGAATAAAAATTAGAAAAAATATAGAAAATTGATAAAAATTAGTTACAAAATATGAAATATAATATTCTTTATTGAAATATGGAATAAAACCTTTTTGTTCGATTTTCTATAGGCATGCACTGCTTGCAGGGCTTACATGCACCAGCCGCCCCTGTTGCATATAATAAAACATAAAAATAATAATTTTTTTTTTTTTTTTTTTTACACAAATTAAAGTTAAAAGACATTTGCTTTCATATAGATTTATTATGACAAGCTCAAAAAATGTGATTTTAAATCTTTTTTTAAAGTATTTTTATTCTTTAGTCCTTTTAATTCCATTGGGATTTCATTCCAAATTTTTGGTAAATTATATTTTCTAGTCCTTTCCGTAAATCTATTTACTACTTTCGGTACAATTAGAGGTTTTTTTTAGAGATGTTCTTGTTTCATATATATGTAATCTAGGTATACCATGATCGTTACAAAAATAATTTTCTACCAAAAATGAATATTTTAATAAATTAGGTATTGATAATATATTAAAATGAGTATAATAATCGTTATAATTATTTAGTTTCTCACCTTTTTTTAAAATTTTTAGAATCCTTAATTGCATTTTATTTAACAAATTTAACTTTCCTGATTTTGTAAAGCCATAAGACGTTATTCCATATAATATATGTGGATGTACCAGAGAATAATACATCATTTTCATTGTTTTTTCATTTACATATTGTTTTATGGAGCTTAGTCTATATAGTGCGGATCTCAACTTATTAATGACTAGAGAGCGCAAAAATAGTCGATCATTTTGACAAAATAGTGGACTATATAGTCGATGATTGTTGGTGCAAATAGTCGACAAATAGTCGATTTTATACGAAAAAGTCGAAAAAAGTCGATTTTTTTTATACATAAATTTATATAAAGAATGATAAAAAAAAAGATTTTGTGAGTAAAAAATGATTTAATTTAATGTTTAAACAGTAATTTTAGTATCTAAATACTCAAATAGGCCGAGCGTGTCCCTATCTTGTATGTAGTATTTTGTTAACGCGATAAAAACCATGAAATTTTTTTTAAAAGGGTATGGGACATGAGCACTATTACAAAATAGTATCAAATTTACCTAGGACTCATCGGGCAAGGCACAGCAGAGAGCTCTGTACAGCTAGAGATGATTCATACGCAACATCTACTAGCTGACTGAGCTGGGGAAGTAAGTAGCAGTGCGCTTTTATACACAGTGCCCTCTCAGCTACACGCGCTGATTCGTTGGTACAAGAGAGCGCGCGAAAACTGGCTTGCTATTTGAAATTCTAAATAAATTACTATGATTTTTTTTCAAAAAGTATCGAATACCAATTGTCGGATTTATGTATCGATATATCGATACATATCGCCTCAAAAAAGTATCTATAATATCGATACTATTGGATATATCGATATATATCGCCGATTTCTAGTAGAAATCTCCTTAAAAACTTAAAAAAAGTGCGAAATAGTCGACAAATAGTCGATTTCTCGTGAAATAGTCGCTGAGCTCGAAATAGTCAAAAATAGTCGATTTTTTTATTGGTTTAAAATGCACCATTTGTTGAGATCGGTGGAGATATGAAATAATACTAGCAATAGTCGACATAATGGCAATAGTCGAAAAACTATTTTTGCGCTCTCTATTAATGACATATTGTATATGCATATCCCAAGTAAAATTTTTATCAATAGTTGTTCCTAAGTATATATAACTATCTACTTCCTCTACTTTTTCACATAAACAATTTATTTGAAAGTTATGAAGACATTTATTAGAATGAGCTATTAGATTTATTTTTTCATTATTTCTCGTAAACTTATTAAATATATGCATAACTTTAGTTTTCTTTCTATTTGTTAATAATTTCCTATCATGAGACCATTCGAGAACTTTATCAAAATCTTTCTGTAACATTTCTTGCGCAGTAATAAAGTCAATATGTGAGGCTATAAGTAAGAAATCATCGGCAAACATTTTTCCCAAGCAGAATTTTAGTAACTTAAATATACTATTTACATATATTAGGAAGAATTTTGCACTAATTATACCACCCTGGATAACACCACACTGCAACTCCCTAATTTCACTAACAATATCTTTTAATTTTACTGCAATTTTCCTATTTTTTATTATGTTTTTTATTAATTGTAATACAGGACCTCTTATACCAATTTCTTCTAAATCCTGTAATAACAAATTTATATCAATTGTATTGATTTGATCACTTCAAAATCATATTCAATTTAATTAAACTATGTCCCTTTGAGGTAACCATTACATTTACAGTTGCTCACTCTGTCATTGATAATCTCAGTGCATTCTGCAACCAGCATAGGAGAGACATTACTATAAAATTTCATCAAAACTAAAAATTTATTTAAATAATTTATAATAATAATTAAAAAAAATATTTTAAAATTCGATAAGAAAATTGTTTTAATTTATTCTAATAAATATATTAAATACAATTTTAAAACTTTAATAATTTTTTACAGAATATACATTTGCTGTTATCAGATATAAAAGTGCCTTGTTTTTTTAACCATCCTAAATTTGTTTCATATGTTTTTTTTGTTGTATAAATGTGTTTAGTATGTGTTGGATACCGATTTTTTTTTATCCATATCATTGAAAATTTGTATTAGAAAATACATAATATTATAATACTGTGTACGATTTTTTTATTATTATTATTTTTTTTTTTTTACGAATTTAAACTAACGGCATGGTCTCAATTAAAAAATATAAATAAATAATAATATATTTTTCTTTTTTAAACTTACGTTGTTCGAGTTTTCGAGAGCATTTGGATCTCTGCGATGACTTGGACTGCCATTTGACCCTGTTGACCCAGCTCGAGTTCTCATGCTTGGGAAAGAGTCCAGGGATCTGTAAGTATTAAAATAAATATACTAAAAATAAAAATTAATTACTATAATTTAATAAAAGATTGAATTCTGTACAGGGAGCAAATAAGTTTTCTTTTCAAAATTAAATTTCATTCCTTTTTTTTAGTAACCTGAAGGTTGGGAGGAGGGGAAATTAGTATTGTTTTTAATCGCTTTAGCAAAATTTATTCATTCATTTTCTTTCTTTCTTTCTTTCTTTCTTTCTTTCTTTCTTTCTTTCTTTCTTTCTTTCTTTCTTTCTTTCTTTCTTTCTTTCTATCTTTCTTTCTTTCTTTCTTTCTTTCTTTCTTTCTTTCTTTCTTTCTTTCTTTCTTTCTTTCTTTCTTTCTTTCTTTCTTTCTTTCTTTCTTTCTTTCTTTCTTTCTTTCTTTCTTTCTTTCTTTCTTTCTTTCTTTCTTTCTTTCTTTCTTTCTTTCTTTCTTTCTTTCTTTCTTTCTTTCTTTCTTTCTTTCTTTCTTTCTTTCTTTCTTTCTTTTTCTTTTTTTTTTTTTCTTTTTCTTTTTCTCATTCTATTTATACAATTTTAAAATGCATACAACGAAAACATTGCACTATAGTCAGTTAGACGAGCTCTAAAAAAATGCTACTTAAAGCCATGGGCCACATAAAACAGCATGTGCTTTTTAATGAATAAACACGAAATGGGATATCTTAAAAACTGATGACAATTTTTACCAGAATGTTAATGTAGCCCCACGAGAGAGCGTAAAAAAGCTGTAAAGTATGCATTTTGCGTGAAAATTCATGTTTCTTACGTCAGAAACATGCAAAAATTAGAAGAAGAAAAAAAAAACGTGCGGGTTGCATAAATCGAAATTTCTGATCACTGCTACTGTTGGATTTTTTGAGACAAACTAATGTTATTTATGTAAATCCCATCAAGTGTTATGTTTTTCTCTGGTCTATTCCTTTAATTTTTATAACCTAAACAATTAAACCAATCAATCAATACAAAAATGGCAAAACGCTACTTACTGTTGTTTTGCTAACATGGTATCTCCACTCGCAGTTCTCGCTCTCATAGGTGGAAGATCTTGATGTGTTGATGATAATTGTTGATTACTTGAAGCTAAAGTTTCCACAGAACCTAATAATGGTTTTTCTAATATCTCTTCACTTCCACTTCTTTCAACTTCCCCTAATATAATTCCTTTATCACTACCTGAACTACCACTTCTACCAACTTCCCCTAATGTTATACCCTTATCACTACCACCACTTTCACTTCTACCAATTTCACTCAATGTCTTACTAGTATCACTTTCACCATTTGTTTCTGTATCATTATTATTTGATATTACACTTAATTTTTGTGTACTAACATCACTAGTAGATGAACTATTATTATTTATAACTTGATTTATTAATGAATTTGATGGATTTGAATTTATACCATTTAATTGTTTTGATCTTTTTAATTTTTCTAAATCATGTAATCTAAATCTTTCTAATGCTTCATCTATGAATGTATCTGGTACTTTTTTATGTGACACTTTTATTTTTCCAATGTATAGAACCTGGAAACATAAAGAGAAGGATGCGTTAGTTATTATTATTGTTATTTTTTTTTTTACAGTTTATCTGTATTAGTTATTATTAAATTAACATATTCCTTAACTAAGTAATTGCACATTAATGTTTCATACAGAAACAATTTTGAAACATGACATTTAACGAATAATAATTCGTGGAATATTTCACTTGTTGTTTTGTTGTTGTTGTTGTTGTTGCTTTTAATTTTTATTGTTATCATTAGTTTTTTTTTTTTTTTTTTTTTCTTTCAATGATAGATTTTACTGATGCGTGCGCTACGCACAATCACAATCAACGTAGAAAACAAAACGCGCTTCAACTAATTTCCTATTCTTTAGCAGTGCAAAACCCATCCTATAATAGCGTTTTTTTTTTGTTTTTTTTTTTTAATGTTTATATGACATTTTACATACATTACCAAAATAGGCATATTAAATAAATACGGCTACAATTTATTCCTTTAAAACAGCTAATTTAAAAGCTACAATTGCACATCAAATATGTTACATTATACATAAGCGATAACAAAAAATGTAGTATAACATCTATATAATGATCATTAATCTAAAAAATAAATTTTAGTAACTAGTCACTGCGCTACATAAATTAATTATTTTATTTTTGCATGGATCAAGGACTTTATGGATTTATTATTTTACGAATACTAAAATAACTGCCACATTTATAAAACAAATAAGAACGTGTCATAATTAATTATTTACTTTTTATGACCTGATCAATAATAACAATGAAATATAAAATTTACACTTTTCATTCATGTCTCACTTATATCCTATATTGAATACGACACGTTAAATTAATAAAATATTCTTGTAATAAGTATAACAATATACTTAGAGGTTACATTAAATTGCAACAATTAAACCTCTGCCACAATAATTTATACATTTTTCATGACCATGATGCCGAACTCTAGCTGAACTCCACTTCCGCACATTATCGTAGCTACGATTTTGTACAATTCTACATTTTCGTGTTGAACTTCATAAGTTTACATTCCTTTGATTTTATTTATAAATATACGTAATAGAAATTAAAATAATTGTTCTAAATAAATTCAGATTAATTCATAATACCACCACTTTATTCTTTCTATAACAAACATGTAATGAAAAAGTGTAAAATTTTATTATTATATTATTTAATAAAAAAATATATACTAAATAAATAAATTAAAATTATTATATTTTTATCATTAAATTTTTAAGTAAAAAGGTATAATTATCAAAATGCCGAAATTCTTATCTAAGAAAAATATCATCTACTTGTATTACAGTATGATGGGAAATGTCAAGTCTTCGTGCATATTTTATGAACTAAAAGTTATAATTAATGTTGCAAAATATATATAAAGATACATCCATAATATTATCACTTTATTCTTTGCTTAAAAAGTGTTAACTTTTATAGTAATGAAATAAATTAACAGAAATTATATAAGGGTATATGCGCCGCATAATGTCATATTTAATGCGCTTGGATGCCGTACTGGATTAATGAATAACGTTGCTCAGCATAGAACAAACTTCATTTTTGGCTATTTTTTTATTTGGGAAATCGTGTTTTTTTTTTGTTTGTTTGTTTTTTTTTTTGCGAAAAAAAAATATATAATATTTATATATTTATATATGTATATATATATATATATATATATATATATATATATATATATATATATATATATATATATATATATATATATATATATATATATATATATAATATATATATATATATATAACTATATAGAGTCCGATGAGCGATTTTACAGGTACTGTATTTTACGATATTCTATATTATAGTTTAGTTTAGTTTATTATTAACCAAAAACAGGCAATTTTACTTGCCCAATACATTGGCGGTACACACAGTACATTGATAATAGAGTACAAAAATCTGTTAAATTTATAAATTTTCATAATTTATTAACCTTTAATGACCTTAATAATAGCATTCAAGTAGTATAGACAGTATAGACACATATTATAATATATAAAATTCTCAAGTTTCATAACATCTCACACATCTTAAATCCATAATATATATTTCATGTTAAATTAAAAATATGTTTATGTGCTTCACACTACTAGACGGACAGAAATATTTCATCATACCGAAAAATCTAACCACAAAAACTTGAATGAATTTTCTGTAGAAATTTGGAAGTTTTACAGATCTCGTTTTTATTTATAAATATACGTACTAAAAATTAAAATATATGTTATATAAATATATTCAGATAAATTCATAATATTATCACTTTACTCTTACTATAACATGTGTGTTAAAAAAGTAGAAAATTTTATATTATTAAATAAATTAATAAAAATAAAATAATATTAAAATTAAATTATTTCAAATTTATCATTGAATTTTAAAGTAAAAGTATTTACTATTTTAAAGTAAAGAAAGATATTTACATAATATAATTTATAATTCAAACAACTGTAATTTAACAAAAAAGTGGATAATATCTTATGCACTTCTTATGCATCTTCATATTATATAGATGTACTAGTTAATTGTATATTAATTATAGAAAATATAACAATTTATATACGGAAACCTATTTCATCTGAAGTAAAAAAGAAAACTGAGAAGATTTTTGTTTTAAGTATTATTATTAAATTATTATTTATAGATCCACAAAATGCAAATATTAAAGAAAATTATGCAAGTGAAATGCATAAAAGTAACTTAATAGTTAAACAGTAGTTACATCTAAATCATCTAATCAAGACTATTATGAATACTGTATAAATCATATTGACGAAAATAATTAAAATAAATAAATAAACAGCCTATAGACCGGTTTCATTTATATTTAAGACCCGCCATTTTGTTGGTCAGGAATACATAGGCCAGCATAGGAAAAACGTCATTTTTATATTTTTAATAGCAAAAAAAAAAAAAAAAAAAAAAAAAAAAAAAGCTTCAAAGCTCAATCAAAGCCTTATTTCTAGCTTCTAATAAGCTCGAAGAATATGAGAAAAATCCGTTCAGTTGAAATTAACTTTTTTATGTGAAAAATTAGGAGAAATGATGTTCTCCTATTCGGGACAATGCATTAGACACCACAAACATGGCGACAAAGCGCAATGATGTGCAAGGAGTCTATAGATTTTTTTTATTGTATAGTTACAAACAATACTATAACTTAAATCGGAAGCGGGTATAGTTCGATTACGTAACTATACTATAGTTCTATTGAAATTTTTTACTGGCGATCATGTAAACAATTGCTATATTATCACACTTACCTCAAAGAAATGCGACGAACTAGGTGAAATATCAGTACACAATGAGGTGAGAGATGCTGCACTACTTTGTGATCTGCCATAGGGTGCCTCCTTGGCCTGTTCCCTCATTGCAGAGAAGAGTTCTACAACCTGAAAACATAACAATTTACACCTTATTACATTTGTCACATTATTGTATTATCAGTTATTTGTTATAGAGTAATTAATATAATTAGGGCGGGGAATATTTAAAGTGCAACTTTTAAAATACGATTTTTCCACATTTTTTTTTTCCAATTTTCTAATTTAGTCATACATTTTTTTCTTTTCGATTATCAAAGAAAATTTCTAGTGTAGTTCATAATTTAAGGACTTTGACCAATAAATTTGTCTTTTTGTTGTTGTTACTGTTGTTATTGAACTCTTGATATGTTAACAATAGACATATTACGAGCCATTTAAATTTTATTAATTTTAATACTGCCGCAATGCAGCAATGCTATTTTATAATTTTGTTTCGCTACCAAAGTGATTTTAATTTTTTTTTTTAATTATTATTTGAATAAAAATAATAACACAAGTATGAAAACTTTTTTTATTCTTTTTTTTTTTTTTAAAGTCTTTTTTTCTATTTTTTTCTTCTCTCCTCCACATCACTATATTAATATTCATTTTAAAATTTTAACTGGAAACTTTAAATATATTGTAAGATAATATCAATTAGTTTAACATGGAATTTCAAACATAAAAATTGTAAGCAAGTCCAAAGAGTCTCTATAATATATTTATCACGATTCAATAAATTTCGAATACATATAGTGCATAATAATAGCATATAAAATTTTATGTTAATTGCTTTCATTTTCTTTTATATATAATACACAATTTTACAGTTTTGAATCAAAATATTCTTTTTATAGTGTTCATATTGCATTTTTCCGCCAATTAGTAATAAATTTAATGCATTAATTAAAAAATATGATGTTTTAATTAACATCCTACATAATTAATAAAGTGCATGTTTTAAACATTAAAAACAGCAAAGGAGAGAGAGAGAGAGAGAGAGAGAGAGAGAGAGAGAGAGAGAGAGAGAGAGAGAGAGAGAGAGAGAGAGAGAGAGAGTAAAACATTACCTCAAAAAATGTTTTAAATTCAACTTTTTGTGAAACAAAATAAATTATATTTTGTTACTATATAAATCACTTATACGCAAATAAACCACTGTCAAAAAAAAAACAATAACTATTTAAAAAAAAAAAAAAAAAAAAACAGTTCCCTTATCTCTTTAAATTAATTGATTGAAATTGATTGATATACCACGTGACTTATAATATCAGCTGTATTTAATTAACCTAAGTAGTTGACATTAATTAAAGTAAACTCTAGAATATGTAGGTCTACAATGTATGTATAAAAATATAGTTCACTTTTCAATAAGCCCATCATATTTGTACTTGTTTTTAAGTACAAGTAGTATTGTACAGTTAAGTACATTTAAATGAAACTCTTAAGTCTATACTAGGGAGTAGGTGACAAGTTTAACTTACAAAAGAAACGGTCGCAAAATAGCAAATTAATATGAATTAAAGATGAAATATTATTTAAAAATTTAGTAATGTTAAAAACACATTCAAACGGTCAAATATTTAAGTTATTCTACTTCAATGATAATATGTAAACGTAAAAATTCAAATTTTATTAGCTCAACACGTATTTAAATTCAATAGAGATTATTTGCACATTTTAGTATATTTGTTTTGATGGATATGAATAACGTAAAAAGAATTATTGCGCAAATAAATTTCCTCATTTAACCAAAGATGGCACCAAGTCGATCACCCAACACATATTTTTTTCAGCTTTACGAAAATTTTAAGATTATATAAATATTGCAAATATTCTCAAAAAAGATGTGATGCACAGTAAGTTTTACCATTTGATTTATGTGTGCATATTTTCTTATACTAATTATAAGGGGAAAAAATGTAATAAGAATAAATCTAAATCTCTTTCTTAAAAAATTGAGTTCGTTTTAAAGAATTAAGATTATTTAAATTGATTATTAATAATATATATTTATTTAGATTTTTGAATTTTGTTAATTCACTTTAAAATGTATGAAAATAAACGAAAAGTTGATCTTGTGTTGGGCAAACAATTGTACAAATTATACTGTTTTACGATTTGAGAGAGAGAGAGAGAGAGAGAGAGAGAGAGAGAGAGAGAGAGAGAGAGAGAAAGAGAGAGAGGAGTACCTATGAACCCATGAATTTAGCAATAATAATAATACTTCGTAACATGTAACCCATACATTAATTATAATTTTTAACTGTTAAAAGTTAAAAGTATTTTACAGTTTTAAAACTTTAACTAGTATACGTAAAAAAAAAAAAAAAAAAAAAAAAAATCATAATAAAACAATGTAAATTAGAAAATAATAAAACCATGTAACATGAAAAATATATCATGATTTTTAATTTTGTAAAAATGATTAACACATGAAAGGTTCGTCCATAAAATCCCAGTCATTATTAATGCTGTTTTTAAGTTTTTAAACGGTGCAAACTTTTCATTGCGTAATAAATTTGATCGCAACAACGGAGATTGCATTTTAATTCTGATTAATTTTTTTTTTTTATAAGTTTGACCTGGACTTAAGAAAAATAATAATTTTATTGCAACGTCTTTAAAATCGTCATTTCTCTCTCATCTGATTTCAAAAATCTAATAAATTATAAAGTGACTATCACATTGTGAGCAATCATGACTCCAGCTCTGATTTACTCGACTCCCAATTTAAAATCTCATAATAAAAATCAGCCTCGACTTATTGCAATTACATGCAGGGTTGTATCAATAATCTTGTTCAAACAAAATAAATAAATATGATTTTTAATTAATAAATTAACTATAATTTATTACAGTAAAATTATAAATACAATAAAAATACTAAAAATAATAATAGTTATTATATTAATAAATATAAAAATTAAACATAAATAATACAATTATTTTATATGAGCTTAAAAAAAAATGAAATTAATACAAATATTCCTTGATGTTTTTGTTATTTGTTATTATTTTTTTTTATCACTCAGAAATTCAATCAAGGCCTAGGCCTTATCGGTTGGTTTTAGTTATTTAATTCATAAACTTTTTATATTAAATTATCTATTTAGATGAAAAAAACAAAATCTTTTTACTGGAAAAAAACAAAAAACAAAAAAAGAAAAAAGAAAAATGCATAAATTTCATACATCATATTGAAATACAAATATACAGGATAAATATCTATGTAAAAATTCAAATTTTAAGCTTATGTATGTATATTCAAGCTTCACAAAATTAAATAACATAATATTATTGTTCCAAACAACTTAAAAAATATGATACTAAATATGTTTAAAAGAAAATAAAATTTGTGCTGAAAATTACGATGGAAGGAAATAAAATTACTTTGATCTAATACAATTATTTTTTTGCTTTAAATTTAAAGTTTTTATTATGTGATGGCAAAAAAGTCTCTCTCTCTCTCTCTCTCTCTCTCCATTTCTTTGTAAACAACATTATTGCAAAACAATGTTCAACAATGAAAAACACTTTTAATTGTTTGTAAAAAGTGAAGAGTTTAATAACCTACAAGAATTTTCTAATTAAACACTATTATTATTATTTCAAGAAGAAAAAAATGAAGTACTATGCATTATATAAATATGAAATTAAATTATATTCCAAATTTATTTTCTCAATTACTATTTTCATTGACTTGGATGTATAAGCACAGATTCTAAAACACACTTTTTAAATAATTCGCTTTTCATATTTAAATACAAAACTTTTAAATAATTTTTATATGACAATGGAATATTTTTTTAGATGTATATTTTGATAGGATTTTTTTTTTCTAGCGTTATATAGTTATATTAAAAAAAAAATTTAAACCACTATTTTTAATGCTTTTTTTGATAAAACATTATTTTTGATAATCCTTTTGAATAATAATAGAAGTATCTTATTATCATAAAGTATTGGCAGGTGATTTTTATTGCCTCTTCTGGTAATTAAACAATGAAAAATACTTCCAGTGTTAAAAAAAAAAATATATATATATATATATATATCTGAAAATATAATATCTTTTGTTAAGCTAAGTTTTACGTACGTAACTGAACTTATTATAAAAAGAAGCATGGAGGCTGAGAGAGAGAGAGAGAGAGAGAGAGAGAGAGAGAGAGAGAGAGAGAGAGAGAGAGAGAGAGAGAGAGAGAGAGAGAGAGAGAGAGAGAGAGAGAGAGAGAGAGAGAGGACCAATGTGACGAGCTATAAATATAACATCACGTGTAACCAACATGAACATTATTTTTCTACAGAATTCTATAGCCAGAGAATTTTAAGTTTCATTCCTTTTTATATAAATTTAATTAATGTTGAGTCAACGGACACATCTATCTAACGTTGCACGTGCCTTAAAAAAATATCAAAAAAAAAAAAAAAAAATTTTTTTCGAACTAACAAAAAAGAAAATTTAGGGTTCAATTGTGCTCAAATCGCAAAAAGGAAGTTTTGTTTTTCTTAATAATCAATTTAACTTAATAAAATTACTTTATGAATAAAAAATCATCCTCCAATGAATTTATTACACCAGTCCAGTCCCTATTCATTCAAACTATACTATGGGCTTTATAAATTTATTACTGAAGAAATGTTCTGGTATATATAACAATTATTCATTCTGAGAAATTTGAATAGCTAAATAAAAAATGATTATTTATTATTTTTACATGTAGCTAATTAACCAAATAATGGAGGCTATTATTAAATAATTATAAGATAACTCTCAAAATTTTATGTTATAGACTAGACTATATTAATCATGATTTTATGTAGGTACTGTACATACTGTACTAAATACTGTGTATACCACCAATGCCTACCGTATTTTTTTTTAAATTTAATTTTATACTATATTTCCTCTATAATTCAGTATCATGAATTATAGAGTAAGTTACCTTTGAAACATATAGACGTATGTACAATATAATATAAGTAATCATCTCGAAACCCAATCAACCTTCATCTTAAATATTCGTATACTCTCAATACACTTAACATTCATATCAGCAGTATGATTGACATAATTGCAATTACAAATTCTTATTTACAATTTCAATTTAATTTTATATATAATTTAAAATATTAATTTAAATATTAAAACATATATATATAATATATATATATGTTTTAATATTATTAATATATATTATATTATATTAATATATTATATTTAATATATATTATATATATCTACAATTTTGTAGATATAAAAATTAACTATATTTTGAAATAAATGTTAAAAACTAATAAAATAAATTAAAATTATTTGAAAATAAATAATAATAAAATTATTTGAATAAAATATTTTTACTTTTACGATATTTCATATTAAAATAATAAAAAATACAAAATCCTGATAATAAATTATATAAAATAAAATTATGTTCATAATAAAAAAATATATACATATACTCGTAACTAATTACTCCTTAAAAATATATATAAAAATAAAATAAAGGATAATGACCTAAAAATAAATAAAATAATAAAATCCACTCACCGAGGGAGATTTACTAAGGTTCACATTAGCAGGTATTGCTGTTATCATGTTTACTTTCTTATCACAACCACTTATTTAACATGTAAAATTAACACTACAAGCAAAATAATATTACACTTCTGTTCTATGACACAATTTAAAAAGATAAGACTTAATACTTTTTTTTTAAACTCATTACTTTTTAATATATAACAATTTTACCAATATATTTTAATATTAAATATATTCATTATTACTCTCATGATATACTAATTCACTCGTATGTAAATTTACTAGAGTATACTAGACTGTCAGAGAGTAAAAGAAAACTAGGTATATAAAGTAATAAAATAAGTCACTATTGGGAATACTGAAATCGATTATTTAAAAAAATATCGTTTTAGCTTTTAAGTGTATGATGATTGAGTGGATTTTTTTTCTTCTCCCTTTAATAATTTTGAATTATTTATTACTAAGTGTTAACCTAAAGTATATAATAAATTTAATACTACTTTAGATAACAAGTGTTAATAATATAATTTTTTTATTGTTGTAAATTAAATTGACATATAGAATTAGATATTTTTTTATTGCTACGACGGGAAGCTTTTAATTTTAAAGGCGTAGAACACCTTGAACAAAAAAGTTGCGTAATATCCTAACAAACCTGAAAATCAACGTTGATTTGGCCGGAGTCATTGATTTCTAATTTATTTTCCATTCACAAAATGCCACTGCCGGTCACTGACGTCACAGCTCGCCTGGTCCACGCGCGCGTAAACCGGGTGAGCTGTGACGTCAGTGACCGGCAGCGGCATTTTGTGAATGGAAAATAAATTAGAAATCAATGACTCCGGTCAAATCAACATTGATTTTCAGGTTTGTTAGGATATTATGCAACTTTTTTGTTCAAGGTGTTCTACGCCTTTAAGCTTTTGACTCGATTTTATTAAAATATATTTAATTGAGCATTAATATTTTGAAAAAGCAATACATTTTTTTGTACAAAATATTCATTTCTCTCTCTCTCTCTCTCTCTCTCTCTCTCTCTCTCTCTCTCTCTCTCTCTCTCTCTCTCTCTCCACTTTTAAAATATTCCAATTTTACACACTTCAAAACTTACTAATGAAAACCAATTATACTAAAATTAAAGTTTACTTTTTAAAAACTTACATAACATGCATGAACAAATTCATTTCAAAATTATTCATAATATTACTTAAAAATTAAAAACTTCGCAAAAAAAAAAAAAAAAAAAAAGCTTGAGTGTAACGTCCTATAAAATTTTTCTTTTCCAATTAAATAATGACTAATTTTATTTGTTAAATGCTATATAACAAATCGATATTAATATTAAAAAAATCGAATCGTTTAAAGTCCTTCATATTATAGTTTTTTAGTATCAGTGAAAGATGCCAAGAGATTTAAATAGACTCTATGATGAACAAGCTTGAAGTTAAAGAGTAGTACTGCGGGTTAATTATAACATGAGAAATATGGGTAGTAAAATATATGAAGAGTTTCTTCAAAAATTAAGATCAAGTATAGTTAGAAATACACGTGTTTAATGCATGAAATTTTGTAAAAGTGATGTCGTGTTTTTAATATATAACAATGACGATGTTCCTATAATTTTTTTTTTCCTAAAGGTAAAGGATATTGAAGATAAAATAAACAAAAAAAAACTTATTTTTACTATATGGATATTTAAATATTACAATTACTTCTCAAAATGAAAAAAATTATTTAAATTTTTTTTTTTCAATAGCTTCATATTGTACATGTATACATTCATATAGAAGTACACGCCATATATGTGATCACTAACTAACATGGGCCGGTATGAGTAAATGACACATTTTGCCAGTTTAAAAATACTTGGCTATATTTTTAAGAGCTTTGATGTCGTTGAAAGGTTGAACTATGTTTTCAAGTATAAGTATGCGAAAAAATTAATAAAATAATAATAATTTTCCAAGGAAAGTAGCCAAAAACCACGTTTGTCCTATGCTATGTTATCCATTATTCCAGTATGGCGTCAAAGCGCATTCATTATGACGTCATACGCATACACCCTATAATATCAAAAATAGATTTTTTTTTGTGTGTTTTTTATTGTAAAGCTATTTCAGAATATGAATATAAGTATCGTCGATTACTTATTGATTTTTATATAAATACAAAAATGAGGGAGAAAAAGCATGTTTAATCTACATGCATCTTTTCCATACTTCAATCAATTTTTATTGCTTTAAAATCTGATTTAACAAATATTTCATTATTTTATAAAGCTAACTTATAAATTAAATTTTATCTTTGTCTTACCCTTGGGCCCTTAAATGCTATAGACTAAAGCGTATATTTTACTATATAGAATCATTTCTTAGCAACTGTGTTGTATACCAGTTTTTTTTATAAATAACTATAAGTATCATAATAAGCAAATAAATAGTATTAAATTTAATCACTTGATTTGATTTGATTTGATTTTTTTTTTTTTTTTTTGTGGCATATTTGCTGATATAAGATTTGTGTATCGTTGCTGAATAGAATAAAAAAAAAGAGAAACATAAGTGTATTTTGAAGTAATATATATATATATATATATATATATATAATATATATATATATATTTAAAGTACTCGTTGCAGAGGTAGCTCATCCTATTATGACAAATGATAGAAATACTAAGTTATAAGTATTGGCAAATTATTTTTGTCCAACCCTTTTTGTACTTTAAACATTAAAGGAATAGACCAGAGAAAAACATAAGCATTTAAATCACAAAACACTTGACGGGATTTAAATAAATAGCATTAGTTTGTCTCAAAAGCCAACAGCAGCCCCGTAGCAGTGATCAGAAAATTCGATTTATGCAACCCGCATAACATTTCCATACTAATTTTTGCATGTTTGTTACGTAATAAGCATGAGACTTCACACATATTGCATACTTTACAGTATTTTGACGCTCTCTCGTGGAGCTACATTAACATTCTGGTAAAAATTGTCAATAGTTTTGAAGATCCCATTTCATGTTTATTCACTAAAAATCATATGTTGTTTTATGTGGTCTATTGCTTTAAGTTTTAAGTATTTTCAGTTTTTCTAGCATACAAAAATATCATATAAATGAGAAAAAAAAAATAATAAAAAAATCATGTATTTTTATTTTCCTTTACAAAAATTCCTAGTAACAAACTATTTTTTTTAAATTTCTTTCCCTGTACAAAAACAACAAGTCTGCTTTAAGTGTTACAACAGATTATATACTTGAATACATTTCTCTGTGGAAAAACAAGACATTATGGAAGTTATAAAGAAGGTTGTCACCTCCTCTCTCCCTAACCCCACCTCCACCCCCTCATTAACATGTTAATTACAACAACAACAAAATGAAAATATATAGAAACTACGTCGTAGTTTTATATCATAATAAATTGATCTTATATATAAGGGGGAGGAATAAAAACTGTCAATTTATGTTATTATCAAAGCAATTTTACTATATTATCAAGTTTATACTTTTATGTTTTCATTATTTCGCAGTTAGGACAAACAAAAAACAGATTTTATTAACATGAAGTTAAAATAGTAACACATTAAAAATATATTAATAATTTATTGATATATTTTTAAATAATTTTTTAATAAGAAATAATAATAATAATAAGAAATCAAAGTTTGGATTCAATGACGCTCAAAATATATAGTGCACTAAAACTCAAAAAAATTATGATTTTCTAACTCTTTTATTTAGTCTTTTTTTGTCTTTATTTTGTGTTTTTTTGTTTTTTGGCCTAAACCCAACAAACTCGCCTTTTTTTTTTTTTTTTTTTTTTTTTTTAACAACTATTTTTTTAAACTGGCCCGATTCAGTAAGTTTTGGAACTAATTTTGGTGAGCTTTGAAAAGTGACCCATTCATATAGGCAGGGCCGGCTTGGGGCACGTTGGCCCGGTCTGGCAATCTGGAAATTGGCCCGCATATGCTGGGGGGTCTGGGGGGCGCCAGCCCCCCAGCTTGCGCCGCAGGCGAAATTTTTTTTAAAAGGGGGCGTGGCACTGGTTTTTACGCTAATTTTGAATTAAAATTTAATTTTTTCACATTTTTTAAAATAATGTATAATACTATTATATTGAAAAATAAGTATGCAATCGAACCATGACATTATTTTGATATACGAGTACTACGATCTACATGACATGACCTTCGGCCACCTTAAAAAAAATATTAGACAAAAAAATTGATGTATGATAGAAAACAAACTATATTGAAGGAAATTGTTATAATGTAATGATTTAATTGAAGTATGGGGGAAAAAAGAAAAAAAAGGGGGGGGCAGAACAGGGAGTTGTAAATTTATAATTATAGGTGTAGATAACTTAAAAATTTTTCCAATGGTTTGACTTGAAAGAGCTTGATTTTGAGCTTAAATTTGAAAAAAACGAGCCATTACTTGGGGAAATCAAATATTTAGGCCAAAATTATATAAAAAAAAAAAAAAAGCTCTTGAACCTGTGTGTCAAAAAAAAAAAAAAAAACTCAATTCTCATTATATACAAAAATTTATTTTTATTTTGAAGACAAAAGTTGTAAATTATTATTATTTTTAAGTATTTACAATTGATTTTACATGCTATAGAGAATTATAAATATATTGAAAGTACTAAAAAAAAAAAGGTTTTATCCTTTTTTTTTATCTTGTATTCTTTGCAAATGCTTTTTTTTAACGAGTCATTTACGGGCTCATCTCGTGTTTAGAAATATATATTTAACAATAAATATATTTTTTATAAATAATATAAATAAAATATAAATATAGGGCTATGAATTTTAATAACTTTCCAAAATATAATATTTTATTTACATACTATAGTGCAAGAAGTATTGAAAAAAAAAACGCAAATACGACGGCTTAAAAAGAAGGGTTTAATTGAAACTGATAATTAAAAAAATGATATCACTTCTTTACAAATAATAAAAAAGTGAGCTTTTTTTCAAAGTACCTTTGAACTTTTTTTAATTGATTTTTTTTTCCATCACAACCAAAGGCCCGCAAAAGGAAAGTCCCTATCCAGGAGCCCGCGGATTAACTTGTACGGCCTTATACCTAGCTGGCCCAAGTGCAAGTGCATAAAAAAAATTTAGTTGGCTTGCAATGATCTCAATGCATTTTTTTTTTTTAGTTACAATAAAAACGCGCATTTCAAGTAATTTGTGTGCATGCATCATAGATTAAATTCATATGATACAAAATTAAATTTAAAAAAATATGCTGGCAAAGGTTTTAAAGTTTAGTTGTTTTTTCTTCTCTCTCTCTCTCTCTCTCTCTCTCTTTTTTTACTAATTAAGAGCAAGCAAAAAGGCCCGCAAAGTCAAATGCCCGGGCCGCGGGATCCCGGCCTTACGTCTTATGCCAAGCCGGCCCTGATCAGATTCATTATCAGATTTTTCACTTTCACTACGTATACTAATTTTTTGCATAACTAGGATTTTCATTTCTCTGCTCTGTCTCTGAATTAAATAAACTGTAGAAGTAGAAAAACTATTATATTGTGCTTCAAACTTTTGAGTAAATTTAAATTATTGTCTTCTTCTTCTTTCTTTCTTTTCTTTTCTTTTTTCTTTTTCTTTTTCTTTTTCTTTTTCTTTTTTTTTTCTTTTTTTTTTTGGCCCGCTTGGCCCGCAATGACGTTGGCCCGGTCTGCGATCGCAGACCTCGTCTTATGGCCAAGCCGGCCCTGCATATAGGGATATATACATACGGTTAGATTTTTTCTTAAATAAAATAACACGAGAGACAAATTGCTGTATAATTTTGTAACAGAGCAACAGTTTAAAATGTCTAAAAAAAGTTTGGTAAGTCAAAAATGTTGAAATCGCCTTTTAAATGAAATTTTTACCCATCAAGAATGGGATACTTTTTACGTACTACAGTACACTAAAATTGGTACACGCTCTGTAAATAATATAATAAAAAAGTGTAGTAGTTACTAACATTGATATTCACTAAAACTTCATTTTTAAGACATGAAATAAAATTATAATACAGCTCACACGAACAGTAAAATTTCGTAAAGATTTTTTTCGTCCTTATTTTTTATTTTATTTTTTTAGTTTTATGTATTTTATTTTGTACTATAGTGTATATGTATAGCTAAATACTATACATTTAAAAAAATTATAATCAGTATTAAAATTTTAAATCTCAAAGCATTTTTTTTTACACTTATTGAAATATTTTGTACATAATATATTTTTACTAATAACATTTTTGAATTAAAAAAAAATCATTTCACCGTCATTAAATTATAATCCAATTGCAATAAAGTCAAATCAATCAGTTATTCTAAACAGTACATAATTTTCCAAATTAATATCATATTAATGTCGTTATTTAACATTTGGATTTACAATTTAGGCGAAAAAAAATAGTGTAAGCTAAGCTGTACTAAATAGTAATAAAAAAAAAAGATAAAGATAAAAAAAAAACTTTATCCAAGCTATAAAACAGCAGTAAAAAAAAAAAAAAAAAAAAAAAAGACTGCTATAATATAAAATTCAATCTGCATCGTATAATTTAATATTGTACGTTGAAGACTTAATATCATGTCGAAGTGCGAATAATTTACGTTGAATGGGGGAAAATTAAAATAATAAACACAATCTTTACGTTTAGAATAATATATTTGTTTTTATGAAGGGCTGTTTGTTTTTATTTCTCTCTCTCTCTCTCTCTCTCTCTCTCTCTCTCTCTCTCTCTCTCATAGAGTCATGGTTTGCATCAACTTTTATATTCTTATATTTAAAAAAAAAAAAAAAAAAAAGTGAAGTATATTTATACATTTCCGTGTGTTTAGGCTATATTATTATAGAAAAGAATGGAAAATTGAAAAAAAAAATCTACATAATAAATTAACATGAAGGGACTTAGTAAATGTCAAAAATAAAGTGATCGTGTATAAATGACGTGCAAAATAATTTGACTTTAAATGTCACAGAGTATAAGTGACAGCGTAATACACATCATAATATGTTGCAGACTTAAAAGGCAAATAATTTTCAGTTAAAATCAGCTAAGTTAAATATACAAATATATCAAATAAATGGTTTACCAAATTCAAATAATATTTTTGGGGTGAAATTTTATATTTGACAGTTTTGTTTATTATGTAATTACTCTTTTCCGTTACATAAGTTCATGTGCATGATTACGTTACTGTCACTGCATTGCCTAAAATCTTCTACAAGTTACTATCTACCAACAGAAAACGATTACAGTTGAGAGCTATAATATAATTCTCTAACTTTCAAATAAATATATAATATTTTAAATAAATAAATATATCAAAATTAAAAAAAAATTAAAAATTTAGTAATAAAAAAATAATTACATTTTTCTTAAATTATATTTAAGAACTAAAATCTAATTTCAAATTTTAAATTAGAAAATGTACGCATTATTGTATTTAAATTGTATTAAATAATTTCAAAATAATTTTAATATTTTAGAAATTTTGCTTCTATTTGAATGTAATATGCGTATACTTTTGTATTATTATGGAAATTTGGTTTAATTTAATTACCTTTTATTATTAATATTATATTTTTATTTGTATTTATCGTTGGAGAGTAATATTTTTAATAACAAAGGAGATAGGAGTTATCGTGTATACGATAATCGTAAATATGAGAAACTATATATAAAGATAAATATTGTTGGTTTTTAATTAGTAATCTAATGACAGAAATGACATTATGCTCGCATGATAAGTTGAGCATAGGTATTCGAAAACATTATACCTCTCATTACCTGTAAATGAAACTATTGTTAAAGTTATGACTTTTTTATATCTTCTTATATAATTATCTTTATCGCATTTAAGTTACGATAATTGGTTAATACAATTAAAACTTTTGTGTATGTAATGCTATTTTATTTTCGTATTATACGCATTCTTTTTCTTCCAAATTAAAAAAAAGGGGGTCTTTAAAAAAATGTTTTTTTTTTTGTGTTTTTTTTTTTTGAGAAAACTATTTCATTGAGGCATAAAATTATTATAAAAAAAAAATAATAACAAACCTAACAAACTGTTATTATTAGGAATAACTTACGTTGGATTAACTTTTACGTATTTTTAATATAGGGGGGGAAAAACTGAATTTTTTCATCATCGGTAATATCATTTAAAAATAAATATGAAATAACTGTAAAAAATTAAATTTGCAATAACAATTTTAAGTATAATATACTATAATATAAATTAACACGATGAATATCCAGTATACACAAGTTTTAAATTACAAAAATTGAAGGCTAAAAAGTTAGTAAGTAGGTCTGAAAATATCTAGTACCAAGGTTATGATGAGTTATATTACAGTTTTGTTTGCCTAAACATTACTTCGAGTGCGAGTTAGTTTGTTTTTTTCGTATCAACAAACATTCACAACCTTGCACATTCAATATTTTTAATGCGCGATATATTTTTAATTCTTGGCAAAAACTTAAAGCTATTTTTCAGTCAAATGCTTGACGTCAAGTACCTTTTCACCGAGTTATATATTACTTTCCTTGAGTATTTTTTAAACAGACATATAATTATATATATATATATATATATATATATATATATATATATATATATATATATATATATATATATATATGTGTGTGTGTGTGTGTGTGTGTGTGTGTGTGTGTGTGTATATATATAATGGAGTCTATACATACATGTTTAAGTCGACACCATGTTGGATCACTCAATAACATAGGCCGCAAGAAAATGACTCATTTTGGTAGTTTAAATATAGTTAGCAAAATTTTTGAGAGCATTGATGATGAATTAGCATCTCAAGCATGTGAGAAAAATAATATCACAAAATTAAGGGTTTGCATTCAGATGGCTTGTATCGCAAAATTTAAAAAAAAAAAAACTTCGAAACTTTTTGAAGCCATTTAAAAAATAATAGTAACAGCTACCTATGATAAAATTTTCAGAACCCGTGCCCAGCAGATAAGAGAGAAAAAAATATTGAAATAACATGGGGTCTTATGGGACTAACACTTCAAAAAATCATAATTTAAAATCTAGCATGGTGACCTTCCAATTTTTTTTTTTACATTTTTGAAGATACCGTATTCTATTTATCACTGAGCAAAATTTCAGATTTTTCTACTTTACGATTTTTTTGTCAAATCCCGCAGTACCTGATTTCCCGGCTTAACAGATTTTCCTCTCTTAACTAATATAAAATAATGCACATCTTATTTGCATTTAAAAATGCAATACAGAAATTTCTTCTTGAAAATGTTTTACAGTCATGTATCTGACTATCTATTTAAAAGTTAATAATGTTAAATACAATTGATCTTTCACATCAGTATAGGTATAGAATATTAATATGATTTACTGTATTATGTTTATTTTGTTTTATGAATATTTTATTTTGACTTGTTCTACTCTGTAAAGACATATGAAACTTATAATACAATATTATATTTTAACTACAGTTTAACTATAGTTATATACGAAGGTTAGACTTATTTAAATAAAGTAATTAGGGTAATTCTATGATAAAGCGAAATATTGATAATTTTATTTGTGATTTAATATTAATTTTTAATATAAGAATCAACATTTAATTGTATCAGTATTTTACTTTACATTACAAAACTATACCACGATTATTTTATTTAAATGTAGATTTAGTTTAATTTATTTTATTTTTGCTATTCTAAACAAAACTAGTACTCAATAATGTAAATAAAATTTATTTTAACTATTTAAAATAATCATTCATCATTAATATTTAACTAATAATTTTAAGTTACTTTAATATTTAATATCAGTAAGTACTCTATATATTATAATAATTATACATCATACAACACGACTATAGAATCTCATTCTGTAGTTAACAATTTTATGTGTATTTAAAAACTAAAAAAAAAAAAAAAAAAAAAAAAAGTGAAACTAATTTTGTAAATGTCAGAGAACCATGTGTACGTAAGTATACAGTACGTGTAGGTGTATATAATATATTTTTTATGGTTTCTCATAAAATCCATAATTGTTATTAAGCATGAATGAATGAATAAATATGAATAAAATTAAATAAAAATTGCTACATACCTCCATTTATATCCCCGGAAAATTAAATTGTTATGTACATTTGTATAAAAACAATTAATCCTCATAAATGTCTCTTCAACTTGTATAAATTAAATCTCAAATAATTAAACAATTTTAAAACAATTATGTTGAATGTTTTCAACTATAAAAAATAAATTTTTAAAACGATCTAGAAATATTATATAACACTAATTAGCAATTAAATGTATATAATATTATTGAAAACAGTATTTATGACAATTCTAAGTATAATCCAGTAATACAAAAATTAATACTAAAAATAATAAAAAATATTACATATTCCAATTACTAAAATTTAATTGTGATAATTTCGTTCACATAGCATCTAATTTAATTACACACTATACATATAGAAGATAATCTTAAAATGTCACTTGAATGTTTTTGTTTGTATGTTGTCCTCATTTGAATCCCCTCTCTCTCTACGACTGTTGAGTGCTATGCCATCATCATAGAAATTCGCATAAGAGAGTATATAAATATAACATTAAATTTGGCACAGTATATAGGTAGAATTCTCATTGATTCAATAATAATACAAAGAAGCTATAAGAGGGGAGTTTCACATCTTTACTATAGTAAACAACAAATTTTAATTATATTTCTCTATCCCCATCACGATAATATATGTTAATTGGTTTATATAAGTATTGAATATTTGCAAAATTTTGTTTATAATCAGTAATCAAATTTCGTGTTTACTTATTACTATTAGCTACTTTTAATGGATCGGTGATGAGATATTCTTAAAATTTAAATTTAAATAATAGTTAAAAATTTAAAATAAAAATACGTAAAATTGTACCTGGTTTCCCTCATTTAAATATTTCCAGCCTTAGTTTAGTAGTACCAAAATACAATTATATTACTTATACTATAGGGTGGTTTCATTAGTGTTAAACTCGACGCCATAATTGAGCGCTAAATAACGTGGGTCGGTATGGGAAAATGACTAATTTTGCCAGAGTTTAAAATACTTTGAAATGTGTTTGAGAGCATAGATGCTGTTAACAGGTTGAATAAGTATTATATATAGTATATAATTAGTATGAATTAGTATACAAGAAAATAGTTATAGTAATGACATAATGACCAAAAAAATAGTCAAAAACTACGTTTGCCCTATGCTGAGCAATGTTATCATTGCTCAAGAAGCATCAAAATGCATACAGAATGACGTCATGCGAACACACCCTATACTCTAAAAAAATCAATTAAAAAAAGTCTTGTAACGCTAAAAATTAGGTATTTAGAGGACTTAAGAGTCTTTTCCGACTTAAAAATACAGAAGTTCCAATAAAACTGATGCTGCACGCCGTAGTACTTCTATTCCCTGCGGCAAAAAAAAAAAAAAAAAAAAAAAAAAAAAAAAGACAAGTACAGTGCAAATCCTGTAAATTGCAATAGGTAAACATAAGCGTGAAACAGGTATTGATATACTACAATAATACCTAATGCAAGTGAAATATACTTCAATAAATATGTAACTCGCACCTATAGATAAAATAACATTTGAACTATAGAATAGGTAAGGTTGTGTATAGTATTTTAACACCTGTTCTAGGTTAAATATTTACCTAAACTGCAATTTACACGGTTTATGTATTGTACTGCATTTGTGTTATTAGTACTGTAGCAATTATTTTCATGCCTTTATTGTTTATTTGAAACATTCGTATGTATTATATTAATAACTTTCTTCCTTTACCGATGTTTTACTAATTACTACTACTATTTTAAGGCAGAAAATCAATTAATACGGGATTTGACATAAGAAATTGTATATATAAGAAAAGAAAATCCTATTAGATCTATTAGTGATTAGGATAAGGTATCTAAAAAATTGGGAAGGTCACCATATTAGATTTTAAATATTGATTTTTTGAAGTTTTATTCCCATACCTCAAAATAGTTTTTAATAATTAGTTTCTTTCTTATAAGATATGATGATCACGGGTTCTAAAAAACTTATCGCTGAAAATGATATTATTTCAAATCGCATCACAGAAGTAAGAAAGTTTCTTTTCTAGATTATAATACAAATGGCGTCTTAATACACAACACTTTAACTTCTTCATTCATATTCCTTCAACCATGACAGTATCGACCTAACACAGTCAAAACGTACTAGAGTAATTTAACATAATGTGTGAGTCACACATGATCAACAACTTAATCAGCGAATCATTTAATTTATAAATAAATACATAAAAAGATGTAATTATTTTACTTTGAAATATATAATCTAAGAATAAATAATAAAAAAAATATATAAATATTTAATAATAATTTATAAAAATACAAATTTATATTAATTAAACTTGTCATTTTATTTACACTTTATTTTATTTGACTTTATTATCTTCATTTTATTTTTATAAATCAAAACTTTATAATTTTTTTTATAATTGTACAAGTATTTATTTAGTTTGTATCTTAAGAGCAAAAAAGAAAGCTTCGTAACTTTATGAAGCCATTTGGAAGTTAATAGTAACAGCTCACCACAATAAAATTTTCAGAACCCGTGACCATCATATTTAAGAGGGAAAATAATTATTATACATGGGCTCTTTTGGGACTAAAACTTCAAGAAAAATCACAATTAAAAATCTGGCAAGGTAACCCTCCAAATTTGTTCATTTTAAAAGATATACTTATCCTAAAGCATAACTGCGTGAAAATTTTCAGATTTTTCTTTCATTACAACTTTTCACTGAAAGTAGCTGATTTCCCGTCTTAAAACATATAAAAGTATTTTGGGAATAATTCTGTTCGTAAAGCATGTTATCTGCTACTAAAATAACGATCTACTATTGATATTTAAGGCGGGAAATCAGGTACTACAGGATTTAACTAAAAAGTTCTAAAAGAAGAAAAATCTGAAATTTCACCCAGTGATACATTACAACATTAGGATAAGGTATCTTAAAAAATTTAAAAATTTTTGGGGGGGTCACCATGCTAGATTTTAAATTATGATTTTTTAAAATTTTAGTTCCATAAGAGCCCATATTAATTTAAATAATTATTTTCTCTTTTATCTGATGGTCATGAGTTCTAAAAATTTTATTGTGGTTAGCTGTTTCTATTAACTTTCAAATGGAATCATAAAGTTTCAAAGTTTTCTTTTTAGATGGTAGATGCAAGCCATCTGAATACAACCCTTAAATGTAATGCGTATATTTTATAGTGCAGACATAACAGGGTTTAAGAACTATTTCTTTATTAACAGATTTATTATTTGTTACATTAAGGCGGTGGGGAACCGACTTGGACCGGAAATCGCTAAAAGAAGAACTATATTTTCCCAATAATTTTTTGTGCATGATTTAATTCCAATAAAACAAACACTATAATTTTCAAATAAAATCAAGTAAATTTAAAATATATTTTTTTATACTAAATTTTTTTTTTAATAATGAAAAAGTTTCCAATCTGACTAAAATTTCCCGCTCAAATTTAAATTTCCACATTTACATGTTATCTTTAAAGTGTAATATTTGATCGTGTTTTCACATGTTTGACATAACTAAACTTTTAAGTAACATTTCTTCTTTACTTTGTGTTATTATTATTATTCGCAACCGTCCTAGTTTGCGAGATATCAGTCAGTTACCTACCCCCTTAAATAATAACTTGATCAATTATGTACCACTCCTCAATTCATGACACTCCTGACCTTTCTAATGGACTAGGTCAAAAGCTGTTGATTTAAATTTTTTTCTAAAATTCCATAGAATCAAATTTTATATATAAATTAATACATAAAAATATTTACATTTTTTACTTTCACATATATGTAAATAAGAATAAATGATTGAAAATATTAAAATATTTAATAAATATTAATAAAAAATAAAAAAATTATATTTAGTATATAACTAGTAATATTTATTTTATTCTGACTTTAAATTTTAAAAATCATTGTATTTCAAGAACTTTAATGTAGATGCATGAAGATGTATATAATTTCACTTGAGTATGTCGACACTGTAAACCAATCTACAAATATTTTAAAAATCTCGTACAAGTAAAAAAAAAAAAAAAAAGAAAAAAAAAGAAAAAAAAAGTAATTTATGATGCATTTAACAATAATTGCTGTATATATTTTAGAGCACAAATGTTGCTATTTTGCAATAATATAAGTATAAAATTATGCTGGACGCTGAACCTTGCCTATAGTAGCTATGTAGTAGAGAATGACGAGTAAACAATATAAAGCATAAATAATGTTGTTATGCATAAATGTTGCTGCAGTGAGCTAGCATTTTTTTTTTTGATCAACATCGAACTTTTTTTATTTTTTTTAACTTATTATTATTTTATTTTTTTTACATATTATATAGCCTAGCTCGTTCTATAAACTTCACACAATTATTGAGCCAGCTTTGAAAATTTTCCTTTTATTAAAAACATCTGATTATGATGTCATTACCTGTTTACTACGTTTATATGTATGATTGATCATTGTTATTCCTTCGTTTAGAACTTTGAACTTGATAAAAATGAACGAAAATTCATAAAAAAAAAAAAGTTCCGTTCTGAACATGCGACTTACTTTTATCGGCTCAAAAAACAAGATCAACCAATAAATGTGTCTTATTTTGATGGCCAGCCAATCACTGTAAATGAGATTCACTATACTTTACAGAACAAGCTCCTATATATAGCTCATATTAATGAACACAAAATAATATGATTTTTTTTTTTTAAGTAGTCAACTGGGGTGACTTTGAATACCTAATAACTCCTTCTTCGGGCTTTATTTCAAAATTTTGATGAACCTTACTACTATTAGTATAATAAAGAACTATAATTGAACTTTCAAATTGGTTCTTGGTAATGATAACATCTCAAAATATTGCAATAAGTCGTAAAGTAGAGATAAATATGGGTGTTCAAAGCCGTGGTGGTTCAATGTCACCCTGGTTTACTGTATGTAAAAAAGCAATAACAATGTTTTAGTTCTATTAGCTTTTTTTTTTTTTTTTCACTGAGTCGCAAAATAGAAACAATAAGCACGGAAAGTTTTTAAGCTGGCACAGCATGATATGTTTACAATATAATTAAAAATACCAAATGATTGTTTCAATATAAGAGTTACCTGGTCTCTCTGCAATGAAATACGACTTTGGCTCGTTTTTAAAGAGGTCGCACGTTACATGAACGTGTTTTACACGTGTATATATTGCCAACCAACAAATAAAGTTCATATTAGTACGTTATTTTAATAATATATTCAACCTTATGTCATATGTGATTTTTTTTTTTTATTAGTCACCTTGTTAATATACAATAAAGATTACTTTATATTTTATTAGTATGTGATTTTTAACCTTATGTATCTAGGTGTGATTTTTTTTTTATTTAGTATATAGAAAAATATGAAAATATATTTTGAGTCACGAGATGTGACAGAGATTTAGAGTATTAAAACTGTTGTATGTAAATGTTGTCTACAATATTTATTAATGAAGGCATTTTTATTATATAAATACTTTTTTTTTCTTCTTTTTCTTCAACAGAAATGTTTATTTATATCTATATGGATCGTTAAAGGCAGCTGTACTATAATATAATGTAAGTTCAAATATTATTGAACTTGAATTTTAATGCATAAAATGTATAAAAATATAGGTTGTATGCGCATGACGTCATGCATGCTGGATGCGCTTTGATGTCCTATTGGAGCAATGAATAACAATGCTCAGTATATGACAAATGTCATTTTGGGCTATTTTCTTTGAAAAATTTGTCAAACGATATCTTCATATACTATTATTAGTTTTCAGTCAGTCCTCGACGTTTTAAAAAATTATTCTATTGTTGTATATTTTAACCACATTTTTGTGCGGCTCTCAGAATGACAAAAATATGCTTCATTTGTCAAAAAGATTTTCTTACTTTAGCAGACCTCCTACCCACTCTAGAATGCTCAAAATAGCGTTAAAAATCGCATATATTCAGGAGCGTTTTCTGGTCCAATTTTTGTATCTCAAATGTTCTATTTTATGTTTCTATTTTTTTTTTTAATTAAATTATCTGATCTCCACTGTATTGTATACTGGGAATGAAGATGCTAATTCTCGACTTGCTCTTACAGCGCCACCATGGTCCGTGGCGAAAAATAGGCCCACAAATTAACATGTAAGGTATAGGCCAATACGGCTAGTTCTGCTATAATTCTAGCCGCTAGGAAAAAATTTTCTTAATAAAAAAGATGCACAAAGCCCTCAAACTGACTATTCAGTAAAAAAATTTACAGGATTTAACCATTGAGGCAGAAAAAATAGCGAAAATAGCTGGATTGGCCTATACCTTACATGTTAACTTGTGGCCCTATTTTTTGCCACGGACCATGGTGGCGCTGTATGAGCAAGTCGAGAATTCAAACTATGAACAACATCAATGCTCTCAAAAATATTGCTAAGTATTTTTAAACTGGTAAAATGTAATTTTCCCATACCAGCCCATGTTATTTAGTGCTCACATAAGGCGTCGACTTATGTATGAATGCAAACATACTTAAATTTTAGTTAACACTTGGTAAACTAGGGTAAAAATATTGAGCTGTATTTTAACTTTAACAAAATATTACAGTAGTGGCTGACATGAATAAAAATAAAAAGAGTTAAAAAAGTTAGTTTTTTTTTTATAGGGTGTATGCGCATGACGTCATGTTTGATGCACTTGGACACCATACTGGAGTAATGAATGATATTATTCGATCAGCAAGTCAAACTTCATTTTTTTCTATTATCTTTCGCAAATCGGTTAATTTTTTGTAATCATTATTTTTCTCACATACTTGAGATACTAATTCAACCTATTAACAGCATCAATGCTCTCAAAAATGTTGCTGCGTATATTAAAACTGCCAAAATGAGTAATTTTCTTATGCTGCCCTTGTTTTTGAGTGATTTAACATGGTGTCAACTTTAACATGCAAATGCATATACCCTATAGGCATCTTTCTCTCTCCTCTCTCTCTCTCTCTCTCTCTCTCTCTCTCTCTCTCTCTCTCTCTCTCTCTCTCTCTCTCTCTCTCTCTCTCTCTCTGTCTCTGTCTCTCTTTCTCTCTGTTTCTCATTTCAATTAATACACTACAATATTCCTAATTTTCTTATTTGAATATTTATAAAGAATATAATTAAGCACATTTTGATTTTTTTTAACTCGATTTTTTTGGAGAGCTTAAATTTTATATTTTTAAACATTCATTTTTTTTTTTTTTTTTTGATAAGCTGCTTTAAATATTGCCTATTCATACTAATAACATACGGATTTTTTTTTTTTTTTAGCCGTGCCAAATAACCATTTTCACAATTTCTATTCAAAATAGCATGCACAACTATAAAATTGATTGAAAAAAAAATTAATTTTTTATTCCTAATTTTATTTCAGTCAGAACTATAATAGTTCATTTCAATAAGTAACCATTGTCTTAAAATTATATATTATATAACTTTAACTATTTTAATATCATGGTATTAGTTCTTCTTGGAAGAACTTAAAGGCATAGACCAGAAGTTAAAAATAGTATTTATATCACAAAACAATAAATACCATTAGTTTGTCTCAAAACTTAAAACCCAACTGTTGCGTCGTAGAAAGTGATCAGAAAACTTCAACTTATGCAACCCGCACAACATTTTAATACTAATTTGTTGCTTGATTCTGACGTCAGAAATAGGAATAGTCACACAAAAAGCATAATTTACAGTCAGTATTTTTACGATCTCTTGTGGGGTCACATTTAAATTCTAGAAAAAATTATCAACAGTTTTAGAGATCCCATTCTGTGTTTAATCATTAAAAAGCACGAAGTTGTTTCATGTTGGTCTATGGCTTAGTATTTATTTTGACTTGATTTGTATAAGTTGGCAGACTCTTATATGTAAAGCTCAGCTATGCAATAAGTTTCTTATACAATATTACAATAATAATATAAATAATATTCTCTACCGATATGAAAAAATATATATTATTAGTATAAATACTCAGTATACAATACGTTCTTATGAAATATTTAGATAAGAAAGTGAAAATCAATAATATATAAGAAAAAAAGTTTTGTCATGTATAAAAGTTTCAAATGTCGCTTATTTTCATTGCATGCACTGATTTTTTTTTTTTTTTTTATGATTTTTTTTTTTGTCCTAGCATATAAAATTTGATATTCACAAGGAAAATATATTATTGTTGGACATGAATTTGATTAAGGTTGTATGCGCAAGACGTCGTACTGATTGCGCTTTGACGCCATACTGGAGCAATTAATAACATTGCTCAGCATTAAACGAGGTTATGATAATTTTCTTAGGAAAATTATATTTATTTTCTCGCATAGTTGAAAACTTAATTAAACCTGCTTACAGCATCAATGCTATCAAAAATATTGCAAAGTTTTTTAAACTGGCAAAATGTGTCATTTACCCATACCAGTCCATGTTATTTAGTGCTCACATATGGCATCGACTTTTATATGAATTAAACCACCTTATAAAGTCATAATTTTTGTCATGTAAAATCTTATATAATAATATATACGCGGTAGTTTAAACATCAATGATAAAGCAATTTTATAATAATTCAATTTTGATGTAAAATGATTATTAATATTTTAATTTATAATTTTGCAAGAGACAGAAAAACATATTTATATATCATGACAATTTTTACCATCAAATTAAAATCATTTTAAATATATCTCTCTTCTTGTTGTAAAAAAAAGGGACGATTGCTATAATTTGTTTTACTAAATTGCATTCTCTCTCTCTCTCTCTCTCTCTCTCTTTCTCTCTCACTCCCGAAAGGTGCATTTAGATATATATATATATATATATATATATATATATATATATATATATATATATATATATATATATATATATATATATATATATATATATATATATATATATATATATATATATTCATAATTCATGATATATTTATATAATAATAATTCATAACGTATTGGTTATAATATGGCGCAGCAAAATAATTATTTCTATATAAAGCAATCATTTTTAACAACTTGCTGCGCAAAGTTATAAAACACATAAATGAATATGCGAATCCAGTGTTTTCTATAATGCAGTGCATCACACAGCGTCTCCTGCGAACGTTTAGACCCCTTGTTACGCTGGAAGCTTAAATAATATATTTCTTATCATATTAAATACTTCCCCCCTCCCCTTTCTTACAATGCTATTTCAAATTCAATAATTTCAATATCAAATATGTTTTTATAAACCCTATTACTTCAAAATATGCGCAATTTAGAAAGTATTAATGGTCGTCATTTTTTTCATGCGGTTTGGAGAACAGAAAAATGGGGGGGGGGGGGAACGAATACTATTTTAAGGGGTTCTATAATAGAATTTGCGATTGTGAAATTTAAAATAGCATAATACCGATTTTTATTTAAATAGCAAAACCTGAAGCGGGGGGGGGGGGGGGGGGGGGGAAGGGGAATTGCGGTTCACTATTATATAATAATGCACTATACAATAAAATTGGTTGCGAGTAGATTTTATGGTATGTAATGCACATTGCAAACAATATAATTCATTGCACTGTTCTTAAAATATGTCGTTGAAACAACTCAAGACTTTTATAATACATTATGCAAAATGCAAAAAAAAAAAAAAAAAAAAAAAGCCGTAAGAAATATTCTTGGTTTAAAATATTTGGACTCTTGTCGTGGACAATTTTCAAAATTAGAAATTCTCACTATTCCTTCAATCTTTATTTTAACCTGTGCAATGTACAAACGATCTAACGCTGGATCCTATTAAACAAATAACACCATACATAATTATAACACTCGTAATAATTCCAAAGTAGCTGTACCAAAACATTCAACTAAACTATTTGAAAGAAGTCCATATTTTGTAACTGCTAAAATTTATGACAATTGCATTCTATATTAAGAAATGTAAATAATGATAATCTTTTTTAAAATCTGCTTAAAATATTTTTGCTTCATAAGGAATACTATACTTTAGGATCCTTTTTTGATAAAGATTCAAAAATAGATGATATTGATGTTCACCACCCATACAACATTGGAATATTATACAGATAATAACACATTTTCTCAAACTTCATTATAATGTTTGTACATCGTTTAATAGAGCTCTTATATAGTTGTGTGATTCATTTTTTATTTGTATTCTTGTTGTTGTTATTGTTAGTATTATTATATTACTTTATTTTCTTATTATTATTATAAGTTTTATTTGACAAGACCAATGCTTGTTGTAACTTTGATTGTTATTATGAACTGCCTGAGTCAATAAAGATTCTTATTCTTATTACTGTAAAGTGTAAAGTAATATATCAAATATTGAAAACCCTCGACATCATATCATAAATTATATGAAAGTACGAAAAGTATCAAGAGTTGACTAGAAGAAGATCTGTATATAATCATATTATACAGAAAACATATTAAACATAAATAAGATTGATAGACACAACCAAATATAAATAAATTTATATATTTTTTTTTAATATAATAGAAGAAATTATTTATTTTAATAATATAAATTTGTATTAAAATTTAATTATAATATTAAAAAATAGCAAATTAAAAAAATTAATTTATTATTATAATTTGTAAAAAATTATTTTATAATTAAAGATACAACACTACATAATATAACTATGAAAATATAATTTACTGCATTTTGAAATTGTACTAAATTTTACTATTATAGAAGAAATTAATATATAATTTAGTTAATGAAGCATATGGCAAAAATATTATTTTAAATGAATATAATGACTAATGAGTAAAGATGTTCTTATAAACCCTATTACTCCAAAATATGCGCAATTCCATTTAGAAAGCAATGGTCGTCATTGTTTCATTCAGTTTGGAGAACAGAAAAAAAAGGGGGGTACGAATACTATATTAAGGGGTTATATAATAGAAGTTGCGATTGTGAATTTGAAATAGCATAATATCGATTTTTATTTAAATAGCAAAACCTGAAGGGCATGGGGGAGTGCGGGAAAAGGAAAATAATAAAGAAATTATAAAGCTTGTTAAAAAAAAAAAAAAAAAAAAAAGTTAGGGGCGTAGCTGCCCGGCTGATGTTTGACAAACTGAACGGTCACGAAATATAAAATTAACATGAAATGTAAAGATGAAATGATACTTAAAATTTTATTGAAGTCAAACAAATGCACACGTGATCTAATATTGTAGTTATTCCACTTTAAATGAAACATATAAATGTAAAAATTCTAAATTTTGAGCCAATCTGTAAGTCAAATTATTACTTTTTTTTTAATTAAAAATATAATTAAAAATATTTCAGAACAAAAAACATTCTAATTAATTTTGTATTCAATTTCATTTGAAAATTATTTAAGTATTTGTTTACTATATATAAATTACGTGGACAGTATTATTGTGAAAATTATTCAAGTTTTTACTATTTCCGCACCAAGTCCGTTAACCCAATCGTTAAAGAATGTATGCATAGTGTACAAAAGTAAATAAAGTGCTAAAACGAGAGATCGCAAGCTAATTCAATTACTATTATTGACTGACTAAAACAGAAACCTTACTTCAACCTTTTTATTCTCTCTCTCTCTCTTTTAAATAACAAACATAATATAATAATGTAAAAAAAAAAGTATAACGCACAGTATTCAAAATTTGAAATAACTATCAATTACACCCCCATCCCCCATGTACTAAACTTAATTAGTACAGTCAACTAAATATCGAGAAATAGTTGTAATTTAAAAATTGTATATTACGAAAATCATAATATCTACTCATAATTACTTATCGCATTTTTTTTTATCTATAATGTAATCCTCACGATTGTACTAAATAATGACACCATTTAAATGAAGCTTTTTTTTTTTTTTTTTTTTTTTTTTTTTTTTTTTTTTTTTTTTTTTTTTTTTTTAAGAAGAATAACTTTTTGAATTTATGCGCTAAGCTGTAAATAGTAAAAATTATTTTCACAATCGTGTGTACAGTATATGAAAGAAATTTTAACTCAGCTCCGTTTAGTCAGTTTTAAAATAATATTTTATTTTTTATTACCTGAATAAATTTTTATTACATTAATATCTATACCTAATGACGTGGCTGTTTTTAATGTTCATTCATTTTTCCGTATACGAGCGGAAAAAAAAGGGGGGTACATTCGAATGTGCGTGAGTCAAAAACATCATCGAAAGGGGTGAAAAAGATCACGTAACTGTTAAAAAAGAAAACTAATATTTATGCATATACATTACTAATAAAAAAGTTAAAATATATAATAAAATTTATAATAAATGACTAGTATAGAAATAATAAATCAAATTAGTAAATTGAGCAAAAACGTTAAATGAATAACAAAATTAGCTATACTTATAAACTTAATGATACCCAACCCTGATGATATATATTATATATAATAAAGGTATATTATATAAACCAGTAGTGTACATACATATATAGTTGACTTAAATTATCAAACAATGTTAAACAAATATTTTATATGTATATATAACTTACATGTGTTATATTTACATAGCCTTGTATTGTAATTATCATTTATCTTTTCCCGTTCTCTTTACTAATTTATTATGCACTAAATACTATAGCATAGTGTCGTCTGAGAATGACTAAAAAAAAATAAAAAAAATAAATTATTTTATACTAAAAGGAATAGACCAGAGAAAAACATAAGCATTTATATCACAAAACACTGGGACTTACATTTAAATAACTTTAGTTTATCTCAAAACCCAAGTGTAGCTCCATAGCAGTGATCAGAAATTTTGATTTATGCAACCCGCACAATTTTTTCACACTAATTTTTGCATGTTTCTGACGTCATAAACATGAATAGGCACGCAAATTACATAATTTACAGTTTTTTCACGCTCTCTCGTGGGGCTACATTAACATTCTGGTAAAAATTGTCTACAGTTTTGAAGATCCCATTTCGTGTTTATTCATTAAAAAGCACAATGTTGTTTTATGTGGTACGAGTTGTAATTTTGTAATATATAATAGCGTTGCTGAATAAATCTATTTATAATCTATAACAGAATTTTTAAATAAAAATATATTTGTTATTTTGTAATTAATAAGGGAAAATTAATAGATATTATGCATTATATCTGCTTTTTTATTTATTATTTTTTTTTTTTTATGAAAATGTCAATTTCTATGTATACATAACATGAATAAAGAGTTGATTGAGTTAAAAAATACGTACTGTACAGTACCTGCTTGATAGACAGATAAAAAGAGCATGAGAGAGAGAAATTTATATACTAATATAATATTTTGTATATTGATTGTCTGTTTTTTTGTTAATAACAGTAAACTAAACTATGAGCATGAATTTGAATGCATTCACATGAAGTTAATAATAATAATAATTAAATGGGCAACCGGCCCCGAATCGTGCGGTAGCGTACGGTTCCAGGGCCTGGGGTCACGTCCGTCCTCGCCCAGGAGAGGGCCTTGGTGTGGGGATGGACATCGTCCTTTGAAGCCCCTTTTCCTAGCTCGCGTTTTCGGACACGAGGCGGTCAAGAGCCAAGAGCCATCCCACCCTTAAGTGCCTTGGTAAATATGGGCATCCAGTTCAAATGAGCTCGCGGAAAAGTGTCTCACCGCGCCCAGGATAGGATATCACTCCGATGGAGGCGGTCAGGGCCTAGTGCCCAAATAGCCATCAACGCACCTTCTAGTAAAATAGTCACAGTGTTTTGGGTAGTGACAGGGTGCGTAAATATTTGGCTTTAGTATGAGCCCGGTGCGCGCAATAGCCCACCACATCGAGTGTATAGTGATATAAAATCAAATAATATTAATAAGTAACTTTATTAAGATGTTGTGAGGGCTTGACAGTCTTATTTTACAAAACGTTGACCATAACATTAAATATGAGATAATTACATAACTTACATATTATCTTCTACAAAAAAAATACAGTCCTATTACACTTAAAGAATTTACTACATTCACAGATTAAAAAAGTGGATTAAAAAATACACACATTATCTTATATAGTACGGGTAATTCAATTACTTTAATACCAATATAAAAAAAAATAATAATCGCACAGAACTATATAATAAACTTCGTTTTTTTAACACAATAACGCTATAAGCTAAAATTACTTTAAAAAAAAATATATAAATAATATAAAAAGTTGCAGTACAATAAAAATTGTTATAAATACAGTGACGTAAAATCTTTACCTTTACTAAACACTTTCAAGCAACGATAAATAATGAAAATAAAAGTATAAGCAATTTTTTTTATTATTACGTTAAAGTTTTGAAGTTTATATAGATGATAATACAAAAGTTATTATAGTATGCCTCATAAAAAAGATTACGTTTTATTAATGACACATCAAACATAAAAAAAAAAAAAAAAAAAATCCAAAAATTCTTGGCATTAAAAAAATATATAAATTTTCAACAATTTTTTTACAGTTCATATTTCTGTATAAGAAAAACTGTAAACAATTTGATCGCTGATGTATAGTGGAATAATGAAATATATAGGAAGACAACGCAAGTTTTTAATTCACGATTTGCATAAGAATTGTTTCATTGTTGCTACATTAGTAATCAATTTATATTTTCATATGAGAAAACATATTGCACTAATCGTTAAGTTTGCAACAATGTCAAAATTAAAGTCGTGAATTATGAGTGAAAATGTGGAATTGATTTGACTAATTTTTATTTTTATTATTATTATTTTTTTTTTAGTAATATTTAAAAGGACTCTAAAAATCTATAAATACGAAAAAAATATATAGGAAGTCACCTAGCCAAAATTTGAATACAGATTTTATGAAAATATTCTCCCAAAAAGAGGTCTCTCTCTCTCTCTCTCTCTCTCTCTCTCTCTCTCTCTCTCTCTCTCTCTCTCTCTCTCTCTCTCTCATCTCTGTAACGGTCAAAAAAAATTCCTTATCCTGAAATATTTATTAAAGTTATCCCGATGGCCACGACTTAGTTGACACCATTAAATTTTAACTGACATATCAAAAGGTAGAGGGGAGCAACTTTGTAATTTTAGAGTTACAAGCCTTCTTAAAACAACCCTAATTTTTTTTCTTTTTTTTTTTTTTTTGTAGATTAAAATTAAAATATTTAACAAGCAAAATTTATAAAATAAAAGCAAGCTCATAAAAGTTTCAAAGCTTAAAAGCAATAAATTGCTTATTTATTCAAGATTCATAGATTTGTACATAAAAAAAAACTACAAAGTTGATTTTAAATAAAAGATTGCATTGATATAACATGGAAAAATGATTTGAAAATACACAGTATAATATTATTGAATAAAACAGAGGGTGCTATCGTATATAGAAAATAAAATGGAAATACCCCCATAAAGGTAGAAAATTGCAACAGACAGACACAAAAACTACGATTTTAATACTTTTTGAGTGAGAGAGTAAAAGAGAGAGAGAGAGAGAGAGAGAGAGAGAGAGAGAGAGAGAGAGAGAGAGAGAGAGAGAGAGAGAGAGAGAGAGAGAGAGAGAGAGAAAGTGGATGAGTCAGAGAAAATGTGATTAAATTTTCACTACTTCGTTTTTCTCTTATCGATTTTTTCTTATTAATTATTAAAGTTTATATAAAAGATGCGTTCTGAGGTAACACAAGTTTATTTATGGTCCTTGTGTTATTTATATAATATACCTTGCATGTATGTACAGTATATACATACAGAACATAATATATATATACAGTGTACATAAGAGTGGGAATGTGATATGAGAGGAGAGAGAGAGAGAGAGAGAGAGAGAGAGAGAGAGAGAGAGAGAGAGAGAGAGAGAGAGAGAGAGAGAGAGAGAGAGAGAGAGAGAGAGAGAGAGAGAGAATTTTGCTGCTTTTATTTTAAGAGTGTTTTTTTTCTTTATATAACATATTATATATACCAAGGGAACCTTTTGTCTTTGTCTAGTTGTTGTTGTTTTTTTTTTTTTTTTTTTTTTTTCTTCTTCTTCTATATTGAAGTATACACATAAAAAATAACACTGAAAACATACTCTTATTTCACAAGAACCATGTGGTTGTAAGTATGAAAATGGGGAAAAAAAGAAATGTGAAGAAAAGTATATATGTGCAAGAAAAAAATATAAAGAAGAATATTTTAATTTATTTTTCATGTTTTCCATACGGGAGCATTTTATTATAATATAGTCTAGTTTTTTTTTGTTTTTTTTTGTTTTTTTTTTTTTCCTTTACGTATTAAATGATTTTGCAAGAAAGGTTTTTATATTGGAATAATTTTTAAGTATTTTTTATTTTAATATAGTAAAGTTCTATTAACATTATACTTTCAATGTCAAAGTATTTTTTTCATATATTTTGGCTTTTTATTATTAACATTATTTAGATGAATTAATTTATATAAGCATTTTAGCATGCAAAACTATGCAATAAAGGGCATTAAATTTGCAATATTATTTTTTTCCAATTAATTTAGCAATAAATTACAGCAATAATTAACATAATATTTTTATTGTGCTATACAGAATATAGGGATAGGGTGATTGCATCCATATACAAGTCAGCGCCATATGTGAGCACTTAATATTATGGGCCTGTATGGGAAAAAAATACATATTTTGCCAGTTTAAAAATATTTAGCAATATATTTCTATTTTTGAGAGCATTTGCTGTTAACATTAAAGAGTTTTCAAGTATATATAAGAAGAAAATAATAAAAAACAACAAAACTAAATTTCCAAAATAGCCTAAAACTATATACGTTTGCCCTATATACTGAGCAATATTATCCATTGCTCCAGAATGACGTTGAAGTACATTCAGTATGACGTCATGCGCATACACCCTATATGAATGGTTTTATGAAAAATTATATTAAAATTGTATGTTACTTGATATTACTTAAAGGAATAGACCAGAGAAAAACACAAGCATTTATATCACAAAACACTTGATGGGATTTATGAATAACATTAATTTGTCTCAAAACCCAACAGTAGCCCCGTAGCAGTGATCAGAAAATTCAATCTATGCAACCCGTACAACATTTTCATACTAATTTTTGCATGTATCTGACGTCATACACATGAATTTTCACACAAATTGCATACTTTATAGTTTTTTCACGCTTTCTCGTAGGGCTACATTAGCAATTAGGTAAAAATTGTCATCAGTTTTGAAGATCCCATTTCATGATTATTCATTAAAAAGCACATGTTGTTTTATGTGGTCTATGGCTTTAAATACGAACTCTTATATTATAATAAAAACTCCCTATAACATTTTTTTTTTATTATATATTTTATTGTATGTATAACCTCATATGTGATATGATAAGTTATACTGTATACCAGTAATATGTATTTGCGTGTGTTTATATAGCGTCAAGTTTTATGATGCTATTTTATTATATAATACATAAATTTGAATCATTATTTTAATTCAATATATGCGCTTGCTGTTAACATGCATTATATTTTATACTGTGGAAATTATTGGGGTGGAAACTACATTTATGTTCGTTTGCATCAAATTAATTGCAAAACACGATATTTATTTTTATTTTAAATGAAGTGTCGTTTATAATAATATTTAATTCTATAATACTTCAGTAAATATAAAAATTTATAAATATACAAATAATTTAATATTTTAATTATTTGCTTTCTTTTTTTTTTTTTTTCTCCCTTATTTTATATTTGTTTATATAGATTATTATTATTATTATTTTAAGTTCTTGGCACTAATTCAATATAAGGGAAGAAATACGCATAATAATAAAAGCATTTATAACTATACAAATAATTTAATAATTTAATATTTTAATTATTTTCTTTCTTTTTTTCTCCCCTAATTATTATTTTTATTTTTATTTTTATTTTTATTTTTGTCTTCATTTTAATAAATACTATTTCATATAATTCTTGCCAATCTCTAATTCTAAAGGGAAGAAATACGCAATAAATATTAAGAAAAGGGGGAAGCAATTAAATAGCGTAAAAATGTTTGTTTGTTTTTCATGTTTTTTTAATATTTTAGTTTTTTTTTTTTTTTTTTTTTTTTTTTTTAATAGTTATAGTTCACAGTATTTTTTTTTTTTTTTTTAATTTGCTTTAGAAGATTTTGCTCCACAAAGAATATTATACTTTAGGATCAAGGCCTAGAGGAGGCCTTGTTAAGATCCTATTTTGATAGAGATTCAAAATCATATGTCTTGATGTCCCGCACCACCCATACAACTTTGGAATATTATACATACTAATGACAACACAATTTCAAAAACTTTATTTTAATATGTTTATTTATTACATAATTATATGTACTTATGTGTAATTCATAGTTTATCATAGTATAACTGTTCTACAGTACATGTTATGTTAATTGAATTTTAAATTTGACAAGACCAATGCTTGTTGTAACTTTAATTGTTATACTATGAACTGCCTGGGCCCATAAAAAAAATTATAATATTTTTATAATATCGATCTATTTTAAAACGGTTAAAGGAGTAGGGTACCGACGTCGGTCATTAGACTCAAACTTTTATCGTCAAACAAAAAACTGAAATTTTGCACAATGATACTTCAGTTTCAGACAATTTCAAAAATAATATAAAAATGTTGGGGGGTCACCGTGCAAATTAATTTTATATAATTTTTTTTTTTGAAATTTTAGCCCATAAGGCCCAATGTTAATTTCAATAAATTTTTTCTTTTTTTCGGGACGGTCAAACATCTTGAAATTTTTATCACGGCTAGGTGCGACCCTACTAGAAAAAAAACAACAAAACTAAATTTCCAAAATAGCCACATAATAGGTGCTACATAATGATACCAAATTTAGACCCAAAACACGTTCTAGTTTTTGAGATATAAGGTCGGTACCCTACTCCCTCAATCATTAAACACATAAAAATACATACTGCTTTGCACTATACATTACTTTGACTATTATTATGACTATAAAATAAAGATGTTGCGATTTTTTTTTTTTTTTTTTTTTTTTTATATATATATAAATATATTAACTAGGGAAAACTTTTACACGTTCAAATGATTTATTATAGCTTAAAGAAATGACGTACAAAAGATTGGAAATATTATAGTTACCCTTCTGTATTTCCACAGCGCAAAACTTATAACGTCACCACCGGTAACTAACATTGCATAATAAAACTAATATACATAATGTAGTAACAAATATACACGTCATGGTTCAATATTTAAAATTTAACACGCCAGTTATATAGAATAACCTATATACAATGTATGTACTGTACACTGTACATGAGTATATAAGTACTTCAGCATAAAATAAATATACAGGATGTTTACGAAGTAGTGATATGAAATAAAATATAAAATATCTCTGTGAATTTGTGGGTTATTTGGATGAAACTACCAACTAAAGGTAGGAAAAAATGTGTAAGTTTCTGTTCATGCCCATATCATTAACAACCCTTACGGTTTTCATCTCTTCAGGGGGTGAAAATCAAAAACACGATTTTCAATATATCCTTTTCAATGCTATTTCTCATTGCTATTATTTTTTTTTTCTGTTGCATAACTTTTAAATGTCATTTAGCCCCCCTTAGTAAAAAAAAAGTGCAAAAATTAATTAAAAAAAAAAAAAAAAAAAAAAAAAAAACTACTTCAGCAATTAAGGGATAAAATCAATTTTCGACTTCTCAACTTTGGACACCCTGAACTATAGTAGTGCACCCGAGGTGTTTCCCTCTAATTTGATTATTTTTACTGAACACCCTGTACATAATTATTTAGTAATTATGTTTATATAAATTAACTTACCTTACGTGCCTGTTTTGCATCCAGTAAGCATAAAAAATACATAACACATGATAAATATTAGCCAATTACCCAAGGTTATATCAATCATTAATTATATATTTATATAAAGAGGAGTGTCAAGTACGTGCATATGTCAGCATGTCTAGTGCCTTGCTTACTTCCTCATTATTTTTTAATATCAACACGTCAAAAATGAAATACGTATTTTATGCTGCATTTTATATTGTAAAAAACAAAATGTTGTTATTTTTATAACACTACTATAACAATGCTGAACATTTGAACTATTATGTAGTATATTTTTTATTACCGTGGTAATTACAATATTACACACAATATAGCACAAATACAATATTATGCATATACATATTGCTGCGCATTGAGCTATAGCATAATTATACTACATTATCACAGTCAACCAGGGTGACTTTCAACAACCATTTATCTCTACTTTGTGCACTCATTTCAAAATTTTGAAACATTTCATAAAGATCAAAAACAAATCTGAACAATAGCAAGATTTTTCAAATTTCTAAAATGAGGCCCCAAGACAAATATAATTGGGTGTTCAAAGTCACCCCATAGTTGACCATTATTTTATACGTAAAAAGCTTGGCTTTAAAATTAGATCTTAAAATAATTAAGATAATATATTTTCTGAAACTAATTTACGTTTCTGAAAGAGCTCAATTTTTCATTAATTTAGGTTGCTATTATTATTATTACGATTTTTTGAAGCACGATAATATTTTCATTATTATTATTTTGAAGTTCAAGAAAAGGCGATAAAATTCACCTCCCAAAATACATAAAAACATGACAATTCTATTATTAATTAGGATTAGATTACTCTAATTAGGATGTGCAATATATATTTACCTTCAAAATGCAATTGAAAATCTTAATCTTCTTAAAAAAATATATAAATAAATAAATAAAAATAATATGTGATTTTATGTAAAAGTAATGAAAAATTGAGCTCTATTATAATATGGAATAGATAAATTAAATTAGGATCTAATTTTTATTTTTTTTTTCTTCTTTTATGCAAAAAAATATTAAATATTTATTATATAAACAGTTACGCTCTGAATACGCGGACCTGACGCCTCTTTCAATGTTATTATTAGTTTCTTATTTAATATTAATAGCAAAACGAAAACTATATATATTTAAGCGACAGGTGGATTATTTGGAACGTCAATATATTGAGTGTTTAACATTATTCATATCAAAATAAACATTTTTATGCTATATATAAATATATAACTAAAGTATTCTAAAAGAGCGCAATTTTTTATTTATACTTATTTCATATTTTCCTATTCTTTATTTAATGATAAGTTTATAAAAAATTTATTTTAACTCCTTTAAAAAAATGCATACTATTTTTTACCCTTTACGACATTTTTAATTTTAATTTAATATCACAGAAGAGCTCATGTAGTCTAATAAAAAAAAAACTTGTTTTATTTTTTTATTGAATTATCTGATGTCTACTGTATTTTATACTGGGATTGAAAAGATTATGACCTAAATATTATACAACTACATTATAAATAATAAGAATAATAAATAAAAGTGTTAACAATAAATAAAAGAAATAGCTTAAATTTAAATTAATTTTTACAAAATCGTTCAGTTCTAAGATTTTTTTTTTTTTTTTTTTTTTTTTTTTTTTAATGAAATTTCTGAAGAAAAAAAAACTGTAACTATTATTATAATAATACTATATGATTTGAATGTTTTACATTTCTATGGAGCACTGAAATTAATTTTAATAATTTTTTTAAATTGCAGCCAAACGCAAATAAAAATCACGTTGCCAATAACATAAAATAGTTCCATATGATAAAGTTATTGGGATGTGTAAAAAATATTATCAAATTTCAAAATTACAAAATATAATAATAATAAAAAATATAATTTATAAAAATTACATAATAAAAAATGTAGCTTTAATAAAATCTAGTATTCATTTTTATAATATGTTCATACCAAATCATAATTTATTAATCGAATAATAGATTGTTTGTCTTTTTATCGTCATAACAGAAGATAGGTAAAACTATGTAAATAATAAGAATAAGTAATGAGCCAAGCGATAAGGTATTTCTAATTTCTGTATATGAGTAATTATTCTAATTAAACAATACAACAATAAAAATAATAATAATAATAAAATAGGCTTACCGTGGCAGGTGACTTAGCCTCATAAAGATGACACACGATTAATGGATCACCAGGCTCTTTTAGCAGATACAGGAAACAATTCTGATTGGTATACACTTGAGAAAATCTAACAATATGAGCGAGCGAATGTTGAAACGCTTGAGTCCTGGATTCTAATCCTTTCACAGGTTTTGCTCTTACATAACCATCTTGTATAGTAAGATTCATCTGTAAACATAAAATAAAATAAAATTTTAAATCAGTTCTGCGCATAGTAATGTTATTCTTATGTTAATTTTAGTAATGACGTCATTTAAATCTGCGTAAATGAAAAAAAATTATGATTAATGAGTATGGGTTATATTTAGAATAATATACATAATCATAATTTCTAGGTGTCGCTTTTGTATAGCGTGTTATTATGTAAGAAGGTAAAAATAATTATTTACATACACTTTTCTATTTATATATAATAATATTGTTGCCAAAATGGATTTTACCAGTGGTGATGCAAATAAAATCATTAAAGAGAATTTTATTAGCTTGAAACACGTAATAAGTGTATTCTTCATCTTCTTTGATATTTTCCGACCTCTGATTGAAATATATACGCTGAAAATATTGTCTCACAATGATTACGGATAAGAAATTACGGGACCATGAATTTTTTTTCGCACAGGCGTGTGATTGGTTAACGCAATATTCACTGGTAAGCCTTATTATGTATTTTGTGGATAATTTAAATGAATTAAACTTAGAAGAGACTTCAAATTGTTATTTGAATGTTACTAAAAGTATAAAAAATTTATCAATGAAAAAATAAAATGTATTAAAAAAAATCTACTATGTAAAACTTTTGGGGGGGGGGGGGGGGCGGGAGTTGGAAGGCTAGGGGTGCATGACACAGTTATGTTTATACATTTGCGTTAATATTATAAGACAATTTAATAAATGCCATGTTATAATATTTTAAAGGATAGGTCACAATGTGAAATGAAGAATTTCATAAAACATTTTATTTATATAGCTTTCTAGCTTCATAGCTATTTCTGTTTCATATAGCTTTCTAGATTTATTTTCATATTATTACTTTTTTGGCATAACGATTTTTGAAGATTTTTTTTTTTTTTTTTTTTTTTTGTAGGGTTTATATATGCACATGACGTCATATTAAATGCGCTTGTTATACTGGAATAATGAATAACATTTTTCAGAGTATTTTTAAACTGACAAAATTAGTGATTTTTCTATGCGGCCCATGTTATTGAGTGATCCGACATGGCGTCGACTTTAATATGAATTCATACACCCTATTCATACCGATAAGATATGCAAATTGATTTCAAAATTGCATTGGAAAAATGAAAGAAAAAAAATAGCTTTAATAGTAATTTAAATAGTAATAATAATTTTTTTATTTATTAAATTAAAGGTTAGTTATAATGGGTAATGCTATGAAATTAGCATAAAACCTACGGAAATTGTTATTAAGGATTCAATGTCAAGTGTCAATCAAAATTGCTTGGGATTCAATCTACTCCCCTATTATGGAATATGACATGTGACATACAAATTATTTTTGAGTACCATAAACTTTTGTTCATTACTTAATAATATGTACAGTAATACAATAGTACGTTTATTATAACATAACATAACAAATATGAATTTCCTCGTACTTATATACTCTTAACTCCTTTGTTCGCAAGTAATAGTGTTTCTTCTATTGGTATCTAATTGCAAAAATAATTCATTACGTCGAGAGATGTAGGCAGTATAACTTTGGTTGCAATTGATAAACAATTAAATAATAATAAAAAAATAAATAAAATAAAAATAAAATAAAAATAAATAAAATAATAATAATTTATTTAAAATAAATAATTAAAAATTATAATAATAATTAATAATAATGCATCCTGTATATTAAATAAAAAATTTAATAATTTTTATTATTTTTAATGAAATTTTCAAGTGAAATATTGTGCAAAAATTCCTACATTGATTTTTTTAAATTCGAAAAATAATGTTCTACCTATAATAAATATTGATCGTAGACAATTTTTATTGACACTTTTCATAGGAAAAATAATAATAATAATAAATTATTTTAAAGAAATCTGAAGAACAAAAATTGTATCGTACGCTTTTAGAAATGTAAAATAAAATATAAATATAAGTTTTCATAAAAAATAATCATTAAATTTTCATGCATTCACATTCAAATAATATCACAGTTCAAATAATACTCCGTGCGAACAGATCATTACCGTATAAAAATATAAAATAATAATATAAGAAAGTCTAATAAAAAAAAAGGGGGGGGTTTTGTAATATTTTGGAGACCATATCTGGTCTTATTTTTTATTGTTATTTTATACAAGCTGCTAAATTTATCTCTACAGTAAATTTCAAACAAAAAATTATTTACTCTTTCCTACACTTTTTATTTTATTTTTCTCCCTATAATTTGTTAAATTATAATTTCTTTAAAGGCGTAGAACACCTTGAACAAAAAAGTTGCGTAATATCCTAACAACGTTGATTTGGCCGGAGTCATATATTAGTTCTAATTTATTTTCCATTCACAAAATGACACTGGCGGTCACTGACGTCACAGCGCGCCCGGTTTATGCGCACGTAAAACAAGCGAGCTGTGACGTCAGTGACCGCCAGTGTCATTTTGTGAATGGAAAATAAATTAGAAATAAATGACTCCGACCAAATCAACGTTGATTTTCAGGTTTGTTAGGATATTACATTCCTTTTTTGTTCAAGGTGTTCTACGCCTTTAAATCTCCATTGAAATCTGTTCTAAATAATATGAAGAAATAACAAAAAGTTTATTACCTATATTTGAAAGAAAACTAATAAATAAAATACATGAATAAAGTTTATGCACATCAAAATGAGTAAATGTCCGCCCCCCCCCCCTCCCCCCACATATTATTACCCTCTAAAATAGCTAACAACCCCCAGAAGAGAACAGACGTTGTTAATGCTTCACATAAAATCTACTCAAAATAAATTCTATTTATATAATATATTACCATCGTCTCTTACTTCATATAACGGGATATTATGGAGAATAATACAAGGTTTATAATACACCATACTTGTGAATAATGCATGTTACCAGTGGTGACGTATGACCAATGAAAAACACGCGAGGGACCCCTATTTTCACAAACTTTAGCATTGCAAGACTTTTAAAAGAAATTTGTGAGTAAACTACTGTTACCGAGATACTTAAACATAGAAACATTTTTATTTGTATTAAAATTTAAGCTAATGAAAAAATGAACTATAATTTTTCACCGGTACGAAGTCATATATTGCTCCCTGGATCTACCCGAGACCCCCGAGATGGCCTCGATCCTCGATCTACCCCTTGCCGTCTCCTACACATTAGAGAACCAAGGTTCTCTACTTACATATAACTGGGTTTAAAAAAAAAAAAAGTTTTTTTTTTTTTTCTTCTTCTTCTTCTTTCTTTCGATTTTACGATAGAAGAATGGCACAGAAAAAAAATTCATACGGTTGCTGCACCATTTATTTAGTTAAATTGGTTTTGATGTACGGTACTGTACTTCAAAGACAAAAAAAAAAAAAAAAAAAAAAAACATTAAAAAAATGCAGTGTAAATTAACATTTACTTTTTTTTTTTTTTTTTTTTTTTAGTCCATTTAGCTATGCCTATGCTACCTTTGAGTTTTTTTATGTACGGAACTTTGTAAAATATTTTTCTTAAATAATCGTGCATTTATAATCAAGAACTTTTTCAATTGGGCGATATAATGCAAACTATACAATTCTCTTAACTATATAAATAGAGTAGAGTGAAATAAAAACATGAACTTCTTTCAAACTTTTTTTTTTTTTTTTTTTTTTTTTTTAGGGTTAAGCAAAATTTTCGGAACTCTGTGAAGTACACACATAATATGTTAGGAACATCAATGTTTTGACGTATTAAAATAAAAATTTTGAAGTTGCAATTAAAAAGCTGACACCTAATTATCCACTCCAACTGTGTACATACATACGCAAATTGTATACACTTTTCAGTATTTATAATTACGTTATTGTTAGGAATATAGTCACTGTGGGCGGTACCCTACACAATTGTTATTGTTCATTACCTTCCTTTTTGTTGTCATTTAAAAACACGGGAAACCACTCCCAAAACAACATTTACTACACTACACAGTATGAATTATAAAATTATTATAGAATATTATGGGGAATTTTTGTCCTATTGAAAAAGCATAATAATAATAAGCTTTTTTTCTTTTTTTTTTTTACGTTCCCATACACTATGTTTTATTAAGGCAATATGGGCTTAAATCAGCCCCGCAACCAATTTAAAAGGCTATATAAATATATAGCCTAGTACTATATACTAAAAGCCCTACTTTTACTACAACCGAGGCCCCCGGACCTCGGTACAACCAACCGACCCCATACGCTATGCATCAATAATTTATTTTTTATTTTTTAATCCATTCATTTATTTACTTAACATATTAAATACTTTTAGCAGAGAATATTGTATATAAATAAAAATTAACTATTTAAGTTTAAAAAAATCCTAATTATAATATTATATAATTATATTGTATTATTATTATACCTATTTTTTGTACAGTACAGGTACTTTGAAGTAATTTTGAATTTTCTTAAATACGCGGGTAGGTAATTAATATGTATTTTGTGGTTTATTATTACCATTTTGCTGCTCTTATGTTATTACTTGTTTAAGTAATCCAAAAGAATAATCATTAATCAGCCTATATAAGGTTAGCAGAAAAATTAACTATCGCTAACTGTAATGTATCAGATAATTATTTGTGGTGTATTTTAAAAATAAATTTTTATTGCAAAATACTGTACACAAATATAGTAAAAAATTTATTTGTTTTTATTATCATTATTATGTACTTAGATTTTTACTAAAATAAAATTGTTTCATGGCATTAAATTTTACTAACTGTAAGACTTTTTATACATATATATAGTACAAAATGTTACACATGAAAAACCTCATAATAAATGCAAATAAAAATTTGGCAAGATTTTTTATGAACCTATACTCTTCGGTGAAAAAAATTTAAATCCAGAAAACAAAGCATCCTGAAAGTTGGAAAAGCCTATAACCTACTATATTAATTTCAAGGATTTTTAGCGTGAAAAATAAATAAATAAATAAGAATAATAAACACTATATTATACTCAAGATAAATGAGGCCTTTTTTTTTTTTTTTTTTTTTTTCCTTCTTCTTTTGAGCCGCTTGAAAAAAATGTACCTATAGGCCCCAGCGTTTAATGATAGAATCAGTCTCGTCTTAACAATTTACTTTGATTTTTTATTAATTTTTTGAAAGAAAAAATATGCACGTACGACGTACGATATCAAAATGTAAAAGAACTATATATGTAAAAAAACAAAGCTCGGCGTAATCATGGGAGAGATCATAGATGGTTTTACTATGGGAGAGATGAAGTGTTCACAAAAAAATAAGTTGCTTCAAGGCCTCGAATAATATGCTCTTTCATTTTTACACAAAAAAATTAAATATGCATTATGATGCACAATTTTAAAACAATATGGAATTACCATATTTTTAAGAAACGTGTACATTACAACATAAAAAAATGCTCCGAAATAAAACTAAAAAAACAAACACATTGCTATGAGAAATACATAGGAACAATTCGTTTCACAATTTTTTAATAACAAAAGCAACAAGTACAAATACTTCAAAATAAAGTTGACTTTGTTACAAATAAAAATTAAATATAATTACCTTTTCTCGTTGGCCTCTTAATTTAATTTCAGCAATAACCCATGGTAACATGGGACTTGAAAATCTTTTATCTAAAGATGTAGTACCTAAATAATCGACTAAAACAGTACATATATCTATGTTATCCATATTTAAATATGTCTTTACACTAATATTAATTAATTAATCACTTTATTTCACAGTAAATTAGTCATTAACATGTTCATAACACACGAATCAGACTAAAATCATCCGTTTTCTGTTTTAAAACAGCTGTAAAAATAAAAATGTTTTTAAAATTTGCTAATTTTAACCAATGAGAATGAAGATATTATTTTTTAATTTTTTTGCTTGCTTACGACATCTATGAGTATTTTTTTGTACTCTTTAGTAAGATTATATTATAACCGCGATGACATGAATTTTTTATAATTCCAAATTAATTGAAAATTAAGAAAATTAAGGCAATGATATTAAGTAACACAAAATCAGAGACCCTGCATAGAATTTCTGCACCGAGTGTTTATCATGGCATTGCAGATTTATATTTCTATATTTTTCTTTTCTTTTCTTTTCATCCGTAAAAAAAAGTCACAGAAAGTTTGTATAATAAATAATAATAATGCTCGTAAACCCTGTTCTCTCTTGCACCAAAAAATACGCATTCCATTTGATTAACCATAGCTGATCGTCATTTGAAGGGCAAAGAACAGGGTTTACAAATAGCATTATGAAGACCACAGTATCTTATAATTGGTTTTAACTTTTCATAGTTGCTCTCCGAATCTGTAGGAACTAAGAACTGACAAAGGCAAAACCAGTGCAAAACACACTCTATATTTCTCTAGAAGTTATACTGTCAAAAGTTATCCAATAATATGTATATTAGTTTTTTAACTCTTGTGTTTCAAATTTATCAAAAACTTATTTTGTAGAAAGTAGCTAACTTTTGCATGCATAATCATGCAAAAGTTACCAACCGAATGTTTAGGAGGAGGATTCCCTCTTTAAGAAGCTTAATCTTCCTCATTATCAATTAAAATAAATGGTTGATGAAGGCACGAACACATACTGGTACTCCATTCCATTCTTATTAGAGAAATATTCTGAAAGCTACCAAATGTGTATTGTTCTGTTCTAGCAAGATTTTCAACAAACTAAAGAACATATATATATATATTCTATTTTATTGTAACCCCCCCCCCCTTTTTTATTATTATTGTATCAAATAGCTTGTTTATTTTCCCTAATAATGAAGGTATTTGGTAATTTTACTTTTTAATCATAAAACAAAATACAAATGTTATTTTTATTTATCACTTTTATTGATATTATATTAACTCCAAAAACTGATACACATAAGCACATTACAACAATGGAAAAAGGAGAAATTCTTTGCGTAAAAATAAGAAATTGGGAAATTTTTATATTTTTGCTTATAGGTATTATTTTATATATAGAAAAAGAGAAAAAATACATAATTACTGAGAAACAAATGTATTAACAATTATTAACGTCGTAGCAATTTCAGCAAATGTTAAGAAAATGCTGCCAAAATTGAATTGCAATTTTTTTAAATATTTATTTACCCTCTCAAAATATTTCAAATTGAGTGATGAAATTTTTTTAACCAGTGGAAAACAATAATTTTTACTTTTTGCTAACTTTTATTATTATTATCATTCTTTGAAGCCGTAAAAAAAATCAAAATAAATTAATTTCTGCTTATTTCTTAATTTTAATTTTTAAGTATGATTAATTAGACATGTTAATTGTAATTAAATTTAAACAACATATACACACTTGAAATTTAAGAAGCCATCAAATTATTCACATTTATACTTTGGGTTCTATTCATGAAATAACTATTCTCTGATGCTTCTCAAAATCAAGAAATAGTTGTACTTAATTTTTGGTTCCAAGTACACATTTTAATACAACATGCTTAAAATAGTCAGCTGCAAAACTGGAATTATGACTCAACTTGTAAGGTTTATTTTTCAATAAGAAACTACAAGAAAATAGACTGTACTGGAAAAAGGTGAAATTCTAGTTTTGCATCAGTGATTGGGTTCTCTTAGTCAAGGCTCATTATTTAATCTGTAGTAGGTCTATCATCTTCAGGCAAACTTTGAGTAGCATCAAGATTGTATATTATCAGATAACGACACCAATTTATTCAAAATTAGCTTAATTTTCAGCCTATCTGCATCAGAGATGGAAATCATGTGACCATGACAAACCAATCAGCAGGTGGGAAGCATTTGGTATGAAAATGGTGTCTTATATTGACTAATAAAGAAGTACAGTCAACTGGGGTGACTTTGAACACTTTTATCTCTACTACTTTAGGCATTCATTTCAAAATTTTGAAACCTGTCGTTTAGATCAAAAACAATTTTGAACAATAGTAAGATTCTTAAAATTTCAAAAATGAGGCCCCAAGACAAAGATAATTGGGTGTTCAAAGTCAAAGTAACCCCGGGCGTTCAAAGTCACTCCAGTTGACTGTAACTGTTTTGATGCAAACTTAAAGCGATTTTACATGCATCAGCTTATGTTTCTAATTACTATGCATGCAAAGTATGTTGAAAATGAAGTCAATGTAATTGAAATCAATTAACGGAGGCCTCAAAACAGCTGCTTATTTAATAGTCAATTGGTAAATTGTTTCAGTATCTGGTGACATGGTATCTTGATGATCAGTTTAGGGTGTGAGGACCCCTTTAGGTAAATTACCTAACAACCAGCTAGCAAGAATTGAGACCAAGATTGACTCATACAAGGTGGAATTGAATCCACGTTAATAGTTCCCCTTAAGGAAATTAACATTGTTGTTAACAATTCAAGTTACGTTCAAACTGCTAACGCAGGATACATCATGACAAACATTGAAGAAAATAATGACCTGACGGAGAGAGTGAACCAATACTATAAACCTCTTAAATTACAGGGCAAAGAGAATAAAAACAGAAAGCGTTTCATATAATTTTCATAATATTATTGAGAGGGTATAGATATATATAAAAAAAACGTTAACTTTACTTCTTCTCTTTATCGTCCGCTGGAGGTTTCTTCTTGTCTTTACTGATGGTATCTACTGCATTACGTACTGCTTCTGATTGTGGGTCTACGCCTGGTAAATTCTCAAGTACGCTCTGCAAGAAGGCAGGATCATTCATCACTTCACTGTAATCATCTCCTTGAGGTTCTTCTTCTTCTACTTCCATCTGTTCTGGTGCTGACTCGCTCCCTGTAACAGTGAAATATAGTAGGTCAAAATGTGGACCAGAGTATTTTATTCAGAGCATAGTGTATAATATAGAAGGTGGTGTAGTTTGCCTAGGTAGCAGCAGGTATGAAACATCACACAAGGTGAATCATAACAAGAGGGGAAATTTTTTGTCCCTCCTCCTCTTCCAGGTACATAATGTATTGTACCTGAGAGACCACGTGGGTCTGTTGACAGTCACCTTGTATGACGTATGTCAAAATTCAAAGTTTTACAAAGGGAACCGAGTTCTAACGACAGTAAAAGAGCAAATTATACCACCTTCTATATTATATACACCTTGATTCAGAGGTACTATTCAGTAGAGAACCTTATAGGTGTAGCACATCTTGAACAAAAAGAAAAAAAAAATTGTCTAATATCCTTACATACCGGAATATCTACATTGATTTGGCTGGAGTCATTGATTTCTAATTTATTTTCCATTCACAAAATGGTTCAAGGGGACACTGACGTCACAGCTTGTTTGTTTTGTTTTACATGCTAAATATTTTCTAACTATTTTTTTAACTATTAATACCAACTAAGAAGTTTTGTTTTCCCTCATATACATATAGCATGTACACTGAAGGCCATACTAAACCCAACATCAAATACAATACCACTTCTTAAAGAATTCATTCATGATTTTCACGTGTTTGGCAACCCTGCTCTTACCCGACAATGTATTTTCTACCCTTTTCTTTAAAAAGTGGCATCATCTTTGATGTTGGGTTTACTGTGGCCGTCAGTGTACATTAACTGGAGTAAACAAAAGAATGACCGAAGATACTTACTAGCATCCTGCATGGACATGCGCATGGCAAACTCAATTTGTTCCTCCTCAGTCATCTGTGCAAAGTCTGGCATCTGTGAAGCTGGTGTGGCTGGAGTAGCAGGTGCAGAGTCCTCAGTCTGTAGAGACATGGCAAGAGCTTGCTCCAGCAGAGCTTCCTCGCTCAAACCTGAACAATTACGCAGTTTATTAGTTTTATATCTACAGTACAGTATTGTATTGTTTAAGTGAGACTTACTGGGGATATCTTTTAAAATATGCTAGCAATGTATAATTAATTAGGAAAGGTTAAACCATTTTGGTTTGCATATATATGTAATCAAGGAAAGGATAGGAGAAACCAACAAGCGTGCTTACCACTATGAGGTCCGTAGCTTGGTGAAAGTCTTGGTTACACAAATATTAACAACTTGTAAATATTTGTGTAATTTGTGTAACCTGTGACATCAAGACTTTCATCAAGCTACGGACCTCATCGTAGTAAGGCGCTTGTTGGTTTTTCTTATCCTTTCCTTGATTAAATATACAAAATATGATAATAAATTACTTTTGGTTTCCATCTTTATTTTAAATGCTTTTTATATATGGTAAACTGAAGCCTGCAAATACAAATTTACTGATTTATTTTATCATTTCTAAGGATGAGTAATAAGTCTACATCCTGGAGGGGGACGTCAATAATAGAGGGTGATACAGTTACAGTTTATAGTCTTCCTTTCTTTTTTTTTCTTTTTTTTTTTTTTTTTGACGGAACAAAAATTTAATTTTTCTTCTACTTTAAAAAAACATTTGAAAACAATGTGATACATACCAGCATCTTTGCCCTGATCCTCAGCCCCTGGTGTCGTAGCTGCTGGGGCAGATTCAGCTTGCACTCTACGTGCCTCTTCTTCTTGACGTTGCCTCTGTTCCTCCATGGAGACACGCAGAGCTAAAGCAAGCTCAGGATCCTCGTTGGGATCTACACCAAACTCAAAGCCAGATGTGCCTAGACCTGCTCCTCCGGTGCCGTCTTCACCCTGGAATCAAACAAAATATTCATCAGATAACAATATACAAATATAATCAACTTGGTCATTATTATTATTATTATATTTTATTTATCACAATTTTTAGAATTTTCTCACCACTGAATGTACAGTTTCAGACAAATGAAATGTTACCATTTACACTAATTGCTTTTTTGCGTGCCTCAAACGTTACGTAGAAAATATATTATTAAATTACATTCACTTGCAACATGAGACGTGTTTGGCTTGCTGGCTAAAGTAGCTCACCTAATAGATAATGCTGCACCTGACAGCGCATCAAAACACATGAATATGACATAACAATATTGTTTCCACATAAAATTTGAGGCGCCCAAAAATAGCAACATGTTTAAATGGTAACCTTTCATTTGTCTGAAACTGTGCTGTTTTATATTTTCTTTCTTTAATTTTTTTTTAAATCATATTAAAAAATAAAAAGCCTACCACTACACAGCTATAATGCAGAAAAATACACAAGCCTTAATGAGAATGTGGGAGATAGAATAAAATTCTATACAAATATATTGATAAGATCACATAGCTTTGTCATATCTGAGAAACTGTGTGATGCAACAAGGAGTTCCACGACGAAAAGAGTCATGGTTCAAGGTGACATGATAAATGTTCACTGTTATGAGAAAGTTATTTGATCTGGCACACATTCATATTAAGGCTATAGCTCGTTCTGTAAACTACACACAAATATTGAGCCAGCTTCGAAAATGTTCCTTTGTTAAGAACAGCTGGTTATGACGAAGCTACCTGTTTACTACGTTTATACATATGGTCGATCATTGTTATTTCTTCTTTTAGAACTTTGAACTTTATAAGAATGAAAGAAACTTCCCAAAACAAAAAAGTGCCAGTCTCAATATGCGACTCACTTTTATCGGCTCAAAAATCAAGATCAACCAATGACTGTGTCTTATTTTGTTGGTCAGCCAATCACTTGTATTGAGATTCACTTTACTTTACAGAACGAGCTATTGTGTATTTTTCTGCATTACAGCTGTGAGCATTTTTACTATCCTTTTCTTTTAATTTATTATCAAATACTGCAACCTCAATGGTTTTTTCCTATATATATTTATTCTGTTTAAATATTACCTACTTTAAAAAAAAAATCCAGTTGATGACGTAAAAAAATTAAGAATAAAATTTACAATAGAAAATAGCAGGATAGAGATTAGAGCACGTTGAACTGAAAATAAATAAAACAAAAACATGAAGATCTTCCCGTTTCACTTATTTCCACTTCAAAGTGCTCTAATCTCTCTCTTACTATTTTTGGTAAATTTTAAAGAGAAGGATAGGAGAAACCAGCCAGGGTCTTACAATATTGAAGAGACTCTCTTCACTATGGTAAGACCCTGGCTGGTTTCTCTTAAACTTTTCTTTAAAAGTTATCATACCTGACCGCAATGGTTTATTTTCTTTAATATCGCTTACTATATTTTATCATAAATTCTATTTTTAATTTTTTATCAATATAAAAAAAAAAAAAACTTAAAAGTATCACCAGCTAAGAAAACTAACTAGTATCCTGCATATTTTTAAGTCTGTTCATCTATGTTTGCTATGCAAGCAAAAGACAATGCAGCAGCATAAATCAATTAAACAGGGTTTTGTTCATAAATCATGCAGAGGTCTCAAAAATGAATTAAAAATACTTCAAGTGGTCAGAAAATTGAGAAAATCCTAACTTTTTTTACTGATAAAATAATGACAAATTTATTAAATTTGCATTTTTTTTTTTTTTTTTTTTTTGACATACCTGGATGATGGGTGATGAGATAAGAGCATCTGAGAGATGTGGTCCAGGAGGAACAGTGACGAGATGACTTCCTGTACCATCTTTGCCATTCAGAGTGTTGATGAATGACGTAAGCAAGTCATTGTTTATCACCTACAAATAGTAAACAAAAACTTCAGAGAAATGTGTGTATGAATACTATGAATAATAATATCAACTCAAAACTCTGTTCTAAGGAATTATTTCGAATCCACCAAAATTAAGGCAAACAACCATCACATTAATGCTGTTCGTAAACCCTGTTCTGTTGCACCAAAAAATGCGCATTCCATTTGAATAACCAAAGGCGATCGTCATTTTAGGAGCAGAGAACAGGGTTTACGAACAGCACTAGTATAACAAGAGGGTGACCAACTTGGTGCAGAAATAGTCCAAAGAGGAACTTTTATTATCACAATAATTCTTTCTACGATATTTACATCTAGCAAAACAAATATTATATTGAGGAAAAAATATTTAGAAAATAGTTGGTAGAGAGATTAGAGCACGTTGAATTGAAAATTAATAAAACGCGAAAATTCTCTAATTTAAATAGTAAATTGGGACTAGGGATCAAATATTCTAGCTTGAGCTAGTTAAAAAGTAGACGTTAAAGGGATGGAGGTATAGTGTCAAAATAAAATACGATGTGCCTAGCATCTCACGTTCTCACATTACGTCAAAGGCACATCGTATTTTATTTTGACACTATACCTCCATCCCTTTAACGTCTACTTTTTAACTAGCTCAAGCTAGAATATTTGATCCCTAGTCCCAATTTACTATTTAAATTAGAGAATTTTCGCGTTTTATTAATTTTCAATTCAACGTGCTCTAATCTCTCTACCAACTATTTTCTAAATATTTTTTTTAACTTATTAATACTAACCGCGATGGTTTTTTCCTAATACACTTATATTGAGGAAGGTGAATTTTTTTAACCCCCACTTTTTATGACATTTTTGAAAAGAGCGTTAAAAAATTTTGAGGCGTTATTTTTTCTTATAACGATTGGAGCATGAGAAGTATTTTTTAGTAATTTTTGAAAATTGACCTAAAAAGCCTGTGACGTCATCAATCAGGCATTTATTATTTATTTTGGAAAGTATTGACTGTAGAAGGTTGTAGAACTGTAGAAGCCAGTTTTTTTTGAAATCCTGAGGACAAGCTGATTTCATTAATCTGGTTACTGAACCTCGAACGATTAGTATTTGCAGAGAAAAAAGTGAACTGATGACGTCACAGGCTTTCTAGTCCAATTTTCAAAAATTAATTAAAAATACTTCTCATACTCCAATCGTCCTAAGAAAAAATAACGCCTCAAAGTTTTTTAAAGCTTTTTCCAAAAATATCATAAACTCACCAAAAAATTTCAATTCACCTTCCTCATTTTCAAATGAAATTGAATAAATTTGAAAAATGATTTCCCCCCCCCCCCCCCCCCAAAAAAATAATAATGATATTTTTTATTTTAAAAAAGTTTTAAATTTGACTTAAAAGTTGGTGCTTCAATTTGAAATTTTCACATTTACATGTTAACTTTAATGATGAATAGCTTAAATATTTGACTATAGGCCTATTTAACATAACTTAACTTTTAAGACAGTTAGATTAGATTAGATTTCAGACAATCATCTACTCCTTTAATATGATGCTATATTTAATGGCATACGTAGGTCACAAACTGTAAATGTTGGACCTGAGACTTTTGAGATTAAGTTTATAATTTCTCACCTCCTCTCCAAAGCTGACTACATCAACGTTGACTTTCTCTTTCTTGAGACGCTTGGCCAACTTGATCAGTTCCTTCTCTTCGAGCTGCACAGGACTGCCAACAAACGCAACAATACGCATCTTGTGGTTCTTACCCTGACGATGCTTCAATGCCAACTGTAAAAATTTTTACATTGTAAGTCATATTTCATATAAAAATAAAAGTAATTAAGGAAAATTAACTATTGCACTTAGGTATGATAAAATGTCAAAGGATAGGAGAAATCAAAGATCATTCATTGAGTCTGTATGAACTAATGAAGGCACAGACTCTGTTTTCTCTTGAAGTTTAGTGCTGAAAGCTTTCCAAAATGTGTTTATGATCTGTGTTAGCAAGATTTTCACTGAACTTCTCTAATCATTATATTAATGCTTACTGTAACCGTTGAAGTGAACAAACTATGCTATAAAATTTTGAACTCAAAATGAATAAAGTACCCTTTACAAATTCCAAGTTCACAAGTTTACTTCTCCTATGAAACGAGTTGAAGTGCTAATCATAGATCATTCATTTTGGGTGCAATTTGTAAAGGCGCTGCTCGGAAAGTGTAGATAGTTGTTTTTCGGAAATCTGGAAAGTGTAGATACTCGCTTTTGATGCAGTGGCATCGATATATATATATATATATATATATATATATATATATTTTTTTTTTTTTTATTTTATTTTTTACTATTATTATTATTTATTTATTTATTTGTTAATTTTTTACAATGTGCTGCAATTTTTTGCTATTCCTGTGACTTAACTCGATATCTGAACTTACATGGGCAATCCTGATACCAGTAAAGAAGCACATATTTCCTCCAGGCTGCACCTGATGTAACTTGGACAAAATACGACCAACATCTGTCGTCAAAGTGGCCAGAACTTCAATGTTACTTTCTGTTGTTGCCCTGTGAACATAGGTCAACAAGAAATTTAATTAGGGTAACTATTTCTAGGTATTTTACTGCTACAAAAATAACAATAAACATTAGAATTTGGTAAAGAATTTTAAAGTAATGATTGTACTAGAGTTACTTTTTAAAATACTTTGACTTCATTTTAAGCTTTCAAATTTTGTTTTAAATTAAAATAGATAAAAATTCTACATTTTTATGCTAAAATTTCACCACTCACAAATGCAGATACTGTACCTAAGTATGAAAAAAAAAATGCATATTCTAATTGAGCTTCATTTCATTGATTTTTTTATTATTATAGTAATTAAATTGATATTTCATGCATTCCATGGTCAAACCTCCTTCTACATATTGATGTTGTTGCAAGCAAAATGTGTATCTCGTTATTTGTCATGTGTAGCAATATGTGTATCTTGTTTTTTGTCACGCGAAGCAATATGTGTAAGTCAAGCGCCATCTCCATTACGTTTGGAAACGACTTACACATTTTGCTTAGCTTGACAAAAAACGAGATAAACATTTTGCTTCACGTGACAAAAAAGAAAAAAGAAAGAAAAAGAAAGATACAATATACACATATTGTTTGCAACAGCATCGATATGCTAAAGCTAAGCTATGTCTGGAAGTTGGTTTGACCATAGCATGGATGATTTGAAACTCCTAATATTAGCAGCACAGCAGAGATGACTAATATAATGTAAAATAAATTTTGATGTGATACTTACTTAGCAAGAGTTAGAAGTCCAACATTATTTTCTGGATTGGAACGAGTTTTAGAGTGACACACGATGCTTACTGCATCTTGTTGTGCTTGTAATCTAGTGGGTAAAAAATCTCCATTGCGCATGTAGTCGCTGTTGTCAACACTGGAACATTTTAAAATAATAATAACATAAGTGTTATTGTATACTACTGAATATAATTTTATTTACATACTGTTGTATACTTATCAATGGTATTGACTAATAAAGGAACAACTGTTTTGAGGCCGACTATAAGCGATTTTGCTCACATTCGCTTCCGTTTTGACGTTCTGTGCATGCGCGTAGTAAGTAGAAACGGAAGTGGATGTGATCAAAATAGCTCATAGTCAGCCTCAAATTAGTTGTTCCTTTATTAGTCAATAAAGTTTACAGAAAAAAAAAAAAAGAAAAAAAAAAAAAAAAGAAAAAAAAATGAATTCAAAAGCAAGTAGCTCAAAACTCAGTTCGGGCAAGAGCTTGGTTGCCAGCTCTTTGGTCGGGAGGGATGCAGATCTTTTCATTGACTTCTTGTCACTCATTGTAATGATAACAGTGCAGTCAACCTGAGTGAAATTGAAAATGCGGGGTGGTATCAAAAGCCAATCACAGACTTGCTTTCAAAGTGTTCTATATCTAGTGAAATAGGGAAAAGTAGAAGCTTGCACATGATTGGAGTTTCAATTTCACTCTAGTTGACTGTAGCACCATTACCATGTGAGATAAAAAAGACAATCCAAAGGTTTGCAGGTGTTCAGAGCGTATGTTTATCCGTGGTTCAGAGCTAGCAACCTAGCACTTGCCTACACACAGTTTTAGTTTTGTGATCCTTTCATGTAAAAGCAACATCTCCTTTTTTGTAAAATTTATGCCATTAATAAGTATCCAAATTTTAAGATAGAAAATCACTATATAATAACAATGATGGAAATCTTGAGATGCAATATTTATAGTCTAGATTATCGACGAATCTTCGTAAAATCTATAAAAATTTGAACTACCGGTATTTGAACTTTTACAAAGATGTTGGATATACAGTATATATATGTATATATATATTTTTTTTTTAACAATGCACTTGCACAGGGCCGGCTTGGGAGCTAAAAGCCTGGGCTGGGCACCTTAAGAAAAGGCCCGCATAGCAATGGGGGGTCTGGGGGGCGCCAGCCCCCCAGTTTGCGCCGCAGCCGAAAATTTTTATAAAAGGGGGGCGTGGCACCTGCTTTTTACGCTAATTCTGAACTAATTTTTTATTTTTACACTTTTTACAACAATGTGTAAGCCTATATTATTATATTGAAAAATAATTATGCAATTGAACCATGCCATTTGATATATTTCATGACCTTCGGCTGCCTTTAAAAATATATTAGAAAAAAATGGATGTATGAAATGTATGATAGACGCATTGAAGGAATACGAGTACATTGGAGTGATTTTAAATTATGTGTGCAAATAAAACATGTAAAAAAAAAAAAAAAAAAAAAAAAAAAAAACGAGCCTGATGAAAAAATTTGTGTGTTTTTGTAAATCAAGTCATTAATTAAATATTTTTTCACATTAAATTCTAGAGATTTAGCATGGTTAGAGAATTATATAAACATACACTAAAAAAAAAATGCATTTTTTTTTTAAAAAAAAAGCTTGTATTCTTTTCAAAAACTTTTTTTTTTCTTTTCCTTATTTTTTTTCCACGAGTCATTCACGGGCTCGATTCGATTAAATATTATGAAAAATAAATAATAAATATAGTTTATATAAAAAATATAATTATATAAATTTAATAACTTTCAAAAATAAAATAATTTGTTTTAATATACGCGCAAGAAATAATGTGGAAAAACACAAATACGGCAGTTTTTTAAGAAGTTAAATTAAAACTAACAATTAAAAAATATGATAATACTTCTATTAAAGTAATAAAAAAATAGCCATTTTTTCCAAAGGGTCTTTCAACTTCTTTTTCTTTCTTTTTTTTTTTTTCCTCATCAAAACCAAAGGCCCGCAAAAGCAAAGTCCCGGTCCTGTAGCCCGATTATGCAAAGCCAGTCCAAATGCATATAAAATTTGGTTGGCTCGCAATGATATCAATGTGTTTTGTTTCTTTTTTCTTCATATTACAATAGAAAAATGCGCGTAATTCACGAGTAATTTGTGTGCATGCATCCTATTCAGTTGCAGGGGTGTCAAACTCATATCGCATGCCGGGCCAAATTCGGTCCTAAGAATCATTTGCGGGCCGCAGTCTTTCACTGAATGGGGGTAAAGGCCCGCCAGAGGCGAAAAATTGTTCAAAAAGGGGGCGTAGCTATTGATTTTTAAGGCAAATAATGTACGTTTTACTCAAAATATTACCACCGTGAATATGAAACTAAAAAAAGGGGAGACAAAAACTGAAATTATACAGCAACATTTTTTATTTAATTTTTTTTTTTAATCGGAGGTTCCGTGGGGCCTCACTAAATGATCTCGCGGGCTGCATGCGGCCTGCGGGCCGCGAGTTTGACCCCCACTGATATACAGGGTGTCCGTAAAGTCTTTGAGGATGTTTAGACATAAATAAAACACACAAGTCTTAACGTAAAATTAACTTTTTATACATCACATTAAAGCTTAGATTTTTACAATTTTGAAAATTTAAACAGTTTTAAAATCAAATAATTATTAACTTTGCTAGAGGAGAAAAAGCAAAAAGTGAGATTTTGTCAATTTTTTTTTTTACTTTTTTACAACACATTTTTTGAAACTTTACATTATGGTATCCCTACATGGGCACCGTCGGCTGCACGACAGACGTCCAGACAAACCACTAGCTTGCGCCACACATTATGGAGCATTTGCGTTGTGATGGTCTCAATGGTAGCGGTGATCCTCTGCTTCAGCTCTCGCACGTCATTCACTTTTTTTTTTTTTTTTTTTTTTTTTTTGAAAACTATCCTTGACGTAGCCCTAGAGGAAAAAATCTGGAGGAGGGGGGAGGGGGGGGGGCTGAGGTCAAGTGATCCTAAAAGCCTACCTATGCAATAGGTCCATCTCGACCAAGCCATCTACCTGGAAACACCTTACTAAGCGTGTCGCTGACATTATGTGTCCAATGTGGTGGAGTATCATCTTGCTGGAAGATGAGATCATGACTCCACTCTGCCTGTGCTTGAAGCAGCTAGGGGATTGCACAATTCTCTAGCATATTCAGTTAATTATCCCACTTGACCAGAGTGATCAGCCAATTCTTCTTCCAAGAGCCAACATTCAGGTGGGATAATTACATGGATATGCTAGAAAATTTTGCGAGCCCTTAGCTGCTTCAAGCACAGGCAAAATGGGGTCAAGACGGTGCTCCATTACATTGGGTACATAATGTCAGAGACACGCTTAATACGGTGTTTCCAGGTAGAAGGCTTGGTCGAGATGGACCTATTGCATGGGCTCTTAAGATAACCTGACCTCACCCCCCCCCCCCCCCAGATTTCTTTCTCTGGGGCTACGTCAAGGATAGTCTTCAAAACACCAGTGAATGACAAGCTAGAGCTGAAGCTAGAGGATCACCACCACCATCCAGTCCATCACAACGCAAATGCTCCATAATGTGTGGCACGAGCTAGTGGTTTGTCTGGACGTTTGTCGCGCAGCCAACGGTGCCCACGTAGGTGACGTAGGGATACCATAATGTAAAGTTTCAAAAAATTTGTTGTAAAAAAGTAAAAAAAAATTCGACAAAATCTCACTTTTTGCTTTTTCTCCTCTAGCAAAGTTATTAATTAGTTGATTTTAAAACTGTTTAAATTTTTAAAATTGTAAAAATCTAAGCTTTAATTTGATGTATAAAAAGTTAATTTTTCATTAAGTCTTGTGTGTTTTATTTATGTCTAAACATCCTCAAAGACTTTACGGACACCCTGTACTGTAGAGTAAATTTTAAAAATGCGGGCAAAATTTTAAAGGTATATTTTTCCTTTTTCTTTATCCTTTTTTTTTTTTTTTTTTACTGAAGAGCAAGCCAAAAGGCCCGCAAAGGCAAAAGCCCGGGCCGTGATCCCGGCCTAAGGTCTTATGCCAAGCCGGGCCTGCACTTGCAGCAGCTACTGTGCATCCTGTGCATAGATGCAGTATTGATTTTCTTTTCGTACAGGAGATTGGCATAATATGATATGCATATTTATTTATTTTTATTATTAATAAATAATTAAGTTATAACTTAATTAATAAGTCGAAGAAAATGTGTACAGTACATATTTGCTATTTTACAATTGTTTTTTCTAACAAATTTATATTCAATAAACTAAAAATATGTAAATTATTATGAAGGTCGTTTGTATGGTCGTTTTGTGATGCATAATTTATAAAAAGAAGAGGGTAGGCACCAAAATAGAACTAACATCAGATAACATTTTAAATTTCCTTTTCGCGTATATACATATACATACATATTATTATATACATACATACAGTACATATGTATTACATACATCATACAGTATCCATCGCGTTCTTTTCCATTATATATGCAAATACATACACCGGTTGCATATTACATACCCTACCAGAAATTTATTAATAAAGATAAAGGAGCAATGGTATAAAAATAATATTCAATTGATTTTTATCATTTGAATTGAAAGAATGAATAAATGAATGCATTTACATAAGTTTGCAGAAAATACACCGATACAGATGCGCAAAACCGATGACAAAATAATCGAAATTCTGGGTCACATTATTCTGTTATTTAGCAAGTAAGCTATCAAAACGCTTGTTAAAATTAATAATTACTAATGATCTAATTGATTTAAATTAAATGTGTTATGGAAATACACATAAGCTACAAATAAAAATGAAAATACAAAAGTAAATATCACGATATTGTCAAACTGAACTGCCGAGTCATCGACCTTATCAAAGTTCATCACATAATATTTCATATTTAAAACATTATGCACGATTATTTATGATTTTAAATTCATCTATAATAATTAAAGTATCGTTTAATAGTTTTATTTTAATTCTAGTTTATCAAAATAATACTAAATTTAATAAAATTCGTAGAACTTACCAAATCATAGTACTTTCGAGCACCATCTTGGAATCGCTGATTAAAAATTTTCGTGATTTGATCTTCAACTGGTTTGGCCGTTACGCGGTAATTTTTAAATTTTCCTCTGTCACTTCAAATTTTTTAAACATTTCTACTCTATTATTTATAAATATATTTTATTATGTACTAAAAAGTGACAAAACTTTAGATAAGATACATAATATATGATATTCTAGGATGTTAACTCAAAATAGTAATAATTTTGCATATTTCAAGGTCCGGAGAGGAATATTAATTATTTATAATTATAATTAACTCGTACCTACTTATCAGATCTGTATTAGTTAGGGGTAAAAAAAAAAAGTCCTAAAAATTTATTACGCTATAGAAGATTGAAATAATGGATAAAAAATTAATATAATATAATAAAGCTATTGTGTATCATAATATTTAAAAATAATATAGCATTTATTTTATTTTAAAAAAAATGCCATGCAGAATCTCAAAATGTTTCACACTTTTCAATTAAAATAAACAAATACAATTGGACTTTTTCATAATATTGAATTTATACAATACTGATGTTTATAATATAATCTTACAATTTATTAAAATAAATTTAATTAGGAATGAATATTTTCTTTTATAATGAGGAAAACTATAAATATACGTAAACGAACTGAAATAAATTATTATTGCTGCTGCTGTGCAATTAATTTAAATTTAATTAAAAATATTTTGGGTGCTCAAAAACACTGCTAAAATCAAATACATATTATATTATTTATTTATAATCATAATAATAACAAATAATAATAATTAATATATCCTATATAAACGTTTGAAAAGAAAAGAAAGAAAGATACACATAAAAAGGGTACATAGAAAAAATATTGCATACATTATAATATATATTTTAAAATATAGGCCTATTATTATATTTCGTAAGAAAAAAAAACTATCTAATTTATACATAGACATATATAGGATCAATTTTGAAGCATTGATTCACATGAATGTTCCGTAAATTTAAGAAAAGTTTTTGTAATCAAAAATGATAACTTTAATTATGCTCTAATCTTTATTATGTACTATATCTCTAATATTTTTACAACATATTATAGGCCTATATATATATTGTATCACATTGGTTTGATCCTTACAAAAAAAAATATTAAAAAAAAAAAAATCAGATGTGACAGAACTTTTTTTTTTTTTTTTTTTCTTTACGCAATAGATTTTTTTTTTTAAACATATGGTAAGCATAGGGCGTCCTATAAGAATAAGATAAGAATAATATTTCCCATGATATTTTTTCACACATAACAGATGGACAAATCAATTTGAAATTCAGCACCTATTTACTAGCTATTGAAGGCAATGCAAACGTACTGTATGCTAAAAAAAAATGAAATAAAATAAAATAAAAACAAAGGAAGCAAGAGAAATATGCCAGGATAGAAAGTTTTGGAGATCTATCACTGGGTCAGGCTAAAAACCATCTATGTTGTTGGCTTACCCCGAAAGGGGCGAAAGGGACTATAGCGTCATGATATGTATGCATGTATGCATAACAAATAAATATATAGGTATATCAAGTAAAAAAAAAAAAAAAAAGTTACATCACATCTGAAGTTATTTAATTGTTAAAATTATGCAAAATAAATAAAAAAAATAACATAAATTTACAAACAGATTTTAAGCATCATCACTTTCAAATGATTCTTGTTTAATAACAACTGTACTTTCATTGTCCTGATTAATAATATGTACATTACAAAAGTCAGGTACAATGTAAGTATTTTCATCTTCATTTGTAGGAATTTCATTTTCATAAATATTACTATCATCCACTTCCATTTTACATTCAACATTAGAATAATATGAAGAATCATCATTTAAAATTTCTTCTCCATCAATTTCAAATTTACATTGTAATAACTCTTCTGGATTAATTATTATTTCAGTATCAGGATTAGTAACTTCCTGAATATTACATTCTAAATTTTCATTTATAATTTCAGAATTATTAGTCATAGTTTTTAACTTCTTATTTTTTGACATTGCACTCATAATTTGTCTCAAATAAGATGGATGTTTTATTTGAAAATGATTTTTAAATGAATTTACAGTTACATTTGCACAAAAAAAGTTTGCATCTAATTTTTTATTACAAATATTACAAGTCCAAATTTTTGTAAGTTTCCATGGAAAACGTGGATTTGGAATATCAGAGTGCTTCATCGCGATGTGATCCTTTATTTCAGAATCATGACGTTTTTTTACGTCACACATAGAACAATGATATAAGTATTTACTTTCAATTGTCATAAATTTTAAAAATTCATCAGGTATTTCTGGTTCTTCAATTTGTACAGGGGGTTTGACTACAGTTGGATAATAGTATACTTTTTTAACTTGATTTTTTTTAGTTTTATTTTTTATTTTTGGTATTTTTTTATATTTAATATTTAAAATAGGTTTTTCTAATTTTAATATTTCAATTTCCATATGTAATTCTAATATTTCTTTTGATATAAATCTTAATTTACAAAAATCACACTTCAGTTTTCTAGTATTCAACGTTACTTGGTTTAGTTTATGATCCATATATTTTGGAGGACATTTGTGTTTTTGTATTAAATGCATTTTTATCTTTTTCAAACTTCCTCTGGAAGCATTACAAATCGGACAATAATACTTTATTGGTTCCTTTCTAATAGGACATTCAGAAGTATTTGGACTCATAACTTGCTCAGAATCAGTACCTATTGAACCAATTTTAAGTGCATCAACTCCCTGAGAATTTACTATGGTAGATATTGGTTGTTCTAGGTCCTGATTTACAATAAAATTACTATTATTTTGTACCAATTCATTAGAATTTGATATTATTGATGTCATTTTGTATTCAATATTATGAACTATTTCTGGCTGTACCTTATTACTAGAATTTATTTTTGAAGTACTTATATATTCAGAGTTAGATGGACCAATAATTGATCCTGAATTTGTATATATCCAATTTTCATTAATCATAGAGCCATAAACTTTACGAGCTCCGAGTTTATTTACATTTAGTGTTGCAATTGCCTTTTTACCAATTTTAACTTTACATTGTGTTGGCTGTCCTGAAATAAATATAGTTTCAGTGTCAGTTTTACTCAGCGGGGGCTCATAAGGCTGCTGTGACGTCACGTGAATCGTTTTGCCCATAAGGCTAACATTGCTTTTTCCGGAACGTGTTACATCACAGCTGCTAGTGAGCCTCTCCCGAGGTTTACTAGGACTTACAATACTTTTCTGAGTGTTACATTCCATGTTTTTGTCAGGAATTATACTCATAACTTGTTTATAATAGGATACATGTTTTGACTGAAAATGATTTTTCAATGAATTAACAGTTACATGTGTAGAGAAAAAATGTGCAGTTTTCATATTTTCATTACAAACATTACAAGTCCAGATTCTAGTAAGTTTCCATGGAATACGTGGTTTTGGATTATCAGAGTGATATGTTGTAACGTGATCCATTATTTCAGAATTGAGCAGTTTTTTTACGTCACACATAGAACAATGGTATAAGTATTTACTTTCAACTGTCATAAATTTTAAATATTCATCAGGTATTTTTGGTTCTTCCATTTGTCGATTTTTATTTAGTATATTTGGATTATGATATTTTGTTTTTACTTTATTTTTATCTATATTACTTTTAATTTTTGGTACTTTTTTATAATTAATATTTAAATTAGGTTTTTCTAATTTTAATATTTCAATTTCCATATGTGATTCTAACATTTCTTTTGATATAAATCGTAACTTACAAAATTCACACTTAAGTTTTTTACTAACTACCGTTACTTGATTTAATTTGTGAAACATGAATTTTTTAGGATATTTGTGTTTTTGTATTAAATGTATTTTTACCTTTTTTAAGCTTGCTCTAGCAGCATTACAAATTGGACAATAATACTTTATTGGCTCCTTTTCAATCTCACACTTAGAAGTATTTGAACTTGAAATTTCTATAGAATTTTCAGATATTGGTTCATTTTGATTTGTTTTCTTGGTATTTAGATTCATAATAAATTTAGTATTATTTTGTACCACTACATTACTAATTTCTGAGTTTTTATTTGTAACATTATAATTTATTTTTATTAAACTGCTTATATTTTCATATTCAGAGTTAGATGAATCAATAATTGATTCTGAATTATTGTCTATCCTATTTTCATCAATCTTAGGTTCACAAACTGTATCAGTACTTATGCTATTTAAATTGGGTACATCAGTTGTAGTTTCATCAATTTTATTATCAATACTGTGTACGTTAGAAATTGGTGCTGAATTGGTATCTATTGAATTGTTATCTATGTTATAACGACCATAAACTCTTTGTGGGTCCATTTTATTAGAAATAACTATAGAATTGGAGCCTATTGTACTATCTGATGAACTATGTGGCGTTTTTTGAACATAGACTGTTTCTGGAGCAATTTGTTTGGATATTGCTTCATTGGAATTAGAACCTACTGAATTATTTGCATTTTCACCAACATAAATTTTCTTAGGAATTGGTATAGAATTAGTAGTTATTGGACTATTGAAACTGCGTACGATTTTACGGATGGGACCAACTGTGTTTGGAATTGGTTCTGAATTGGTATCTACTGAATTTTTACGAATATTAATACGACCGTATACTCTTTGTGGATTTTTTTTATTGTTAGAAATAATTATGGAATTGGTGGTGCCTATTGTACTATTTGAATTATTTTGCAATTTACGAACATAAACTGTTTTGGGAGCAGTTTTTTTAATAATTGGTTTTGAATTGGTAGCGGTAGCTAAAGGTCTACTCCAATTATTTATTCTTTTATGATAGGAAACTATCTTTGGATCAACTTTTTTAGAAATTGGTATAGAATGTGAACTTAATGGACTATTTGAAACATTTATAACTTTGCAAACAGGACCAATTGTGTTAGATATTGGTAAAGAATTGCTATTATTTGGACTGTTTGAAGAAGGTAAAATTTTATGAACACGAACTTTTTTTGGACCTATTTCATTAGAAATTGGTATGGAATTGGTACTTTTTCGATTATTTGATTTATAAACAATTTTACTAACATAAACAATCTTTGGAGCTTCTTTGTTTGAAACTGGTTTAGAATTGGTTGAAGTATCTATTTGATCATTTGAATTATTTATAATTTTACAAACAGAACTCACTATATTAGAAATTGGTACAGAATTGGTATCTATTGGACAGTCAGATTTATCTGCAAATTCATGAAAATACACTTTTTGTGGACCCACTTTGTTTGATATTGGCAATTGTAACTGTTCAAAACTCATATCACTTTTAATAGATGTAATTGGAAGTAACTGTGATGTTGATGCAACATTGGGGTTGACTTTTGATTGTTCATTTGTATCACTAGTGTTCATTTTCACGTTATCTTCTGTCATTGTGACGTGTAGGAAATTGTCACACTAACGTAATACTTATTTTGTTTTTCTTTATAGTTGTCCTAATATTTGGTATGTGGACTTAGGAACACTGCAACAGTCACTGCAACACAAAAAGCAAAAATAATCTTTACGGTATGGAAATTGCTAAATTAAGGAAAATAAACCAGAGTCACATACTTCCATAAAAATCTTGCTACGTATAGCAAAGAGATAATAAAGGAAAAAAAAGAGTAGCACACTCTGCAATATGACGTTGTTGCGGAAAAAATGTGTATGTAACTCGTATTTTGCCAGGCGACGCAAAATGTGTAAGTCGTTTCTGAACGTAATTGAGATGGCGCTCAACTTACACAGTCATATTGCTTTGCGCGACAAACAACGAGATACACATGTTGCTTAGCATGACAAACAAAGACTTACACATTTTCTTTGCCTGACAAAATACGAGTTGTACACATTTTTTTCGCAGCAACGTCAAATAGCTTTTTGGCACTATCTCCAAAAGAGACAACGGCGTATGTATGTATATACATATGATATAGTATGTATGTTTAAGCCATAGACCACGTAAAGAACGTGTGCTTTTTAATGAATAAAACATGAAATGGGATCTTCAAAACTGTTGACAATTTTTACCAGAATGTTAATAGCCCCACAAGAGCGTGAAAGTACTGTAAGTATGAATTTGCGTGACTAATCATGTTTATGACGTCAGAAACATGAAAAAATTAGTATAAAAATGTTGTGCTGGTTGCATAAATCGAAATTTCAGATCACTGCTACGGAGCTGCAGTTGGGTTTTGAGACAAACTTAAGTTAATGTATTTATGTAAGTCCCATCAAGTGTTGTGTAATACAGTACAGTATATGATTATGTTTTTCTCTGGTCTATTCCTTTAAGTGCCTTCTTCAGTCATTATACTTTGTTACAGGCTCAGAGAAATCATCATAGTTTCTCTCCAAGTGACTGAAGAAGGCACACACACAAATATCCCGTTTTTTCTTGGAGTTTAGCACCAAAAGCTATCCTTTTTTTTTTTTATGATATGCACAGCTCTGGTCAAAAGCTTGAGAACGATTTGCATAGGCAACCCGCAACCACACTATGTTATCTTTATGGAAAAACGCAGCGGCCGCCGCCGCCCCGTTCTCTAACTTTTGGCCAGAGCTGTACATAGCAAGATTTTTGTCGAGCTATATGGATATACATATGGGATGGGACACTCTTCACTACTTTATCATATATCCATAAATTATGATACCTGGAGTTGCTAAATAAATAAGAAATGTGTGTATTCCATTATTTTACTCAACACTATGAAATACATACATACACCTGAAATGAATCGAATCACAAAAGTTTACAACTTGTAACTGTGGTATACATTTCTCCTCTATCAATATGCTCATGATATGAAATTGGGCTGCACAACGATAAAATTTTATGTATTATACCTACATAATAATATATTGAATATAAAATCATCTCATAACCATATGAAGATTAATTCTACCCCAGAAATAATTCTACGAACTTTTGTTCTGAATGGTCACACCAACTTACATTAAATTGGAGCTCATTTATTTTGATAAAACAATAACACTTCATTACTTACATGTGTGTAACACTTATAAATACATTAAAAATGATTGCACAAACATAAAATTGCTGTACGTTGACAAAATTGCAAATTTAATGTAGATTTTACAAAAAAATTAAGATTGTAAACACAATGTCAGCTGGATTTTTTAATCGTTTTTAATACTCTGCATTGTGCTGCCATCTATTAAAAATTGGTGGGAAAACTTTTAATACTTTTTACTTTTACAAAATTTGGAAAAAAAAAATCTGATGATGAATTTTTGCTCTATTGTTATATAGTTTGCCGATAATCGATAATCAATTACTCGTTTCAATTACGTTCTAGACTTTTTTAAGTTTTTGTATCAACCACTCTTGAGGGCCTTGAGGAAAGAAATTACAATTCTGTTGAGAATTTATTATTATAACTTTTTTTTTCTATTAATTAATTTCAGTGAATTATATAGGTTCTAATTGGTGTTTTAATGTAATTTCAAACAATTTTTACTTAATAAAAATATAAAATTGTTTTTATTTAACACTATAACATGTATTTTACAAAATTTCTTCACACAAAAGTACAGATATACATATATCATATATATACAAGAAAAAATTATACGCACACACACACGGACCATATACAATAAAGACACACACATGCAGTACGTATGTGACAACCCTCTCAATAAATATCATAACAATTATATGCTTATGTGTTACATTATGATTATGTAGAAATGCATACGATGCATTATTCAGGAGTGCGTGTCGTGCGGTACACGGCGCGCACAAGAGAGTCTTGGCTTGGCTTCGGCCAAGTCAAGAGCCTCTAATACTGCACCAACATTGTATTGTATTAACTATAATAGTGAATAAATAGTCTAATATTCAAACTACGTCTATCATCATTCATATCATATATCCACCATCAACCACTACAGTCGTGACTTTCTATTCATTACCGTCACATATGGTTATTCGACCGTCACAGTTATAATTAGATCATCACACGTATTGTTTATATAATTTATAATTAACATAATTTATTAATTGTGGCACACAATGCATGTTATACTACACATAAATTGCTCAGTATAATTTCTGCTATTATTTCCTAAACATGGTATATATTTTATGATATAATAAGAGCTTAAATTTTTATTGCGCTATTTTTCTCCTTTTTCTTTTTTTTTTTTTTTTTAGATTTAATTTTAATTATTTATTTTTGAAGTATAATGATATTTTAAGCTTGCTACAAAAAGTGTCTACCAATAACGTTGCAAGAATAGTGGGTTACTTAACAATTTGATTAGGTTTATTGACAGGTTGTCTTAGGTTACATTTTGTTTATATAGCATGAGATAGGTATTCCAGTTATTTGGGTTTATTTGGTAATAGTACTAAAAAGCATTTGGTTAGGTTGGACAAATCTAGCATAAAGATATTCACATTGATTTCCAATGAACTAATATGGGAAGAATGGCAATCTTAACCAAAGGTATTCATTTATACAATGATCTACCAGATCAAATAAAAAATAAAAATTATATAACCTTTAAAAATTTATTAAAAAACTATGTTTTCAAAAGGCAGTAATAAATATGCTAAAAAAAAAAGATAATAACTATATTTTATACAAATGTGTGAAAAGACAATCACCTAATCTTTCTTATCTTTTTTATAATTTCTAACTATGATATTGCTTCGACACGAGCGAATAGCTCTCTGAAGCGGAATAATATATAATGACCTCAAAACTGTATAATACTGTATTCTATGAGTTAAATAAAATAATAATAATAATAATAATAACCATTATTGTTATAATCATACACATTTGTTATAAAATATTTTACCATTTAAATCTGGTGTATGTTTTGTCATAAGAATAATATTGGACATTTATAGCGCTTGTTTTTGAATATGATAAAATATAGGCCTATTATTAGAATCGTGTAAAACAATAATGGTTATGCTATATCGGTCCAATCTAACCTATTGCTTCTTACCACCGCGGGGGTACTATAGACATACTATATTATTATTTTATAAACAGTACGAAGTCTTGTTTTGTAATCTCTTTTTCCTGCATACAAAAAATAAAAAATGCTATGTCATTTAAAATTGCAATAAAAGTAACCCTAACTAAAAAATAATAGCAAAAAAAAAAATGATAATACATAAACAAATTACTCTATAAAATTAAAAAAAAAGGTTTTTAGTTAGCAACTTCTGTCATATATTTTATGTCTTTAAGTTTTAATACTTTCTCGGCTGATTTTATTTTAAAGATGACAGTTTACAAAGTTCAACATGTATTTTAGCTGCCATAGAACAAGCAAAAAACTGCTCTTTACAATTTGTACAAAAATAACAAACATGATCATTGTCATGTACTTTTTTACCTCTCATTTTAACATCTTTAATAACAATTAATTGAGATGTATTTTTAGGTAGTTCTACAATAGTATTTTCAATGTTGTTAGATGTATGATTTTGATGAGTAATTTCAAAGTTTTCAAATTTATCATTATTTTCACATAATTCTTGTTTTATAATCACATTTTCTTCAGGGTTTTCAACACTACTTTGCATGTAATCATGATCATGAAATTCTAATTTAATAGGACACAAGTTTGGTTTAACAATATTTTCTAATGGTTTGAGAGATTCAGGTAACGGAATTGGTTCAGAAATTACAGTGTCATCAATTTCAATTTTACAATCTATATCACAAATTTCAGTTTTTATAGTTTCAGTAAATTCATGAATAGTTTCAGAAGTATCATGAATAGTTTCATGAGTGGATTCAGTAATATTATTTATAAATTCAGTGTTTCCAAGAATTGACTCAGTAAATTCATGAATACTTTCAGGGGTATTATGAATTGTTTCAGTGGTTTCATGAATAGTTTCAGTGGTTTCATGAATAGGTTCAATAAATTCATTAATGGTTTCAGTAGTTTCATGAATAGATTCAGTTGTATTATTAATAAATTCAGTGATTCCAAGAATAGATTCAGTAAATTCATGAATAGTTTCAGTGGTTTCATGAATAGTTTCAGCAATGTTATTTTCTACCATTTCATTTTTACATTGAACATAATTATAATCATCAATTTCAGTATAAAACATTTCATTGTCCTCTGTTTTTATTTTAAATGGTATAAATTCAGGACTTACAATAGTTTCAGAATCTACATCCATTTCAGCTACTTGAACATTATTGATTTCATAAGACACATTATGTTTTTCTAAGTAATGTTTTCTATATACAAATTCAGCATCAAATTTAGGTTTGTCATAACATTCATGACAAACATACATTATTTTATGTTTTTCAACATAACCTAATTCAAGTGAATCATTTGATTTTTGATGAACCTCTAATTCAACTTTACTATAAAACCCATTATTACAACATGTACATATATAGATGCGACACCTTGTTTTATTTATAGGTATTGTATCATCATTTATTAAATTTGAACTATTTGTATCATTGTCATTAAAAATAAAAGAATGATGATATTCAAAATGATAATTAAATTTCATTATTGTACTACAAAAATCAGGTTTTGTATCAGTATTATTACAAATAATGCAATACCAAACTTTGGTAAGTTTACGAGTCATATTTCTTTTTAAATAAATAGTATCATGTTTTTTTAACAGATGTTCTCTATTTTCTGAATAATAATGACTTTTATAGTCACATTTATTACAATAGTATATATATTTATGATCTATTTTTATATACTTAGCAAATGCATCTGGAATGAAAGCATTTTTATCATTTGTTATATTTTTATCTAACTGTATTTTTTTGGCTTTTAATGGAGTTTTATTTAATGTTGATAATATTTTACACTCAAGATTTAAATGAGGATTTGTCATATTTAATAGTTCCATTTTCATATGATTTTTTAATAATTTTTTTGTTCTGTATTTTAATTTACAAACTTCACATATTAATGGTCTAGTTGTTCCAGATTTGATTAATGCTTTTTCTAATTTAATTCCATTATAATCATGTATTTGTATTAAATGGGATTTTATTCTTGTAAAAGTTATTGTATCCCAATTACAAACAGGACAAAAATAGAGTGGTTTAATATTTTTATCACATCTATTTGTCTTTTCTAAGGTACCAATTAAAGGTAATGAATTGGTCATTACTTGTTTATCTGAACTATTTTGAAATATTTTTTGATTCATTGGACCTAAAGTGGTACTGATTGGTACCTTTGGATCCTTATAATTAATATTATTTGATATAATTTCAGAACTACTTGATGCTACTGGTGTATTGACATTTGGACCTTTACTAGAATTTAAATTTGGACCATTTTTATTATCTAAAGGGTCTAAATATACCCAAGCATAGATTCCATCTAATTTAGTTAAGATTGCATTTTTTTGTTTACAAAATAAATTTGGAACTTTGTCATCAGAATTTAAATTTGGACCATTTTTATTATCCAAAGGGTCTAAATATACCCAAGTATAGGATCCATCTACTTCAGTTAATATTGCCTTTTTTTGTTTACAATATACAATAGGAGCATTTGGAAAGTTTGTTGAACTTCCACTTAATTTTTTATTGTTACTGATTTCATTATGTTTTAATTCATTTGGGTTTAATTTAGTGGAACTAATTTGAGATTCATTATTTGAATTTTTTGTAATATTTATTTTAGGCATAATAAATCTTGTAGTATTTCTTACATTCATATTTGGTTCATGATTATTTTTAATGCAATTTGTTGAATTATATATATTAATAGGTCCATTTGAACTTTGAATATTAGTACAAATTGGTACTTTTGGGTACTGATTAATATTTGATTCAATGTTTGGTACTAAGATCATATTATTTGATACTTTTGGAACCATTTGAGTGGTAGGTGTATTATTTGAATATGGAATCCTTTGGATTACCTGTTTAATAGAAGTTCCTTTTGGGTTAATATTCGAATGAATAGCATTAGGTATTTGTATATTATTTGATACAATTTGCAAATCTGAACCTTGTTTAGGACCAATTAATGGTTTAATTGGACCTATTATTGGTCTAATTTGCTTACTGGTAATTGTATCATTTATGTGAGTTTTTAAATGGTTATGTAATATAAATTTATCTTTGAAGGATATTTTACATATTTCACATTGTATTTTACAAACGTGTTGGAATAATTGATATTTTGAATCGAATTTTTTCAAACATGATGAACATTTAATAGGTTCTTCTACATCTTTAGTAATATCATGTACAATATTTACAAAACTGATTCTTTGAACTGGTGGAATTGTTTTAGAATTATTAGTTAATTTGCTTGCTATTTTATTTGTATCACTAATATCACTTTTTTCACACATTTTTGATCTGTTTATTATTTTTTTTTATGATAATTTTTTAATGAATATTTGTGTTATAATTGTCTAAATATGAAGTAAATTTTCTATATTATAAAAGGATAAATTTATATTGTAGTTAACCATCCCTTGAGTAGAATATTCTGGATGAAATTACTTTCAGTAGCTGTCCAAATTTGAAGTCACAGTTGTTTCTGAAAGTCATAAATGAAATAAATATTCTGAAATAATACATCAAAACTAATATATATTCATATTAAAAAACTTTTGAAAATTCATAATAATGCACATTGCGTCATTTAAAAAAATTAGGCAAGAAAAACTAATTTAAATGTTATGATAATGAATTTCTGAAAGGTGTAAAAAGGTCCTCGGATAAAAGGACCTGCCTTTTGAGTACATACAGGTAAAGCGTATCGGCGTGCTGCGCACAGGTAGGACCTTTCATCCGAGGTCCTTTTTTACATGGACCTTTCTTTTGCATACCACGATAATTTCTATATCACACGACCAAAAATATTTTAGAAATGATTATACTAATTCTAAAAGAGGGCATCGTATTAAAGCGATTGGTGAGTAATTTTTTAGTTCGTTTTTTTTTTTTTTTTTTTTTTTTTTTTTTTTTTTTTTTTTTTTTTTTTTAATTTACGTATTGAAAAATACTGTATGAACTTAAACGTTATCAAATCACACATTAGTTGATCTAGGATGATTCCCTTATAGGAAAATACTAAAACCAAATACATTTATTCGTGTGTATAGAGTGAGTGTACAGCTCTTCACAAATATGCAAGTTTCAGTACCATATCATATATATGTACTGTACAGTATACACCGTTGCATTATATAGGTATACTGCATGTGTATCGTTTAACCAACTATACATATCATTGGGTTTGGAGCACGAACCGTGTGTGTATCTACAAAATCAACAAGGTTCAAAACATTATAAAAAAAAGATAAAAGTTTTGACTTTGCTGCTTTTGTACACGGTTTGTGCTCTAACCCGACAATATCTGCAAAAGCAGACAAGTAGTCGAAATTCTTATCCTGTTTGATATGATTTGTTTATTGTTATCCAAAAACAGACAATGCGATGTTACTTGTCTAATGCATTGTATGTCCAATACTGTATATCTTGTTTAGTACTGTTTTGAACTTTTGTTTTTGCACATATTTACACGGTTTATGCTCTAATGCGATGATATGTATAAATTTATTAATAAAGATTCACTAAAATTATACATATATTTTTTTTATGTATGTACAGTGAACAATAAAATAGCAAAAAATAAAAATACGCGAGACATTAGCATAATAATAATGGGAATCCCCCATGCTCGCCCTTTCTCCTGCTCGTGACATTTTAATCACATATTTCTTGTTAATACTTACTTTTAAATGCATATACAGATATAATAAATTTGAAAAAAAAAATTAAAAATAAATATATTGAAACGCAAAAATGAATAAACGTACTTAGAATGTAATAAAAAGTGACAAAATAATAGAGCGCATGTGCAGTATGCATAGGCTAGCAGTAGCAGCCAAGCATACTGTTAAAATGAGCTTATTTACTTGATCATAACACATTCTACTATTTACTTACTTGCTTTGTTAACTTATGAATGCATTTTAATTACTTTCATAAGTATTAAATAGACATATATTCTCAAAAATTTAACTTTTCTACAGATTTTCAAGAACTTTCACACTTGTAAACAAAAGTCAGCTGGATTAAATTTGAACGGTTCTGTATAGTGCTGCCACTACCAATTTACGACACGACTAGTAACTAAAATAATGTAAAATAATTTCAAAATTTTTGATCTAGGTTTTTTCAAGGAGGTGTCATTTACATAATTAATAGGCCTATTATTTTATAACTAATATAAAATTGAATTAGAATTCCGATAAAAATGCATTATTAACAGCATATTGCCAAAGCTACTTTTAATTTGGAACTATTGATGAATTTTGAATTTGAAAGAATGAGCTACGCTGTGTGGTGGACGATCAATTATTTTTTTGTTCCATCGCGGATTTAAGTATTTATTTTTAATTGCATAAAAAGACAATGAAATTCTGGCTATTTTAATTATAATTAACATCAGTAAAACAAGTAAATATGTATGGTGTGGCTAGTAAAAATGATATGAAAAATATACCTTTTTAATTAAAAATTCATCAAACTCTCTTCTTTTTTTTTTGTATGGTGTGTGTGTGGCTATTAAAATAAATATGTAAAATACCTTATTTTATTATTATTTTATCAAATACAATACAATAGTTTTTTATGTGTAATTTAAATTATGTCATTTTATTATTATTATTGTTTTTTTGACATAATTTTATAAATTAATTTACATATTCACGATAAAACCATTATAGATTAGGTAATTGAGTAATTTTATTATATTTATTTGTAACATATTTACAATACCCATAGTTAATTTTATTTACAAATACTATTTACTTTTAGTAACAGCTATATATATAATTATAGGACTATACATCATACTAGCCTAAATAATAGAGTACAGTAGTGTAGTTCGTGTTTGTATAAATGGTTTTCATGCACCAAAAAAATGCGCATTACATTTAAATAACCACAGTTGATGATCATTTTAGTAGCAAAAAAACAGGGTTTACGAACAGCATTAATGCTCCTTTTACAAAAAAATAAGGCAATATTTGAATAATTTTTAATATAATTTTTTTCATTCATTCATCTTAGAATATATGGAAATAAATACGATTAAAGGAATAAACTTCAAGAGTCAAACATATAACGCTATTGCGGTCCTATTGTCATTTTACTTTTTTTTATGTGGGAATGAAAGTAAATTACCTATATTTTATTAAAAAAAAATGAAATTAAAATTGTTTTTTGCAGACGTTATTGAAACTTTAACTTTTTTAATAAAAATGAAGAAAATAATAATTTCTTAACAAATGGCTTAAAATGTGAAAAATAAGCTGACAAGTTATCAAAAATGATACTTATTTGGCAAGGTTAAAAGTTGATACTTTAAGGTAAATTACAATAATTAAAAAAAAAATTGAAGAAAATAACTGCTCCATTAATTAAAAAATCAAATAATCATAAGACAAAAAAAAAAAAAAAAAAAAAAAAAAAAAAAAAAAGCTATTGTAGCAGCACTTGGCTAGTATTTCTAGCAACTGTGTTTGTTTATTTTCATAATAATCCACTGCAAGGTTCATAATATCATACTTTTTTTTTATCCCTATTTTAAGAGAGATCAATTTTGTAATTGATTTATTAAAATATTTACTTTTTTTATTATTATTATTATTTCTATGTGAACGGTTAGCTTTTACAATAGGATTCTCTACCATATTTATGTTGTTACAACAGACAATTTTATTTCTGCCTGTCTCAACTCTCAAAACAATTCAATATATTTCTAAAGCACCACACAAATATTTCCAATAATATAATAATTAAAATAAAAGACCAATTAGTATGTAACAATTAGGTAGGAAACATATACATTTGAAAAATTGGGGAGAGAGTAATTTTAACCTAGACCAAAACTGAATGCATTGAGCAGTATATAACTAGGGTATGTATGTATACAGTACATTTAGTTTTTAGCTGAAATAGAAATTATTCTTTCACACAAAAGTGCCCATATTAGCTGCAGCTTAACTCCCTTTCACCATTTTTTTTTCCTAATCTATGTACAAGTCATATCTCCTTTGCAAAATCTATTCATCAATCATAACAGTATTTTTTTTTTTCATTAAGTTATAAATAATTTAAAAGAAAAGGATACAGAAAACCAGCAAGGGCCTTACCATAATGATGAGAGTCCGATGGTTCAGTAAATATTTTCCTAGCACACCAGAAAAAAACTAGTATATCTATGCTGTTGCGGCTAAACTACACTTCTACTTTTAGCAGGGTTGCTTACTTTCTCACATCTACGTTTATTGTGATAGCCATAAAAAGTAGAAACACATATCTATATTTAGCACAACAGGTAAAAAACACTTCTACGCCTGTTTTCTTATGTAAAAGTGTTTTATACCTGTTGTCGCAATAAATGTAGATGTTTGTTTCTATGGCTATTGCGATAAACATAGATATGTGAAAGTAAGTAAGAAAACCCGCTAAAAGAAGAAGTGTAGTTTAGCCACAACAGCACTGATATATTGTACAGCTTTTGGCAGTAAATGTCAAGAAAAAACAGAGTATTGTGTGTGCCTTCATCAGTCCATACAACTCTGAATACTGTACTACAAATAATCAATCTTTGACTCTTCTCTCGGAGTCTGTAAGGACTCACGAAGTTATAACACACTCTGTTTTCAATTGAAGCTAACAATAAGTGCCGAAAGCTATCCAATGTGTTAGTTTTTTAACTCTGTGCATGCAAGAATCTCTCCAAAGTATGGGATTCTCTTTGCTAAGTTAAGTCGCTGGTTTTCATTCTCCTTTTCTTTTACAGTATCATATCAATATAGCGGCAATGGTATATTTTCCTTAATACAGTATTGCTTAACTTACATAATAAGTAATGATAAAATTTATGCTACAATCTAATTACAATATTAAAGGCGTAGAACACCTTCAACAAAAAACATGTCTAATAACCTAACATACCTGAATATCAACCTTAATTCGGCCAGCGTCATTGACTTGTGATTTATTTTACATTCACAAAATCACAGCTGCGGGTTTGTGACGTCACAGCTCACCTGCTTCCTCACGCGTGGACTAGTGAGCTGTGACGTCACAGCTGTCATTTTAGGAATGTAAAATAAATTAGAAATAAAAGACTCCAGCTAAATCAACGTTGATATTTAGACATGTTAGGATATTATACACATGTCTTTTGTTCAAGGTGTTCTACACTTTTAAATTAACATATATAATTTTACTGATCACAATCTTTCATATCTTCATCATCTAATACTTCTTGTTTAATTACAACACCATCTTCTGTATTACTTACAGTCCTTTCTTCATCAACACCAACATTACAAAACTCAGGTGTAATATAATAATCAGAAGTATTAGTACTATTTTCATCTGGTTCATAGCCATCTAACTCAATTTTACACTTCACATTAGAATAATCATTCAATACTTCTGAATTTTCATTAACTTCCATTTCACATTGCAACATATCAGCTGGATTAAAACCACTTTCATTTTCACTTTCATCCATTACACAAAATTGTTCACTATTTAAATCAGCATTTTTTGCACCTACATTATGATGTTGTTTATAATGTAATATATAATGTTCTTCCGCAACAAAATAACATTTTTCAGGACATATATTACATACCCATAATAATTTAATATGTTCTTTATAACCTAATGGAATAGTACCTTTCATAGTTTGATGTGAATCTAATTCATATTTAAGATCAAAACTATTAAAACAACATAGACACATATATGATATCTGTGTTATTTTATTTATAGGTATTTTAGATTTTTTTCTAATATACGTAGGTTTATGTACTATAGTTGAAGAATGATGACTTTCAAAATGTGGAGTGAAATTCATTTCGGTACTATAGTAATTTGTTCTATTATGACTTTGTTTTGCTTTACTACATAAATTACATACCCAAATTTTAGTAAGTTTTCTAGGTATAAGTGGTACATTTTTAATTTTATGTTCTTTAATAATATGATCTTTATTTTCTGAATGATATTGACTTTTATAATTACATATAGGACAATAGAATAAATATTTATAATCAATTTTTATAAATTTTGCTAATGGTACGGGTATTTTAATATCTTTTTCACTACCATTATTACTAATTTTTTCTGTTAATTGTTGTAATTTTTTTAAATCTTGTGTATTTACAGATTGTGGTGCTGGTAGTAGAATCATTTCACTATCAGGAAATGTAATTGTTTTTGCTTCTGATGCTTTACTATACTCAATATTTAAACTAGGTTTTTCTAATTTTAATATTTCAATTTCCATATGTGTTTCTAATAATTCTTTATTTTTATATCTTAATTTACAATAATCACATTGAAATTTTCTACTATATAATGTAACTTTTCTAATTACTTTATCAACATTACTTCTTTTACATTTATGTTTATTGATTAAATGTATTTTCATTTTATTTAAATCAGATTTTGCAGCATTACAAAATGGACAATAATGCATAATTTTAGGATGTTTTATTGGTTCATTTTCTAATACATATTGACTAGTAGGTTGATCTATTACTGCTTCTTTATAATTACCTAGATTTGGTTTTATTTTTGTATTAATTGGTGGTATTTTTGAATTATAATAATTATCATGGAATGCAGTATTAGGTACTAATTCATAAGTATTTTTATGTACTTTTTGTTGTACACCAACTGGTCCTCGTATATTATTAAAATCCTCTAAACCAGTATATACCCAAGTTAAAGAACCACCTACGTTAGTTAATACTTTATTTCTACCTTTAATATATACTACTGGTTTTTCAGGTAATGGCAACTTTGAATTTGGTTTATATTTTGGTTTAATTTTACGTATTTTCTTAGTACTAGGTCCACTTTCATTAACATCATGTGTTTTCATATGTAAATTTAATGAATAATAATCATTCATTAATTTTTTACAAATCTGACATTGTATTTTACATACATGCATACATCTTTCAAGTTTTGTATCAAATTTTTTATGACACATTTTACATGAAATAGAGGTATCATTTGATGTATTATTTGTATTTTTTACAGGTTTTGCAATGAGTTTACTAATATCAACCAAACTTGTATTTTGAATGACAGTTTTATCTTTTTTATTAGTAATATTTGCTTTAGGATTTTTAATTATTTTACTAATTTCAACGAAACTAGTATTCTGAATTCCAGTTTGATTTTTACTAGTATTTTCCGCAGGTTTTTTAATTATTTTTCTAATATCAACATAATCAGTATTTTGAATACTAGTTTCATTAGTACTAGCATTATTTACAGAATTTTTGGGTATTTTACTAATTTCAACAAAACTAGTATTTTGAATACTTGTTTCATTTTTACTAGCATTTTCCCCAGGTTTTTTAATTATTTTTCTTATATCTATAAAGCTAGTACTTGGTATTGGTGTTTTACTTTTTTTACAACGAGATTTTAGTATGTCCTTTTTAACTTGATCATCACTAAATTTTATTAATATTAAATCAGTATGTTTTGTTTTTTTATGATTTATTAATAAATCTTCAGCAATTAGATCAATACCACATATTAAGCATTTATAAGTATACATGACGCAACTTTTAACTGATAATGGTTTAACTTCTAAATCTGGATGTATTGATGAATGTTTGTCTTTGATATGATCATATAGAATTTGTGGTGTATCAACAAATGTATAACAATTTGGACATTTATATTTAGAACATTTAATTTTTTCTTCATTTAATGTATCAAATGCATGTTCTTTACATTTATGTGATTTAATTGCATGTCCAATTAATAAATCTATATTTTTAAATGATTTTTGACATAACGGACATTTTTGTTGTATTATTTCTATAATTTTTTGTACAGAAAATGTTTCATTATGTGCTTCTAATAAATGATTTTTAATATCATTTCTAGATGCACTTACTATATTACAAAGATAACATTTATATCTAATATATTCATGTATAGGTAGATTTATTTTTATAATTTCATTTGAATGTTCATTAGATATATGTTCATTTTTAAGTTCTTCAGTATTAAATGATATTGTACAAAATGTACACATGTACATTAATTGTCCATTTTCACACTCGTCATTGGAATTAGTATCTTCTAAGACATAACACTCTACTTGAGAGGGATTGTTTTTATGCTCGGAAGGCACTACACACTCACTTGAGTTCTTCTCTTCCATATTGAGAAGTTCACATGTACTGCTCGTTATGAAATTTGACGTTCAGTGTGTTCTGGAAATAACATTAAGATTAATTTCCTTGTGTTTCAACAAAAATATTTTGCCCTTGTTGCGTCCAAAGGGCATTTGGATACTTTTTCGCAAAGGGCATATTTGGACTTAGGTTTACGTGTTAAGCTTATGGCAGATGCGCTTGAAGCATCGAATCTGACCAAATGAAAGTATGCCCTTTGTGGTACTGAATAAAAACGCAAGTACCGGTACGCCTTCTATAAGATGACCTTGAAATGTGGAGTATGCCCTTTGAACGCAACAAGGGCAATTTATATATATAAATACGAATCTACACCAAGTTTTAGTTTTTTTTCCTTTTTAAGTCATTTGTAACAGCAATAACAAAAGATGAGCGGGCTTTGGATATATGGCTGAACATGCTTGATATTTACGATGCCCTCCCCCCTCCATAATTTTTGTGCAGAAAAATAAACCTGTCCAAAGAAAGCTATTTTATTTGATGCTGTGTTGTTGGGAAGGGGGGGGGGGGGGGAGTGAATTTTGATTTTAATGTTACTTTATGAAAACTTGTGATCTTTTCTCACTAAAACATATTATTTACATAGTGAACTAAATGCAATGTAGGTTATCGCATCGGTGAGACGACTGAAGCATGAGAAAGCTTGCTAACTTCCTTCGTGCCATGATTTTAGTTTTTTTTTTTTTTAAAGACAAAAAAAAAAAAAAAAAAAGAAGAAGAAAGCTAGAATTGAATACAAGATAACTAAATGGCTTTAAATGGAGATTGCAATGCATAATTAAAGGCATAGACCAGAGAAAAACATAAGCATTTATATCACAAAACACTTGATGGGATTTATATAAATAACATTAGTTTGTCTCAAAACCCAACAGTAGCCCCGTAGCAGTGATCAGAATATTCGATTTATGCAACCCGCACAACATTTTCATACTAATTTTTGCATGTTTCTGACGTCATACTTTATACAGTATTTTCATGCTCTCTCATAGGGTTACATTATCATTCTGGTAAAAATTGTCATCAGTTTTGAAGATCACATTTCGTGTTTATTCATTAAAAAGCACATGTTGTTTTATGTGGTCTATGGCTTTAAACTACAACCCAGTAATACACAGTTTTTCACATGTAGATTACAAAAGTACTTGCCCGACGCAAGAAAGTCAGTGTACACCTGTGACATCACATGAGCTGGGCGTTACATTCTTGAATCAAACAAGTACTTGCAATCTACATGTGAAAAACTGTGGTTTACTGGGTATTTATATATTTATACAATGGTTATATTGCACACAATTTTATTCTATTGCATTAAAGCCATAGACCACATAAAACAACATGTGCTTTTTAATGAACATACACAAAATGGTATCTTCAAAACTGATGACAATTTTTACCAGGAATGTTATTGTAGCCCCACGAGAGAGCAAGAAAATACTGCAAAGTATGCCATTTGCGTGACTATTCATGTTTATGACATCAGAAACATGCAACAAATTACTGTAGTAAAAAATGTACGGGTTCCATGCATCGAAATTTTCTGATCACTGATATGGAGCTACAGTTGGTTTTTGAGACAAACTAAAGTTATTTATGTAAGTCCCATCAAGTATTCTGTAATATAAATGCTTATGTTTTCTTCTGGTCTATTCCTTTTAGAATATAATACCAAAAACTTAAAATTTCAATGTGTTTAATATAAAAAACATATTACTTTCCAATTAAGACGTATGTAATACAATAAAATGTTATACACATCAAATCAGAGTGTCTGTCTGTGTCTGTAGCTGGTCTGTACTCTGTATGCATAATAAGTAGCCAATCTAGAGGGGGGAGGGGAAGGGGGCGGGGAGTTCATACATAAAATAAGAGAAAATGATCTTCATTTCACTACTGATATTAAAGATTTAGAATGAACTTCATTATAAGCGAAATCACACACAAGAGTAACAGCATTAGAACAATAGAAATAAAACTAATAGACACCCGCACAAACGCTACCGCCTCTAAGCAAATACATAATCATTATAAAATATATACGTACTGTAATTTACAACATAACGGTATCATACATAACAGTGTAATTATATCATTTATTCCACTTGAATATTGAGGTATTATATCAAATATAACACTTTGGGATATAGTGATAGAAATAAAAATTAATTTATTCACCAAAAACAAATAAAAATGTGTAAAAAGTGAGCATTAAGTGCACGCCCAATGCAATTTAATGGTGGACACGCGGAATGAGAGTGCAACATTGCAAGTTAAAAATTAAGCTCAATAACGTTAATAAACTAAATATTATTATTTACTTACTTGTATATACAATTTATGAATATATTAAGAATATATTTACAACTATAAAATACATTATTATTAATGAAATTTACAATTTTTTACAGTTTTTGCTAAATTTGACACCAGTAAACAAAAGTCAGCTGCAATTTTTTTTTCGGTGAATTTGTATGGTGCTGCCACCTACTAAATTTGGTGGGAAAACTTTTTATTTTCAAAGCTCGTCTCTGCAGCTCGTCTCGATAGTCGTAACTCGTGAAGTCTATTATTATCAGACTTAATTTTAACTAATAATATGAAAGATATTATTTTTTTAAATTTATTATCATGATAACAGTCACAACCACATGCTAGTATTGTATTGGTTGATGGATTTGTTTTATTTGACTTGTTCTACTCCGTAAAAAGACATAATTATATAGAACGTTATTTTGAACGTAATATATATAAAATATTATATCTTATAAATCTTATATACCTTAAATATAAATCGTGTGTATAAGTCATGTTTTTAATAATGCTTTATTCACGCAGTGCTTTATTGGGATTCACCAATAATTGAATGTATTTTGCATACAATCTTTCTGCAATCAATTAAATTTTTGCCCACAATCTTAAAAATAAAAATCAAAAAAAATCGTAAGTTCATTTATTAATATCATTTCTAGTAAAAAAAGGTATGAAATCCAAAGTGCTCTGCAAAAAATTGTCCAAAAGTGTCTCTGAGATCCCCCAATTTTTTTTTTTTTTTATTATTATTATTTTTTTTTTATTTGTCATCTAAGCTAATCTTTACTATTTTTATTATTATAATTATTATTATTACTAATTTTTCTCTTCACAAAAATTGAGATATACAAATTACAAATAATTTAAAGGTGACATATTGTGGTAATTTGAGCAATGAAGAAATTTGAAATAATTTTAAGCAATTGCAATACTTTATTCTGAATGTAAAAGATAGTTAGAGGGAACTACACAAAAATTTTGACGAAGCTTTTTTATTTATTTTTATTATTATTTTTTTTTTTTTCCTTTTTGATTTACCCCCAATATGAGAGTTTAACAACATGCAATAATTAAAAAAAGCAACACAATTTTTCTCTTATCTGATGGTTATTCTTTTTGTTACCATTATTATTTAGGTAGTAATTGTTTACCATTGCATACCAATAAACGACAAGACCCAAAAAAAAAAAAAAAATTCAAACACAATAAATTATATATTTTTTCATTTTTTATTAACTAGACAAGACTTGCATCACAATGTTTCTATTTGGACCATGAATGAATGTAATAAAATGTAATTAAGCTACATTTGAAATTGATACCTATTTTTACATCCAAAAAAAAGAAAACAAAAACCGTAAAAAAAATTATTATTTTTATTATTTATTTATTTCTCTTGTTATTATTATTATTATTATTATTATTTATTTACTTATTTGTTTATTTTTATTTACTTTTTTATTATTTATTTATTTATTTTTTAGATATTTTGAAAACTAAGAAGCATTTCTAGTTATTTCTTAATTTAAAGCCACAGAGAGCGGTGATACAAAAAGCACCTGCCAAACTTTTATAAGCGTTCTATCATGGTTTTTTTTCACGATACATAACAGATTTATTTTATTGTACCATAAGTCAAAAAGTAATCAATTTGAAATTTTCATTAAAATTACTAAAATTGTTTTAAAAAAATACAAAAAAAAAATCAATTAAATTAATAACAAATTAATTTCTATCAACATATGCAATATTTTCTTTATCTTTTAGGAAACATGATTAAATTTTTATTTTTTAATAAATTATTTATCTTTTATTTTATAATATAGATTTTATGATTATATAATGATGAAACTATCAAAAAAATTAACAATAATATGACCTAAAAACTATAGAAGATAATAATTTTGTATAATCTAACAATTTTTACGACTAATTAAAAAAATTAAAATGAGCACATCATCATAAATATATAAGACTAAAGCGTGAATGAGGTGCAGCTATATAATATGATGATATGTGCGTGAAAATTGCTTAATTTGAACTTATTAGGCGAGAAAGAAAAATTATATGCAGTAAATTAGTAAAATGCTCTTAAAAGGTTAAAAATATAATTAAAAATTTTAACGCTTTTTTCAATAAAGTATATTGGTTATATATAAGTTATGTAATAATTTCTTAGTTAAGTTCTATTAAAATAATAAAATAACAATTTGCTTTCTGATAAATAAGTAGTTGATTTTTTTTTTCTTGCGTATTTATTATTATATTATTATTTTTTAATTATAAGTAACGAGAATGGAATAATAATTTTAAAAACCAATATAAATAGTATATATTTATTTGCAACTTAAATTATTCCCAATTACCATGTTTAAAGGAATAGTCCAGAAGAAAACTTAAACATTTATTATCACAAAACACTTGATGGGACTTACATAAATAACTTTAGTTTTTGTCTCAAAACCCAACTGTAGCTCCGTAGCAGTGATCGTCAGAAAATTTCGATTTAAGCAACCCGCACAACATTTTTTTTTTACTAATTTTTGCATGTTTCTGACGTCATAAACATGAATAGTCACGCAAATGGCATACTTCACAGTATTTTCACGCTCTCTCGTGGGGCTACATTAACATTCTGGTAAAAATTACTATCAGTTTTGGAGATCCCATTTCTTGTTTATTCATTAAAAAGCACGTTGTTTTATGTGGTCTATGGCTTTAAATTATAAGCAGTATTTTTTTATATAATAAATAAATACCATATAGTATATTTATAAAAATTTAATATAATATAGTTATTATATAAATCTATGACTTGCATTAAGATTTTTTTACTGTTGTAAACTGTGATTTTTTTTATTTATATTTATTTATTATTATTATATATATATATATTTTTTTTTAACATAAGTAAACAATTTGATCTGATGATGATCTGATCACCGTGATTAGTGATTACTATTAGTTTGCAAAAATCAAAACAAATTACATAATGCATTATATATCGATTGAAAAACGGCACAAAGACTAAAGAATAAAAATCCATTTTATTCCATCTATTCGTGTTAACACATATTCATATCTATTTGTGTGATAAGTGTAAGCGGTAAAATTATTATTCCCATTAAAAACAAATATATTTTTAATTTTCTGGGTTAAGTTAAAGCAAATAAATAAAAATGTAAATGCACCTTAAAAAAAATCGAGAGTAAAAAACGATACTTTTTTTTTTCTTTTAATTTTTTTTTTTATGACAATGTCCTTTACCTTATAAATCAGTAATAAAATAACAAGTTTTAATGTGGCGTGGAAATTAGAGTAAAAAGTGCATTAAAATAAAACTTGAGGTAATAATATTATTATTGGTAATTGTAGCTGCAGGCCAGTCAACCTTGGTTTACATTTGCAAATGAATGAAATATATTTTATCTCAAAATCAAGATTATATTTATTATTTATATTATATATTATATTTACATTGCTCGCATTATTTAAATATCGAAATGTGGGATGATTTATCTGTAATTGAATCAAATTTTTTTTTTTTTTTTTTTTTTTTTTTTTTTTTTTTTTTTTTTTTTTTTACGGGGACGTAAGTTGTAACGTCTAGTTATAGCTTATATATATTTTTAAGTTGTTGCAACAATCAAAATAACAAAAAAAGTTATAAATACTACAACAATCTACAATAAATTTTGCAAGTGCAAAATATATTTTATATTTTTTAATTTTTTTTTGTTCTTGAGTATTTTAGTTTTCATTTTATTATCATTACTATCATTAGTTTCTGTTCTCTGTTTTTATGCTTGATAAAGCTGTAATATACTCATAGTTAATAAAAAATTAAATCTTATTTACGAAAAAAGTAATAATCTCTTAATCCCGTGTTATTTTAATACCATAAGTGAACAAACCGATAGCCGATAAGGTAAATACCTTGGCTTGTAATTGTTAAAAACAATTTTTTATTCAATAATAATATATATACAAGGTTAAATAGTTACCCCCATAAGTTAATTGCAACGCTAACTAACGTTTTGATTTTGATTTTCATGCAACAATTTGAAAAAAGATAACGAAAGAGGTAAAAGAGTTTTCACTTACTAGAGATAGCAGTTTATACGTGCTGTTCACAATGACACGTAAATTTATAAAATTAACTCTTACGCGAAGATACAAAAATCAATGTTATTTGGATTCATATGTATGTGCCCTTATAGTTAAAGTGTAACAACGACAGGGAGTAGAGAGTTAGTGTTATAGGTTTTGTTGAGTTGGAAAATTTTAAAATCCTATTCGAGGCTCTAAAAATCAGCTTCCTTTTGATAATACACCTGTATTCTATTTTCTATATCAAGTTAAATTTTAAAAAGCTATTTTATATTTAGTAATGATTTTAATGGTGGCTCTTAACTAAAATCGCAAGAAAAAAAAATTGGAAAACATGAAAAAAATAATTTAAAAATATGTAGTTTCAAATCTCCTAATTTTGAAAAATTATAAGGCTCTCAGTTTTGAAAGTATAAGATTTATATTCTTAAAACTATTATTTAAAAGTAAAAGTGGAATTTTTAAAATTATTATTTAATGTAAAACTAAATATAGCATTCCTTAAATTATTTAATAATTTGTAATATTTTTACTGTACTGCAGTGGCGCAGTTAAAAAAAAAAATGAAAATTGGCATGGCACACATATTTTATTACGGTTTCTTTTTTAAAAAAAAAAAAAAGTATTACAATAAAGAATTAAAATAAATAAGCGTTATCTGTATAATATAGTATTATGACATTTATGACCTATACACTATAAAAAATATATATACTGAAACATCAAAACAATAATTTTCTACTCAATTTATACATTAAAAACATTACATGCAATTTTACGACCCATATATAAGTACAAAATAATACATGAAACCTTGAGAATTTGAGATATATAAAAAAAATGAATGAAAAATGAGATAAAAACTTTTCATATGTATATATTGATCTTGAATATTATATACAGTTGCTATAATATTGCATCTAGACTTTTTTTTTAAACAGAGAAAGTGGTAAAAATGATAACCCTAAGGCAACATTAAGTTCACATAATATAATACATAACTAGTCTGAGAGTGGAGTGGCTGTTATTATATTATGATTATATATATATATATATATATATATATATATATATATATATATATATATAGTGAGGAACCCCACCCATATATTCAGGTCAACCTATAACAAAAATTGCTCCATACACGCCTTCTTATATATGTGTTATTTTTTATTATAGAGAGATAGACCATGATGTGTTGAATGTATAATGTAATACATTTTGAATACAAGAAAAATCAGCTTGTTTATTTAAATATACATTAATATAAACAAATATTAAGGAAATATTAACTGTGCAGTAATTATTGATAAATTTAGGAAAAATTGGGGAAGGAGCTCGTTAGGCTGAAAGGGACGCCGTGGTAGAGAAATAAGAAATATAATATAAGACTATACTATAATAAAAAGTGCGATATGATTCTTATACAGATACTATGTTGTTCGTAAACTAAACCCTGTTCTCTGCTCCTAAAATGACGACCAACTCAAATAGATTAAGCATTTTTTGATGAATAAAAAAAGTTTACGAACAACACTACGTATTTACGTACTGTAAGAATAAAATACTGATGACTACTATTTTAGTCATAAAACGTCGTTTTTTATACGAATAGTATTTGATATTAAACAACTATGAATAATTTCATTAAGGACTAATTTGAAAAATAGTGAAATTATATTATTAGGTACCGATGTGCACTTTTTATATAATAGAATTTGTTGTTACATAAATTAAAGTATATTACAGATTACTTGACCAGAAAAGGAAATGATTTCTATGACTATGATAGCTCAAAAACCTTTGGAAACCGCGTATAATATATAAAATGTATACCGTTTTTGTTTTCAATTTAAACTTTAGGTTCAATTAAAATTTAGACTTGTTATTCAAATTAACAAAAATATAAATAAAAAAATTATAATTATAATTTTACATTTTTTTAAATTTTTTTTTTATAAATAAGAAATAATTTAATAATTATTAACTATGTAAATATTTAATTTAATATAAAATTCAATTACAAAAATCATTTTAGTAAATTACTATTGCCCAGCTATTGCCCATCAGATTAAGTAAAATATTATAGGTCTGATCGTACTGCTTCAATGTATAGTAAGTTTAACACTACAGGTTTATATTTTTACAATATTTCCGATAAAACATACGCTATCGGTATGTAATTTAAATTTAAAATGAGTTGTAAAGAACAACCTATGAAATATTTAAACTTTAAAAAAAAATATATATATATATATAAAAATTAAATAATATTATATGATAATCTAAAAAATATTATAGGGTGTATCTGCGCGATAATGCGTTTGGACGCCATATTGGAGTAATGAATAACATTACTCAGCATATTATGACAAACTTGTTTTTTTTTTTGCTATTTCCTTTAAAAAATCGAATAAGTTTTGGTTATTTACATTTACTATTATTTTCTCACATACTTGAGATACTAATTCAACCTATATTAAAAATATCAATATGCTCTAAAAAATATTGCTAAAGTAGTTTAAAACTGCTAAAATGAGTCATTGTCCTATGCTATCCATGTTATTGAGTGATCCAACATGGCGTCGACTTTAATATGAATTCATAATACCCTATAGTTTAAAGATAGAGAAGAGATTTTGAATTACCTCTCTTTTTTTTAATTTTTATTTTACCTTGCTATAATCTTATGTAATATTATCTACCAATTGTCATGCGTTGACCTTAAAAAAAAAATCTTTCAAACTTCTTTGCGACTATAACTTTTTTTTTTTTTAATCATATAATTTGAGAAGTATAATTTTCAAAAGTGCACGTACGGTGTAAATTGTTTTATTTAACAATGGTTTCAAGGTTGATATGTGTTAATATAATAATAATAATAATAATAATAATAATAATAATAATAATGACACTTCATAATTAATTAGCTTAAGTTCAAGTAAAAAATCAATTTTTAATATAAGGTTGTCAAGGTGATATGGAATTATAATTAATGTATACATTTCTAATTTATTTAGTTTTTTTTTTTTTTTTTTTTTTTTTTTTGGCAGTTGCATTTGTTTATCTAACTTAAGTTTTCCTTTTATTTGTTTTCTTAATATTTATAATTTACTTAAATTTTATCCTTATAACATTTTGCATTTTTAAGCGTATAACAATGATTTATTTATACAACAAAATAAATATCTAAATTGTTTATTTAAATTTTTATCCTCACGTCACTTAAATCACTTTGCATCTTTAACTATACAATTCAACAATTAACTTCCTAATCAGTAAGACCTACATACTAACAAGAAGCATCTCATTCTAGGACTAAGTTTATTACACTCTATCTCTAGCACATGAAACAATTATTTATTTATATAACATAAAACAAATATTAAATATTTAAAAAAAAGTATTAAATTTTTAAATATATTTATCTTAATATAAATATTACAACATTAATTTTACATTAACAATTAAAATGTTATAAAATAATATATAACAAATAAATAACATTAGTTGTTTAAAAATATTAAACAGAGAGGATTCGTCCTGGCCTACCCCGAAAGGGATTATGGCGTCATGATATGTATGTATGTAAAAATATTAAATATATTAAAAAATTATGAGTTATAAATAACTTATAGTTATGTTTGCATAAATTTTGATATGAAATATATAAAAATCTTACTAAATATTCCATGTAAATTAAAAAAATATATATCCTTATTCACTAAAATATTATATATTGTAGTACTGACTGTACTGTGTTAAATTATTTGATATTGCAAGTAAAAACCTTTTTTTTTCCGTGATACGATTTAATACAACTCTTAAATTCTGGTGGGTCACTGGTTTGTATTATAATTATTTGACATTTTACTTCCAAACGGCCTCACGCTAATTTCAATATTTTTTTTCTTACTTTAAATCAGATAGTCAAGGGTCCTGAAATTTTTATCATGAGTAGTTGATGCCATTGACTTTTAACTTATATTAATAATTAAGAGAAAAACTTTCGAATGTCAGAGATACATACATGTCTTCTAGCAACAAATAAGCCATGGAAAATAATTCATATATTGGTAGCACGTATGATATAAAAATAGTAGATAATATCATCAAAACTAATGCTTCTATAGCTATTATACGTTATTTTCAATGAAAATTAAAGGAAATAAATCAAATAAAGTCGGAAACGTTTCTTCTTTTAATATTCGTGGAATACATATTGCGTAAAGCTTTTTATCATTCAGTAAGTTTATTTAGAAAATACTTCTTAGCACAATGTATGTACTATGTACTATTAAATTTTATAGTTATTGCTATGTATTACTCAATGGATTTTAATCAATTTATTATTCTAGCTTTGTATCCTAATACTTGTGCCTTTCTTAAACCCAGAAATAAATTACTTATGCAGCAAGAGCAAACTGTTATTAACGTTTGAATTGTAATTGATAGCATCGTACTATTTGTACTCATATCTGCTGAAAGTAATACAATGTATGTAATAAAAAAACAAAAATAACGTATGTTTTGTAATTAAATATAAAATATTATTTAACAATGAAGTTTACACACACACACACACACACACACACACACACACACACACACACACACACACACACACACACACACACACACACACACATATACACACACAGAGAGAGAGAGAGAGAGAGAGAGAGAGAGAGAGAGAGAGAGAGAGAGAGAGAGAGAGAGAGAGAGAGAGAGAGAGAGAGAGAGATTATAAAGTTAATTTTGTATTTATAAATGTTTAATCTTTTATGGAAATTGTAATTAAAATCAAATAAGGTCAAACAATGCACTTACATTATGCTTCATTTCAAAATTATGCATTTAAAAGTCGTTTTTAATTTATACTAAAGTCGATATTATAATACATATATGAATAATTTGAACTTTCGGTGTCATACAAGCATCTCATCTATTCATATATTGGTAACGTAATTTGAATGATTCAGAAACATGTTTTTTTGTTTGAAGTATTGCAGTTTTCACCGTTTAAAAAGTAAACTTTTAATATTATTTTTTTATTGTTGTTGATTGTATTTACATTTATAACATTGACAACTTAAAACAAAATGATTAATTATACATTTAGATTAGAACATTATTAATTAAAATATAAGATTTTAAAGTTCAAATAATTTGAAGGTTTTTGTTTTGTAATTTTAGTTGCTTTTGTTGAAATATATCGTTGCAGTGTTAAAATTATAAATATTTATTGATTTTATATAAATAGGCGTGAACGATGATATCGACACATCAATAAATAATTGTTTCGTTGTTTATTTCTTATGAACATTTTAAAATGTATCTAACATTTGTTTCTAACCTTGATGCAATTTTTTTTTTTTTTATTCTTTTAATTAATTTATAAACTATATACAGCTAATGGATAGGAATAGAAATCAAGGATTCCTACAGTTCTAGCACGATCTACCGCAATTATACTCTTTTTTTTTTTTTTTTTTTTTTTTTTTTTATTCTATCTATACCCAGACATGTTTAATTCAATAATATTACTGATAATATTTCTGGAATAAATAATAGGTGTATAATAAAAAAAAAAAATGAACGTAAATTGATAAATATATATTTTATTAGAAATACTTGTTGTATAAAAAAAAAATCATTATCTGCAACGCTTAATTTTCAAATGGCATTACATTTATTAGATTTTGACAGTTTTTTACACGCAGTTATTATTTTATTATGCCTTTTTAAAAATTGTTATTTTGCATATCCTGCTAACTTATACGTATATATGATAAGACTACCCTTAGCATTTTATAGTATTGGCATCTGAATTTTATCGTTTCTCGTCACAAAACTTAAAATATATATATATATATATATTATATATATAGGCAAAAATATTTTTTATACTCCAAAAAATCTGAGCACAAAAAAATACATACAGAAAAATTAATTAAACTTAAGTGTAATGAAAAAATTGATTTGTTTCAGAAAATTGATCCCTCAGAAATGTAGTTCTTTTATCGTAAGACTGATTTTTTTTTTTTTTTTTTAATCACAAAAAATAATTAAAAATATATATATTAATATATACCTTAGTTGTGCCATTTTTTTATCATAATGCTTTACTAATGCAAGTAACATGTAACATTAAAATTTAACATTCACTTCTATGGTAATTCATGCACTATCAAAAAAAAAAAAAAAAAAAAAATCACAAAATTTTTATCTTCCTGAAAGTGTTGATGTAAAGTTTAAAGATATCGAAGGTCAAAAATAAAAAGAGAGAAAAAGAGTTTGATTTATTACATTGTTACATAATTTTGCGACACCCGCGTGAAATATGGAGCTTGTTTGAGCTTTCAAATTGTTCTAGATTTTTACATAACGATCGACCTTTGCATATTATGTTGTGTATAGTACTTCCTACATCTAGAGTTGTGTAGGTGACTGAACTCTATATCTTAATATTTTATTTGTATGTCATAAAAATATAGTGTATAATAATAATTGAAAAATTGTATTCAATAAATTTTCTATTGTTATATAAACTTATACGTAAAGTGACTGACAGATAATTTATATGTCATAATAAATGCTTTAACAGTTATAGTCAAATGTAAGTTTACGGAAATGGATTTTTGTTTTAAATGGAAAATGTCAAATGGTTTTGAAAGGTCTAATTACTAATTAGGACCCAAGATAAAATAAATATAATAATCTGAAATACCTCGATTTTTTTTTTATTATTATTATTAAATAATTATTTATATGATTTGCTTTAGACGTAAACACCTTGAACAATAAACCTGCCTAATTTCCTAAAATACCCAAATATCAACCTTATTTTGGCCGCAGTCATTGATTTCTTATTTATTTTCCATTTACAAAATGTCAGTTGCGGGTTTACTACGTCACAGCTCGCCTGGTCCATGCGCGCGGAAACAGGCGAGCTGTGACGTAGTAAACCCGCAACTGACATTTTGTAAATGGAAAATAAATTAGAAATCAATGATTCTGGCCAAAATAATGTAGATATTTGGGTATGTTAGGATATTAGGCAAGTTTTTTTGTTCAAGGTGTTCTACGCCTTTTACAATTTTTAGAGCACTGAATTTACGTATTTTTAATTATTTGTACCAGTTAAAAAAAAAAAAAAAAAGTGAGAAAAATTATCTGCAAATACTTTTATTTATGGTATCATCATTATGTCAATATGATGTGCAAATTATTAATTTTTAAAATGGAAAAAGAATAGTAAAATTGATTTTAGAATTCTGAAAAAATAATTTAATTATGATCATTAAAAAAATTAAGTTGTCAGACTATATGCATTGTTTTTTTAATCTATTCTTCTTATGTGTTAAGAATTTACCTTTTGCTTTTATTAAAAGATTATAGTTTTTTTTTTAAGAATAAAGAGAAAAAAGTAAAAGAAAGAATTTCATTTTTATTATTATTATGACATGTTTTAATTTTTAATTACCCTTTGGGGGAGGGGAAAAAAGTCCAATATATGTGGTGTACCTTTTTAACGCTCTTGAGGAAGGTGAATTTTTTTAACCTCCACTTTTTATGACATTTTTAAAAAGAGCGTTACAAATTTTTGAGGCGCTATTTTTTCTTAGAACGATTAAAGCATGGGAAGTATTTTTAATTAATTTTTGAAAATCGACCTAAAAAGCCTGTGACGTCATCAATCAGGCATTTATTTCGAAAAGTATTGACCGTAGAAGGTTCATTGGTCAGTTTTTTGTAATCCTGAGAACGAGCTGATTTTATTAAACTGGCTACTGAACCTCGAACGATTAGTATTTGCTCAGAAAAAAGTGGACTGATGACGTCACAGGCTTTCTAGGTCGATTTTCAAAAATTAATTAAAAATACTTCGCATGCTCCAATCGTCCTAAGAAAAATTAGCGCCTCAAATTTTTTTAAAGCTCTTTCCAAAAATATCATAAACTCAAAAACAAAATTTTCAATTCACCTTCCTCATTATATGAATCTTATTTACTTTGAAGTTTTATTGTTTCTATTTATTATTATTATTACTATGCCTTCTCCCCACCCCGCCCCCTTTTATTAAAAAAGTTAATACTAAAAAGTTTGTAACTGCAGTTGAAGTTAATACAATTAAAATGTTTGCAAACCTCCCAATCCCAATTATTAGATATTTAAATATTTTGATTTGTTTTAATGAAAGGCATCACAGTGCGGAAAATGCAATTTCACATTTTCCTTCATATATGATACTTTTAATCTTATAGCTATCCTCAGTGAATATCCAGCCTTATATACAAGATTTAATACCTTAAATTTATGCTTATGAGCATTCAATAAACATTAAACATAAATAATAAGAAATGATTCAATTTATAAAAATTGCTTAATTCAATTAAGTTCAGAATGTTAATAAACTTCTGCAAATATTTATTTAAATAATAATTACGTAATTTTATTTCTAGTTTTGGGTGATATATAGTAATATTTCTAAAAATTGCCAAATTTTAATAAATTTATAGGAAAATATATGTATAGCAAAAAAAGGACATAAAAAAAAGTGGTCTTCTAAAAGGAGCTACCTGAATTGCCCCTCCTATTCAGAGAAGTTAACTAGATCAATGAATAAAAAATTTAGGACAAATCTCGGCGAGAGACATAAAATACACTGAGAAAAATATTAGAAAAATATTTAAAACACTTTATCGTGAATATAAATTAAAAATCAATCTTAATTACTTCTATCCTGCGAAAAAAAAGGGGGGTAAAAAAAATGTCAACTGAAGGTTTTTGTCTCTAGAATTATAGGCAATTTAGAAATGATTGTCAATAAAATATTTACAAATATATACAGTTCAATTATATAACTATACAATCATTAATCACATTATACATTATTATTATTTTTATTTTAATACGAAAATTATTCGGGTTATATTTCTAAGCTCAAGGATGATAATAATTAATAAATGATAGTTTTGTAAAAATACGAAAGCATTTTATATTCACCTCATAATCATAAAATGTGAATATCAAATTTTAATTTTGCATATCAAAATATTTAAGAAAGGAGGTATACAAATATTTTACAATGTACATACCAAATTATTGATTTTTTTCTTTTTAGTTATAGCATTATAAATTACATTGTTGTAGCAAATCATATAAAACTTCAAATTTTCATCTTAATAAATGTATAGTAGGAAGATTAAAACGAAACAATCCAAAAGAAAAAAAAAAGTTACAAAATGTAAACCATCACGGTGACAGGGCTAATTAAATTGAATAATTTGCTTGAGTTGAAAATTAATAACAATTTACGTATACAAGCCCAATTAAATACCTTCTAAACATAAAAAAATATAAATTTCAATATTTTATGTTATTATAATGTTAGTAATTTTTTATATTGTTACAATATAACATAAAATAAATAATATCAAAATTTGATATCAAAAATATACTTACTCTAAATAAAATTATAAGTTTTTTTTAAATTTTTAATTATTTACTTTATTTAAAAAATTTTACATTTAATTAAAAACAAGTAATTAATGAAACTTAAATTTTACATTCACGTATTCTCGCACCAAAATAGATGGCATATTTATCCAAATACGAAAGATGAACAATGAAAACGCTAGCTGAGTGAAATAATAAATAAATTGTTTGTTAGTTCAAATTCCAAGTATGATTTTTTTTTTTTTTTTACTATAAATCTCATATGCAAATAATTCTTATAATATAGGTCTTGAGATATATTTCATTTTAAAAGTTTGATAAAATATAAACTTTATTATCTATTGCCAATCATGAAATAAGGATCATATTTATATTAAAACAGAACTATTTAAAAAATAAATTTTACAATCTTAAACCGTCTTTGCTATACACTTTTAATATAAGTAAATGACTTATAGAACCATATCACCTTGATGAAATATATATATAATATATATATATATATATAAAAACGCGTCTCTGTGTTACCTTATATGTAAATAGCATGTATTTACAGTTACTCGATCAGAAATGGAATAATGATTTATGTAATTTCTGTTACATGCATGAGTACATATAAATATTTTAATACTTTACAGCGTTTATATTAATCACTATATTATGATGAATGCATTCTGATCTGACTCCATGCTAATAATATTAATATTCTTTAACTGCGATTTAATGCTTGTTACCGATGATGACGTATAACCAATCAAATGTGACCACTAATTAAATGTGATGAAGGACCCCTTATTTCTTTTAGCATTACGGTATCATTTTTTTTAATAAATTATTTTTGATAAATCTACTGCATTTAGCAACGAGATATTTGTATGAGCACTACTTGTACGCATTGTTATGATAATATTATACCATTTAAAGTAAGCACAAATTTTCTCATAAATATAGCAGCTCAAATTTAGTGCAATTTTTTTAATAGTAAAATATATTATCATTATCTATATAATAATGTGTACTATACATGTTTTAAAGGTTAAAAAAAAAAAAAAAAAAAAAAAAAAAAAAAAAAAAAAAAAAAAAAAAAAAAAAAAAACGAAGGTATAAGAAGCAATTTTAATAAATTGCTAGTAGTAGTATAAATTTTACTTTTAATGCCATAAAGATGACAAGACAAATGAAGTGTATAACATAATTGTAAAGTGTAATGTTACTATAAACAACCTAAAGTATAAAACTCACTAACACAACACCATCTGTAATACATCCATTTAACTTTTGACACCGCTCACAAAATATACAAGCAATTCAAAAAAAAACTATCTATACATCTAATAAACATAATATTCACGACTAAAGCTAAAACTATTAATAAAATCAACCTGTTTAATCTTAATTTCTTACAGTGTATTAGAATATTATATAATATTTAGAATAAATTATTAAAAAAAAAAAAATCCAGGACATTATTGATTAAGTCACATAATATTACTTTTGCAAATCTTTCGCTTTAGGGCTGGGTTGGGTGTTATATTAGTAGTGGTATAGAGGAAGGTAGTGAAAGTATATTATAAGCCACCCTGAATATTTAAAGAAAAAAAAAACCTGCTATCAGCTGAGCAACCAGTATATATACCGAAGTGGTTGCTGTCAACATTACAGTTTAACTCAAGTTAAGCATTCTTCAATACATCAACATGTACAAGGTAGGCTTTTATCATTTTATTGATAACAACTACTATAGAAAAATAATACATGACTTAAATAATTTTAATTGTAATAAATTTATAGTGATCCGATCTTCTTTTTTTTTTTTTTTTTTTTTTGTAAGACACGTTTTGTTAATTTTACAATTTTTACTAATTTTTGAACATATTAATTAAAAAATTTGTATGTTTACTATCAGTTTTATCAGCAATATTATCAGTTATGGATTAGCAATTACTAATTAAATATTTTAGGTAAATGTACTTTAATTTAATTTAATTAAAATCAACTTTTTTTTTTTTTTTTATATTTATTAAATAATTTTGATTACATAAAATTACAAAATTAATTTAGAAATTGTCTTTGGTCATGTGGATTTGTCTAGTTCAGAACAAAATGATTCGAGTAAATGGGACTGTAATAACGTTCGATATAATATATATACACATAACAAAAATTAAGGTTAATTGATTTAGGAAATTATCCTAAATTTATGTAGGGATAACTTCAAGTCTAATAATTATAATTAATAGGAACCAAATTCAATTTTCATTCCATAAGATTCATTTACAATACGATGATTATAATAAAATATAATTGCAAAATTGGGGGGGGGGGGGCACCTCTACCTTCCCAATTATAATTAAAGTTTAATATTTTTAAAACTAACATTATTTTCAAAAATAACTCAAAATTTTTATTTTCTTAAAATTTCAGTTCGTCGTACTCGCTACCCTCGTGGCTGCTGCCAATGCTGGACTTATTGGAGCTGGTTATGCTGCACCCGCATATGCTGCATCCGCATATGCTGCCCCAGCTGCTTATGCTGCTCCCTCTGTAGCCTCTATCGGCCAGAACACCTACCGTAACTTTGGAAACACCCAACAAGTGTCCACCTACAGCAAGGCCCTCGATACCCCTTACTCCTCCGTCCGTAAGACCGACGTCCGTGTCTCCAACGATGCCGTAGCTTATGCCGCTGCCCCCGTTGCCCATGCCGCTTATGCCGCCCCAGCTTATGCCCAAGCTGCCTATGCTGCCCCCGCTTATGCTGCCGCCCCCGTAGCTGCTCGTCTTGGAGTTGCCTACTCCGCTGCCCCCGCCGTCGCCACCATGAACTTCGCTGGATACGGAATCTCTTATGCTTACTAATTTCGTTATTATTTATTTATCTGAAAGTTTCTGTGAAATTTTCTACTTCATGTCTCACTGATGTACATATATTTTTCTATCTGTTTCATTCAAAATTTATGTTTAAAAAGAACATTCTTATTTATTGTAAAATAAAATAAAATTTACAAGCAAAATTTTGATTTTATTTTCACTTTTTTCATAAAATTTTTTCAACCTTAGAGTTTATGATGCAACAATATTATTGAATAATATTATCTTTTAGAATATAGAAAATTATAGCATTACTAGAAAATCTGTATATTATACTTCTTATTTGGAATTGAAGTAACAGTTTTTAAGTTACATTTTCATTATTTTAAATAAATGAGATAAAAATAATAATTCTACATAAAATTTAAGATAAAACTTCAAGCTTATGGAAATTAAAAATAATATTGTAAAGTAATATAAAATAATTATAAAATTTTTCATACAATAAATAAAATTGCATCATATTAAATTATAAAATAAAAATTACTGGAGGGTCTATTAAACCTTGACTTGATTTTCCGACCGGATTCTCGCTATTTTTTTTTAAGGCGTGGTCCATGACATAAGGTTGTGCAGGCGGCAATATGTTTTTAAAGAAATATCTAAAACTAGGTCGATCTTTTCAAGTTAAATAAAATTGCTTTCTCTATCTAAAGAAAAAATAAAATTGGAGGAAGTTTGTCTAATTTGACATAAGGTCAATTTCACTTGTAATATACGTAGTAATTTGAACTATTTTATTCATTATATTTATGATTTATACCTACCTTACCTATATTACGTGTGTGTATAATTGCATAATATTTTAAAATTCTATTGTTTGTTAAATTAATATTATATATTTTTTAATTAAATTATGTTTCTAAATTGTGTAGGATTAATGTGCTAAACGAAAAGATAATATTTTCAACACTTAAGTTATAATTAAATTTGAATGGAAAGATCTCTTGATTAATGTTGAATTTTGAAACTTTATAATAACAATTTAAAACTTTTTTTTTTTTTTTTTTCAATTGGTTTTTGATACGATAAAATAGTTCATCAAATCACAAACATATTATGTAAAGATGATATTATTATCCTTTACTGTTGCTTGAAATTTATTAAGATCATTATTTTTATTATGCATCGTAAGGACGTGTTCACAGGGTGCAATATTTGCGATTTGCATCAAATTTTTTACATGGTTTCTATTACTGAACATTTAATTGTCAAACATTCAAATTTATACTGCACAGTGAGATTGTTATATGGTTAAGAGTTAAGAGTATGAAAAGTGCATTATAAATGAATGAATGAATGAATGAATGAATGAATGAATGAATGAATGAATGAATGAATGAATGAATGAATGAATGAATGAATGAATGAATGAATGAATGAATGAATGAATGAATGAATGAATGAATGAATGAATGAATGAATGAATGAATGAATGAATGAATGAATGAATGAATGAATGAATGAATGAATGAATGAATGAATGAATGAATGAATGAATGAATGAATGAATGAATGAATGAACCTCTGACGTAGAATCCCGTGTTCACAGAAAAAATGATATATATATATTTAATTATTTTATTACTTGGCTAACTTGGTTAAGTTACTAAGTACCGCATATACTTGAAAGTATGAAGTACTGTACAGATACAAAATAAAAATAAGATCGTTATGAGAGCACAAACATACAATATAAAATTATTTGAGTTGCTAAAAAGAAAGTAAAAATTTGACCTGTGCACATTAGCTTGGGGGCAGCGGCGAACACAAAGAATTTAAACTTGTGCAAAGAAATACCTAGCCCCTTATTTTATATATATAGTCTAATTGATAAATAGATTATTATTATACTGAGATTGCAATTATGACAAGCGAGAGAAATTACTTTTTAGGTAATGCTGGTTAGCATGATAAAGGGTTAACATTGGTGAGAACTATAATACACTATAGTATTCGTAATACAGATTAGGTACTTTAAATTTATTATATTTGTATCCTCAAAGAATTAAACCTAGTTTGCATCACTGTCTCTCTCTCTCTCTCTCTCTCTCTCTCTCTCTCTGTGTCTGTCTCTGTCTCTCCCTACGTGCCTTCCCATTTTTTTCACTTCTCTTTTGGGCTTTTTATTTTAAATAAATTATCCTCAAACCATGGCAGCTAATATGTTAATATGTAAGATTGTTACTATCTGTTTCGTTATTCATTTTTTTTCTTTTTTCTTTTTAAACGTACGTTACATTAAAAAAGTTTATTTTCTCGTTTATGTGATTCTTTTATTTTCTTTTTCGATTGGTTAACTTTATATATTTTGCTACAATGTTTTTTTTTTCTAGACATAATTCTATCAAATTTCATTCTATCATAATTCCTACCAAAAAGATCATGCGTTACCATGCTTATTGATATGCTTGATAACTGGGTTTTTAATTTGACTTCTAAGAAATGTAAACAAATTGACGTAATCAATCTTGACTCGGCTAACTGTAAGGCCTTTGATTCTGTGTCCCATAATCGATTGCTGTCTAAACTCTGGTGCTATAAAGTACGAAGCAGTAACTTAGAATGGATTAAATCCTTTCTTACTGACAGGACCCAGAAAGTTGTCTACAGAGGCGCGTCCTCTACCTCTGTAAGGGTTACATCAGGGGTTTGCCAGGGGTCAGTTATACTGGGTCCAGAAGCGCGGCTATACGTATTACGTACAGCTTATCTTTCTCTTGTTCGCCCTGTTTTGTTGTATGCCATTCCTGCGTGGCACCCAACTTCGGCGCAAAATCTAAACAGTTTGGAGAGTGTACAAAATAGACCTACGCGTCTGATACTTGGTAAAGATGAGCTTTACTATAATAACGGCGTTAAATTTAGACATGAAAGTATGTGCGTAATAATATGTGTAAAATACCATGCATTAATAGTTACTTCATACTTGTATAGGCAGGATGTTGTATACTTGCATAAATGTATACTTGGTATGATCGATTTGCCTGTATATCTCAGCTAATAGGGTCGCTATTAGATCTAAATCCACCAGATTGCGAAATAGCGACTCTACTGAGTTTATTGTACCTAGAATCAATGTCAACTATTATAATGATTCGTTTTTTCCTAGAAGTGTTGGTTTATATAATAAAATAAATTGTAACATGAAAGATATGTCAGCAGCTTTGTTTCAAAAACATGTGTAATGTCTAATTCGTTGTATTTTTACCTTTTTATTTTATTTTTTTATTACTTTTATGGATAACTAACTTGATGGGCTTTGCCTTTTTAGTTATCCTTTTAAGCAATTTCAATGTTTTGTTGACATGACTGTGTATTGTCTGTAAAATTTCCTTGCTCAATAAATCAATATTATTATTATTATTATAAAAAAAAAAATGGACAGAAAGCACAAAAGCCCATTGTCTTAAAAATATTAATTATCTTTCATGGTAATATCATGTAATAAAAAAATAAAACAATTTATTATTGATATTAAAATAGTAAGCAAGTATATCGATATTAAGAAATTCAATATCCCAAAAAACATCGATGCTAAAATATCGACAGCTCTAATTTTAATTCACAAGTCCACACATAATCGTGAAATATAGATGACGATAGGAAATAAACTATTTATGCTCTTGTGAGCTTATTTAAGTATAATATATTTTTATGTAATTTAAACATATTTTTACACTACGTAGATATACGTGTATATTATTTAACATTAAAAAAAATTGGGTACTGAATTTGAAGAAAAACATATTTTGACAAATATTAAGGTACTACTTTAGGGTAGCAATGTTGTCGTAAAATTTAATTTAATATCACTTTTTAGGTTCATAATGAACCAAGGAACAATTCTCTATACTCCAAAAAGTTTCGGCTCAAATAAAATCTTCCGCAAATTAGCATTAAAAGTCGTTGGGATACGCCCCCTTTAACACGCAAAACATACAAAACTTCAAGCTCCCCGTGTGCAAAATTTTTCTTAACCAACTTCTAAACAAAAAATACTAGTGTGTTCTATAGATCAAGTTTTAATGAATTTGACTTTTTAAACGATTTTTACGAGACATTTCTAGAGAAAAAAATTAATGAAGATTGCATATTCACATTAACATGGGTCAACTTGCGGTAATTTTTTTCTCGGCAGATTCGTTCTAGAAAAATCGGAAAAATCATTTTTCATTAAAAATCAACACGAAAAACAAGCTAGTATTTTTTTTAACCGCTGAAAAAAATTTGAAGTTGTTCAAAATTAGGGTCCAAATATAGATTCATTAGCATTAGGGGGCGGGACATTTGCGATACTTTGACGCTCTGTTGCGACGAGAGTTTTTAAGATAGAATTTTTTTGATTTCATTTTTGGGTACACCAGCCTTAACTTAATTTAAAGTCATAATAAAAAATTTTCACTCCTACCCTAAAGTAGTACCTTAAGCTGCAATTATTTCTATTTCAGTAATTTTATTATGTCTCAATATCACCCAATAAAATTTACACCATATTTTCGTATTCCATTGTACTGACCGATTCACAGCCCTCTCTGATATGTAACTTACAGAAACCAGGCGAAGAACAGGGATTTTCTTTACGCGAATTAAACATATGATAATTAGTTATTTTATTTATAATTGTATCTAATAAAAAAATTATTTTATTTAAATATTATTATTGTTAAAATAATTTTATAATATATTTAATTTCCTATATATTATATTATGTTGTTACGATATATTTATATATATATATATATATATATATATATATATATATATATATATATATATATATATATATATATATATATATATATATATATATATATATATATAAATTTTATATTTTATTCCCCATTCACATGAAATTTATTCCTTTAATACAGTTTACTTTTAAAATTAAATAGTTATATACAATTAAAAAAATCAGTGGAATTAAAAGTTAAATGTAATGCAGTGTAACGAATGTAAATGTTACGTTTCAACGAATTTATAGTGTTACATAATTATATATGTGTAATGTAACTGTAAAATAACAGTGACTAACAAATAAAATAAATAAATCACCTCCCTTACTTAGTAAAAAAAAAAAAAAAAAAAAAGATTTATTAATCAATTTAAAACGTAAAAAAAAACTAAAAAAAAAATAATAATACACTTTGTTATTTTCAAAAAAAAGGTTACTGTTTTACTAGTATGCTGTTTGTAAATCCAAGGTCCATATATAAGAGGTTAGATGCTCCGGAAAAAGTTTTGGCCTAGGTCGCACAGCTTAAAGGAATTCACCAAAGACGTCATATCACCGGGTGTATTTTTATTCATCTTATCAGTGGCGTAACTGGTGAACGCTGGTGAACGGCATCGTATATTGGCTTAGAATCAAGTACATCCATCACAAAATAAAATCAACTGCGCGAGTTTTGTGCTGCGCTCAACCTCTTTATTATAATTTGGACCTTGTTGTAAACCCTGTTTTCTCCTACTATAAAATGGCAATCAACTATGATTATTCAAAACATCAAATGTAATGCACTTTTTTTTTTTTTTTTTTTTTTTTTTTTTTTAGCAAGAAAGTAGTACTGTTGTTTGTAAACCCTGTTTTCTTGCACCAAAAAATGCGCATTCCATTTGATGGACTATAGTTGATCATCATTTATATTATAGTGTTTACGAACAACATTATAAAATAATAATACCATGGATCAAGCATGAGCTTAGTGTTGGTGTTATAAATGGAAGAAAAAGCAAAAAATTATAATCATAAAAAAAATATATAATAATAATAATAAAATCATGCGTATTACTCATTATTATACATGATATTAAAATAACTCTCTCTCTCTCTCTCTCTCTCTTGCTCAAAGGGTCGAGACACTTCAGGTTAAGAAAGCTCTAGTAAAAAAAGGTAATAGTATTACGTCAACCCACGCCCCAGGTTAAAATCTCTCACTCAACTCAAACTATTGCCTGTGTGTTTTAAAAACGATCACGTCACTCTAGATATTCGTAATAATACATCATTAATTTTATTACACATTTGCTAACGTTTTTCTTAATTGGAATTTTTTTGTTTTTATAATATTATTTTAAAAATGTTATATTTTAACTTTAAAAAAAAATGAATAATTTAATATTTCAATTTTTGAAATTTATAATTTGAACTTTTAAATTATTTACTTTAATTACGTAATTAGTTAAGGATGATTATATAATTGGATAACTTAATATAGTACACTTTCTATAACGTTAAAGCATTCACTCTTATTTTTGCTTAATGACAATATCATTATTTATATGGAGATTTAATTATGGCATTAAACTATTTGCATAATGTTAATCTTTAATATTACAGAGCAATGCCTTGATGTGTAGTAGTCTAGCAGTTATCAGTGAGGCTCGCGGGATATGCTTTATAAGTAGGATTTCCTATAGACCGGTTGCACTCATATTTAAGAGCCGCCATTTAGTTAGTCAGGAGTTCATAGGCCAGCATAGGATAAACTTTATTTTTATTTTTTTACTAGTAAACTAAGCTTCAAACCTCAATCAAAACCTTATTTCTAGCTCCTAATAAGATCGAAGAATATGAGAAAAATTCATTCAGTTGAAATAAACTCTTTTTATTTGAAAAATTAGGAGAAATGATGTTTCCCCTATGCTCATTAAGCACCACAAACATGGCGACGTAGCGCAAGGATGTGCAAAGGGGTCTATAATTTCCTATCTTTTATAACATTACGGGACCATGTTTTTAGCTCTTATTGTTGTAGGTAAACAAAAGGTCCACGTAATAAAGGTTTTGCCTGTGTGCAGCTGAAGCATAGGCAGTACTTTTTTTTTCCGCAGACTTTTTTTTTCAGAAATTCCATGTATGAACTGCTGCACCGAGACTGGATATATTTAACTAAAGGATACTAAACTTACTTTTACTTTTGGGAAATTCTGAAAATTTTCCAACTGGTAACCTCCATTATTGATGGAGATTACGGGAGTAGCGAGCTATTATATAGCCACTTAAACAAGCACCGTGGAAAAGGTCGTGTCCACCCCCCCCCCCCCCTCACACGCACAATGTAAATTTTGTTTGGTATTTAAAATTATCATTTATTATTATTATTATTATTTTGAAAACTAATTAAAAAAATGTTTATAATTTATATTTAGAAACAAGTCTTATGTGCTTTTTTTTTTAGACATTTAAAAAAAAAAGGTGACAAACTCTTTTCGATGCGGTAACATGAATACATCAAACTTTTATACTATATTATAAATATAGAGTTAAGGGTTCTCTTCAGTTCGCTTGTATCTCGAAATCTAAAAAGGAAAGTTCCTAATTTTTTGATGCCATTTTAAAGTTAATGGTAACAGCTACTTTTGATAAAAATTTCAGCACCCGTGACCAACAGATAAGAGAGAAATTAATTATTGAAATTAACATGGGCTCTTATGGGACTAAAACTTCAAAAAAATTGTAATTCAAAATCTAGCATGGTGACCTTCCAAAATTTTTACATTTTTTAAGATATCTTACCCTAATCTATCACTGTGTTAAATTTCAGATTTTTCCTCCTTTACAACTTTTTAGTCAAATCCTGCAGTAGCTGACTTCCCACCTTAAGAATATGACCCTATATTTTTGTATGTATATAACATTAGCAATAAAATCTTGCAAAATAAGTGGTGTTATTAAGGGTAGTTCTCAAACTCATCCCTTCCTTCTTGGCTGTACGATAGAAATAATTTATTTCCTTGAATGAGATTTAGTATATTATATGTAAATACTATGTATGTTATTGAATAATGCATAGTATATTAATCTGTTCTATTATAAGAGAGAGGCAAAATAACAAAATAAGCTTGTCTATAAATATTTATAAAAATTAATTTAATGTATATTTAAATTCTTGGTATTAACGCAACTAAAAAAAGTTCTGCAATATTCTTGCTTTTTCAATTGATTTTAAAGTCCAGATTTTTATTTGATATAACCGTAATAAGTAGGGCAGAAACGAGCTTCAAATTTAATAATTAATTAAAATTAACCTCCTGTACGTTGTGAATAAATTTATATAAAATTTATACATAAAAAAAATAAACAAATATAAATAAAACAATTAGTAATAAAATTTTAAATTAAAATAATATAAAAAATATAAATATAAATAAAAATATAAATTTTAATTATTAAATATATAATAATATAATAACAAAATTAAGAATTACATTTACGTAATCCTGCATAATAACTTTAAATTCTATAATAAACAGAATTTTTTAATTGTAGTAATAATGCAACTAAATACTTTGCATGATGGAGAAAACACAAAATTTATAAATAAATTTTGTGTTGTATGTTGTCTCCATCATGCAAAATTTTAATCTATACAAATTTTCATTCCTAAATTTTCCTTTTAATTTTAACGAGCATTTTGTGGCTCTTTTCTGATGTTCACTGGGCCATTTTTTTCCTCCTTTCATTATATAGATACATCTTACATTACCAATAAGGTTTAAATTCCATAAAAAAATATAAAAGATATATAATTGCATTTATAATAGATATAATCTCAAATCCTAGACCAAAAAAAATTACTAATCAATTATTATTATTTATTTATTTAATAAAACATAATGAAAGTGGATGCACTACCAATACAGACAAAAATAAAAGTATCAAGTTTTGATGTTACATAAATGTTATTGACTATATAGTAAAGGAACAACGGTTTTAAGGCCAACTATAAGCGATTTCGGTCACATCCGCTTCCGTTTCTACTTACTACGCATGCGCAGTAAGTCGAAACAGAAGCGGATGTGAGCGAAATTGCTTAGTCAGCTTCAAAACAGTTGTTCCTGTATCATTCATAAGCTATCTTAATGCTACTTCATAAAAAAGGCTAAAATGATGATAATGCAATAATAATTAAAGTTTTTTTTTTTTTTTTTTTTTTTTTTTTTTTTTTTTTTTTTTGCGTGGACCTACTTGCTATAGTATAAATTTAAGTATAAAATAATACATGACCTTTCTACTAATAAAACTATTCACTTTTATTATATATCAGTAAAAATGACAGCGCATAATTTAATACATCAATAATCAATCTATACAACCATACTATACTATAAGGTATAGATATAATTTGTCTTAAATTTCACTGCCTTCGCCATTCAATCAAATATTATATTATTATGAACTTTATAAGTACCTACGCCCACATTAAGAGGGAAAGTTCAATCATTTATAATATCATATTATATATATGTGAGTTGTTACTATATAACCTAAGTTAAAAAGTATAACTTGTTAATGATTTAATCGTGATATTATTATAAAAGAAAATATTTGATATGATTTGTTACATATGTATATAGTGTCATATTTCATTATGTTTTAATGATTATGTTTTATCGTTTGCTTGAATGGAGGTTTTCGGTTGGGTGTGCGGGAAAAACTTTGTGTTCCTTAATTTTATATCCTTTAGCATTATACGAGACAAGGTTTTGAGCGATTTTTATGAGGAAACTAGTACACCGAGGCAGGGAATATTTGAATAAGGGAAAATTTTACGTGTTTTAAGATAATGGAAAGTATTAGAAAATTTTGCTTCACCAATAACTTACATTTTATATATATATATACTGTATACAGTATTTATGTATAATATATTATTTAAATATTTGTTAAATGTTGTGTACACCCTGGCCAAAACAATAATGATGTTCGTAAACCCTGTTCTCTTGCACCAAAAAATGCGCATTCCATATGAATAACCATAGGCGATCGTCATTTTTGGTGCAAAGAACAGGGTTTACGAACAGCATTATTAATATCAGAGAGATATTTTCAACCAGATGCAACCACTTTTTTTTTTAAAAACAATTTCCCCCAGATAAGCACCATTTTTAGAGGTGATTAATTAATGTAATAGCAATATTGAAGTTAAAGAGGAATTTCAGGGGTTACAATGAAATGAGGCTTCTTCAATGTTAAATAATGAAAAGAACTGAACATGAATTAACATATATATGATGACCCAACGCCCTTCTGTAGCTCCGCAAAATCGTGATCATCCTTCGATATATGCAACTCGTCCCGTATTTTTTCGTCATAGATACGGCTTTACATATTATAGACAAAGTTGTATAACAGGTTGCATATATCGCAAGATGAACGCAAGTTTGAGGGTCTATCATGGGGCTACGGAAGGCCTTTCCAGCATCATATATATGAATCAATGAACACTTCATTTCATTATACGTTGAAAAAGCTATGTTGTAACCCATGAATTTTCCCTTTAATACCGATAAGAATAATTATAATAACTTGTTTCGAATCCGAAACAAAAAAAGTGTTTCCGGTTGTAATAACCTCTCATCGTATTTTGACAATGATTATATTGTAACTCAAATTTAATTTTATTTATTATTTTCTAACAATTAAGAAAAGCTAATAAAATCCATTTTAAAGATATCACGTTAACTTATTGATATAATAATAGCAAAATTAGGATCTTATTTTATTGCATATCTCAAAATCTAGACCTTTATATTTTTTATTTTAACAATATACATACAGTATTATTATTACTTTTGTATTAATGTATAAGTTGTATGCACATAACGTCATATTTAGTGCGCTTGGACGCCATACTAGAGTAACGAATAACATTACTCAGCACACTGACAAACTTCGTTTTTGGCTATTTTCTTTGTGAAATCTTTTTTTTTTTTTTTTTTTTTCGTCTTGTTCTTTTTCGTCATTGCTTTTCTTGCATACTTGAAATACTAATTCAACCTATTGACAACGATAATGCTCTCAAAAATATTGCTTTCATAGTATTTTTTAAACTGGCAAAATTACTAATTTTCATTTGCGGCCTATGTTTTTTAGTTATCTAACATTGCGTCGACTTTATCATAAATGAATTTTATATACCCTTATAGATTCCATTTTGCAAATAGTAAGTATGAATGCAAAGTTTTATTACTCATTATTCAGAACATAATTAATACTCATTCAAACATTACTTTAGCATATTCAGCCTTGATTTAACAATTAATCTTTTCTGCGTCGCTGATATTAATTGATCTAATTGTTACAACTAGTTACATCTCTAATGACCTTTAAATGCAGCAATATGCTTTGGTAATAGCTACCTTAAGCTTTCGAAATCATTTGGCAGTTAAAAAAATCTTAAATTTAAATATATTTTTAATATAAATATAATAATAATAAAAATTTAATTTATAAATAATAGTAAATTTTAAAATTTAAGTAATATTAGATTAGATTTTCTTTATTTAATTATTTTAATAATAATGTAATTTGTAAAAAATAACTAAAAATGTTTTATTATTAAATTGTTGAATTAATTGTTTTATACCTGCATGTATTTTTCACAGTACATTTCAGTTAATTAAAAGTATTAATTTATTACCTTAGAAATCTTATAATTGTACTGGATTAATAATAAATTAATAAAATTATTAGTAAGAAACCAAAATATAATCTTTTTAAACAGTTTTATTTTATATGAAAAAAATATATAATTTTTGAAAAATTTCGGGGTTTGCAAATTTAAATTATATTTGCATAAATAGGCCAAGAAAATTAATTTTGACCCTAAAAAAATTATCACAAGTCTGAATTTTTCAGGAATGATAGCTACTATGTTTTTTAGGTCTGAGCCAAAAGCTACACAATTTTACCCCTGTGCTTCATCCGCCATCTTGGAAAACATGGCGGCCAAAGGCGTTTTAGTAAATAATTTATTGCAACACCCCTAAATGTGACACAGCCAAAATAAAAACGGGGTTTGTTAGATAACAACACAAATTAATGATAAAAAAATTAAAATTTATAATTTCTTATTTAATTGGTACTTAAATTTTAATTTTAGTGTAGATGAAACATCGTTTGTCATAAAAACCGTGCATGAGATATAAAACTTATTTCTACAGTAGAAATCATAATTTGTAGAGCACTTGTAGTGCGAGCCGCCGCGCATTAGAGCAATGCGCGTGAGCCGCGCGGCTATTTATTAAACACGTTCACCTGTTTGAAAATGCGCCCTCGTCTACAGAAACTTAATTTACACTCAACAAACATTATATAACATTATATTTTTACGAATTTATGACAATAAAACATATTAATACAAAAATACTGAACTTGAAAATATGAAATGCTATTTACAGCAAACTGCAGTGTTCACAATGAAGTGAAAGAAATTAAAATTGAATATCTCCGTGAATTTTTGGTATATTTGGATAAAATCACCACCCACTGATAGGAAAATTGTACAAGTTTTTGTATCATGTCCATATAATTACTAACTCTTATATTTTCACCCCTTTAGGAGGTGAAAACCAAAAACACAGTTTTCAATATTATACTTTTATTATGCTTTTTCTCAAAAAATGAAGTTTTAAAAAAATTTCTTTCTATAGTGTTTTTTGAAAGTCAGTTAGCCCCCCCCTCCTAATAAAAAAAATGCAAAAATAATTTTGAAAACCACCCCTTTAGGAATTAGGGGGTGAAAACAACAACAAAAAACACGAAAAAGTAAAGTCTGCTCAAAACAAATTTTACATGCTGAATTCTATAAAAACGTATTACCAGGACCTTCCTTATTATGATTCTAGCATTTCAGCCCTATCCAACCCCCTGGAGGTGTTGGGGGAGGGGTTTTCCACCCCATTATGATTTTAAAAAATTAAGCAAAAGTTATCGTGTAAGATATCGTTCTATACTAAATTGATCCCGCTGGCCTCAAATCCGTTGTCAGAATTTTTATAGTTGCCACCTCTAAGGCGCTAGGGGTGGTTTTTTGTCCCCAAAAGAGGGAAAATTTAGGAAAATAAAGCAAATTTAAATCTTGATAAAACACATTATTTTCGATTTTCTTTTTGCATATTACAGTACCTGGTATTGTTTTAACACGGACCCTATGCATATCCGGTCTAAATTACCTTAATAGGGGTGGTTAGGGTGCCATTTTCAACCCCTTTTTAATATTTTAAAATTGTGTCATTGGTGTCGAGTGAGGTATCGTTCTACACTCAATCGACCCCGCTGACCTCAAATCTGTTTTTAGATTTTTTATAGTTGCCACCCCTAAGGCGCTAGGGGTGTTTTTTTCCCCAAAAGAGGGAAAATTTAGGAAAATAAAGCAAATTTAAATCTCAATAAAACAGATTATTTTCGAATTTCTGTTTGCAAAGTACAGTACCTGGTACGGCTTTAACACGGACCCTATGCATTTCCGGTCTAAATCACCTTAAATGGGGTAGCTAGGGTGCAGTTTTTACCCCCTATATAATTATATTTAAATAAAAATTGTACAATAAAACAACAACATAATATTAATAAGTATAAGCAAGCGGTCAGCTTATATGTTCAGTATGCGCGCGGCTCACGTGCATTACTCTAATGCGCGGCGGCTCGCACTACAAGTGCTCTACAAATTATGATTTCTACTGTAGAAATAAGTTTTATATCTCATTTTGTAGCTAAGATGTTTTTTAACAACTTTTGTTTGAAATAATTTTACGTAAGTTAACTTCATCATTATATAAATGCATGGTTTTTATGACAAACGATGTTTCATCTACACTAAAATTAAAATTTAAGTACCAATTAAATAAGAAATTATAAATTTTAATTTTTTTATCATTAATTTGTGTTGTTATCTAACAAACCCCGTTTTTATTTTGGCTGTGTCACATTTAGGGGTGTTGCAATAAATTATTTACTAAAACGCCTTTGGCCGCCATGTTTTCCAAGATGGCGGATGAAGCACAGGGGTAAAATTGTGTAACTTTTGGCTCAGACCTAAAAAACATAGTAGCTATCATTCCTGAAAAATTCAGACTTGTGATAATTTTTTTAGGGTATATATAGGGGTTTAGTATATATATCTTGGCCTAAAATATTAGCCTAGAAACTTTGGGTTAAAAATTAGTTTTTTTTTTTTTCTTCAATATGACTGACAAAGGACTAACTGTTTTGAGGCCGACTATAAGCGATTTCGGTCATATCCACTTCCGTTTCTATTTACTACGCATACGCAGTACGTCGAAACGGAAGCGGATGTGAGCGAAATTGCTTATTAGTTGGCCTCAAAACGTTATTCCTTTATTTATCATGAAATTATGAATAGTTATAGTAACAGCAAAGAACAATTCTTTAATTTTTTATATAGCTTAAAAACACGTAAAAGTGTGTCTAGTAATACTAATTTAAATATCTCTGAAATCGTTGCAGAAATTTTATCAAAAAAAAAAAAAAAAAAAAAAAAAAACGCGTTTTTCTCCAAATGCGTAATTTTAAATTAGGGGACTCTTGGCTTTTCTCGAGCGCTGATAAGCTCTAATTCATGCATATTGTTGCATTTATACATATTGAATAATAAGTGCTTTTGGTCACATCCGCTTCCGTTTTTACTTACTACGCATGGCATGCGCAGCATTTCGAAACGGAAGCGGATGTGAGCAAAATTGCTTATAGTCGGCCTCAAAACAGTTGTTCCTTTATTATTAGTACATCTGTTTTGTAGTAACTAACATAAAGTTACAAAATAATTTATTACTATTAAAAACCAGACCACTAAAAAAAAAAAAAAAAAAAAAATCTACTGCCCAAAGTCACAACACAACCAATAAATGAATATAATATGGTGCACATGTGCATGCAACTTTATTTGGGAGATTTACAACAATATTTTATTTAAGGCTTTGAAATTAATTGATCATTGTTTTAATACTTTACTTAACACATCAGAACAAAAATTCTTAAAAACTAAGCAATCCTAAGAATAAGAATAAAATTTTCATGCAATGAAATTTATTGCGTGTATATAGTGAACATGATTATTTTGCAAGGTGTGATCAAGCTTGTATAAAAAAATATTCCCATAAATTGTAATGAATTATTACTATTTCCCAGAAAATAGCTCATAATAAAACATAACATAAGCTTTTATGTTCAAAGTGAGATATTATTAATTCTGACCCAGTTTTTAAAACAACTTGTTTTTCCTCGAATGTATAAAATAAAATGTTGATTAAATTGACTAAATTATACCTTATTGAAATAAAACGTAATAATGAGGATAAATATATTTGATTTATAATTTTTAATATTTAAATTTTATATTAAATTATAATTTTTTAACTTTTAATGCAAATCATGAAAAATAAGTCGAAAAAACTAAACCGTACCCAACCTTTAAACTTACATTTGATTCCTATATGGTCCAAACAGGCTTAGGGTAGAAGGAAACAAACTGCAATTATTTTTTGGAAAATTTCAAAATTCCCGGAAAAACCCGTAATTCAAAATTCAGCCATACCACGTAGGTAACCTTGAAAATGACCGTAACCCAAGAAAACGTGATCTGATGGGGGAAATATTTTTATGGTATCATACACCCCTAATGTTGACCTTTCTACAGAGGTCATGACCTTTGACCTTCAATACCTGTAGAGGTCAAACATTTACATATTAAAATTAAAAACCGTTTTTCAGGTAGCATCGCACTTTTGATTTTTATGATTTTTAGTATGTACATACAATAACATATGAGCAACCTTGGTACCAAATTTCAACTTGGGTTCTCTGTAACTTTCAAAATGGCGGCTTCCGAAAGTTACGTAACTCTGTAATTTTGCGTGTTTTAGCACGCAAACTCGTACAAATCGATGTTATAAATTACGACATCAATATTAAAATACATTTAAATAATTTTTAACTCTATTAGCAAGAAATAAAAATTAATTAGGCCCCCCAGCCCCCTCTTTTTTAATTATTTATTCATTTTACGCAATTACGGTATATGAACAATATGAAGGCATTAATCTTTGGATTGTAAACATGACTAAGATTTTCTTTTCTACCCTTCAAACATTTGTGATCAATTTTTAATAATATAGCAAAAACTACAAAAAAAATTCTCAATTTTGGATCATGTTTTTTTTTTTTTTTTTTTTTTTTTTTTTTTCTTCTTCTTTTTTTTCCCTCTTGCTTTTCCATATTAAATGCTTTTAAAAAATATATTTTGTTATTTTGTATCAATTTGTTATTTTTCATTTCTTTTTAGAATGCTTTGCAATTCAAGTGTTCAATGCGTTTTTATATTATATTATTTTGGATCTTATTTAATTAACGTATTTCTCCGTAGACCGTACATATATAAATTCACATAAATTCACTATAAAACATATTAACAAAAATTTAATGTTACATTTGGATACAACTGTACATTCTTATTGCAGCCATGTCCTTCCAGCAAAAATGCAAAATAAATATACCGTGCACACTTAGCCTTTTTTTTTTTTTTTTTTTTTCTTCTTCTTCTTTTTTTTTTTTTTTTGCTATATATTAAAAATTGATCACAAATATATGAAGGGTAGAAAAGAAAATCTTGGTCAAGTTTACAATCCAAAGCTTAATGCCTTCATATTGTTCATATACCGTAATTGCGTAAAATGAATAAATAATTAAAAAAGAGGGGGCTGGGGGGCCTAATTAATTTTTATTTCTTGCTAATAGACTTAAAAATTATTTAAATGTATTTTAATATTGATGTCGTAATTTATAACATCGATTTGTACGAGTTTGCGTGCTAAAACACGCAAAATTACAGAGTTACGTAACTTTCGGAAGCCGCCATTTTGAAAGTTACAGAGAACCCAAGTTGAAATTTGGTACCAAGGTTGCTCATATGTTATTGTATGTACATACTAAAAATCATAAAAATCAAAAGTGCGATGCTACCTGAAAAACGGTTTTTAATTTTAATATGTAAATGTTTGACCTCTACAGGTATTGAAGGTCAAAGGTCATGACCTCTGTAGAAAGGTCAACATTAGGGGTGTATGATACCATAAAAATATTTCCCCCATCAGATCACGTTTTCTTGGGTTACGGTCATTTTCAAGGTTACCTACGTGGTATGGCTGAATTTTGAATTACGGGTTTTTCCGGGAATTTTGAAATTTTCCAAAAAATAATTGCAGTTTGTTTCCTTCTACCCTAAGCCTGTTTGGACCATATAGGAATCAAATGTAAGTTTAAAGGTTGGGTACGGTTTAGTTTTTTCGACTTATTTTTCATGAAATATTTAAAAATTAATTTTTATGTTACAAACTTTTTAAATAATTTACTTTTTGTTTTAATTATTCAAACGTATATTAAAATTAAAATGTATTTATTAAATATTCAAATTACTTAATCAATGTTCAATCAACAATTGACGGTCTCTTAAGCTGATAAATAAAAATGAATGAAACGTATGAAGTATGAAATCAGAATTAACTTTCGAGAATAAAATGTTATTGAAATAGAGAAACCTTTTCGTACTCTTCTTGCCATTAATATTTACAATATAAGCCAAAGGGTTGAAGTCTACGCTTAGTTGAAAAACTCAATAACATGGGTGGCATAGGAAAACAACTCATTTTGCCAGTTTAAAACCACTATGCAATATTTTTGAGAGTATTGATAGTGTAAATATGTTGAGAAAAATAACAAAAACAGAAAATTAACCAATTTCCCAAAGAAATTTGGCTTAAACGAATTTTATCCTATGTTCAGCAATGTTATTCACTACTCCATTATGGCCTCCAAGTGCATTAAATATAATGTCATGAAGATACACCCTATAGGTTGAAATATATATTTATGAGTGTGTATGTCTCAAAATACGTAAATCTATGTGTAGGATTCTGCATTTAATTATCTCTAGATTCAGTGCAGTCATTTTCTCAAAAATCACAAAAAATAAAAATTAATAAATCTTGTTTTTCTCTTTAAGCGTAATGTTAAATATAAGGGGACCCTATGATAAAATTAATAGAAAAAAATGTTTGAATAAATCGCAGGAGTTTCCATTTTTTTTTTTTTTTTTTTTTTTTTTTTATTATTATTATTATCATTTTTTTTTTTCTATTTTCTTATTTTGTTTTAACAAAAAAATTTAACTGAGTAAAACAAGAGAAATTAAAGTCTTTAATCTCATTGTAATGGGGAGAAAAAAGAAAAGAAAAGAAAAGAAAAGAAAAGAAAAGAAAAGAAAAGAAAAGAAAAGAAAAGAAAAGAAAAGAAAAGAAAAGAAAAGAAAAGAAAAGAAAAGAAAAGAAAAGAAAAGAAAAGAAAAGAAAAGAAAAGAAAAGAAAAGAAAAGAAAAGAAAAGAAAAGAAAAGAAAAGAAAAGAAAAGAAAAGGAAAGGAAAAGAGATCGACACTAAGCAAAAAAGAAATCCATATCGAATCAGTAAATAATAAGTATAAATATAAATCAATCACATTTACAGTATAACCTGATGGTTACGTTTATCACAATCTTAAAATTATCTACGTACTAACATTGTAAAATTGCATTGCAGAATCAGTATACTATTATACTTTACCTGGTGTGATGTTACCAATGTAATGAATAATGATGCATAAAAAAAATAATAATAATAAATAAATAAAAAATAAATAAATAAAACTAATAAAAAAATTTATAGTTATTTAATATCACTGTATATGTATCACTGTATGTATGTATCACTGTGAAATATGTACTGTGTGTACCGTCAATTTGGAGGGTGTAAACTTGTATTTGGTTGAAAACAAAATAAACAAAAATTAATAATACTTTACGTAAAACTAAATTTAGAACTAATTTACGAACGTTCAGTATATTATAGATTTTTGTTATTACCTTTTTTTTTTTTCCATTTCATTATTAAAAACTTATTTGTTAGTGATTGACTGATTAGTCCATTTCTTATGGAACACCGAATTAAATCACAATAAGTTTGCAAACAAATTCTATTACAAACTGTGAATTAGTGATATTTAATTATGGTTTCAAATTTAATTTAAAAACAAACAAATATATTAAAGTCTATTTAAAAATTATATGATTTATATCTATCCATCAAAATTTGTGACACCACTTTTAATTTTGAAATGAAAATTGATCATTATTTTTAATCCGTATGAAATGTTTATTGGTTAGATTGAAATGTTATTATTTTTAATTATTAAAAAAATATTTATAAATATACCATATAATTTAAAAAATTGAAAAGAAAATTGGTTATATTATTCATTATCATTTTCAATTTTTAATGAGCTAAACTTATTATTATTATTTGCGTCGATCTGTACAGCTTATATTTATTACTTAAGTATACACAGGTCTCTGCACTTAAAAACATTCTCTCTCTCTCTCTCTCTCTCTCTCTCTCTCTCTCTCTCTCTCTTACACACACCATGCTATAATATATTATAACTAGTTTTTTTTTCAATAATGAGGCACTTTTTTTAAATTCCAACCTGTAAGTATATTTAAATACATATTCAATAAAAATAAAATATACTTTATGTCAATCATTTTAATTGAATAATATAATAAATCTAATTGTTGAAAAACCTGATTCGTATGTTATTATGAGTAATATTGCGTACGTCTTTTTTTTTTTTTTTTTTTTTTTTTTTTTTTTTTTTTTCAATAAGTAATATAAATTATGTAGTTTGTTATTCAGGATTACTATTTAAGACTTTTATCTGTTTGTTTAATACTGTATAGCTACAACCTTTTTATTTGTGTATGTTATTTGTAACTGTATCATCTTTTGTACAACGTTTATTTTTTATTATGTAGTTCAACTTTTTGGGTACTTACAAAAAAAAAAAAAAAACGCACGTATTTAATTATTGAAATACAACTACTTCTATTTCTGTGTGTCCGCTATATATTAGTTTCCTTTCCTTTACTGGAGTACATTTAATTAAAATAGATGCATTCAGGCTCGGACTGGCCATAAGGACGTGACATCCTCTGTTTGGAGGCCCCTAAGGCCCATAAAGGGGCGTAAACAGGATTATACACCCCCTTTTGTGGCCCCTAGAAAGGGCGTTACAACCCTTGAGTGCCAGTAGAAGGATAAATAATTAAGATTTGCAGTATTAGCTATATTTCTTTTTTTTAATACTTATATTATTATTTATTTTTCACTAGATAATTTTTGGATTTCATTTAAAAAACATTATGGAACAATTATTATTTACAAAATTGGAAATATCAGGATACGCATAACCATCAGATAAGAAATATATATATATATATATATATATATATATATATATATATATATATATATATATATATATATATATATATATATATATATATATATATATATATATATTAACTGGAGATATTAACTGGAGATATTATAAAAGGCAAAAGAATATGTGACTTAAAATTATAATTTTATATGCTGACCCCACAATAAATACTAGTTACACATAAAGTATAATCTAGTTTGTTTTTTCTCAATAATTTTTAAAGATAAGAAAACTCCAAAAATTCCAAAAAATTTGGTCAACCCACAAATTTTTGTGAATGATAATTTTTTGGAAAACTTATTTCCATTAATATACAAATTAATTTGATTAATAGTTCTCCCTGGTCTTACAGAAACGGACTTTATTTTATTTATTTTTTCATTGTATAAGTTGTTTGTTAAAACTTTACTTTCAAATGACTACATGAAAGTATGGAGCCAACTTTACTTTTAATTTCATCAAAATAAACGCTTTCAAAAAAATAAAACAAAAAAAACTTAATAAGTTATCTCAAAACTCCATAATATATAACTTTATATAATACTCCGTATGTTGAAGTGAATATATATATGGTATATTTAAATTGTATTTAATTGTATTAAATTGTGCTCAGTAAGCATTGTGAAATTATATACAGTATAATGATTCTTTTAAAGTAAATATTAAGGAAACATACTTTACTTTTAATAACAGTATATTATTTATAAAAAAAAACTTTCATTGTCTTACATAAGTTTATTAAAAACAAAAAATCAATGTAATATTTCAATAATTTATGGTAATATTTACTCTATTTCTCAAAAAAAATTATATAATAGTAATATAATTTTATATCTATCTATAACTCTATAACAAAAGAAATATTTTGTAATAGAACCTTGTAATTATAAATATAAAGCATAAAAAATAGTTTTAATTTTGTGTAACAAAAAATATAAGAAATTTAACTATGCATGTCAAAATTTGTGACAGTTTTTTATTTGATTGACCTTAAAAAAAAAAAAAAAAAAAAAAAAAAAAGAGATTATATAACAAAAGGAACGTGAAAAGTTCTATAGATTGTTTACTAAAACTTATAACGAGACGCTTTCTGATTAAAATCAACGTAATAAAATTATTTATTTACTATATAGAAAGGTAAAAAAATAAAAATATAGAATGCTGGTTGACTCATTTACTTTTATGACGTCATATTATGTGATCTGATGATCAACATTTTTCATAAGTTGTTTTTTTATGTAATACGAGGTCGTTATTTTTTTGTTTTTATGTAGTGAGAAATCGTGATATCCGTTTATTGATTTATTTTTCAAATATTTCAACAGCCTTTTTATGTTAAATTTATTTACTTTTTTATTTTTATATTTTAATATTAAAAAAAATAATAATAAAAATAAAAAATAAATAAGAAATAAATACTAGTCAGAAGCGAAGAATAGAGGGATATTTATGAATATATTGTAAAATCATTGGACTATTGCCACGGATAATTAAATAGGGTATATTTTTAACAAAAATGTGGTGTAATTTGCTTGAAAAAGTTATTATTAATTTTTGTTGGGGGTTATATACTGTACTGTAGGTGTGTAAGAGTGAGCCAGAAGTGTTGAAAAACTGGGGGCTCAAGTTTATACACCTTGCTTCTTCAAAAAAAAAAAAAAAAAAAAAAAAAAAAGTTGAATCTTTGCTTTGTTGAAATGTTGAATAAAGACAATTATTTAATTTAAATAGTATAAGGTCTTGAATAAAAAAGAAACAATATATTATATATTTTTTTAAATATGCTCTTTGTTTCATTAATTTAGACATTTTTTTTTTTTTTTAGATTTTTTGTACCACTTTAAGAATTTTTAAGTATTTTTTATAAAGTTTCGAAGATTGGCATTTAAAATTGCAAACTAATTAACTTGGTATAAAGTTCTGGTATAAATTAATAAGATATGCAGTACATGCAATTTCAAAATTACAAATAAAATAGTAATTTTTTTAAATAAAAAAAAATAATAAAAAAGCAAATAATCTCATAAATATTATATTTTTTTACAGTAATGCTGTTCGTAAACCCTGTTCTCTGCACCAAAAATGACGATTGCCTTTGGTTATTCAAATGGAATGCGCATTTTTTGGTGCAAGAGAACAGGGTTTACGAACAACTTTAATCATTATTTTGGGTCTTAATTATAAATGCAACAAATTTATTTCTTATGTTTAAATGAATATTGGTACAATGGCCCGAAATACTAACATGACATACTATAAAGTCTGTTAATGAGATACTGTGTTAAAGTTGTAATAACAGAATTTTTATTTTTGATTGTTCATATGGATCCAATTATTTTGGAACTTCAAGCCCATTCGATCCTTATTTTTTTATAAAATATGTATATCGGTGATAGTTAGTGAGAACGACCTAGCATGAAAATCAACTTTGTACCAGAGTTATGATATTTTCAAAATAGGTTAACCTAACCCAATATAGTTCATATCCCTTTTCGAAAAAAATCGGAAAAATTTTTTCCGGCAGTTATTTTCCGATGAAGTTTTCCACTTTTTTAAAATGTGGGTGCAAATTTTGCCACCTAACTTTTTAGCTAATAAAGATAATCTAAAAACTCAAACAGGATTTCATTAACAATGAATATACGTTTAATTTATGTATGTGACCTAATGACCTTGACAAATTTCTAAGGTCATTTTTTTAGTAGTAATTTACAAAATTTGATATAAAAATTCCATTAACCTTTCTCATAACAATTCAACATAGCAGTTTTATGCGCACATAATTCAGCTACAAAAATATGTTAATTTGGTTTTGGGGATTTAATTACACGTAAAGATTTAACGAAATATGTAACGCAAGACGTAAGTTTTGCGCGCAGCCGCGCCCTCAAACTAGATATCATGCGCTCGTACGTATACAATATATTACTTTAGGCTGTAAAAACGTTAACTTACAATCATTTATTTAGAAAAATTACTAATAAAATAATAATAATAATAATTAAATATTCAAAAATTGTTACATTCGATTCCATGTGTTAGTAGAAAACAAAAAGTTATTAAACGTTAAAAAATAAAAAATTCAAATTTTATTTTTACATGAATGTTCATAATATGCTATGATTTTTATGACATTTTTAGTTATAAAATAATGACACTGAAAAAAAGAAAATAATAAATATTATCATTATTTAGATTAAAAATTATAAAATAGCTTTGTAGGCGGCCCTTTTACTATTAAAATAAATGTATAAAAAATGCACTTATAATTTCTGATAAAGTTAAACAAAAAAAATTAATACCTTTACAGATTTTCTATTTCTAATAACATTTTATAAAATACTTTCCAATCATCCATAACTTTAATTTTGTTGGACGCTATATACAATAAATTTTGATTGTGAGTTTTCTATTTTCAACTAAAGTGAGATGGTGCAGTTGATGAGTTCCAGTGATTATTTTTAAATTATTTGTAAGAAGTATAAGTGCAATTTTTTTTTTTAATTTTTTGGTAAAAGGGTGGACAACAAAGCTCTTATAGTATTAAATCTTAGTATTTATTCTTATTATCGATAATTAAAGAGCGTAAAATAGGTTTTAGGCTATTGGCTATATTGAGAATATTTATAGTTATTTTGAGCTATATTTACTTAAAATGTCTCACAATTTCAAGCCTATTAATTATAAAAAAAAATTAACTATTTAATCTTGGAGATTATTACGGATTTTATAGACTTTTCTCGGACTATTTTGCTTTATTTCGATGTTTCGCACTATATCTAACAAAAATAGCCTGAAATAGTATAAAAAAAATTAAATTAAAAAAATAGCAGCGTCCCTGAGAATTTTTTTAAACACAATGTCAAATGTGAAATCATTGAATTTTTGTTAAGGCACACTTTCTAGGAAACCCTTAAAACCCCGATAACTTTAGACAAGTTATACTAATAAAAAAATTGAAATAAAATTACTATTGATATGTAAATTTCAAAAACTATTTTCCGACTTAATCAACTTTTTTGCAGACTATTTTTTAAATTTTAGACACTATTTGATGGAAAAATACTATTTTTCCGCTACCTTATGATGTATATTTTTACTTTTACCATTATTTTTTATATAACTAAAAATGCCATAACAATCAAAGCATATGAACATTCATGTAGAAATAAAATTTAAAATTTTTATTTTTTAAGGTTTAATAACTTTTTGTTTTCTACTAACACATGGAATCGAATTTTACAATTTTTGAATATTTAATTATTATTTTTTTTTTTTTAGTAATTTTTCTAAATAAATAATTGTAAGTTAACGTTTTTACAGCCTAAAGTAATATATTGTATACGTACCAGCGCATGATATCTAGTTTGAGAGCGCGGCTGCGCGCAAAACTTACGTCTTGCGTTACATATTTCGTTAAATCTTTACGTGTAATTAAATCCCCAAAACCAAATTAACATATTTTTGTAGCTGAATTATGTGCGCATAAAACTGCTATGTTGAATTGTTATGAGAAAGGTTAATGGAATTTTTATGTCGAATTTTGTAAATTACTACTAAAAAAATGACCTTAGAAATTTGTCAAGGTCATTAGGTCACATACATAAATTAAACGTATATTCATTGTTAATGAAATCCTGTTTGAATTTTTAGATTATCTTTATTAGCTAAAAAGTTAGGCGGCAAAATTTGCACCCACATTTTAAAGAAGTGGAAAACTTCATCGGAAAATAACTGCCGGAAAAATTTTTTCCGATTTTTTTTGAAAAGGGATATGAACTACATTGGGTTAGGTTAACTTATTTTGAAAATATCATTACTCTGGTACAAAGTTGATTTTCATGCTAGATCGTTCCCACTAACTATCACCGATATATATTAAAATTTTTCATTAAAAAAAAGTGCTGGTCTTGTATCAATAATTAACAGTGAGTTCCTAATGACTTAAAAATAAAAAACAGAGTAGATTAAATTAAGTGATTTACATCTTATATTATATAAAATTTTAAATTATACTCTCCAACTTGGTAATTAGCCACTGCACTGTCTATTTCTTTATCTTTTTAATAATGCAGAGTACTACTGATTAAAAAAATTGAATTATGTATCATAAAATTTTATAAAATGATAATTTATTATATAAATTTATGTTTAAAATATTGTATTATTTTTAAGTAATAAAATATTTATATTTTAAATTTTGTTTTAAATTTTTAATAATATTATTGAAATAAAAAAAAATTGCTTTTTATTATTTATTTATTGTAAACATAATATAAAAGAAAATATAAAAAACAAAATTTAATAAAATTATAAAATTTAAATATATTCTAATAAATGTAATCATGTACTCTTATAAATTTTCATACTAAAATTCCTTATTTTTTAAGGTCTTATACTGCGTATTACAATTGAAGGATATTATTTTATTTTAAAAACTCATATTTATGATGAATTCAAACTTGGAGTATATTTTATTCCGGTTGAGTTTGTTTCAATGCAGGTATATTAGCTGAGAAGGAAAGGGGAAAAAATCAATTAAAATTTTCTTTCTAAGTCATTATGAGCTTAAATTTTAGATAATTCTAACATGATTTTTCTTTAAGGGAGTAGGTAAGGGTACTAACCATATATCTCAAAAAATAAAAGTGTTTTGGCTCTAAATTTGATGTCATTGTGTAGCTAAGGGTCACACCTAGCCGTGATAAAAATTTCAAGATGTTTGATTGTCCCGAAAAAAAGAAAACAATTATTGAAATTAACATTGGGCCTCATGGGTTTAAAATTTCAAAAAATTATATAAAATTAATTTGCACAATGACCCCCCCAAAATTTTTATATATTTGAAATTGTCTGAAGCTGAAGTATCATTGTGCAAAATTTTAGATTTTTTGACGATAAAAGTTTGAGCCTTATGGCCGACGTAGGTACCCTACTCCCTTAATGATTTAAATTGTCTTACTATTATTATACTATATTACAAAAAGAAAAAAAAAATGTTATTTTCATTTTTGCTTTCATATTAGTTTAATAATCTGAAATTAAAATTTAAATGCAAACTTACGAACGCAAACATCAGTTATGTCCAGAATTTTGAAATGAAATTGTCTTATAATTTTAAATATTTTCAGCATGCCTTTCATAAGTTGTATTTTTTTTATTGCACTTCTATATTAGAAATAAAATGTATGATTCTAATATTTGAAAGGTTTGAATTCTTTTTAAAATGCTATAACGTAACGTGCTGTAACGTGCTCACGAGACATTTTAGAAAACTAAATATTTATAATTGTACTATAGTCAATTTCAAACATTCTTAAAAGTGAACAAATTCTTTTCTGTGGCTGTAGGAAGGAAGAAATTAACTAGCAGGCATATTACATCAGAAAAATGATAACTAAATTTTCTTCTTCTTCTATAATATAAACAATCAAAAGCAAAATTGTGCTGAACCCTAATTTTTAATCTATTACGGGACCATCCAATTTTTATTTTAATTGCTATATTGTTAGAACGAAGAAAGTATTGACTTAAAAAAAAAACTAGTTTTTTATTTATTTTTTTTTTTTTTTTTTGCTTGCGCTTTGTATGTAACATTTAACATAATATACTATCATATTTTGTTTTCATTTAAATCATTTACTCACATGTGAAATTTCAAAAAATAAATAAATACTGACATTGTTACTATAAATTTACTCCTTTATAAAAGGCGTAATAAGAACTGACCATAGTTAACAAGATAAATATTAATATCTAATTAGCATAAAAAAAATAAGTTCAAAGTCTCCGTGCATCAATGCACTTTATAACTGCATAATAAAATTGAAGTTCAAGAAAAAGAAGCAAAAAAAAAAAAAGTGCATCGATTCATGTTTATATTTTCCTGACCTACGACAATTTGTCACTAAACTTCACGCTTTCGTGAACACATAAATGTTACTTTTGTCTTGAAATTATATATTTATTATGTGAATCAAGTTCTATAACAAACAACTTTTATTTTATTATTTATTGATAATTTTCTTTCTCTATCTCTTCTTTTTCTGCCAAATACAACTTTCATTATGTTTTTTTTTTTTTTTTTTTTTTTACTGCCACATACCTGTACACTCTTTTTGTGTGCATGTGTGTTACAAAAATTTAATTCACAAATTTACTGTCATTTAACTATAAGGGGCATAATGATTTTAAAATAATAACTGATTTTTTGCTGATTGATGACGAAAATTATCTACCATTATTAACAATAATGATATATAGCCATTTTTTTTTAAATAATTAAAATAAGAAACATAAATAATAATAAACTTATATTGAAACTTTTGAAGGTAGATCTTTATAATAATTTTTAGTTGCTGATAATTTGATCTTTCAGAAATTTATACTTTTTTTACGCAATTACAATATACGGATTAACGGCTGTTTCGCGCATTGCATTATTTTCGATGGTTGAAGATATGTAGTTTCCAATAATTTAAAATTTCATAATAAGCAATTTCCATTAAAATTAACTGAAGATGTTATAAACATATAAAATTTTAAATATATTGAATCGCGTGAGTATATAGTAATAAAGCTATATATATATATATATATATATATATATATATATATATATATATATATATATATATATATATATATATATATATATATATATATATATATATATATATATATATATATATATATCCTCTTCAGTTCCAGTATACAATACAGTGGACATAAGATAATTCAATAAAAAAATCGAAAAAAATCGAACCAATTAAGATAAAAAATAAAAATTTGAATCAGAAAACGCCCCTAAATTTACGCAATTTTTAAAGCTGTTTTGAGCATTCTAGAGTGGGTAGGGGGTCCACAAAAGTAAGAAAAACTGTTTGATAAAAGAAACATTTTTGTCATTCCAAGACCCGCACAAAAAAACATGGTTTAAATATATATGACACTGAAATAATTTTTTAAAAAGATGGGAACTGAATATAATAATTCAAATTCAAAATATATTTATTCATTTCTTATTTCTTTCATCCTACAATCACAATACACAACAATGCATATCCGCTTAGGTTATCGTAAATAAAAATTCACAATTAGAAATGATAGTCAATACGATACAATAATTACACAATAAAAAGAAAACATATATTATATATATATATATATATATATATATATATATATATATATATACATCATATATATTATATAATATAAAATAGTTAATATTAATCAGAATAGATAGGAGAGATCTGTTTTATATTTGGTCATTTAAAAATTCATCAATTGAATAATATTGCTATAAATATCTGTTATGTAATAAATTACGGTACACAAATGTGATAATAAATTTAAAAATATTCATTTATTTGGCTACGTAAGAAAATATAGTAATATAGAACTTTAATACATACCACATTATTAGGAACCATAATTTTACTATGTCTAATTCTATAGAAATTGATTAAAAACTTGTGGTCATGTGATTATATGTATTAATTTACTTATTTCATCAAAATTGGAACTTTTGCATTACATAATCTCTATTGTTCTGAACAAATTTATAAAATTGCAAACTTAAAAATAATAATAATATATTTAATTTAAAATCGAAAAAAGAAAATATTTTTCTAGAATCATTTAGTTTTACAAGGTCTTATAAAAATTGGATGCATTATAAAGTGATTTATATCAGCAGCTAGAAAAATATCCGTGTTTTTTGTTTTCTGTTATTTAAAACATGCACCTTGCTACCTATATGCAACGTCATCACAAAATATGTTTACTCCAAACAAAACAATCATTTTATGACGCCAAACAGCAAAATAAAAAACAAATTTGTTTACTATTTTATTTTTCAAAGAATAATTTATTTATATCAAATAACAAAAAGGCGTGGATAGTCAAATTTAAGGTCAATATTATTATTTTTTCTGATAGCACGATTTTTTTTTTAAAACAGTTCCATGTGTTTCTCGAAAGTAAAAGATATAAAATTGTGGCCTTTTCTTTTTATTAAATAAACTTATTTTCTTTACGCTAATTACTTCATTAATTCATTAATGATACTTTTTGGTGACGTGTGCCAGCTAATAACAAGATTAAATACTTAAAAATAAAATAAAAAAAACAAAATAAAAAAAAGCGAAATCGTAATTGTAATAATATACTTTTGCATTGCTCTAACTTCTCTTTCTCCTGCTGCACGGAACCAGACAAAAAAATGAAATGAGATACATTAAACACGCTCTTGCGTGGCAAATAAAACTTTTAATTTCTTCCAAATACTATCACCGGCAACGCCCATTTAAAAAAAATGCATTTTTATGCAGTAAATTTAAAAAAAACATATATACACTTTATTAAAAAAAAATCATTAATACCTTTATTTCATTATTGATTTGCATGATGTTTTGTTACAATATTATTTGTTATATAGAAGTTTGTTCTGGAAATATTAGAGACTACCATATAAGGCAATGAATAAATTAATTCTATTGCACTTAAAAATTAGGTCTTAATAAATATAAACTGTCATATAGTAGTCAAATTTATTAACAACAGATAAAAACATAGTGTTATTGTATAATAGAAACTTGCATAACTATATAAAACTAAAATAATATCTATTTAGAAGAAGTGACATAAACTGACTAATAAAATAATGAAATTGGTGTCATTAAAAAAATTAGTAAAACACTCACAAAATTTAATAATCTGACAAATTGTGTTCAACAGTGTTGTTACGTGTGTTATAGTTACGAAATTCTTAACTGAAATTTAGCAGAAATAACTTGGTTAAAATTAAAGGAAATTCGTATAATTTGTAAAATAATAATTATAATTATAAAAAGCTACATTTTTTTTCCTTAAGAAATTTGTGAACTAATAAATAATATTAATATAATAAATATTTAAATTTTTTACATGACATACTTTGTAGTTAAATACTTTTTGAAGTTAACTTTTAATTAGCAAAATTTTATTTTTGAAGAGAGAGAGAGAGAGAGAGAGAGAGAGAGAGAGAGAAAGAGAGTCAGACAGACAGACAGACAGACAGACAGACAGACAGACAGACAGACAGACAGACAGACAGACAGACAGACAGACAGACAGACAGACAGACAGACAGACAGACAGACAGACAGACAGACAGACAGACAGACAGACAGACAGACAGACAGACAGACAGACAGACAGACAGACAGACAGAGAGGAGTACTGAAGTAAAAATAGTTAATTTGGACAATTGACTTTGCTCTAAATAATTAACAAATATTAAATATTCTTTGATAAGGAATGAATTTCAAGAGATTTGGCGACAGTAAACATTAATCCGACGGACACTAACAATATTATGTTCTTATGTATATATACTGTATGTTATTTCAAAATCAAATTATTTAGGAAAGAAAAAAAATCAAGTATTTAATAATTTTAATTATGCAAATAAAACTTCTAATTATTATCCTTTTTATCCTCAATAACCAACTAATTGGGTTATCATATAAAAGTGACATAATCTATATTAAAATAGCTAAGAAATTTAAACGCAAAAAACAAGAGGAAATTAAACTTACTAATGAATAAAATTAGCAAAAATTCCTTAGGATACAAAAAAGCAAAAAAAAAAAAAAAAAAAAAAAAAAAAAAAAATGATATAATTAACTATAATGATAATATTATTATTATTATGTTGTGCATTTTTATATGGTATTATTTTTATATAATATTGTATTTGTAATGACCCCACCCATCTTATAAGGATCTGAACTCTACTAAAAACTGTTACAATTTTGCCTTAGGTGTTGTTTTTTTTATATATAGAAAGTAAGAGGATCACATCACCATACTACTTCCCTAACTATATTCTCCTCACTCGAGTATATAAAGTCCCCGCTTCTCTGTGTTAAACACATCATTTCAAACTCAGCATTCTTGTGATTAACTTCACTAAAAAAACTTACAAATTTTATCAACAATGGCATTCAAGGTATGATATTTTTACTTCTTCTTTTTTTTTTTTTTTTTTTTTTCTTCTTATCATATTAAACTGGTTTATACTTTTTTATTCATTTTTTTTTTTAAGAAAAATGAACCGGTTTTATTATTATATGATATGAAGTATTTCAGGTTCAATATCAGTTTTTTGATACAATTGTTATTTTTCGGTATACAGTTTTTTTTTTATTTTTTTTTTCTAAACCTTTTTAGTTTTTTTTTTTTTTTTTTTTTATTATTATTAATTTTTTAATTTTCTTCTTTTTAAAGTTTTTGGTTGAAAATTTCGGTTATTTGCAGTTAGTTTAATTATTACATTCTTATAATATTTGATATAATTTATAATTTTTCCTGTTTTATATTATTTTTAAGTAATTTTCTTTTTTCAATTTTTTTAAAATAGCTTTTTTTTTTCCTGTTTTATCTTTTTAACGATTTTTATGAGATATTTTAATTTATATTTTTCATACTAAATCATAGCAATTGCATATAGTATTTTCTTTTTATATTTTCTTCTGATTTTTCTCAAAATAATGTAATTTATCTCTTCTAGCTGTATGCTACTTAGCATATTTGTAACCTAAGGTTTCGTTTTTTTAATTCAAATAATATTTTGCATGTTCATAATTGCATAGCGTTGATTGTAGTAAATATAGTACTGAAGTAATGCAATGACTTCAGCATAATATTGAGCAGCTGCAATATAGGCAATAATCTTACGTTCAATGTTCAACTCTAAGTACAATATTATGTAGTAATATCATGGTATAAATATATACATTTATAATATATGGTAATATAACAGAAATTTTTGCAATTGCAGATTATAAAAATTATAATAATTATTATTATATTACGCATTTCCTTTTAATACAATTTTTCAAAACTCGCCTACAGTGTATTTTAATATTTCACAATTTAGTTGACTTTTTTTTTTTTTTTCATTTTTGCCAATAAATTCATATATTTAAAATTCAAGCAATAATTTTAGAAAATAAATTTGATGCTTGTTTACTAATACGATCAGAAATTATTAAAATTTTAACAATAAATTACTTTTTTTTATAGAACGTTATATTTACATATGTTTAAGAATTAAACCGGTTTTCTTTTTAAGAGGTGTGAACTTTTATCAAATTTCTCATTACAAAATTAATATAATCAATAACATAATCTTTTGCAATATCACATCTTAATTTATATCAAAAATATTATTTATATTTAAATTTATATTTTATCATAATTTTTATCAGGTAATCTTTTTCTTGGTTAACATTTCTTTTCTTGATATTTTTTGCTGTAAATTTTTAACAAATAATTTTCTCTATATATTATTTATCAGTGCATTTTATAATTTTCCAATGCTACTTTTACTTTTCTTTTAATTATACACGATATTTTATCATATTGAGTACCAGAATACTTTATGCACTTACATTTTTGTTTACATTTTTGTTTCACTGGTTGAGGGTTGGAAGGGGGGGGGGAGGGGAGGAGATGGAGAGGCATTCCAAAATCTATTGCATCTTGCATCACAAAGTTTTAAATTTCGTTATTTAATATAAATAAATAACTAGATAAAATTTCAAAGAAAACAAAAAAAAAAAGGCATTGCACTGTACAGATTTTGTAATTTATCTTGTTATTATATTGCCATAAAAATAGCTATATATACCATTAAATACGTATGAGGTAGTGAATCAACATATAATACAACAAATAGATATACTATTTTCATAACGCATTAGAAGGCATTAGGTCAAAAAAAAAAAATCATGAAATTAGAAATTTGCATTACAAATATATGTATATAAAATTACAAATCAAACATAGAAATTTTTATTAATTAATTATTACGTTTGTAATATTATTATATATTTTTAAAACTCCTTGGGATATATAGTTCAATTACTAAAATCTTACGTGTATGTAAACAAAAGCAATGAAAGTATTAATTACGCTATAATTTTCACTTTCTATCCTCAAGTTACATACCACACCCTCCTCTTTCTTTCCTTCTCTCTCTCTCAATCATTAGCTCGCGCCCAAAACTCACGTCATTGCAAATTTTTGACACGTGCTTCCCGGCAATTTAAAAAAAAAATCGTTTTAAATTACGTATATATTACTTCATTTATGATGCAACTTAATATAATTTTATTTTAATATTTTTTTTTTCATTTAATATTATTGCTCATTATTTGGAATATTTAACATTTTTAAATATTATTTTTGTTATATATATTTATACGATGTAAATATGATTAATAAAGCTTACTAAAAAGCATTGCAGTTGATAGAATACTTTTCATCAGGAACTATATCTTTAGAATAGAACAAACTCTTGATAAAGTTATATAAGAAATTTAACAAAGTTACAAAATTGGTTAATTCTTCATCTTTGCTGTATTCGGTTTCAACTATGCAACATTTCATAAAAAATATAAAAACGTAATACTATTGAAGTAACATGAATCATTAACAACGTAAACTATTCTTGTCAATATATTGAATAATATTTCCAGTAATATAAATTTAATGATTGATAACTTAATCAAGTTCTTCAAATTTTGAGCTTAAATAATACGTCATTTTTCACGTTTGGAGATTTCAATGCCTGCAAATGATACTTTTTTTCTTCTTTTTTTCTATTCTTTTCGATTTAAAATGTAAACATTTTTACTAGTTTTTTATATAAAAATATCATTAATATTACACATTAAGTACATGAACTAGCAAGCGTCCAAGCGTTCATATCATGCAGTGCCATGTCTAAATTATACAGGAAAATTAACGAAAAAATAAACTTTTGTTGTGTTGAATTTTGGGTTCTCATGAGAGAGTGAATTACATAATAAACTTTATTCAATGAAAATTGCATGGTTTTAAATGGAGATTGCATGCAATAAAAGTTATTTCACATTAGAAATATTGCACTAAGTGAATGGATCGTAAAACTAATAATATACGTAATCATTCGTACCCTACGTCAAGTTATGAAACGATTAGAATGAATATTAACAAATTTCAAATGTTTATTTTCAGTTTGTCGTACTCGCTACCCTCTTGGCTGTTGCCAATGCTGGACTTATTGGAGCACCCGCTGCTGTAGGTTATGCTGCACCCGCATATGCTGCACCCGCATATGCTGCATCCGCATATGCTGCCCCAGCTGCCTATGCTGCACCCTCTGTATCCGCTATCGGCCAGAACACCTACCGTAACTTTGGAAACACCCAACAAGTGTCCACCTATAGCAAGGCTCTCGATACCCCCTTCTCCTCCGTCCGTAAGACCGACGTCCGTGTCTCCAACGATGGTCTCGCTTATGGAGCTGCCCCTATTGCCCATGCTGCTTATGCCGCCCCAGCTTATGCCCAAGCTGCCTATGCTGCCCCAGCTTTTGCTGCTCCCATCGCTAAGGTAAATATTATGTAAAATATGGCAATGTGTAATATTTAAAGGAACTGATCCTTTATTTTGCAGTGTACTTGAGTTGACAATACACTGATACTAATAATGATCATTTTATTATTCAGTTTTCGTATTCAAGTGCTTAAAGAGTATTGACATTTAAAATTTTGTGCCATTTTTTTCAAGTAATTATAAGTTCCTATAGAATAAGATTTTATACATAAATATATTTAAAAAAAAAAACTTGATTTTTCAAAAGTTTTAAATCTTGCATTTATATTCTAATATTTAATTTACGCTCATAGATTCTTATATCTTCTTCACGCAAGAAGACTAAAATAAACATTTCAAATAAAACCAATAATTACAAAAGTAAAAAAAATCTGAAATTTTTGTTACAGGTCGCTGCTCCAGTTGCATACGCCGCCCCCGCTGCCTATGCTGCCCCAGTAGCCCATGCCGCTTATGCTGCCCCACTTGCCCATGCTGCTTATGCTGCCCCCGTCGCTAAGGTCGCCGGACCTGCTCTCCTCGGAGTTGCATACTCTGCTGCCCCAGCTGTTGCCCATATGACCTTCAACGGATATGGAATCAACTATGCCTACTAAGTCACCCTTAAAACATCATTGCCATTATTATTTCTTCTATCATTCCATAGTTACCTAAACAAAAAACAACAACTGCTGTGATCTTTTTAATTTTCTTATTATAATTCTTTAATATAAGTATTATAACAATACTTTTATCAAAGATATGAATTTTTTGGTTCATTCACAATTACTTTTACCATGTATTATTATGATGTCTTTTAATATTAGTTTTTAAAAAAAAAATCAGTACAGATGATAAATACTCATTATTTTTTCAATCAGTTTTATTGTAAATATTTTACAAAATTACTTTTTTTGTACTTCTTTTTCTCTTTGTAGATACATGCATGATAATATTGAATAAATAAAAATTATCTTGTATAACTATATTTTAACTGTTTTATTACTTTATTATTTCTAAATTTTTACATTTAAGTTGCATTTAAATAACGAAATTTAATTGTGGTTGGAGTTTATGGTTTTGATTTCATCAATAATTATATTGATATAAAATATTTCTTAATTAAAGTTGATGAAAAATTAAGATTCAAAACTTAAATCTATAGCCCATGATGAGTAACCATTAACCATAGACCCCTGTATCTAAAACATTATATTATAGTATCACATATCCATGTACGATCCATGTAAGGGTTTAAAGACAAATTCCTAACGTTGAAGATTCAGGTCATGACATAAAACTGATAAAATAATAATAATAATAATAAAAATAAATAAAAATAAAAACTGATAGAACTTACTTATTCATTAATTTAATCATTCAGTTTTTTCTTCAAGTTATGATAAACCAAATTACTATTTTTTAATATAATTTAGAAAAGAGATATAAATATATATAATTCCACATTCAAATAATATATTATTAAGTAATTACTCTTTTATATCTATGTATTGTGCAGGCGATTTTTTATTACTTCTCGGTGCAATTAAAAAAAAAAAAAATCTTTATAGCAGCTATGATAATACTACCTTAATTCATGAAAATTAATATTTTTGAGAAAATGATTTTTTTTTTCATATGAGAACTTAAATTTTAATGGATTAAAAATATACTATAGTATATGAGTAATTTTTCTTATTTTTACATTATTGCTTGCATGTCTTTGGCATTGCTATAATATGTGAATGTGATATCTACTATAAAATATAAATCTATGAAAGACTGTAAATAACACAAAGCTCCATATAAATACATATATTGCTATAAAAAAACAAGAGTTATTATATCTTTAAGTTTGTAGTTTTTTGTTGTTGTTGTTATTATTATTTTTTTTTTTTTACTTAAAAATAAATTTCTATTGGCTGTTTATGGTCATACAATGCAATCAGATGGAGATTTCAGTTGATGCAAAACTCTATGTAAATATAAATGTTTATTCCATATAAATATATACCAATAGAAGTTCATTTTTAAGTAAAATGACCATACACAATTACTATGGTTACCACCATAATTGATTATGATTAATATTTTATGATTACTTTGAATTTAGGTAACTCGTCTTAAAACAATAAAAATTATGTCAAATAATAATCACCAGGCGAGTATTCTTGAATTATTTACATTCTGATTAGGATTTATTTGAATTGATCTTTCGAGTGAGCTTAAGCCTAAATTTACAATCTTAATTCAACGTGGTTTCAAGTATTCTGTATTCAATATTCACTTAAAGTTAAAACAATTTAAAACTTCCTGCATCAAAGCAGCATTAGGAATGCGGGATTACATTTAACAGTTTCTATCAATAGACATTTTTATATTATTAGTAAAGTAAAATTTAAAAAACTTAATCATATTTTGAATAATGTATTTAAAATCTTTAAAATTAATAAAAATATATTTTTGTTTTTTATTTTTTTATAATAACAATTAATTTTATTTATTTTTTTTAAACTAATAATAAAATTATACTAAAAAAAATTATTATAATATTAGATAAAATATAATATAATATATATTTCATATCAGATTTTATTATTAACTATAATTTTAAATAATGAGACTATGTTTATGTATAAAAAACATTATAATTTTGGTTCTGATGTTGAAATTTGCTATAAAATTTTTAAATAGAAATAAACACCTATTTTACTCAAAATGTAAAATTATGAAATAAGAATATATAAATAATAAATAATGTATATAATTTTCACACTATAATATGCAGTATCAAAATATATTTTGAGATAGAAAGTTACATGAATACAATTTACTTTTTTTTTTTAACCTGCGAAATTAGAATGTGATCTACGATCGCTTTTTTTTTTTTTTTTTTTTTTTTTTCAACAAGGGCGTTCCCTATGTTATAAAATAATTTGACCTTTTTGACCTGTAAGGTATTAAGTAAGAGGTCATGACATCAAATATTTGCATTGTTGTTGTTATATTTATAATAATGTGGAGGCGAGCATTTAATTTGTAAACACAGGTACTTTAATGTAATTTATGTATATTGAATAATAAAAAATAATAAAATAGTTATTAATCTGTAGGTTTTAAACAGTAAAGTATATATATATTTTTTTTATGTTGCATGATTATTTATTCATTTATTCTTAGCTGGTATATGGTTGAAATGGCGAAGGTAGCTGATTCCTAATTGTGTTATACAGGTACAGGTTCAAGCCACTGCTGGGTGCCTATATACATAAAGTGTAAGAGCAAGAGCATAACACGTTGCACGATGTATAATTGCCTGTCATAACGACGCACAGTACTCGGGAGGTGGCATGATAGATGTGATTACACCGTCCAGCCTGTCTATAGAGTTTCCACGGTTTCTCTACGCTGTAATAGTGAATGCCGGGATGTGTAGTTAAGCTGTGACCGGCCTGAGTATGTGATTTCTATTGTACAGTCCGTCATATTACTTAAAAATAAATTTCTATTAACTTTTGACCATTGCATACAATGCAATCAGATGGAGATTTTAATTGACGCGACACTCCATGAAAGCCCTTGTCAACTAACTTTTTTATAATTTAGAATACTATATTGATAATTACCATACCTTATTATCCATGAATTAGACACCAACACGTTGATTTTTTATTTATTTTCATTTTGACGGTTATTTCACGTATCTGACGTCACAATGTACCGCCGCCAATCACAGTCACCGCTCTGGTTCTTGTGATAAATTTAAGCCCCTTCCTAAAGTTCTTTACCTCTATCAGGGCCCCATCGGTATATTGTGATGTCAGATGCGTTAAATAACAGTTAAAATAAAAATAGATGAAAATAAATACAAAAGCAAAATTAACGTGTTGGTGTCTAATTCGCATAGATAATAATTAAGGTATGGTAATTATCAACCTAGTATTCTAAATGATAAAAAAAGTAAGTTGACAAGGGCTTTAACATATACATGTGATTTCCATGGCAATATAAAAATTCATTTTTAAGTAAAATGACAATATACTTTGAAATAAATATCTTGCGATCCTGCACGAGATTATAATATGGCAAAAATAAAATAAATAATTTATTTGTTTCTATGTTTGTTTGTTTATTTTTTTTCTTGATTCGTTTATTTATTTAATTGCAGTAAGTAGGTACAGTAATGAAAAGAGTCAAGAATGTTGTAAAGGGCTGAAAGGTATGAAAGCCCTGAAGCTATCACGCCTTTTTAAGCAACCTTGTTAAAGAAAATATGACGAACACGCGCCTTTCTCGAGCGTTTGTCATAAAATATTCACAATTTTTATGATTCGTTACACAGTTTGTGTACTAGTAAGTATAAGCCTTGATTTTTATTATTATTATTGTAACATAGTCATCATTACTTTCATTTTTTAGTGATATTAATAAATAATACATATTATATTGAAATTTAAAATTTTGTTTAATTATCCTTTTATAATTTGTGCATGGTTGATTTTTTTTAATTGATATAAATAATGTAAAAATGATTGAAAAGTTTTAATCATTTTTTTTTATTTATATAGATTTTTTTTTAGTTTTATTTGAAATGATATATATTTCAAATATACTGCATAATTTCTTATGTTACCTGCAAAGAGCTAAAGCTATACTGAAAATAATATGCTAAATTTTTTCTCTTTCAGTATTAAAAAGTTTAAATATTTTTAATTTTTTAAATTATTTTAATAGACTCGTGCATCATGAAATTACTTCCAGATATCCTTTAATGACATAATATATAAGATTTCTAACTGTTAATAATAATAATAACAATTAGCAATGAGAATAATGAATAGCAATTGAGAAAAGTTGAACCTCGAGGATAGGCATTTACGTGTCATGCAGAAAGCTGCAGTTCTTGGCACAGCTAACATCGTGCGCAAAGTGCTTAGTTTGTGATCCCTCTATATGCCACCTGCAGTTTCTAACAGATAATTGGTACTGGGTTATTCTCACCTTCACCTTTAATCAAGTAGGATTCCGGTGTTGGTGTTACAGAAGAAAAACGAAAAGAACTCATAATAATAATAAAAGGATTAATAAATGGGGAAATACTGATTGAATCTAAATCCAATCCGATTTTTTGAGCTCTGCCCCTTTCCCCCTACTTTTTGTTGAAAAATTTTTTTGTTTCTTTTTTTGAAAATTTGCTGTACCTTCTCTTTGTTTTTAATATAAATTTTGTTGATGCATTTGCAATCCAAAAAAGTCCATTTGCAAAGTCCGTGAAATCTGGAATACTGTTAAGCTCTTATCCTTAATGTGGATTCTAAAATTATCCAGATCTAGGCAGTACACATTATTTTATAATTATATATATATATATATATATATATATATATTTTTCATATTATTTTTTGCATATATTAAAAGTTAATTTGTGTTTTAAATAATATGTACTTTTTATGTTACCGCAATAGCACTTTAGCCATAATCACACACAGTGAGGAATAAAGCACGCTTCCTCTTATTTCCTATTTTGTAAAAATATTCTTTTATGTGTTATATTTTGAAAATCTTCCTCAATATAAGGCTAGGCAATCATACACACTTTTAAAGCCATAGAACACATGAAACAACATGTGCTTTTTAATAAATAAACACGAAATGGGATCTTTAAAACTGATGTCAATTTTTACCAGAATGTTAATGTATAGCCCCACGAGAGAGCGTGAAAAAACTGTAAAGTATGCCATTTGCGTGAAAATTCATGTTTATGACGTCAGAAACATGCAAAAATTAGTATGAAAATGTGGTGCGGGTTGCATCAATCGAATTTTCTAATCACTGCTATGGGGCTACTGTTGGATTTCGAGATTAACTAATGTTATTTAAGTAAATTCCATCATGTGATTTGTGATATAAATGCTTATCTTTTTCTCTGATTTATTCCTTTAAGTGTATTTAGCCAATAAAAAATTGAACAAAATATGTCCCCTGGTAACATTTATTTCATTTTAAAATATCAGGTTTAGAGGTTTAGTAATAAAAAAAAAAAAAAAAAAAAAACTCACATGAAGATTAAATGACATCGTCAACATTTAATACTTGAACTATATTCTATTCAAGAAAATATATATATTATATATATATATATATATATATATATATATATATATATATATATATATATATATATATTGTGCAATCATTTTGTCAATGGAGGTTATTGGTAAAGCGCACGGGTAATGCTAAGGGCATGATATATTAGGCTAAGGGTCTCCTAATTTAGCATTAAGCTTATGAGTATAAAAACACGTTTTTTTATTTATTTATTTTCTTTATTACTTATTATATTATTATATATATTTTTTTTTGTTTTGAGAAAACTACTTTACCGATTCCAGAGAAATGAAAAATACTAGACATACTTATATACGTGTTTTAAGTAAAGCTATATAGAAGTTTTTATAATAATTTTATAAACCGATAATTTCCATTATATTTGTCCGAAATGTTAATATAAAAAGTATTTTAAATAAGTTGTTATTATTTTCTGATATTCCCAACAACCTACAATGATAGTAATTGTAATTTTTTAATTAATGTATTGCAGTAAAACGTTTTTTTCACTTCACGTACAGAGCTATATAAATTACCTTTGTGAAATAAATCTGAATGCACTTCTTAATAGTTTAAAAATAGAATACTTGATATACAAATTCAACCTGTTAACAGCGTCAGTGCTCTCAAAAATATTGCTTAATATTTTTAAACTGGCAAAATAAGTCATTTTCCTATGCGGCATATGTTATTGAGTGATCCAACATGATCTCAACTTTAACATGAATGCATACACCCAATACACCCTATATAGAGTGGTTGCATGATACGATAGCGCCACATTAAAGGTTTATAATTACAATAACAACATAACAATTATACATAACACAATAGCATAATATAATAAATGTAATTTTTGCCATTTTTGTTGAGTAATAATATATATATATTTTTAATATCAACCTAATTTTTTTCGTGCTTTTTTCTTTTTTGATTGTTTCCAGTTTGTTATTGTTATTGTTATTGTGATCTTTTGTCATGGGTTTTGATAATGTACTCATAAGTACTACTACGTATGTATTATTTAAATATAAAATACAAAAAAAAACAAAAAAACAAAAACAAACAAACAAACAAACAAACAGAGTTCAAACTTTTATTATAATAAATAACTCGTTTATTTTCATCCCTAAAGAATTCTTCACATTGAAAGTATGATTATTGATTACTTTTAAAAACATGTAAAGAAATGCATCTTATTTTGATTCAAATCTTTTAACTATTATAACAACTTTTAAAATTGCCATTTTGACGTTTTCCTTTCATTATTTTTCCCACTGAACAATTATTTTGTACGATCTTAAGAAAATCTTTATTTAAATTTTTTTTTATTATATACATCCAGTATAGGGTGTATGCGGATGACGTCATATTTATTGCGCTTGGAGGCCATACTGGAGTAGTGCATAACATTGCACAGAGCATAGAACAAACTTTGTTTATAAGCCAAATTTCTTTGGGAAATTGGTTTATTTTTTGTTATTGTTATTTTTCTCACATACTTGAGATACTAATTCAACAGGCATTTACAGCATCAATGCTCTCAAAAATATTGCATAGTGGTTTTAAACTGGCAAAATGATTTTTTTCCTATGCCTCCCATGTTATTGAGTTATCCAACATGGCGTCGACTTTATCATGAATGCATGATAGACCCTTTCTGGTATTATTGTTTTACCATACAGTATTAGAAATGGCTATAGTGAAATACTAATCTTAGCTATAATTTAAGAAGAAAACTTGTTAATGTTAATTTTGTTTTTTTTTTAAATATAATGGAGCCATCTCTCAAGCTCCATTAGCTAATTAAAGTGTGCAAAATTAAAACGATACATCAATTACTTTGCAAATCTTGACTATATTACTCAAGATGGTAACTAAAAATTCTATGCTAGTATTTTAATTTAATTATCTACTGCTCAAATTAACATATTATGTAGTTATTGAACAGTTATTGAATGTATATTTGTATGTATAAGATAAATGTACACATTTTTTGTGTTTAATAAACAAATTAAAAAATTCTTTGGAAAAGACAATTAATTAATTGATAACGTAAACGTAATTAAGTGACTAATAAAATTTAAAATAATATATTTAAAATTTTTTATATAAATTAAATAATATATTTTCTTTTTTTTTTTTTTTTTAATTATTTAAATATTTTAAGTTCTTTAAAGTATATTTTTAAAATAAAACTTTTTTTTTTATAAATAAATACATGTATTTAAATGTATTTTATAAATCATAATATTAAAGTTGTATTATTTGAGTAAACTTTTAAAATTACTTTTAATTTATATATAGATAGTAGATAAATAAATATCAATTTTTTAAGGAATTCAACATTGATTACGAGAAAAAAAAATTTTAACTCTTAAAATATTTATTGTCTCTTAATGAAACTCATAAATCAATTAGATTTTAAAGGGAAAAATTCAAGTGAATGCAAAGTAAAAATGATAAGAATAATAGAAAATCTTTGTTGAACTTGAATAAAATACGGAAGATCGAGAAGAGTTAGAGAGAGAGAAAGAGAGAGAGAGAGAGAGAGAGAGAGAGAGAGAGAGAGAGAGAGAGAGAGAGAGAGAGAGAGAGAGAGAGAGAGAGAGAGAGAGAGAGAGAAGAATTGCAACAACAACAAAAATGCAGAATAAATCCAAACAATATAATATTTAATAATTATTCTAGATAATAAAGTACTTTAAAAATACAAACTTGAATGTTAAAATAGTCCATTTAACCACCAATTACATTAATTTCCATAATTTAAAGTAATATACTCGATTTATGACAATGAAAAATACATTCATTATATAAAATACAAATAACCTATCTTTATAAATAAAATATTGCATTATAAAACCTGCATGCATATTATATAACAACAATATATATAATTTTCTCTTACAAAAAAAATTATAAGATCGTGTCTCGTGTCCAAATAACAATAAATCATAATATCATTTTATAACACACCATATAAGAAAAAAAAATTGAGTCATGGAATATATAGTATATCTTACAAAACAAAGGATGAAAGGGAACAAAAATATAATTATAAAAGAGGGGGATATTACTATCCTGTGAGTGTCATAAGGAATATTATACTATTTTTTTTTCTTTCCGAAGCCTCGCCTAAACCGGGGGCAGAATGGAAAGTCATCGCTGATTTGTATATAAGAAGCTGATAGTTAAAGTAAAGATTCATTCTGAAATAACCAAACAGAAATAAAACAACTACCATGGCATTCAAGGTATAGTGGATTTATTTATATAAAAAAATAACACAGTGGTTTTATTTTTTACGTGTGATAAAAGTGCAACGATAGTGTTTCGTATATTAGGACGTTCAATCTATTTTGGTATCTTTTTCTGGAACCATTGGTCCTATTTGATTTTATATTTTCAAAAGTGTTTTTTCTTAGATTTGTTTTTAATAGTTTAAAATTTTAATGATTTATTTTAATTACAAGTAATAATAATAATAAATCGTGGATATATTGTTTGTCATGAACTATTATTTATCGAATTTTAAAATAGCGATTATAATTAATTCAATATAATAATTAATAATTTTTAAAAAATATACGGGTGAGATGCGTGAAAGATAAAATTTAACGTAATTTTACATTATTTGAAAACTCACAATTGAATTGTAATTTGGTAACAATTAAGTTTCAAAATTGCGTTATAATGATAAAGAATTAAAAAAAAAAAATCAATGTCTTATTCAGCATTGACCAATGAGTTCAATATCCTGATTTCAATATTAAGTGCCCATGATTATATATGTATTGGAAACCTCTTTTATTAATTACTTTGTTAAAATTAGGCAGGTAACAGCTATATATGAAGGATTGATAGTTATATAAATATTGGATGGTTAATTTAATTATTGCTAAAGATCAATAGTAAGCTTAAGAATAATTTATATGTTCCTCCCAAATTTGTATATTTTCAAATATAAATTTCATTGCAAGTAATAGTCATGTTATTTTTTATATTTCTAATCATCAAAAGCTATCCGTTTCGACAGCACCAATTTACCTCGAGAGTGTTAGTGTATAATGTTACTACATGACAAACTGGTTTCATTTGTTATTAAAAATTTTCTTATTAATTAAATACACAAATTATGATACTATAATTATATAAGCATCATGATAACGCCAATGCAATTTTTTTTAAATATATTTTATGATTATTAAAAAAAATTAATAATATATTATTTTTAATATATAAAAGTCGCTTACAAATAAAAATTACAAAGAGAAATTATATTTTAAACTCAAAGTATTTATAACTTTTCTTGTTAACAGGTAAACATTAATGTAATAAAAAAGTAAAGTAAAAAATTAATTATATAAGGTGTGGAGGAAGTGTAACACACGCAATTAAGAGATCAAAGTTCATTTACATGGATTGAGAGTGAAAGTGATTAACTTACTAAGTCAAAAATTTCATTTATTGTTACTAATAAATAATCTAGAAAGTATTTATTATCTTGCATAATTTTTAATTGTATTATTATTATAAAATATTTAATAATATATATCATTAAATTAAATTGATAAAATTTAATATATTTAATTTTATATGAATAAATTTATAAGAATTTATTTAAAACAAAATGTATTTAAATATTATGGAACAATTAATGTTGAGATTATGCTGTTAATTGATGGAAAATATATTTCTGCTATTGAGGTACTACAAACTACAATTTATAATATTGAACTACAGCGATTAATGGTGTTTTAGTAACATATAATGTGTTAATTGAAAATTTATTACCATTTTTTTATAGGTATTGAAAAGTGGTTAAAAGTTTAACAAGTTAAGAATTCTTATTTTCAACATTTTTCGTATTTTTTTTTCTCACGCATTTTTCTCGCTCGTGCATAATGTGTAGAGATTTATAATTTTCGTTAAATTTTGCAAAACTACGACATCTTATAAGTAAAGGGGTCAATTTCAATATTACTACACATACCATCCTGGTCGCTGCAAAAAGCCTCATCTCCAATGATCAGCAATTCAACAAAAGCCCTATCTTCATTGATTTTGCCATTACGTTTGGACTAGAGATAGAGCCTTGTATGAAATGCTGATCACTGGAGATGAGGCCTCTAGCATCGACCAGGTCTTTATTTAAAAAAATTATGAATTAAAAACTTTCAAAGCTTAAAAAATAAAATTACTTACAGAAAAAATTCTTTCGCGTAAACAGTTCATTAAATACAATGTTATATTTTTTATTTCAGTTTGTTGTACTCGCTACCCTCTTGGCTGTTGCCAATGCTGGATACCTCGGCGCACCCGCTGCTGTAGGTTATGCCGCACCCGCAGCTTATGGTTATGCTGCAGGATACGCTACACCCTCCGTATCCGCTGTAGGACAAAACACCTACCGTAACTTTGGAAACACCCAACAAGTGTCCACCTATAGCAAGGCTCTCGATACCCCCTTCTCTTCCGTCCGTAAGACCGACGTCCGTGTCTCCAACGATGCTCTCGCTTATGGAGCTGCTCCCTATGCCCATGCTGCTTATGCCGCACCTGCCTATACTAGCTATGCTGCCCCAGCTGCCTATGCTGCACCAGTAGCACATGCTGCTTATGCTGCCCCAGTTGCTCATGCTGCTTATGCTGCCCCCGTCGCTCATGCCGCATATGCTGCACCAGCTTATGCTGGATATGCTGCCCCAGCTTATGCTGGATATGGTGCCCCCATCGCTAAGGTAGCTGCCCCAGGTGCTCTTGGAGTTGCCTACTCTGCTGCTCCCGTTGTTGCCCATATGACCTTCTCCGGTCTTGGAGTTAACTACGCTTACTAAACCAAAATCGTACCTGAAATGATCATATTTATATGATTTCCTCACTTCTATATTATATATCATCAACCATATTTTGTTTTTTTGAATGATTTCATCAATAATGCTGTGTTAAATTTTTAATGTATCTCTTTTGTATGTAAATAGAAATAAAATTTATGTTTGTAAATCCTTAAAATATATATTTTATTTTATCTTCAGGACTGTATTTAGATAGCTTGTATTTCAAAATCTAAAATGGAAACTTCCAATTTTTATGATGACATTTAAAGTTAATAGTAACTGTAACATATAAATTTTTCAGTACCCATGACAATCAGATAAGAGAGAAAATTTAAAAATTAACATGGGCTCTTATTTAACTATAATTTCAAAAATATTCCTATAATTTAAAATCTAGAATAGTGACCCCCCGCATTTTTTTTATTATTATTATTTTGTTTAACATTTTTGAAGATAACTTATTTTAATATAAATATCACTGTACAAAATTTGTACAATGATACTTATATCACTATAATATATATTATATAGAATACTACAAAATTTCAGATTTTTCTTTTTTTACTACTTTTTGATTAAATCTCGCAGTAGCTGATTTGCCACTTTAATGCTACGTTGTATAAGAAAAATTACTGCGCTTACTTATTAGTATTACACAGTTTATTTTATTTGATTGCAAAGTTAAATTTTGTCTTCCTTTCTTTCAAATTTTAATACATGTTACATGTTAAAAAATTAATTATATAAAAAATATATTATGGTAGTCAGCATAGAATATCGCATAAAAAAAGAATACAGGTCATTACGTAATACATTCTATTATGAATATATTAAATAGCAAATAATAGAATGTATAAAATAATATTGAATATACTTATTTTTTGTTTTAATATATCTAAAAATAAGTTTCATTTTAATGATTAGTGATTTACTTAAAATTTTAATGCTGCTTATACAAGAGTTGTATGAGATTGATTTATTATTTATATAACATATAATGCATACATGCGTCTTAATTATATATTTTTTAGTTATATTATATTGTAAGTACAGCAGTTTTTTCTAAAAATCAATTTAACGTAGAAGGTGACTTGATTTGGACCAGAAATCGTTAAAAGAAGAACTAATATATACAATAATTTTTAGTTCATTATTTATTTCCAACAAAACAAACACCATAATTTTCAAATAAAATCGAGCAAATTTAAGATTTATTGTTATTGTTCAGGAAAAAGTTTTAATTTAATATTTTTAATTTGGAAAAAATTTCTAATTTGACTAAAATTTGAATTTCCATATTTACATGTGGAATTTAATAAATAAGAAGAACAACTAAGTAAGTAAGTACATAGTAGTAGTATTCTACTTAAGTAGAATAACTTAAATATTTGATTGCGTTTTTACACGTTTGACGTAACTAAACTTTTAATTACCATTTCATGTTTATTTTGTGTTAGTATTATAATTCGCAACCGTCTAGTTTGCGAGATATCAGTCGGTCACTTTTACCCCCTTAAGGGTTGCCCTGCAATTGTGAAGGATGGGTAATTAAGTGTCACTCGTAGTTTTCTTACTCGATTTTTATATGTTACACGCCTCATCATCGATGACACGCATTGAAATTAAGTATTATAAATATACTATATTTTGCGTTATAATTTTCGTTCAATTCATTATTATTATTATATTTTATTAGTATTGTACTATTTCAAATCATATATTGTTATGTGCATTTTAATTATTATCAAATATCAACCACTTCAACCAGACAATATCAGTAGTTGGTTACAATAAGTAAAGCATAAAAATCCCAAACCTTAGGTTAAACCTGTAGGATTGTAAATAAGTTAATTTATAAAGATATATTTAATAAATAATGTATAAAATCATAATGAATATTATAATAATTTGAAATATAATAAAAATTGATTTGTATATTATTATTTTTTCTACACTTATTAAAATAAAATTATTATTTCTAAAATTAAAATAAATAAGCGTTTTTTTGCAAATTTAAAGTTATTAGTAAAAGTATTAAAACAATACAAATATTTTAAAACAATTTCCATGGCATTTACTTAAAAATTCCCGATTGAAAAGGAATTGCTGAATAATTTCTGATAAAGTCTTGAGAAATGTAGGTTTAAATTTTGATAACCATGCTTTTAGCTGATAATATGTTGATCAAGTTTTGATAAAGACATAATTTTGCTTTCTCTGAAAATAACATTATAAACGTTCGATACATTTAGGATTGAGCTAAAAAAAGCATTATAAAAGTTTGATAAGCGTAGGATAATTGTCACAAATCAGACGTTTAGAATTTAAAAATAATTTATCAGCTATTTTTTTTTATCACGGGTTAGGATTTATTTTGAATGAAAATTATTAGTTACTACGCACCACGCCCAAATTAAAAAAAATTAAAACATCTTGTCGGAACAGGTTTTCCTTTTCTTTTACACAAATTACTGTATGATAGGAACAAACTTAAAAAGGTATAATCGTATGGTGAGTAAAATAACGGTGTGTGGTGTAAAAATATTGTATTCATTGATGCTTTACAAAATAAATAATAATAATGTATACAGTATAATACCTAATTTTTTGCTGATTTTTCTTTAACATAAAAAAATATAACCATATGCACATGATAAGGGTACTCAAATGTGAACTTCAGTACAGTATATTATGTATTTTTGTCCGAATGAGACGGGATATTTTTTTTTGCTAATGTGAATTTTTGAACTTTTACAGGTGTCCCTGACTGAGAAATAAATGAGTGACCTCGTAATTGTAATTACTCGTTATATAGTAATATTATGACAACTATCTACAGTATAGTCAAGTTAGTCATGTATATTGAGGGTATAAATTAAACAACATTCTAGAAGTCAAAGAAGTCACAAATTTACTGATATATATATATATATATATATATATATATATATATATATATATATCGATGCCTCCGCGTCAAAAGCGAGCATCTACACTTTCCAGATTTCCGGCAAAACGACTATCTACACTTTCCGCCGCCGAGCATCTGCAATGTTAAGCTTATGGCCGGTAGTCGAGTTACAGCGCTGCTCGGAAAGTGTAGATAGTCGTTTGGTCGGAAATCTGGAAAGTGTAGATGCTCGCTTTTGACGCGGAGGCATCGATATATATATATATATATATATATATATATATATATATATATATATATATATATATATATATATATATATATATATATATATATATATATATATATATATATATATATATATATATATATATATATATATATATATATATATATATATATATATATATATATATTTCTACACCCCTCCAAAACCCTGGATTTATATTTTGTTTTAAAAGAAAAGAACTATATAATAAATAAAAATTAAACATTGTAGGCTTAGATTTTAAGCTTCTTCTTTTTTTATGTATAAAGACACAATTGTATTAAAAAAAAATCATGTATCATTGTGTTTAAAAAAGCAATATACCATAATATATCTGCCATTATTGTATATTATAATAATTATATAAGTATAATTTTGCCCATTAGTTTCAGGAATAAATAATGTTGCACTGATCACTAGAATCTAATCCTATATAATTTCAAATTTAAAACTTAACACTTAACATTTAACACTTGAAAAGTCAAATAAAATCTTTCAAGTTTGCTGGGAATCTGTTTGGCCATTTTACTAAAAAATTGATTTCTATTGACATATGGGAATAACATGTATTTAGATTTAGATAGACTTTTGCGTCAACTGTTTGCATTGACTGGCCATTAGCCAATAGGAATGATTTTTTTTTTAGTAAAATAGCTGTACAACACTTTATTAGCTTGCAACATTTGGTTGTATTTAGATGGATTGTATATTAAAATCTAAAAAGTTAACTTCGAAACTTTATAAAACCATTTGAAAGTTAACAGTATAACAGCTATATGATAAAAATTTCAGAACTCGTGACAATCTAATAAGAGAGAAAATAATTACTGAAATTAATATGGGCTCTTATGGGACTAAAACTTCAAAGTATGGTTACTCCCCCACCCACCCCCCTCCCCCTCCACCAATTTTCTTTTACATATTTGAAGATAAATGATCCAAATATGTATCATTGCAATTTTTCAAAAATTCTTTCTGATCAACTATTTAATAAATTATCGCAATAAATAACCTTCAGCATTACATTTTTTGTTAGTATGATACCGCGATGATACTGATTTAATTATTTTTTGTTGAACTAATTTATACATTCACGCACTAACACCTTCAGAACATTAGGGTCAAAAATCATGTTACAAACATGTAACGTTCAATATTTGCGACTGCATTAATATATATAATATAATTTTTTTAAATTAAAAAAAAAATATATAAAAAATTTATATAAATAGAATAAAATTGCACTTTAAAAACCTTTTTACAACCTTTTTATTAATAAAAAGTTTGCAAAACAATTTTTTATTTTTTATTAAATCATGATTAAAAAGTAACTACAGTATACATTTAAGTTTACGTTATTATAATAGTATTGCAAATAAAATTTTAAAATGTAACTTTGGATCGGTACGATTTTTTATGATTAAAATTTGTGTATGGTTGCGTACTTTTAATATTTCTATATATTATACATATTTAGAGTCGTATACGACTCGTATCGGACAACGCTTTGCATTTTTTTTCTGTCGATTTGCACTAAATTAGATTACTAAATTGCAGTCTTATATTTCAAAGAACTTTTGAAAAGCAAGCCATATGGTTTGAATAGGATTATAGTAATATGGACCACATAATATAGTATTAATATAATACTAAACTTTATGAACTCCACACTGCAAACCATTTTTTTAAAGCTAACATGATATTATATAGAACATTGGCGTTGTCACTTTAATGTTGATTATTTATTTTTATTAAAAAAAAATGTTTACTGTTTACTAACAATAAAATTAATTCAAAATATTAATTACTATTCTGCTGTTCTTTATTTTATTTATTATTTTTTTTTTTATCCATCATAAATCTATAAATCCATCTACATTATTATTTTAGTAAATTTTGTGTTAAAAAAATGTTGAATGAAAAATCGCTCAATATTTATATTATTATATAGGGTGCAAGCATTCATATTAAAATCAACGCCATGTTAGATCACTCAATAACATTTGCCGGTATAGGAAAACGACTCATTTTGCCAGTTCAAAAAAAAAAAAAAAAAAAAAAAAAAGAAGAAGAAGAAGAAGAAGCAATAATATTTTTGAAAGTATTGTTGCTGTTAATAGGTTGAATAATTATCTAATTTTGTGAGTAATATAACAATAACAAAAAATTTTAAACGATTTACTTAAGAAAATAGCAAAAAAAAAAAAAAAAAACAAAAAAAAAAAAACAAAGAGGAGTTTGTCCTCTGTTCTGATCAACGTTGTTCATTGATCCAGTATGGCGACAAAGCGCATTTAGTATAATGTGATTGTGGATCTTCTACTTTAAGTTTTATAACTTATTTCACTTTTTTCGCAACAGATGCCACTACTTAGTACTTACAAAAAAAAATCCAAAGAAAAAATAAACTAAATTGCCCCTGAGAGCTATGCAAATGTTTCATCATGAATGTAACACAGGATGAATACACAAAATATTTCAGGCGTTTAAAAAAGTTTTAAAAATTTAAAATATTTTTTTCGATACATTGCCAAAATATTTTTTCTTAAAACTAAAAACTTTAATTATAAAACATAATTACTAATGTAACTATTAATTTTGATTCAATATTTAGTGTTATTTTGCAGAAAGAAAACTTGTTTTTTAGTTACCATACAAGATTTTGCAGAGATAATAAATCTTGCTGGAGCAATATGGTAAGAAAAGTTGTTTATTAAGCACCCACATTGCATTCATTATGTAAGATCAAGTTTTGACCGATATTTTGTGCTTGATTTATATTATAGTTGTTTAATTTTAATTTTGCTGCCTTTTTTTATAGTAGTCGCATTATAATAAAGTTACTAAAAATTTTTTTGATATATTTAACTTTATTATTTTTGGTAAATTTTTTGAAATGTCATATTTTATTATTATTTATAATTATTATTTTTATATTGTACGATTTTTAATAATAGTTATGAATATTATTTACAATCTAGAATTTGATATTAGTACATCGAGTTGATTATAGATAGTTAAAAAATATTTATTTTAAAAGATGATGCTATGTACATTAATACAATGTTAAAAGTATGTCAAATAAATTTTATCGTTTCTCGGCATGGTAATTTAAAAAAAATTGCATTGTACCAAAACGTCTGAAAACCTCAAATAAAATAATAACAAAAAATGAATAATATATAGTACCTAATACATTAGTAAACGGAGAAGTCATCTTTTTTTTTTAATTAAAACGGTAGTATTGTTGTTGTTTTTATCTTTCAGTTGTAGCATTATTGCAGTATAACTTTTTAAGACAACTTGATTGTATTGGATTTTTAATTATTAATTGTGGTGTTGTGCTTTGCAGATTACATCGTTCTATCTAAATTGTAGCGTATGCTGTACCTCAGTATCATGCGTTGTTTCTGAAAACAATGTTAAGGGAGTAGAAGGACCGATGTCGGCCATTAGACTCAAACTTTTCTCGTCAAAAAAATCTAAAATTTTGGACAATGATACTTCAGCTTGAGACAATTTCAAATATAAAAATATTTTGGGGGGTCACCGTGCAAATTAATTTTATATGAATTTTTTTGAAATTTTATGCCCAATGTTAATTTCAATAATTTTTTTCTTTTCTTCGGGATGGTCAAACAAACATCATAAACTTTTTATCACGGCTAGATGTGACCCTTAGCTACACAATGACACCAAATTTAAACCCAAAACACTTCTAGTTTTTTGAGATATAAGGTCGGTACCCTACTACTTAAGTTAAGATTCAGTTAAAAAGAATTATATTGAATTATGGATATCCTGTAATATTAAATAAAAAAAAAATTATTTAAATATATTATTATTTATATTTATGAAAACTAATAATTATAAATTATAACAATTAAATTAATTTATTCTATTATAAAATTAATTTTTCTTTTAACAATTTTTAATTTTGTAAGATATATTTGTTTTTTCATATATAAATTACTAAAAAGTTATTTTAAATGATAATTTTAAATATAAAAGTATTAAACCGTGAGAATGTGAAATGTTATGATGCAATCTAAATATTTATTAAATGCGACATTGAAATTAGTATGAACGGTAAGATAAAGAGAGTACTCAAAAATTGAAATTATAGATGAAATTCATAATGCACCTAATGCAACAAACATAATTTGATAAATATGTTCACTTTTCTTGGCAACAAAATAAGTATTTCTTCCCTTGTCTTTCATCCTTTTAATCTATATTATATTTTTTATCTATTAAAATTTATATGTAGCATAAATTAAAGGCAAATTAATTCAAATTCTAAAAATATAGCCGCAGCTAGTATACACATGACAATCTTAACGCAAGGGAACACGAAGTAAAAAATATACATAATATTTTTAAAGGGTCTTTGCAAAAAAAAAAAAAAAAAAAAAAAAAAAAAACTCTTCCCATGAAACAGAAAATTAGACACCACCTTCTCTCTCTCATACGGAAATCTAATTTAACCAGTTGTTATATAGTATTAGTTTTATATTACATAAAAAGTATCACCTTATATTAAATTTGGCGAAGGTGACACTGACACCTATAAGTTGGTATGGGCGTATGATATTTTCGACTCTAATGTATATATAAGATAATATAATATATAACATTATATACATGACCGCATTGCGCAATTTATATATAGACTGAAAGAAAGTAAGAGTGACAAAATATCTTGTTTGACTACACTTTATTTTTAATAATAATTGAAAATTGTAGTTCTATATTATTATATGTGACTTTTATTATAATCTTTAAGTGCAACCTGTTACATAAAATGTATATATTCTATTAGGGACTATATTTAGCAGAAAAATTATTTTAATTAATTTTATTTTTGATAGAGTTTTATTTCTTATTAATAGAGGTCATTGTTTAAATTTGTTTTAAAAAGTTTGCTGTCTTTTCAAAAGCGTAAAAGTATTCCTCATTTAAATATCTCCTGAATTAGTGCAGTTAAAAATCGGAAGAAAAAAAAAAAAGGAGGTTTTCCCCATAAGCGTAATGTTACATTACGGGATTCTTATAGCTAATCCCATTTGTTTATAATGAAGTGTTTATTTTTTTTTTTTTAATGTCGACATATTGATGCTTTCCATATGAAGATATATTCTCAAAATTTCACATTTTTCTATAATCTCACCCGAATCGTAATGTTAATAATAAATTACGTAATTTATGCTGCACTTATGTTATTAAAGTATAAATAATGCTAAATTAGAACAAAATAAATATTTATGCTGTACAATATAATATTTATGCTATGTATAACCTTATAGTTATTGTGAAGTATAGCTTAAAATATGCTGTATTGGACAAATTGTGCTGAAAATGAACTAGCATAATTATTACGTATTTATTTATGCCTGTTTAACTGTTTATAACTGTTACTTTATAATTATACAATAAAATAATATATTTATGCCAAATAAGTTTAAGTTTTAAAGTAATATATAGGAGAAAGTATTATATTATGTAAAGATACAGCGATAGAAATTTGTGTTTCCAATATTTTCCTATGATGATAAAATAATATTTAATATCACATATACGCAGTAGGTAAACTGGTAAACTAAAACAATTTAATTCTATTGGCTCATCGGCATACAATATAATCAGATGGAGATTTCAGTTGATACAAAACTTTATTTAAATACATGTTAGCTCGTTATATAAACTACACACAAATATTGAGCCAGCTTCGAAAATGTTCCTTTGTTAAAAACAGCTGGTTATGACGACGTTACCTGTTAACTACGTTTATAATATTTATGGTCGATCATTGTTATTTCTTCTTTTAGAACTTTGAACTTGATAAAAATGAAACTCACAAAAAAAAAAAGTTCCATACGAAACATGCGACTAACTTGTATCGGCTCAAAAAACAAGATCATCAACCAATGAATGTGTCTTAATTTGTTGGTCAGCCAATCACTGTAAATGAGATTCACTATACTTTACAGAACAAGCTATTATTTCCATTATGCAAATAGAATTCAATATTTTGTAAAAAGACTATACTTACCGAACTGTTTACTGTACAGTACAATGAAGACATATTATATTCATATGGAGACTTTTGGTGAGAGTAAAGATGTTATATCAAAGCTGCAATACGGGTGTACTTAGCGAAAAACAAAAGCAACAATTTTTGTGAACTCAAAACACATAGACAGCATAAAAATGTATATAATATCCCTAAAATTTAAAATTTCTTAAAATATTTCACAAACTTTCAGGACAAAAAATGTTTGTGCTAAAAGATTGAAAATTAGTAGTATCGAGCTGATTTTTAAGCTGTATATATTTGGTTACAGTGTTAAGCCTTAAGAACAAGAAATTTAACATCTATTAAAATGTCCATATAATAATAATAAAGACTTTATTGAGCAAATAAAATACAATACAAAACATATATTGCACATAGTCAAATATTGTTGCTCAACAGGAGATCAAAAAAGGCAAAGCCCATACAAAATTTGATATCCAAAACATAGAAAAGAGCAAAAGATATAATATTATGCAAATATATAAACTAGATACTAGTTTTAAACTTAGATGAAGACAAATTTCTGACACTAATCTACAACTTATTGTATAACTTAACACTGCGTGGGAAAAAAGAATTATTGTAATATGCTGCTGAAATACGGGGAACAACATAATTCAATACTATCTCCTCCACGCATGAATCCACTCTATGAATGTATTATTTGAAAGATCAAATTATCTAAATTTACTATATACCGTAGTATAGGTTTAAATTACGTTTCTATTTGTGTATAATTAATAATGAAAAAAAAATCAAAGTGTTTTTATAAACTAAAAAAAAAAAAAAAAACTAATTAAAAATTATCAAATTTTAATTTTTTTTTTTTTTACACGACTTGTTTAAATATAAAAATTTACAGACACAATGAAAAGCAAAAGTAGGTATAGAAAGTTCTATGTAACAGTCGACAGGTTACGTTAGGTCAATGTCAAAATTTAGGTGACCATAAAGAAAGAAATCTAGATTTTAAAAAACATACGGAAGTCTAATTATGGTAACTTGCCAAAATAAATACAAGATAATATAATATCTGTCTGTCTGTCTATGTGTGAATATTATTATTATTATTATAATGTCACTTACGTAGGATGGTTGTTGTTTTAACAATTGAAGTAGTTACACTTATTGCATAATGCTATAGTACATACATTATATAGGTGTAACATCATATAGGCTTTCTAAAAGTATAATTTTCTGAATTAAAATATTATATAGGTCAATATTTTATAGTTAAGGTGTGTGTGTGTGTGTTTTTTAATGTTTAAAAATAATTGTTTTCGATTCTTTTTAATTAAAAAATTTCATTGATATAATTTACAATTATACAACCAGAGAGTTAAAAATAGAGATGTCCAGTTTTTTATTAATGTTTAGTTGATAGTTTCATAATTTTACAATGACTTCAATTTATGCTGAAAATAAGTAGCTGAAATATTGGGGGATCAAAAATATTTTAAGGGAGTAATTTGATTTCATATTCTAAAAGAGGACATTGTCCTGAATTGACTGATATGTGAATTTTTAATTTTTGAGTTCATGAAGAATTTTTAATTAATTTTTGAAAATAACAAAAATTACGTGACGGTCGTTAATTTATGCATGTGGACACCGTCAGTGGTGGACACAGAAAAAAGTTACCGACTGTATTTCACAACTTTCAAAAATAATTATTAAAAATAATGAATGCGAGCTAAAAAATTAAAATTTCGTATAACTATCAATTCAGGATTATGTATGTTCTCTCTTTCAGTGTAAATAACTGAAACTGATTTTAACTTATACTTAATTATATAAATACAGTATGTTAAATTAAATAGCATTTCTAACGTGCTCGGTGGTAATTAAGGCATACTACATTACTCTTCCACTACCCAATAAAAGATGTGACATGATAAAAAAGAGAAAATATTCAATTTAATTTTAGATACAAATTTTATGCAATGCTAATTATTAAAATAAAGAATAAAAATAAATATGTAAAAATATTCAGGAATTTTAATTAAAGTTAATATTGATTATTTTTGTTATTCAGAGGTATAAATGTAAAAAAAAATATTTATTTTTATTATAATTTTAAATAAATTTTATTTTAAAACATAATTATTATTTATATAGTGAAATCATTAAAAGTTAATATTGTTTTTTGCCAGATTGCAGTATAAAGTTCTGAAAATTTGCAATTTAGAATTATTATACATATGAAATATAAATTATCCGACTAATTTATTGATGAACGGTTTATTAATTTAGTCATGTGTTGTTATTTTTATTTAATTTGGATTTCTGAGTTTACTTTTTCAGTAATGAAATGACCAATTAAAAATTTGAAGTTTTATAAAATTAAGTGAAAATAGAGCTTATTGGTTTAACGTGAGGGGAAAGCTAAGGGTTTCCTAATTTAACATTACGCTTATGGGAAAACCTTTTTTTTTTTTTTTTTTTTTTTTTTTTTTTCTTTTTTTTTGCAATTTTTGCAATTTTTGAGAAAACAACACCGATTCCGGAGAAATTTAAATCAGAAACACTAGACATACTTTTACGTGTTTTAAGCCATGGAATTTTTTAAAGAATTTTATAAACCGATAACCTCCATTGTCTTTAATAAGTTCATGAGGAAGTTTCATTGAATTATAGTTATTTTTTATTATTTTATGTTTAAATTGATTTATAATAATAATATATTCATGATATACTTGTGCCACATCTTATGTTAGTGACCAACTATGGTACTAATAGGCAGCTTTGCATAATAATCAGGAAATGTCATTGGCATGAATAAAAGCCATTAAGTCAATCATTGGGTCATTGTTAGTTTTATGTTAATTTTGGCCTGGTATATAGGACTTATAATATATTAAATTGAAACTTTTTAAGTTTCAATGGAGCTTATCGGTTTAGCGCGCGGGGAAAGCTAAGGGTCCACTAATTTTACATTATACGCGTATGGGGAAAAACGCGTTTTTTTTTTTTTTTTTTGCAATTTTTGAGAAAACTACTCCATCGGATACGGAGAAATTTAAATGAGAAATACTAGACATACATTTACGTGTTTTTAGCCATAGAAATTTTTCAAGAATTTTTTTAACCGATAACCTCCATTGCTCGCTGCAGAATCTTTCAAACACTTAAGGATTAACCACAGACCTGGAAAGAGCAAAATAACTCAAAATTGGTTTGACACATCTTTTTTTAAAAACTTTCGGGGGGTCAAAAAATATTACCAGTTAACAGAATATTCAAAATTTATTTGTGATTCGAGATAATTAGGGTTAAATTTTGCATATGATTAGCATTAAATTTTTTTTTTTTTTTTTTTTTTTTCAATTTAAAAAAAATTTGGTTCGACCACTTTTATTGAAACTTTCTGACGTTTATAGATATTTCCAAGCTCTTTTTGTTTTATATTTCAAAATTATTTCTGGTTTGAGAAAATTAGGCGCTGATTTGCCCATTTGAATAACATTGATTTTGGATTTCGCGGCAAAATAAAAATGTTTAAAGTTTAATTGTGAGAAATGAATGGGGAATTGCGATGAAATTATATTTGAACTTCTATGTTGTATAAATGAGATCTATTTAAAAATAATTTTAAAAATATTTTACGATCAGTTTTTTGAAAAAAGGGGAGGGGCCAGGCCGGAGGTTCACCGCTAAAATTGCACTTCTCCGCATAAAGTAAAAAGCAGAGTCCCCTCGGAGGGGACTCTGGTAAAAAGCATAACTTAGATGTACAGCTCTGGCCAGAAGTTTGAGAACGATTTTTATAGGCAACCCGCAACCAGAGCTGTACATACATAGGAAGTGAGGAATGAACACGACGTAAAATGTATGCACAAAGTTATCTGTAACGCTGAAAATTGTTGACCTTTTTAATTTCTTAATACAATTATTATTTTATTACACATAGATATTGTTAACATGTTGTTATTGACTCGATCATTTCTTATGGTATAATGTACAGTACACACGATTTACCATTTGAATCCATCGAGCGCGTGTTGTTTCATTAGAATAACACTGCAAATTTAGCACCAGTTTTCGAATGGAAAAATTTATTATTTTTTTATTATTATTTTGTGTACAATAGGGTGGTTTCATTCACATCAGTGTTAAAGTCGACGTCATAAGTGAGTACTAAATAGCATTGCCGGTATAGGAAAAAGGCATATTTTGCCAGTTTAAAAATACTTCACAATTTATTTGAGAGCATTGATGCTGTTTGCTGTTAACAGGTTGATTTAAAAACTCAAGTATGCAAGAAAAATAATAATGACCAAAAAATATCTAATTTTGCAAAGAAAATAGCAAAAAACTACGATTGTCCTATGCTGAGAATTGTTATTCATTGCTCAAGAAGAGCATTGAAAAGCACTCAGAATGACGTCATGCGTACACACCCTATAACCATAACAGGTGCTTTAATGTAAATGAGAATAAATTATGAATGTCACTTTGCTCCATGTATTATATTAAATTCAGTTTCAAAAAACTGAATGTATCGGCGTAGTTCTACCACTTTATCAGTAGGTACACAACTTATTAGTACACCCATTGCGCTTTTAACTTGCATGTGCGTTGATCGTTTCCCAATTTGATATAAATCCTGTACTAAAATCAGATATAACTTATCAGGGAAGGTATATGTTAATTTATGAGTGTTGTGATAAACAATTTAAGTGTTATTTATCAGCTAATAATTTATATAAATATTTAAGTTATATTTTAAAATAATATCTATCAATATTTATTTATATTTTTTAATGTAATTTTAATATATTAAAAATAATTTCATAATATAAAAATAATTCATAAAAAATTTATAAAACTAAAATAAGTAAAAAAAAAATTAAGTGTATATATATTAAATTTTTTTTAAAGATTATTTTAGTATTGAATATTTTAATACTGAATAAATTAGTAAAAACGTACTTCCTTGCAGAAACAATAACAAAATAAAATACGTAGAACGTAATTATAAAAATTCAACTAAATATATTTTTGTGTAACACAATAAAACATTTATCCTTAAGGACCTACATTGATGTATAATGAATATATTTCATTATAAATATCGTATATTATTTTTTTTTAGGCCTAATTAACTTTTAAGTGTAAAATATTTTGCAATATGTAATATGCAAGATCTAATTTTGTTAACCCTGAGAATATTATGAGTGTCAACCTTTGCGGTTAAATTTATTTGAATTATAGTATAGGTATATACATTTTCAACATTCTAAAATAGACATTTCACCTCAAGGCTATACTTTCTGCCTGCATACAATAATCAGCGCATTGATTCATTTTTTGACGTGTGTTTCAAATAGGATTAGCTATTAGAATTTTTTTCCATCATTAATATATTATTACTGAAGTATATCATTTCAACATACTTTTTTCATAGATATGCTATAGCTTCCAGACGTGAATTCATACACTTTGGTATCAAGTATGAGACACCGAGAAGCCAAATTCGTGTTCGCTGAGTATAGGATGAGGAGCATCGAAATTCAATGTCAACGCGTTGAGCTTTTTCTCAAAATTTCCAAAGCATTTGGGTTAATATATGACAAGAAATAAAGAGTTGATAAATTGAACTTACCAACTACATGCTGCAGTGAAGACTCATTGTTGTTTATCGTAAAATTGGAATTTTGAATGCTACCTGAACTTAATAAATCACTAACACATATAACTTATATGTTTATATTTTTGAGTTTAAATATAACAAAAACAATACGTTAAATTATTAAAAATGTAACAAAAAAGAAGTTTTTTATAAGGTACGGCAGTGAAAAATTACATAGATTCTTCTCAACTATTTGCAGCACTTTTATTTTTTATTTTGCATATCACTCACCATAATATTAAATATTTATTTTAAATATAAGAAACTTATTTATACATTAAGTCAAGTAAAAAAAGTAGTCCACTCATTGATATTTACTCAAAAGACCGCAGTGACTGCACCACTAGGGTTTATGTTTTATATAATTATATTCAAACTCCTGTTATCCAAAAAACATCTATACATATAGACAATAAACGCGGAATCTGGTGGACTTGAACTTTAAACTCTCAATAGAATGAACAAATAAGAATATTAAGCTCGTTCTATAAAGTACACACAAATATTGAGCCAGCTTCGAAAATGTTCCTTTGTTATAAACAGCTGGATATGTTAACGTTACCTATGTTTACTACGTTTATACATATGGTCGGTCATTGTTATTTCTTCTATTAGAACTTTGAACTTGATAAAAATGAAATAAACTCACGAAAAAAAAAGTTCCACATGAAACATGCGACTCACTTTTATCGGCTCAAAAAAACAAGATCAACCAATGAATATGTCTTAATTTGTTGGTCAGCCAATCACTGTAAATGAGATTCACTATACTTTACAGAACAAGCTATAATGGTCGATCATTGTTATTTCTTCGTTTTGAACTTTGAACTTGATAAGAATGAAAGAAACTTCCCAAAAAAAGTTCCAGTCTCAATATGCAACTCCCTTTTATCGGCTCAAAAAAAAAAAAAAAAAAAAAAAAAAAAAAAAAAAAAAATGAACGTGTCTTATTTTGTTGGTCAGCCAATCACTGTTCTTGAGATTCAGTATACTTTACAGAACGAGCTTAGTATTACTTTATGTAAGATTCAGTATAGTTACTGCAGGTAAGTATTTTGTTTATTTTTCTCCAAACAGGATGTACGTTTTTCTAAGAAAACAGCATTCGATAGAGCGTACATACCACCATAATAATACAGCACATACAGCAATAATAAAACAAATTTATATAATGCGAATTTGAGGGTGTATCCACATGACGTCATATTTAATGCGCTTGCAGGCCATACTGGAGTAGTGAATAACATTACTGAGCATTGGACAAACTTCATTTAAGGCAATTTTCTTTGGGAAATGAGCTAATTTTTTAGTTATTGTTATTTTTCTCACGTACTTAAGATACTAACTCAACATATTTACAGCATCAATGCTCTCAAAGTTATTGTAGTGTTTCTAAACTGTCAAAATGAGTTATTTTCCTATACCACCCATGTTATTAAGTGATCCAACATGGCATCTATACTTTAACATGAATGCATAGACCCTTATACGGTTTAATTAATTTTATAGATATTTTAAATATTAAAAAAAAAATTATACTGCATATAGACATAATTAGGATGCTGTAAAGTAATTCAAAAAAAATCTAATATATTATAATATTAATAAATTTTGTTTCAATTAAAATTAATTTTTATTTAAAAATATTTTATTGTTTAGTGGTTCTATTACGGCAAAAACAATAACCCTAATACATTTTAAGGATTGGTATTTCGAATATGAGAAATATGTAGAGAATTACTGAACAATGTAAAGTGTAAAAAATCAAGAACTTATAAAGTAAACAGTAATCAACTCATTTATGGCAGTAGGAGGTAGGATACAGACGTCGGCCATAAGACTGAAACTTTTCTCGTCAAAAAAATCTGAAATTTTGCACAATGATACTACAGCTTGAGCCAATTTCAAATATATATACACATATTTTGGGAGGTCAAATCGCAAATTAATTTGATATGATTTTTTGAAATTTTAAGCCCATAAGGCCCACTGTTAATTTTAATTTCAATAATTTTTTTTCGGAACAGTCAAATATCATGAAATTTTTATCACGGCTAGGTGTGACCCTTAGCTACACAATGACACTAAATCTAGACTCATAACACCTTCTAGTTTTTGAGATCTAAGGTCGGTAGCCTACTTCCATAAAATGAATATATAACGATTAAATAAAAAGTGCGCTAATAACAAACAAAACTATTTCAAGAATTCAACGTAACATTAACTCAACTTGTCATCAAAAGAAATGAAACAATTTAACGCATGTTTACTAAAACAAAAGCAACATTTTTGTATCAACCTTGCACTGCATTATGCGTGTTTATTATATAACCATATAAGTGGAACCAATGGTTAGGAAATAATTCCATAAAATTTAAATTATACTCTCCCTCCATCCAAGTCCCGCGTAAAGCTTTTTTTAATTTCATTTTCTGTCTAAAAAAACTATATACAATAGTTCAGTTCAAATAATTTCTTCCATCATTTTTAAAGGCGTAGAACATCTTGAACAAAAAAAACATGTCTAATATCCTAACAAACATAAATATCAACGTTAAATTGACCAGTTTCACATATTTCTAATTTATTTTCCGTTCACAAAATGACAGCTGCGGGTTTTTGACGTCACAGCTCGCCTATTTCCGCGCTTGTGGACTAGTGAGATGTGACGTCACAGACCCGCAGCTATGATTTTGTGAATGTAAAATAAATTAGAAATCAATGACTCCGGCCAAATCAATGTTACTATTTAGTTATGTTTAGACCGTTTAGACATGCTTTTTGTTCAAGGTGTTCTACGCTTTTAATTTAACATATAATTTTACTGATCACAATCTTGCATATCTTCATCATCTAATACTTCTAGTCATTGAACTAGAGAACTTTACATAATTTATGTTCCAGCATTTTTTTTCACGTTATTTATATATTAACTAATATTATCATAGTAATGCACCTACATAGCTGAAGATAGATATTTTGCTTTCATCTTTTTTTTAAGCCTTTTGATTTACCCAAAATATTATATCAATACGATCTATATACTGCACAATTACGGCTCACCATAAATTATTACTATACCAGCAACTATTGACTCGAAACCTAAAACTTAAGAAATTCAGCGTTGTTATAAATAAAGAAAACTAATTTAAACAATAATTTATATACATGAAAAATATCAAATATCAAATTTTATTTCTATTACAATTTTGTTATATTTAATTTTTAACATAACTAATAATTTCAAATTAAAATATATAAAAAAAATTATAAAAACCATACATATATATATATAAAAGTTGTCTTATTAAAAAGTTTTTAATAGTGTATCAATTTTCTCAAACAATCTGTAAAAAAGAAAAATAATTTAGTATAATATATATAAATAATTTGTCATAATAAAGAAATAAAATAATTATCCACTTTATATAGAATACTTTATATAATATAATGCATCATAATAAAAAATAAAAGTAATATAAAAATACCGACCTTGCATTATACAATACATCTATACCTAGTTAAGGAAAAATTATACATGTTATATTTTAAACCATATAGGCGAGGCTATGTTCTTTATTTTTTTGCTCTGATTTTTCAACTTAACAATGTGCAATCTTTATAAACACGTGTGTGTGTGTGTCTCCAATGCGTTTTAATTTCTTGCGTGTTCTTTTCTTTTTTTTTTTTTTAATACAAGAATAACCTGTTTTTTTATTTTACTTTATATTTAAAGGGGCGTTGTATACTAATATACATATGTATGTGTATTATATATTTTTTAAAGTGTAGGAGTTCTTTTATTTTCTCCCTCTCACTTTTTTTATTTTTCGAATTATATATAACAATATTGAAAAATTATTTTATTTTAACAAAAATTTTACCCCCATATTTATTATTAATATTATACTTTCTTATATTTTTAATCCCCCTCTTGTATCTAAATATGAGACAATTTTAGTATATAAGGCTGACATTTGTAACATAAAATTCATTCAGTCTTATCAACTGCAATATATACCTTACAATGGCATTCAAGGTAGGTTCTTATATATACTACAATTACAAATTGTGAATTATATTTTATTAGAAGTGTTTCATAGTGATTTATTTTGAAACATAAAAAGGAATTTTATTCGTGTGCAGTGTGTTTTCAAATTTTTAGCAAAAATTTTATTTAGCAGGCTTTAATGCATGCATAAAGTGGTTTAGAGAAATATACCGTGTTATCAATATCATTTTTTTATGTGATTGTTACATTTTTTTTCTAATTTATATTCAATAACTTCTTTAAAAAAAAAATAAAAAAAAAGCTCTAAATTCGTATTTATGTTTAATGTTTTTTGAGCAAACTTTTATTATTATTTTGAGAAGTTGTATTTTTAAACTCAATCAAATATAAAATTTTAAAAACTGATCAATATTATTTAAAACAGTAAAATTAAGCAATATAATATTTTGCATATAATATAAATAACAACGTATCGTTTTAAAATTTCACTTAATTAAAAGAGAGATCATAATAAATTCGGGTTCCAAGTAACTTAAACTTGGGTTAGGCTCTTTACTATCCGGTCGTTATAAAAATTTCTAATCATAAATAAGTCAATTTTTCTTTTTGTTTTAATTATACTTAAAGAAAGTTGTTCAACCAATTATTATTTATTTATTTAAGAAAATATTATTAAGAAAATATTTAATTATATTATTTTAATATAATATTTTAAAAATAAAATTTATATTTTGCAAAATTAAAAATCTTACAATTTGAATTAAATTTTTTTAATTTAAATTTTTTTGTTTAACTTATCATTATTACGTATAAATAATATTACATTACTTCCAATGTTTGTTAATTCTAACAAAATATTGTCACTGTATAAAACATGGTACAATAATTATAACTGAGCATTTAATTCGTAGTTTGATGAGTTTAGTTGCATATGAATCTATTCAAAAATCATTTATGTTCAATTCGGTTCTATTAAGTAATAAAAATATATTAATTCAAAGTTAATTTTGTTTCTTTGAATAGTGCGTCGTACTCGCTACCCTCCTGGCTGTTGCCAACGCTGGATACCTCGGCGGACCCGCCGTTGCTACCTATGCTGCTGCCCCCGCTTATGGCGGATATGCCGGTAACGCTTATGGAGCTGTCTCCTCTGTAGGACAAAACACCTACCGTAGTTTTGGAAACACCGCTCAGGTCTCCACCTACAGCAAGTCCCTCGATACCCCCTTCTCTTCCGTTCGTAAGACCGACGTCCGTGTCTCCAACCCCGGAGTCGCTTCATACGGATATGCTGCTGCCCCAGCTTATGCCAGCTACGCTGCTGCCCCAGCTTACGCTAGCTACGCCGCTGCCCCAGCTTATGCCAGCTATGCCGCCCCCGCTGTTGCCCACACCTACGCTGCTGCCCCAGCATACACCAGCTACGCTTCTCCCATCGCTAAGGTAAGAAAAACACAAATCAGAAATTTATTGTATTAATGAACAATATTTAAAAAAAAAAAAAAAAATTCCACCTCGTAGTAAAATTAACCATCGAGCTAAAGTTTTATAAGAAATTTTGAATTCTTTTTACTGAAACAATGGCAAAATTATGATTTAGCTTAGTCTTTAGCTACTAGAAATAGCTTCTTTTTTATATCATTTATTTTTAAAATTCACGTTTAAATTTAATTCAACTATTTAAACTCTTATTTAATTTTAACCCAACTGCAACTTCGTCTTCCAATTCACCTACACTTAAAATAAAAGTTGTAATTTATTAATAAAACCAATTTTATGTACTTTATATTAAAAAATAATAATAAATATTAAATGACAATTAAATCGATGTCATAGTATATTATATTACAGACAAATACGATCAGTTTTACTTTGATTTCATAGTTTTAAATATACCCTACATTCAATAATTATTTAAATTGCAATGACCTGATATTTTTTACTCATCCCTTATTTATTTACTTTTACAGGTCGCCGCTTATGCCGCACCCGCTGCTTATGCCGCACCCGCCGCATACGCCGCTTCCCCCTACGCCGCTCGTCTTGGAGTTGCCTACTCCGCTGCCCCCGCCGTCGCTCACTACAGCTTCGATGGTCTGGGTGCCCACTACGCTTTCTAAGAAGTTACTCATCCAGTAAAATACAATTAAATTTTTACTGTTTATAGTACCTGTCCATATTAGAACTTCAAAACCATTTCATTTATTTATTTTTTAAAACAAATTTATTATCATATACATAAGACTGTTTAAAAAAAAAAATGTTATATAATAATTTCGATATAATCATTGTCTGTATACTAGTTCTGTTATAAATAAATACATATTAGAATATATTTAAATATCTGATTTTTAATATTATATTTCATCCTATGCACTAATCAACGACTACTTAGCTTAATTCATCATTGACATAACATTGGTCATTACAATTGATCATGGAATGAAAAAGCTCTCATGCATTCTTTATTTAAATGGATGTTAACAAAAATGATAATCAATTAATAGAAGTAAAAAAAAAAAAAAAAAACTAAAAATTATAGTTTAAAAATCACAACTTTTTTGTTTATCAATTTAAAGAAAATTACTAAATTTATCCATACGAACAAAACATAGGTCCTACGATAAAACAAAACAAAAACTTTTTCTGATAGAAACTAATTTGTTGTCAATTAGTTTTATATTTCTACATTTTTAAAACTTATTAATATTTTTTTAATGTTATTTTGAAACTTGATAGTGTTAATAGTTTATAGGATGATTTCATTCATAGTAAAGTCGGCACCATATATGTGAGCACTAAATAACAAGGGCCGGTATACGAAAATTACACATTTTGCTAGTTTAAAATTAACAATATTTTTGAGGGCATTGGTGCTGTTAAACAGGTTGAATTATGTTTTCTAGAGTGCGGAAAAAATAGCACTAACAAAAACGGCATAACTAATTTTCATAACAAAAGAGCCAAAAACCACGTTTGTCATGCTGAGCAATGTTATTCATTGCTCCAGTATGGTGTCGAAGCGCATTCAGTAAAATGTTATGCACACACACCCCATTGACATGACATAATGATATCATATCATGATATCAAACTATCATGTTATAAAAGTATTGGCAGATGATTTTATTGCCTCTCGCCTCGTAGCTTTAAAAATTAAATAAAAAAATTAAAATCCTTTGCTGCTTCAAAAAAATTTCTAAAAAAAAAAAAAAAAAAAAAAAAAAAAAAAAACTCCTTTGGACCTAATTTAAAACTATGAACTATTATTTATAAGCATATTTATTTATTTTTAAAAAATTGTTTTAGTTGTAAATTAATTTCCCCATTTTTTATTATAATTAAATATGAGATAATACTGCGTTAATTTTAATTTAAAAGTTTTCACTTATTTAAAGCGCATTATTAGATTTTTTTTACATCGAAAATAAAAATTATATTATCAACAATAACAATCAAAATTTTCAAAGATAACAGTATCCATGTAATATTTAAAAATTTCGATAGTCACTTATGCAAAATGTTAACGAATTTTACAAAATCTCTCATTTAGCATCGAATGTTAAATTTTAATGTTTTGCTCCTTTAATATAATGGTAACAGATCATGGCATTTTTGTCACTTATTGCAGAGTTGTTTTCATTGACTTTATACTTTCAAACAACGTAAAAAAAAAAAAAAAAAAAAAAAAATATGTTGATATTAAAAAGTTAAACACTAATTAAAATCCTTATAATTAATTTATGAAATATTAACAAAACAACAATAATCATTAGATAATTTGAGGATAGTGTGTTAATTTATCACAGGAGCTATTATATCACATACTGTGGTGCTATATTTTATGCTACACAGTTCAATAATATATTGAAAAACTAAACATTTGTACTAATTATATTTTTTTATGTAAATTAAAATATCATTAGAGGCATATACTATTACATTGCAAATCCATTCTCTTCGCACCTTTTTTTTAATATTATTCTGCAATATTTGTTATATTTTTTATAAGTTTACAAAATCTTTTTTTTTAAAACAAGGTTGTGAGTTTCAAATAAAGTTTACTTTTAATTATTATATTTTTTTGTTTAATAAAGTATTTATTTTTTTATGTGCTTAATAAAAATTAAAAACTAGTTAATTTTAAATGTTTATAAGTTTATAATTAATAATAATTAATGTAATATTTATAAATATATTCATTTGTATTATAAGTTGTGGAAATAAATTTAAATCTATGTTATGAGCACTTTGTGTATGTAATGTAGGAAGAGGAAAGAGGACATATACAAAATCTTTAACAAAACAGTTTATCAAAATGTGAATTAAGTGTAAGAGTGTATGCCAGAAAGTGGCAGACGTTTTATCAGGCATAAACTTATTTTATAGCTTATAGTTCTTTCAGAAAATAATAAAATAAACTCTTTTAAGTTTTTTTTTTATTTAATAAAGATGATTATTTAATTTTGCTAATAGTTATTAATTATATTTCAAAGAAAAGGGCTTAATAAAAATTATTGAATAATAAACATGGGACTAAACTAAAAACATCTTATTTGCGAATAGATATTTAAACGTGACGAATATTGAAATGATTTTATTTTAACAAAAAGGAAAAAAACAAAATCTCGTTATTGATATACTGTAAAGCTATTTTACTAAAAAATGAATTTCTATTGGTTTATAGGGTGTATGCGGATGACGTCATATTTATTGCGCTTGGAGGCCATACTGGAGTAGTGCATAACATTGCTCAGCATAGGACAAACTTCATTTAAGCCAATTTTCTTTGGGAAATCAGTTAATTTTTTGTTATTGTTATTTTTCTCACATACTTGAGACTAATTCAACATATTTACAGCATCGAAATGCTCTCAAAAATTTTACATATAGTGTTTTTAAACTGGCAAAAAGATTTTTATCCTATGTCACCCATGTTATTGAGTTATCCAATATGGCGTCGACTTTAACATGAATGCATAGACCCTATAGCCATACAATGCAATCAGATTGAGATTTCAGTTGACGCAAAATTCCATTTAAATACACGTTAAATTTGACGCGCGTCAACGTGCGTCAACGCGCGTAACAAAGTTGGAACAATGTAAACAAATGGAGCCGTTCACATGGTTTTTGAAAATTACTTGTAAACGGCTCCATTTGTTTACATTGTTCCAGCTTTGTAACGCGCGTCGACGTACGTTGACGCACGTCAAATTTACGCGTCATGTGAATAATGCTTTATTCCCATATTTATACCAATAGAAATTAATTTTTTTTAGTAAAATAACCGTATTGCTAATATCTGTGCGTGAATTTTACTTGTTAGCAAGGAAAATCTAGGTCGTGTAAATAATTATTTAAACTATATTATTTTATTAAATAACTTCTTTTAATTGAAAAGACAAATCGTATAACTCTTATGTCATTAATACTTTGTTTCTGCATATCTTAGATTAGAAGAACAGTAGCTATATTTAAATTTACTCTAAGACATTTGACAAAATATGCAAAATAAAAATATATTAAATTGAGAATAATTATGATAGGTAAATAAGCTAAAAATGTAATTCTTCAAGCTTATGTTAATTAAGCTATATGTAGATTCATATTTGCTCGGACCTTTGGCTCTTTGGCAGTGTGATGAAAGTTACTCGTTACACATATCAAAAACAAAAAATAAATAAATAAATAAATAAATAAATAAATAAATAAATAAATAAATAAATAAATAAATAAATAAATAAATAAATAAATAAATAAATAAATAAAAAAGCTTTCGGAAGTGAAATTGAGAAAAACTTATTGACACGAAATTTTAATATTCCTTCATCATGAAAAAAAATATATATATATATAATATATATATAGAAATGGGGAATAAAATGTAAATTATTTTTTATTTTTGATAAATTCGAGACTTATTGATTACATGCAATGATGCAATCAATAAGTTAATTTAAAAAGATTTAAAATTTCTTTACTTCTAAAAAAAAAATCGCTTGTTAATTGTTTTTGTTATTTTTTCTAGTGTCGACTAAATTTTATGGTCAAGGTTCATGTAATATGGATGTAAAAACTTTTTATGCGCTTTAATATAAGGTTTATTATTATAATATTATTATGAATGAATTATAGTAAAAAGGTAAACACCACTTAATCTTTCCTGATCTAGAAAAAGAAAAGCTAAAGGCCATGAAAAATTTGCTAATATTTTCAAATTTTAACATTATTTAATATCAATTAACATATAGATTTGCATAAATTATTACTTAATTAATTAGGTGTCAAAAAAAATTAATTAACCTAATCATTATATAATACTTAAAACAAACACATTAAAAATTTATTATTATAGCAAAATATACAAACATTGAAAAAAAGTGCAAGAAAAAAATATTTATTTAAATATATACGAAACCTTATTTTGAAATTAAAAATCAAGGTCTTACATAATTTTCCCATTAAAGACAAGAATAAAATTTATATTATATATCTCATATTTCCCCCCTTCTTTATATATTATAATCCTCCCCACTAAAACAATATATATAAATATATAATTTTTTATATAGAAATTGCACGCACTTTAATATTATATCTTTCTATCCCTACCACTTTGAACCAATTCAGTATAAAAGCCGCGTGAAATTCAAGTTTAATCATTCAGTTACAAGACTGTATACAAATAAAAACTCAAAAATGGCATTCAAGGTATGTATTAAGTGAATTATTATTATTTTTTTATACATATAAGTGATATTTTACTTTACACCGAAAGGATTTGTACCTGTATAGTGATTTTTAAAGTGCAACGTAAAGTGATTTTTTTTTTCGAGTGTCTTTTATGGACAATATATCGTAAAATTAAATCTATTTTCAAAATTATTAGGTTTATTTTATTCATAACTTTAATATGGACATTTTTCATGCAATATTCAATATACCTTTTTCATTTATACATAGAAAGTATTATATAATCCTATATTTTTAAGATATATATGTATATAGTATATACGGAAAGCACTGTTATTAGAGTTATTACATTACTAATATATTTTCTTAAATGCAACAAGTATAAAATGAAAATATGACCTACAAAACATAGAGTATTACGCCATAGTTTTATTTTTTTGTAGATTTTAATATTATTTCTTTAGAAAATAGTTTCACTTATAAAAAATAATAGTGTACAAATTAATTAACACAATCATCTAAAATAAGAAAAGATAGTTCTATAATTATAGTTTTATAGGCACATATGTATGTCTATGGTTTTAGGATCGAGTATTTAGTTAAATATCGTATTCAATGGATACTTAGATATCGAAGTGTTGATCTACATTATATTTTTACGTATTCAGAAATAAATGTAGTAACAACTGAAACAGTGTAAAAAAAAAAATCGTAAAATTGTAACTGTCACATAAAAAAATGATACTTATTGTATTTCAATACAATTTTTAATTTTGAATCCAATTCTGCGGTGTATAAAAAAACATACTTTTCAATTTATAAAAAATTGTGTAATTATATAAGACAAGAAATTATTTTAAATAAAACAAAATACTTTTTATAATCGTAACATTTCCTTCTTTGTGTAATGTAATATCAATCAAGATAATAGCTAATAATTTAAACTTTCGATTATTGCTGTATAGACGCTATATACAAAAAATTAATAATAAATAAATATAATTTAAAAAAAAATGCATTCGGTTATATATCAAATTACTACATTAAGATTTTTACATATAGGTAATATAAAATAATAAAATAAATGTTTGAATAATAATAAATATAATAGTATAAAATGCACTTTACAAAAATTGCACTTCAAACTAAAATACTTGTAATAATTCACATAAGTAATTTTTTAATTCCTTCTATTTAGTACGTCGTTCTCGCCGCTTGCCTGGCTGTTGCCAACGCTGGACTTCTGGCCGCTCCCGCTGCCGTTGCTACCTATGCTGCTGCCCCCGCTTATGGCGCTTATGGCGGATATGCCGGTAACGCTTATGGAGCCGTCTCCTCTGTAGGACAAAACACCTACCGTAGCTTTGGAAACACCGCTCAGGTCTCCACCTACAGCAAGTCCCTCGATACCCCCTTCTCCTCCGTGCGTAAGACCGACGTCCGTGTCTCCAACCCCGGAGTTACTTCTTACGGATATGCCCCCGCTGTCTCTGCTTATGCTGCCCCCGCTGTAGCTGCTTATGCTGCTCCCATCGCTAAGGTAAAAAAACAAAACAAAAAAACAAACAAACATATAAATCACATTCCTATCTATTTTATATTATTAACACAGTAATGACATTAAATACAAAATTTAGCGTTATATTATATATATTTCTTAATTTTTTGTTTTTGATACAAAAATAAGTAAATATAGGACCCATTTTCAGAAATATATACATTTTTCAGTGAGGCATGCAATTGTGAATACTCTTAGTTTTATTTAGAATTAAATTTTATGAATACAAACTAGAAAAAAATACATTTCGCCTGAAGTTTGCTATTGGAAAGCTATTGCTAACATTTTAAAGTAGTGATGTTAGCTTATTTTTTTCAACTGCACATATAAAATACAGATTGTGAAATCATTATTGCATTATAAAAATTGATGATTAAATCTGACAGGCAACTGCAGTTTCTAAGTACTTTATTAAATTACATAAATTCGATGATCAACAATATTATTTAACATGGTATTAATATTAATTAATGAATATTAATATTTTAAAAAATAGGAGACAAAAAATTTGAACCTTCACTTATTAATTAAGAATTCTATTGAAGAAATATTTATAAATAATTATCTAATGTTTTTATTGTACTTTTATTTTTGTTATATTTAAAGTAATATTGTGCAAATTGAGATTCAATTTTTTTTTCTTTTCTGAAAATCAAGTGATATATTGAAAATTGAAAGTTAATATTGAATTTAATTTGTTTTAAAAAAGTCAAGCTTTTTGTTCAAATGTTGGTATTTAATGAAATTTACCCATATTTTTATTCTCTACAGGTCGCTGCCCCAGTCGCCTATGCTGCCCCACTTGCCCACGCCGCTTATGCCGCCCCAGTGGCCCATGCCGCTTATGCCGCTCCCGCTTACGCCGCTGCCCCCGTTGCCGCCCGTCTTGGAGTTGCTTACTCCGCTGCCCCCGCCGTCGCTCATTTCGATTTCGATGGTTTCGGCACCCACTACGCTTTCTAAGAAGTTAACTATAGATAACAAAATTGTAATATAAAAACCATAATTACAACAAAATTTTATTTATTATCTGTTTAGATCTTCATATAAAAGACTGTATATCATTTTTCATCTCTTTTGGTTTCCACGTTATGATTGTAAATTTATTACTGTGAAATAAATTGAAGTTAAAAATATAATATCTGATTTTAATTTTTTATTATACCTTTAGATTACATCGTTCTTCATTGGTCAATTTTTTTTTTATTTTTTTTTTTTGCTGCATTATATTACCTATGAAACATTTAGTCACAATTTTGAACTAAAGTGTTTCACAAGTGACAAAGAACATATTGATCATATATAAATTTCTATCTAGCTGTCTCAAAATTCACATAAAAGATTAACCTTTTTTGTTATGCTATAATGCTAAAGGATATGGGAAAAAAATAATAAGGGTACGGATTTTAAATGACCAAGATTTTAAATTTGGGCCAAGGTATAACATATCAGTAAAAGAAATATTACTTTTTATTACTAGAGACTTTTCTTAAGGGAGTAGGGTACCGACTTTATATCTCAAAAACTAGAAGTGTTTTGGGTCCAAATTTGGTGTTATTGTGTAGCTAAGGGTCACACCTAGCCGTGACAAAAATTTCAAGGTGTTTGACCGTCCCGAAAAAACGAAAAAAATTATTGAAATTAACATTGGACCTTATGGGCTTAAAATTTCAAAAAATCATATACAATTAATTTGCACGGTAACCCCCAAATTTTTTGGTATATTTGAAATTGTCTTAAGCTGAAGTATCATTGTGCAAAATTTCCAAAAAAAATTGACGTCAAAAGTTTGAGTCTAATGGCCGACGTCGGTACCCTACTCCCTTAATGTAAATGTTAAATACAACATAATTATACAATAATTAATTATTAAATGTAACGTCGTAAGAATAATCAATGCAAGATTTACTGCAGGAGCAATGTAGTAAGAAATGTATTACGACATGCACTTAATATCTTTTAAAGATAACAATATGAACGTGTAATGGAGATGTTTAATTATAACTTTTTTATTTAAAATTTAAAAATTAAATTATTTTAAATTAAAATAATATTATTTTAAAACAAATCTAATTCTTAAAACCTATGTATAAATTATATTATAAAAATATATACAAATATATTACAAATAACAATTTTATTGCAATATATGCTTTAAAAATATGCACAGTTCATCAATGCAAATTTATAACTTGTTAATCTAATGTAGAATAAACATAAAATAGAAAAATTTATATTTTTTACTGTAGAGAAGTGTTTGTCTTTAACTAATCTACATATATAACATGTAGGTATATAAAATCATTGATAATTCGTAAATTTTTTCAATATCAATTTCTACATATAGTGAAATTTTATTCTTTTAATTAAATAATTCTGATTTTATTTCAGTCTTCCTTTTATTTTTATAAAAAGTATAATATAGATATGATGTATGAGGAAAAATTTATGAAGATGAATTGATATGAATAGATAAATTATGAGTATGAGTAATAAAAACTATATTAGTTTTAGATCCTTAATTTTCCTTTTAACCCATCATATTATTTTAAATAGCTACATATATGAATGTCTGAAATACAGTACATAGAATGTATGCGCATACGCCATATTGGAGTAATACTCAAATGAATACCATTCCTCAGTACAGGACAAACTTCGTTTTTGGCTATTTTCGTCGGGAAATCAGTTAATTTATTATTATTACATGATTGAGATATTATACTAATTCAACCTATAAACAGCATCCATGCTCTAAAAAAAATATTGCTTAGAGAGAGAGAGAGAGAGAGAGAGAGAGAGAGAGAGAGAGAGAGAGAGAGAGAGAGAGAGAGAGAGAGAGAGAGAGAGAGAGAGAGAGAGAGAGGAATGAACTGGTATATCGCGAGTGCTGCTGCAAGAGAGAAAAAAATGAACAATACTTAGGATACCGTTTTTTTTCTCTCAGGTGAGATTCAGCACTCCTGTGCTAAACTTACCAGAGTGGTCTCTGTGATAGAGTAGTATAACTTTTATTTAAAATAATTAATAAAAATAGAACAAATAAATTAATATTTATCTTCTTTCACTAATCATAAGTTGCAATATGTCAAGTACATCTCATAGAAATTGCTGTGTTGTAGGATGTTCCAATACTTATCAAAATGCGAAAAGTAAAGGCATACAATTTTATGCGTTCCCCAAAAAAGCTTGGGAACAAGAGAGGAGAAGGAAGTGGATATGTGCCGTGAACAGAAAAAAGTAAGTAATGGATATTATTTCCATGTCCATTGCTAACTATGACTTACAATTAAGTTTTATTAAAATGTATTTTATTATTGAACATAATATTTTAACCATTGCTTTTTTCATTTTTTTATTATTATATTATTATTGTAAGATTTGCAATGCACTATAATAAGCATTATAGGATGTTATTTTTAAAACTTTATTATTTAGTTCAACAAATTTTTATTTTGTTAATTTTTAATTTTTGCTAACGTATGGTATTTATTATAAAATAAATTACATTACATTACAGGCAAAAGAAAAATGATTTAAAATTTTTATATTTTATTCTCTTATTAATTCATTTATTTTTCCCACAGTACTGACGGAAGCATTTGGCAACCAGCAAATCATTCTTTAATATGCAGCGCACATTTCCAGAATAATAAATTTATTAATAATCCCCATAGCCCATCCTATATGCCTACAATTTTTCCTAAAATTTACAAAAAAGCAATCCCTAAATCTAAGCAAAATGAAGAGCGTTTCCAGCGGGCACGTAAGAGATCAACGCAGGTTAATTCAATTAACATACAAAATCAAATACTATCAGGTATAAAGATATAAATTTTATATTATGCAATTTACCTATTTGTATTAAAAATAGAGATATTAATATAATTTTTTAAATTCAATTTATATATGAATAATTATATTAATAATTCATTGATTTTTTTTTTTTGTTAATAAATATGATTTGTAGATAATATTTTATTTTCTTATATAATTACTATTTTAATTATCTCCATTAAATATTATTCATTCATTTCTGCAGCAAGCAGTGGCGAGTTAATGAGCACACCTGTTGGCATAGGTGCAGATACCTTGTCCGCGGAGACGTCGAGTGACAATACTCAGCACAATAGCGAGCATGGGAGAGGCGACAGTACACAAAAATGTAAAACGGTAGATGAAGGTTCTCAAACTGATATAACTGTTTCTAAGGGATGTCAATTAAAATGTGTTATTATTCGTGATGAATCAATTTCTGAAGTTGATGATATGTCAGACACAGAGTCAAAGATTGAAACTCCATCCCCTTTAATTTGTAACTTAGGGTTCCATGGTTATGCTTCAATAAAAAATGACTCTGACTTAAATTACATTGCAGGCATAAATAATAAACACTTCGATTTACTTTTAAAAATGTTACCCCCTTGTGATAAGTATACAAAAGTTAGTCAAAAAAATTGTTTATTAATATTTCTAATGAAACTGAAACACAACTTCACTGACAATGCATTAGCAGTTTTCTTTAGCTGTGACCACCAAACCGTTAGAAAAATATTTAAAACAATACTATTTCAGTTAAGTGAAGCCACAGCAAGACCAGGGGACTTCATTCCATGGTTAAATAAAGGAATTATTACAGAACTAATGCCAGAATACTTTAAGTTAAGACACCCTAATTGTAGAATAATTATTGCTTATTGTGAAGTAAAAGTAGAGTGCCCAAGTGATGCAGGAGTAAGAATTTTTCTTTTATCTCCTTACAAAAATTGTTTTACAATGAAGTTCTTAATTGGAATTTCACCACACGGGGTCATTACATTCTTCTCATTAGCATATGGTGGTCGGCCAAATGACACTGGTATTGTTAGTGAATTGTTAGATTTGTTAGAACCAGGGGATGAAGTGCTTGCAGATAAAGGGTTCCCTTACATTGTCTCTAAACTTGAGAAACATCACGTTGTAACCATCATGCCATCATTTAATCACGAGGGTGGGCTTACTGCAGAGGAAGTAGATCAGAGTTACGATGCTTCCAGATTACGTATTCACGTAGAACGAACGATTGCACGAGTAAAACCTTATGGGATTCTTAATTTTATCACTCACAATTTATATGAGAATGTAGATCAAATAGTTCATATGTGTTGTGTCCTAGCAAATTTGCAGCCACCTATCATAAAGCATTAAATTATGCTATTTATGTTCAACATATTGTATAATATTGTAAAATTAATTGGTAATAAAAATGTAAAAATTTTAATCCCATTTGTTTCATTTTATTTATTTTTGCAATTTTTCAGAATTTATTTAAATTATTATTATTTTAAATTTGTGAATAAATATTATAATATATTATTTATTAAAACCATGTTTTTATTAGTTTTATTTGAAAAAAAAAAAAAAGGTTTTATTAATTGCAGGAAAAAAGTAGTAACTTACTAAGTTTAAGGATTGTTTATAGATGGCTTGTATCTCAAAATCTAAGAAGAAAACTTCCAAATTTTATGATGCCATTTGAAAGTTAATAGTAACAGCTACCTATAATAAGATTTTCAGAACCCGTGACCATCAGATAAGAGAGAAATTAATTATTGAAATTAACATTGGCTCTTATGGGACTAAAACTTCAAAAAATCATAATTAAAAATCTAGCATAGTGACCCCCCAAAATTTTTACATTTTTGAAGATACCTACATCTAATGTATCACTGTACAAAATTTCATATTTTTCTGTCTTTTCAATTACAACTTTTTAGTCAAATCCCGCAGTACCTGATTTCCCGCCTTAATATAGATATTCCATGTTTTATCATATAGTTTCAATTTACGTAATTTTTATTATTTTTCATTAAAATTTTAAGTATAATTATAAATATTATCGCAATGCAATTTTTATCTATTCGATCCATAAATAGGGCAAAACATTAGTAAATATATATATATAAAAAAAAAAGAAAAAAAAGTAGTAATTACAATATTGGCATAACTATTAAAATGATTATTAAAATCGCCCCCCCCCCCCAATTTTTTTTTTATTCGATGTTTTTTTTTTATTAAAATACAATTTTTTATAACAATAAGTTTTAAAGTACAAACTAAATTCCTTTGCAACTTTATTTTAATTATATAAAACATTTACAAACGTATAAGAAAAAAAATAGAAGACAGACATACAATAATTTATAAATGTGTATAATATTATATAATGGTTTTTAATTTCTTACTTCCAAATGCTGAAAGAAAATATTCCAAGTAAATATAAAAGTAAAATATTTTAACACTGACAAATTCAGACAATTTTCCTATACGACCCAATTTATTGAGTGATCTAACATGACAGATTATAATATTGATTAGAACAGTACGATAAGGTCATAATTATAAAAAAGTTTTATCAACAATTAGTTTGAAGCACTTCATTATAATATAATGTTTTTGTTTTTTTTCTCTACTATGATTTTACCAGAAGCGTCGAATTTTTTTTTCATACATATAATGTAATGATGAGATAATTTTACGGAAAATTAAAAATACATTTTAAATTAAATGGAGTACAATTATAGTCATTAATATCAATTTTACAATCAATATGAATGCTTTAATCACATTTATTTTATACATTTCAACAAATAAAAATAATAATTTATTACTATCACTAAAAACTGGCCGAATTGTATCGGTATTTTGTTTTTTCAATTCACGCGTGCGAGAAAAGCTATAATAATTATTGCCCCCTATTATCCTATTATACAAAGGATACAATATTTCCTTTAATTAATTTTTTTTTTCAATTTTTAAGAGAATTAATGTAAAGTCAGACTATATTTAAATAAGGAATGCTAGATTTAGAGCTATATAAGAATATTCAGCTGATATAAATTTTAATCTATTTATTAACTTACACAATGCAATGTAGTCTCAAAATTCTCTAAAGCTTTCAGAATAATATAACTTCAACAATTACCCATCCAAAATGATCCAGAATAGAGTACTGCTAACAGCAATCAGAGATTATTTACTTACATAGATCAAATTATCATTGGCACTATTTTAAATATAAAAATATTTATTATAATATAAAAATAAAGTATTTTTTTACGTAATATTATAGTATGTAAAAAATATACACACTATAATTTAATTAATTAAATGAGTTAATAAAAATAATTATTTTTGTTTTATAATATAAGAAATATATAATTAATTAGTTACACATACAGTATAATGTATATTTTAAAAAGGATAAAAATAAACTTTGAAAAATAAAATTATATTTTCAATGGGGAAATAATAATTTATTTTATATTTATACAGAAATTTTGGAGAATAACATTGGTTGATAATAAAAACAGTCTTGCAGAGCAAATTGCACAATAATAAATTACGGGTAGTTTGGGATTGAGTGCTTAGAAAGCATAGTGAGCACCAATTCCATCGAAACTGTAGTGAGCGACGGCGGGGGCAGCGGAGTAGGCAACTCCAAGACGAGCGGCATAGGGGGAAGCGGCGTATGCGGCGGGGGCAGCATAGGCAACGGGGGCAGCGATCTGTAAGGGTGGAAAGTTAAAATTATTTGTATATAAAAAAAATTAAGAGATAAATCAATTAGTTTCTATATTTTGCAATATAGAGAGGCAAAGTGATAATTCAATTGTCTTAATTGTTAGCTTTAATTCCCATTAGGGCCATATTATATTGATTACATTAATTTTTTCCCAATCTGTTAGTTGTGGATCTTATTATTATTATTATTTATCATCATAGGTAGTGGTTTATAATTATGACTTTCAAATAACAAAAAAAAAAAAAAAAAAAAAAAAAAAATGAGTGAACTTTTCAATTTTAAAAATATTAGCTCTTTAAACTAAAACTTTATTAAAATTTCGAGTTACTGTACTTTAAAATATTAAAAGAAAAAGTACACACTAACTTTATACACTGACACAAATAAATATGCTAGCTTATTTTCAGTAACATTCATTCAAAACAACGTAACGTATGCTATACTGCAAAGTAATCACGTTAAATTGAATGAGTGTTATATACAACATATTATAATTATTTATTCTGTTCTAATCAGCAACATTTATGCTATATCATGATATAAAATTGCTGCATAAATTAAGTATAAAAATGAAAATATATTTCGTGATACAAATATATAGTAAAAAAATATATATCAGAACTTTTGTAAATGCATGCATATCTTCACTTGTATAAAATTCATCAAAAAAACAAACACGATACAACAACGACAAAAATAAAAGAAGAAGAACACGGAAATAAGAAAATAATATACTGTGTATAGTGTACTGTATGACTGTATCATAAGCACTTCTACAAAATAATATTTTATTATTAAATGTCTATGTAATACTGTATAAGACAGTACTGGGATCGACTTCATATTGGTGGCTTTCTCGCGTTGAGAACGGTAACTTCAAGGTATACAGTATTTTTTATAAAAATTGAATTCTAATGGCTTATGGCCATGGAGATTTCAGTTGATGCAAAACTCGGTTTCAATACATGTTCCATAATAATGACAATAATTTTTTTTTATGAAAAAGGCTCTGTATAAGTTATAAATAATACTTAATTCTTTAGTTTCTACTTTCCAATAATTTAATGCAATAATGTTTTATGTTTTGCTTACCTTAGCGATGGGAGCAGCATAAGCAGCTACAGCGGGGGCAGCATAAGCAGAGACAGCGGGGGCATATCCGTAAGAAGTAACTCCGGGGTTGGAGACACGGACGTCGGTCTTACGCACGGAGGAGAAGGGGGTATCGAGGGACTTGCTGTAGGTGGAGACCTGAGCGGTGTTTCCAAAGCTACGGTAGGTGTTTTGTCCTACAGAGGAGACGGCTCCATAAGCGTTACCGGGATATCCGCCATAAGCGCCATAAGCGGGGGCACCATAGGTAGCAATGGCAGCGGGAGCGGCCAGAAGTCCAGCGTTGGCAACAGCCAGAAGGGTGGTGAGAACGACGTACTAAATACAAGAAATTAACAATAAAATTAGATTTTATTTTTTTTATTTATTACTGAATATTTTTAATTTTTATATTATATTATAATAATATTCATGGTAAAAGATTACTATTATTATTATTTTTTTTTTAGTTTTAAGAATTTAAAATTATTTTTTAATATATGTTTTTAATATTTAAAGTTAATAAATATAAAAAAACTGATAGTTTATGTATTTAATATTTTTCAAGTTATATATTTTAAATTTTATATAAATTTCCAACATTTAGTAACGAATTCAAACATGTGAAACTGTTTACCAAACTTCAGTGATTTGTCTTGTTTGCATAAAAACATAATTATTAATTTAAGAATAATGATGTAAAATATGATAAATAATAAAAAATGAAACTAGATAACTCTTTTTAAACGATCAGAAGTGCTAACAATTAATAAAAGAAACTAGATCATAATTTAAACTTGTAATCTATATTGTAATGAATAGTATGTAAAAATTGAATTAATAGCCCTTTTTTTAATGCGCAAATTTTTTTTCCCAAAAAATAATGCAATTTTTGATATAACACGACATATTAATTAAAGTATTTAAAGGTAAAAAAGAGGGAAAAAAATGCCCATTCCATGACTTATTATCTATTATACTATTTTATTAGTATGGTAAGATTTCGCCTCTCATAGTAAACTTAAATAACAATTAAAAACACTACTTCCAATGATTACACAATTATAACAGAAATGGTTTCAAAAAAATATATATCTAAAAATAAGCATATTATGAAAATACCCCTGAATTAAAGGTGCAGGAAATTTTTCATTATGAACGATATCCGACCGAAGCCTTAGTTATTTCTTTTGTAATTAAAGAAAAAGAAAAAAAAAAAAATAATAATAATAAAATAAAATTACAGATTTTTTATAATAAAAAAGTTATTTCTTTTTCTCAAATATTCAACTTCTTATATTTAATTATTAAACTATATGTTATGTTTGTATTACATATTAAAGTATCAAAGCTTACCTTGAATGCCATTGTTGAAGTTGTGATATACAGTCCTGTAACTGAATGATTAAACTTGAAATTGATTCTGCTTTTATACTGAAACCAAAACTTAGGTGGGAGGCAATTGATTATTAAGTATTGCACGTGTATACGAGTACATTGTAGTACAGAGGAGGAGGGAGGTATAATGTACTATATTTTAATGCTTTTTTTTAAATCTATATGGTATAGTATTTCTATAATATGAAATGAAAATTGAGATTTTGTAGAACATAGATCAAATAATAGGAATTGAATTTATATCCTTCAAGGACAGCATTTTTTTTTTTTTTTTTTTTTTTTTTTTTTTAAGATTTTAATGCTTAAATTTCACGTGGGCATTATCGCACTAAACAGATATGAGTATATAGAGTGTATGCATTCATGTTAAAGTTGACACCATGTTGGAACACTCAATAATATGTGCTGTTAATAGGTTTGAGTGTCGTAATTGTGTGAGAAAAATAGCCAATAACAAAAAATATATTTCCAAAAGAAAAAAAAAAGTTTGTCCTTTGCTGAGCAATGTTATTCATTGTTCTAGTAGTATCGACTCCAGAATATATATGACGTCATGCACATCCACCATTACATCAATTATTAATTAATTATATTAGCCATTCTTGATAGCATAAATTATTCTCGTTTTACCTAATTATAAGGCTTGAACTTTAGATGATAACTATATAAAACTACTTTTAACTTTTCGCTAAGTTGACAGCTAATAACTTACTTTTTGGAAGTTAATACATCTAATCAGTTGTGGAGAGTATTATCAATAAAAAAAATATATTTAAACTTTTTTCAAAATTATTATATAATTTTGTTTATATTAAAGCTAATTTTATATACAAATTACAAGTATAGTATTTTGTATTTTAAAATATATCAATATTTTAATTTTTGATGAATTTAATATAAAGATGTCAAATTAAATGAATATTATCTTTGAGATGTGCAGAAAAAGTATCCCCAAATTTCTACCCTTTAGCACTGAGACATTGGCGATACAATGATTTTAGGGGATTTTGACAAAGCTGCTCCATTGAGGCTGTAAATCTTTAAATAAAAGAAACTATATTCAAGTATTTGAAACTAATACTAAAGTTTAATAAATTTTTTTAATTCGATAGTTTTTAAGTGCCTTTATCACACCAACTACTTCTGCGTTTTCTTCTTTTTTATTTTATAAATAATTCATAGTATGATTGATTAATATTATTATTTATTCCCGTGTCTTATTTCCTACAATTAATATTTAAGATGCAGGCATTAGCTAAAAGATAAAAAGGCGCATATCAGATTTGGTTTTCTTTGCACAATGGAAAAAAAAACTTGTGTAAAAAAAAAAAATAAATAATAATAATAATAAGAAATTATAATAGAATCAGAAATAAGAACAGACCACAATTTTTTGAATTTTTAAATTTTACATTCATAATTAAGGCCAAATCATAATGTCATAATTTTATTCTTTCTTATACCAGTTAGTTAAAAGTTGGGACATTTTTATAAAGGTTTCTATGATATTGATTGTATGATACTATATAGCTTTAATACGCAGTTGGTATTTTGATATTTAGAAATACAAATTTTCTAATGGCCATTCTTAAACTAAAAAAATTATTTGATGATTTTTTTTTCTTTTTTGTTTACAGATATTTTGCTATTTAAGATATAAAACTTAAATTAAAATCCATTGCTGTGTATAGATTAGATCTTAATTCTTTTTTATAATAAATCCTTATTAATATAAAATAATAATAATAATAGATAAGAAGCATCATGACGCCATAATACCTTTCGGTGTAGGCCAGGATTAAAACTTAAAACTTTTCAATATGGAATTTAATGTTTGATCTGAGGCTTACCAGACCTCAGGCTCAACCTGTTATCACACTCTTCTGGGCTCGACTACCAGATCTGTGCCACCTGGACCACTGACTCTCAGAAGAACCTCAGAAGAGTTGATAGCACTCGCGTTAGCAAGTAGTGGTCAATCTGCTAGCACAGCCAGTAATAATGCCTGTCATTGAATGGTTTTTACCTACCCAAGTATTGACCACGATCAACGTTGTTCAGCTTCGGTGATCCAATAACGTGTCAATAATAAAAGAATTGCGTATTTTTAAAGTCTTTTTTTAATTATGTAAAAAAAAAAAATATATATATATATAGTAATAAAAAAAAATTATTTAACTTTTTAAATTGACATTTGGATTTTTTTTTTTTTTTTTTTTTTTTTTTTTTGCACATTAAATACTTCCCAGGACCAAAGAAAAAAAAATCAAACAATTATTAAAATATTTTCTTACTTTTTCAGAAAACCAAGTTTAATTAATTTTTTTACATTGTATTGACCGAATAATACCCGTTCGGTTTCAACTAATACTTTTATTTTAAGTATATGGTTCTAAGTATTACACCTTCTGTCTTTTCAATAAAATATTTTTATTTTATTACCGTCATAAAATTCGATTTGATACAACTTTTATGATCTATCAATTAATTAATTCACTACTTTAAATTTTTTTTTTAAAGAACTTACAGTATAATAACTTAAGTTACTATCGTAACATCATGATTATTAATCCATGATCACTAAATAGGAATATCTTAATTTATAAATAAATATTATAAATATTTAAATTTATTTTATTATTACAGAAATTTGTAAAGTAATAATATTTTTTTTAAATAAAATATTCTAATTGTATATAATTTAACAAATAAAAATTGCAATTGAAAAAAAGTTAAAATTTAATTCACTAATAATTTTTAATCAGATTTTTTTTTATAATATAATAAAAAAAAAAGAAGTTTACATTATATACAGTAATAACTCCATAAATTATTAACTACACAAAAACAGATTTATTTCTAAAGCAGCATTATAATGATTGTTTTTTATGTATTTTACATTGCGCCGCTGAATAATTGTAAGAAAGTTTTGGCATGAAATAGTATAAAACATATTTTATAAGTATATGTGAACGTCTATAAATCTAATAATTTTCATCTCTGAATGCAATGTTTTAAAACAATAAATGCTGCCTAAATGAAAAAAAAATAATAATAAATAAAACTAACAAATATATATATATATATCATATTTTTACAATTGCGCTGCTATGGTCTAGGTGGGAATGCAACTGACTCGTAACTTTGTACTCCTCACCGAGCATAGGTTCGAGTCACTGCGCGCACATACGTGTAGGGTGATCAAGAATACAAAACGTTTTACGCTATACGTTTACATTAAATGATGAAGAATCACATTCGGAAGTTAGACTAAAAAAAAAAAAAAAAAAAAAAAAAAAAATGGGGGGTAATTTATTGCATATTCTAAAAGAGGACATTATCCTGAAGCTGAAAAGAATATAATATTCATAATTCTAATTTTTGAGCTCGAGCTCAATAACTATATAATTTAATTATATTATTTAAATGTCACGAAATGACGTCACAGGCTGTAATTTTCTTATGTCCACGTGCAACGTGTGACGTCATTTCATGACTTTCAAAAAAATTAATTAACAATAACATACAGACTAAGAAATTCACATATCGATTTAGGACAATTAGAAAATTAAATAAAATTATTCCCATTTTTTTTTTAAAGTTTTCTTTATTGATGAAATGCTCTCTAAACGTTCTCTACGGTTTCTAAAAAGTCATGACGAATGCCGGACTGTGTTTCAGGCTGTGGCTGGCCCATATGTGTATACCTGTAGTTAAGACTTCTGTGTTAATGGGACTATATAGGTCGTTTTTACGATGATATGTATACATAGGATATAGGTTTAATTTAATTTTTTTTGCGTGTTATTTCTTTAGCTGACATCAAAATTATTATTTTTTATCTCGTGAAGTAAATAGTAGAAGTGTCAAATTTGATATTTTGGTTCACTAGATAATCAACCCAAAGTCACTAAAAAAATATGCAAATAAAAACTTGATGTTAAAATTATTGTTATTTCATATAAGCAGCGGCTAATTTTTTAACAACAATTTTGAAACTATTTACTGTGGCAAAGGCTTGTATGGTCAAATTAAATAAAAGAAAAATATTTAAATGGTGAAATAATTTATTACATAGAGATTTACACAGAAATTTTGTGAAATAATATTAGTAGTAATTACAGTCTTGATAACAAAAATGTACAATAAATTATTGATATAGAGATTGAGTGCTTAGAAAGCATAGTGGGCACCAAGTCCATCGAAGCTGTAGTGAGCGACGGCGGGGGCAGCGGAGTAGGCAACTCCAAGACGAGCGGCATAGGGGGAAGCGGCGTATGCAGCGGGGGCAGCATAGGCAACGGGGGCAGCGATCTGTAAGGGTGAGAAGTTTAGAAATGAGTACATGTTCATTATGTAATAATAATAAAAAATTGTAAAATTGTGAATTTTTTTAACTGTATATACATTTAATTTAAACTTTAAACATTTGTCTCCTATTTTTAAAATTTTAAAAGGAAGAATTAACTTGATTACAATATATTATCCTTGGGTAAATTGAAAATAATTTATATAACAAACTTTGAAAAGGTACAAGTATAATATAATTTATAATTTTTTTGAAAATTACTATAATTTATATGTTTCAATTTCACTCGAGGTTGTTAACTATATTGATGTTATGATTTTAAATAAAATCCATTGTTTTAAAATAGTTTTTTGTCATACTAATATCTATCTTGAATGAAAACGTTTTTAATTGCAATTAAAAACATTTAATGATACATGATACAAAAATTAAGTGATCTAATTAATGTTCAATCCATGTTTCTTTTTTTTCTTTTTCTTTTTTTTTTTTTTTACGTATGGAAAAACGAATTTGATCAATAAGTTTCCAACAAAGTCTTATGTTATTTTGTATTTACTAATTTTTGTGGTACTAATTTAACTTCTCAATACAATGATTTTAGATTTGAAATATTTATTCTTATATTATTGGATTAGGATACTTTAATTCTTCAACAGATAATATTCTTACTACTAACTGTAGTTCAAATTAAGCTACGGTGTGTTTAATTTAAATTAGGAAACGTTATATAATTAATACTCATACAAGTCACTAATGTAGTTAATTGCTGACGATCCAATCGAACATGCAAATTAGTTGTAATTCAAAACGTACAAATATCAGTTCAAAAATATTTATTTATAATATTAAATAAAAATAAGATATTTTTATACTCTTTAATAATTATACGTTGTAATATTTTAAACAGAATATTTAAAAGTTTCAATCATCACATTGTGATAATAGTAATATAAATAATATTATAAACAATATTTTTCTAGTTCAACAAATTATAGATTAAAAGAATTATTAAACGGAAAAGGGGTTGTGTAAAAAAGGAAAGCATGTGATGATAGAAGTGACTGCTTATGTTTACTCTAACAGGAAAAAGAAGTGTCGGATAAGGAAACCACGTGATCTTAAAAGGAGTTGGCTCAGGGTGAGCTTTCTGCTGGTGTGAAGTTTTCTCCCACTTTTGAGATCACGTGGTTTCCTCTTCCGGCATTTGTTTTTTCCATCTTTTTTTTTTTACCGTCACTTCCGGCACTTCCTACACCCGTGTTTTGATGTTAACATAAGCAACCAATACAGTTAAATGATGTTTTGCTTACCTTAGCGATGGGAGCAGCATAAGCAGCTACAGCGGGGGCAGCATAAGCAGAGACAGCTGGGGCAGCATAAGCAGAGACAGCGGGGGCATATCCGTAAGAAGTAACTCCGGGGTTGGAGACACGGACGTCGGTCTTACGCACAGAGGAGAAGGGGGTATCGAGGGACTTGCTGTAGGTGGAGACCTGAGCGGTGTTTCCAAAGCTACGGTAGGTGTTTTGTCCTACAGAGGAGACGGCTCCATAAGCGTTACCGGGATATCCGCCATAAGCGCCATAAGCGGGGGCACCATAGGTAGCAACGGCAGCGGGAGCGGCCAGAAGTCCAGCGTTGGCAACAGCCAGAAGGGTGGCGAGAACGACGTACTAGAAGAAAATAAAAATTTATTATTTACTAGTAATGTAAATAGTTTAAATTTTGTTTATAGTAACTACTAAAAATAATATTGGTGTTGATAAATCAAATAGGCATCATAAAATTAACTGTTATTTTAATTTTTTTTAATATTATAATGGAGGATATCGGTTTTAAAAAAAAAAATGCTTAAAAATGACTATGGCCTAAAACACGTAAAAGTATGTCTAGTATTTCTCATTTAAATTTCTCCGAAATCGGCGGAGTATAGTTTTCTCAAAAATCGCAAAAACCTGTTTTTCCCCATAAGCGTAATGTTAAATTAGGGGACCCTTAGCTTTCCCCACGTCTCCCCGCGCGCTAAACCGATAACCTCCATTCAAAAAGTTTAGAATTTTAAAAAAAATTGTCTTTATATTTAAAATTATAAACGAACGTTACATTATACCAATGATCATATATTTTACAATAATTTAAGGACTCCAAATGATATTGCACATATATATATATATATATATATATATATATATATATATATATATATATATATATATATATATATATATATATATATATATATATATATATATATATATTGTGATGTGTAATGTAATCTTAATAATATTGTATAAGACATACAAAATCGCTATGTATTCTCTGAATATTTTTGCTAATTCATGACTGAAATCGTGGTAATAGAAGGTTTACTAACATTTTTATATTTCTAAGAGTAAAATTTGTACTGCAAGCAAATATAAAAAAACGATTGTCATATTTACGATTAATAATGTTAATAAAAAAAGTTGACGATTTAAGTTCATAAACCCTGCTTTCTGCTACCAAAATGAAGATCAAATTTGATTATTCAAACGCAATGCAAATTTTTTGTTGCAAGAAAACAGGGGTTACGAACAACATTAGCAAATATTGAGCATTTTTTTCTTTTTGTAACATTTAAATAATAAAATAAATTTTTAAAAAATAATCAGCTTGTCTGCAAATTGTTTTATGTTAAAACCATGGTGTATTAAATAGCTTACCTTGAATGCCATTATTGAGGTTGTGATATACAGTCTTGTAACTGAATGATTAAACTTGAAATTGACTCTGCTTTTATACTGAAATCAAAACTTAGGTGGGAGGCAATTGATCAAGTATGATACACGTGTATACATTGTAGAAATGTAGAGAGAGGTGAAGGGAGGAGGTACTATGTACTTGCTATATTTTTGTATATAGTATTTCTACAACATAAAAAATTAAAATTTAGGCGCAGGTCAAATATAATAAAATTTAAGGTTTTAAGTTTCCTTTAAAGCATATTACTTGTCATTTTTTTTTTTTTTTTTTTCATTATTTTTGGTACTTTAAGATATTATATCATAGAAGGTTTAACATGAAACTGTGCAAAATTGGGAATTAGGTGCAACTTATCACTACAGATATCGATCTTCTCGCCACAAAATGAAGCTTCTACACCTCACAAATATCCAAATATCTATATTTTACAAATTTGCGGCTACCTTGAGTATCACTCACCTATCTAAACAGCAGAAAATCCATGTAGCTGTGACTATGTAAAGTGTAGGTTGATTATTTTTTGTAAATTTGTAAATTTATGGATGATTAACTCGATGGACTTTGCCTTTTTAACTATCCTTTTTAGCAAATGTATCATTGTATATATGTGACTGTATGACTGTTTATGTTTGTAAAATTTTCTCGCTCAATAAATCTCTATTATTATTAAAAGTATTATAAAGTAGCTCCATTTTGACTTGACGTGAAAAGATCGATGTATATAGTATAATTAAATATACTGTGTAATATTATCAAGCAAAACATAATACATATTAAAATAATATTAATTATTTAAGAATATGTGTAAAACTTTGGCTCATTTGCAAAGATTTTCTTAAATAAAAAACATTTTTTAATTAAAAAAAAAGTTTACAAAATTATATTAATAATTTGAATTCTATGTAACACTATAAACAAATGCTTCGACTTAATCATTAGTTTTAACATTATCGAATGCTGCATAATATACGCATAAATGCATATTATTTTATAGAATAATTATTTCTTTTATAATATTGTGGAAAAGAAAAAAATATACTGTTAAACTAATTTTTTTTATTGCTCTCGCGACAAATACATAGTTCAAACATCTTTGATTTAAAACCTAATTACATGCATAAAAAATGCATGAAAGTGCATAAAAAATATAAAAATGTTTTAACATTCAATGTTGGATAAAACAATTAGAAGAAATATTTTACTAACAACGATGACAGTGCGACTTGTAGCTTATTGGTTTAGCGTGCGGGGAAAATTAAGGGTTCCCTAATAAAATTTAACTTTACGCGATAACGTAAAAACAAGTTTTTAGAGAAAACTACTCCATCGGTTCAAGAGAAATTTAAATATGAAAAATATTAAACATATTAAGCCAGCATAGAAATTTATCACGATCTTTTTTTAAAATTCAATATCCTTCATTAATGTTCACAATTGCGGTATCCACATTAATATTTCACAATTCACCAACGTAAAAAATAGATTGTTATAAAAATATATTAAATTTTTTAAATTCAAATGACCCATTAAAGTATATACAGTTTATAAATGCAAAGGAAAAAGATATATATACATATTAGTATTAGTATTATAAAAAGGATTATAATTAAATTTATAAAATAAATAATTATTTATTATAAAATTTTATTACAAATAATTTTTAATTTACTTATTTACATAATTGATGTAAATTTAAAAACATATATAAAATATACGTATAAAAAGTATTTAAAATACAATACATTGAGAATTATGGCTGAATTGTTTAGTTAAAAAAAATCTAGTAAAATTCCATAATTCCAACACTCAGCAAACATAAATGTTGTGTGCATGGTGCATACAGTAGCCATGCACCCTTTGTCAACGTGCCGTGAATATATTTTTAATATTTTTTATGCAATCTTAACATGTTAAATTGCTTTTGCTTTTGCTTTTTGCTTTTTGCTTTTTTCTTTTTTTTTTTTTTTTTTCTTTTTTTTTGTGCTTTAACTAAACCTCAGTGAGGTACTGGCAGTTTTCCAAGTTCATTTAAGCATCCCGAATCTTCCGAAACCCTCTGTATATGTACGAAACGGGTCGGCCACGGCCTATAGACCCCTTGCACATCCTTGCGCTTTGTCGCCATGTTTGTGGTGCCTAATGCATTGTCCAGCATAAGGGAAACTTCGTTTTTCCTCATTTTTCACATAAAAAATAGTTTATTTTAACTCAAAAAATTTTCTCATGTCCTTCGAGCTTATTAGGAGCTAGGAATAAGGTTTTGATTGAGGTTTGAAGCTTCTTTTGCTATTAAAAAAATAAAAATGATGTTTTTCCTATGCTGGCCTATGTATTCCTGACCAACAAAATGGCGGCTCTTAAATATGAGTGCAAGCGGTCTATAGGAAATATCCCGGCATTCCCCATAACAGACTGAGGAAACCGTAGAAACAATCAGGATGGTTGGCAAGGGTAAACTTGCCTCCCGAATCTCCAAGCTATAGCTCCATGGCATCGCCAGGCTTTCGTAAAAGCCTGAATGGAGGCTGGGATCAAACCCGCGACCTTTTGCATGCATGTCGGACACGTGATAACTAATAGACTATGGAGTTGGTTGCATCACAATTTTTATATGTTAAAAAAGTAGAAGAAAATTTTAACATAGGCAACAGGAGTGACAACACATATGATATGATGTGTAGTATTGCATGCAGAGTGGGTCCCCTGCTATGTAACTCTTCACCACTTGTTGATTTTTTTTTTTTTTTTTTTTTAATGTTTGCAGTTAACATGTTGCACGTGTTAAAGTGCAGTCAATATATTATTGTTATTTGACTATTGTCCAGTTCAAAAAATTGTGTAAAATAGGCAACCCGTGCAACACTCATGTTGTTTTGTAAGATGAGATAGTCGCTTCTTAATTTAAGGTCTCTAATTATTTTTAAATCTATTATGGATACTGTACTACTCATAAATATGTACTCAAATAATGCAACACTTGCAATGCAATGTTTTTAATTACTGCAAAGTGTCAGTGAAAATGATTTTTCCATAAGAAGTGCAAGAAGAATATTTCCAAATTATTTTAAAAAGTTCGTTCATTGCTAGAGGTCCATTAATATAAAACAAACAAAAAATTGCCTTGTGAATCCTGATACTGCATGATTTACACTATTTCATATAAGTTTAATATGTTTTAGTTTTTTTTTTAACAATTCATTTTACATTCTTTGTTACAATTTTGAAATTTTCATTTTTTGAACATTCTTTTAAAACAATCGTGTTAAAGTAAGAGTTGGAGATTTTTTTTCTTTGGATCTTATCTATATCATATCAATTTAATGAAATATATTTCCAAAAATGATTATATTAACTGGCACGTAGAAATTTCATGCTCTCAATTAATTAATCCTCGATCTTTATTTTAATTATAATTAATTTAATTATTCCCATTATCAGACGCTTTATTGACTTATTCTGTTTATAAGATAAGCTTTCATTACCTTCATAATTTGTACTTTGGTGCTTCGAAGGAACACCATCAATCAAATATTTATTATAAATTATTATTTCAATACTAACATACTGAAAATTTATTTGTATAAATAAATTATTTGTTTTACAAAAATTATTTTATTTTATTTATAATAATTAAACATTTAATATGTTATACTCACAATTATTTTTAAATTTACTACCTAAAAAATATTATTTTTTAAATATAAATAAAAAAATTATGAAAAATCTATTTAATTGATAATTTCTTTAAAGAATTTTTAACTTATTTTTATTGTATAAAGTTTAATAGTAATACAAATTAAATTCTCCAACACTTTTTAACACACGAACACATGTATTCATAATGCAGCATAAAGACTGATTTTAATGTATTATTCCATTATATGCCACTAAATCATTGTAAGATAATTTTAATATGAAATAAATAGTTGTTTTACATAAATATCTATATAGTAAATGTGAAGTTGTAAACGTCCGTAGTTTCTTCAGACCGTATGCCTTTTGGTGCCATTTGGGGTGTTTTGTGGCACAATTATAGGTTTGTGACGCCGGCGTGACACAAACAGCTTGTGTGGTGCCATTTTTTCTTTTGTGGGGACTTTTGAGAAAGTTGTGGTCAAGACACACTTTATTCGAACCCCTAATAGATTATTTTTTATTATTATTATTTTTTTTTTTAATACAACGTTTGGAACAAAAAGCGCTGCCTAGATGAGATAATCATTTCATATATTTGCAAATAATCTGGGTGATGAAGACAGCTGACTCGTAACCCTCACCGAGTGCAGGTTCGAACCATAGAGTTTGGTTCAAACAACTGCTGGGTGCTTACGTGAGGGGTGATTGAGAGACCACAAAATGTTCTACGATGGATGTGTACTGTACATGAATTCATTGATGACACAATGCATTCGGGAGGTGCATGATTACATGATATACACTAACAAGTCTGCTTAGACGTTTTCTAAGGTTTCTCTAGGCTTTTATGGTGAATGCAGGACTGTGTATCAGGCTATGGCTGGCCTGTGTGTAAGGCATCTGTCGATTAGACTGTTGACTGGACTAGGGTTGTTTTACAAGAATACAAAGCATATAGCCCTTAATTCAGTGGCTACAGGTCCTTTCTTTATGCCACATCGACACAATACTCGTGAAATTAATAGTAGGGTCAAATTTGAGGTTCCGGTAGACAGGACCATGGAGAAGAGGCGAAGTGAAGCTCAATAAGACAAAAAATTATATGCATAAATGAAAAAAAAAAGCAAAATTTGAAATAGAAATCAAATTTATGTTGAAATAGTTATTATTTCATACAAGCAGTGCTTCATACAGTAAAATTGAGATAATCTGCTGTTTTACTGTAGTAAAAAATAAGTTAAATAATATTTATAGTCAATTGGTCATATTAAATAAAAGAGAAATATTTAAATGATGTAATAATTTATTAAATTTACACAGAAATTTCGGAGAATAAAATTAGTTGATAATAGTTACAGTCTTGATAAAAAAAAATGTACAATAAATTATTGATGTTCAGATTGAGTGCTTAGAAAGCGTAGTGGGCGCCCAGACCATCGAAGCTGTAGTGAGCGACGGCGGGGGCGGCGGAGTAGGCTACTCCAAGACGGGCGGCATAGGGGGAAGCGGCGTATGCGGCGGGGGCAGCATAGGCAAGGGGGGCAGCGATCTGTAAGTGTGGAAAGTTAAAATTAGTTTATGTCAAAATTCAGAGATGTTCATTTTGTGATAAAAATTTTGTTAGTATTTGATTCTTTTTTTTCAAGTTTTTTCAAATTGTAGATATTAAGATGATATACCTAAATGATTATAATGTAATAAATGTTTAATAAGGAAGCGAAAAAAAAAAAAAAAAAAAAAAAAACATAGGAAGGGGTTAATTTTATTTCATATTCTACAAGAGGACACTAAATAATGTGGACAATGTTATGGATATTTATATACACAATCATAAAACCTTATTTTTTATAGGTTTTTAATTTTTCAAATTAATCTCTAATACGCAGTATATTATAATGTTACATTAAAGGAAACCATTGATATCCAACCAATTTAGTCCTAATTATAATAATTATAAATAAAGTTTGAAAAATAAATATTTATTTAAAAAAAATGTATGTTAAATTTGGAAATAGTTCGAACGATTTTTTTTTTAACGTTTGTAGTATAATCAAAAATAAAAATAACAAAAAAAGTAATAAATTCCAATTTTAAATAAAACTAATATTTTTGTAAAAAACTAAATTAAAAATTAAAGAAACATTAAATTGCGAGGCAAATTAAACTGATTAATCACCATTAAAAGTAATGCAAGTAGTAATTTGTCACTTTTTTTTTCTAAATATGTATGAAAAATTTCTATTATATTTTAACATTTTTTTTAATATAGGCTACTGAGTATAAGATTTTAATTAAATATTTTAAAATAATCATTCTCAGTCGTTCAACTTTGACTTAATGGAATAATTAAAAAAAAAAATAATAATAATATAAACTATAAAAGAAGAAGAAGTTGATGACTTTAATTTTCAATGCTAAAGTTTCGTGCAGTTTAAAAGAAGTAAATGAAGGCTTATGTAATCTCCAAAACGGAAACGGAAGTTCCGAAAACCATGTGATGTTAGAAGTAAGAAATAGCTCAGGTCTAGCTTGCTACTGGTGTGATGTTTCTCCTACTTTTACCGTCATGTGATTTCCGTTTCCTGCACTTTGATTTTTACATAAGCACCCAATGCAGTTGAATGATGCTTTGCTTACCTTAGCGACTGGTGAAGCATAGGCAGCTACAGCGGGGGCAGCATAAGCAGAGACAGCGGGGGCATATCCGTAAGAAGTAACTCCGGGGTTGGAGACACGGACGTCGGTCTTACGCACGGAGGAGAAGGGGGTATCGAGGGACTTGCTGTAGGTGGAGACCTGAGCGGTGTTTCCAAAGCTACGGTAGGTGTTTTGTCCTACAGAGGAGACGGCTCCATAAGCGTTACCGGGATATCCACCATAAGCGCCATAAGCGGGGGCACCATAGGTAGCAACGGCAGCGGGAGCGGCCAGAAGTCCAGCGTTGGCAACAGCCAGAAGGGTGGCGAGAACGACGTACTAAATACAAAAAAATACAAAATTATTTTTGGTTTTTATTTTTTCTCTATTATTGTAATTGAAGTTTATGGAAATTATTAGGAAGAATTTTTAAAAAGAAATAACTATTGACTGATAAAGGAACAACTGTTTTGAAGCTGACTATAAGCAATTTCGTTCATATCCGCTTCCGTTTCGACTTACTGCGCATGCGTAGTAAGGAGAAAAGGAAGCGGATGTGACCGAAATCGCTTATAGTCGGCCTTAAAACTGTTGTTCCTTTATTAGTCAATAATAGACATAATTAAAAGTTTTTATTGTAATTTTTACAATTTTTATTTGAATAACATGAATAAAAAATTTTCGCATTTGAAATTTGTATTTATATCTATAAATATAAACCACTAAATTTTCTTAATCAGTATACTGTATATGTATATGTATAGAAAAATAGAATCTTGGAATATATTAAAGGAAAGACTTGTCGATGAAAGAAATGATATTGTATGATTTCATCCTTAATACTGAATGAAGAAAAACTTGTATGAATAATTTCAAACACTAATTTGTTACTGTAAATTTATTATTATCCTCTTCAATACCCGACTTTTTAAAAAATAATTTCAATGTCGTAAATTCTAACAACATTTTTGTGCAGCTCTCAGAAAAGCAAACATATAAGTCTTTTTTGTCAAAAATGTTTTCTTAATTTTGCCGGCCCCCTACCCACTCTAAAATGCTCAAAATAGCTTTAAAGGCATAGAACAACTTGAACAAAATACATGTTTAGTATCCTACTATACCTAAATATCAATGTTGATTTCGCCGAAGTCGTTGATTTCTAATTTGTTTTACATAATATACAAATGTCAGCTGCAGGTTTATGACGTCACAGCTTTCCTGTTTCAGCGCGTGTGAACTAGTAAGCTGTGACGTCATAAAAATGCATATGACATTTTGTAAATGCAAAATAAATTAGATTTCTATGACTCCGGTGAAATTAACGTTGATATTTAGGTAGGATACTAGACCTTTTTTTTTTTAATGTGTTCTATTCCTTTAAATTCAAGAGCGATTTCTGGTCCACTTTTCATATTTTTATCTCAATTCGTTATATATTTTTTATTGAATTATCTGATATCCACTGTAAAGCGTTACTACTATTTATTAGAAGCAAACTTTAAAATGCACATAAATGCAAACCATGTGCAAGTTTTCAATAAATAAAAATAATTTTTTTTTCACCAATTTTAATGTTGTTTTTTTTTTTTGTTTTTTTTCATTATTTTGATTTTTTTTTTTAATATACAGCTTCACTTTAGACTCCTTAATGCTAAAACCGAGCTATATCAAAGCTTACCTTGAATGCCATTATTGAGGTTGTGATATACAGTCTTGTAACTGAATGATTAAACTTGAAATTGACTCTGCTTTTATACTGAAACCAAAACTTAGGTGGGAGGCAATTGATTAAGTAAAATACACGTGTATACATTGTAGAAAGAGGTGAAGGGAGGGAGGTACTATTTCTACTTGCTATATTTTTGTATATATTATATAGTATTTCTACAACATGAAATTTAAGGTTTTTGCGCAGGCCAAATATAATAAAATTTAAATATATATAATTTTCCTTTGAAGAATATTATTTGAAGATCTCTTCATTATTTTTGTCATTTTATGGTATTTTAAAATGGATAGTTTTACATGAAACAGTACAATTTGGAAATAGTTGCAATTTATTTCTGCAAAAAAAATCATCAACAGACAAAATATACATGAAAAATAATATTAGAACTTTGTTTAAAATATGTATAGTAAATCATACCCATGTTTTCTTTCTCCAAAAAATTTTCAAGTCCATTTAAAAAACATTAGATGACCGTATTTTTTTTCGTGATTTAGAGCATCAAGAACAGGGGTTACGAACATCATTAATGCTGTTCGTAAACCCTGTTCTGTGCTGCTAAAATGACGATCACCTTTGGTTATTCTAATGGAATGCGCATTTTTTGGTGCAAGAAAAAAGGGTTTACGAACAACACTATTAAATACTGTTCGAGTAAAAATTGTTTAAAAAAAAAAAAAATTTATTAAGAGAAAAAGAGAATATGAAAGAAAGAAAAAAGATAAAAAATATATACAAAAACACTTCTTATACCATGTTAATAATAATAATAACTTTATTAACGTGTTGTGGGGGTATTACAGTCCTTAATTAAGATTAGATAATTTTATTTTAATTTGTATTAAAAATGGTATAATTATACGTTATCTATTATATGATTCCATTTAAGTTTATTACAAACAGATCTGATTACATCATATAAGTTTTAAGATTATTGGTTTCTGAACCATAACCTGAAAATCTTCTTATTTATTATATTGTAATATGGAAAATAAAAGTTAGTGGATTATTAACTCATTAAAAAAATTATACTTTCGCGTCACTTACTTGTTAGTTGAAACATCTTTGATTTGGATTACTACAGAGACTTAAACAGTATAAAACATTTTCAATGTTTATTCTATATAGATGAAACTATTAAAATTTGTAATAAAATATATGCAAAATCTTTTTTTTTTCCCCCACAATACTCTCAAAGGGTCATTTATCATTTATACACAAAATTGAACCATTGTGTTATTTAAAATGTTAAAGAAATTTTATATTAAATACCATTTTACCATTGTATTTTGCCAGATGAATGATTTAGTAGCAAAAATGACGTAATTTTAGAGTAATCATTAAAGTTCAACAACTCATAATCGTTACAACTGTATGTGTAGTATAATTTATAAATAAAAAGATTATTTATTATAATACTTTATTAAAATTAACTTTAATAATTGTTATTTAGAATTGCAGTAATTAAAAAAATATATATATAAATTTAAATAATATGTAAAATATTTTAAATATAACTGTTTTAACAAATTATGGTTAAATATAAAATATTATTTATTATTGTAACAATCAGCTAGCATAAATATTTAATACAAGTAAAGTAAAGTTAATATCTTGCTATGTTACTTTGCACCCTCTGCTAACGTGCCGTTATTATTAATTATTATTTTTTGTGTATACATGGGCACTAAACATGTTAAAAGTTCCTCAGTTTATATTGAATGTCAGTTTTTCCCCGTTTTTTTTTTATTATTATTTTTTTAATAGGTAACTGGTTTAACTTATATGATGTATTGTATGCAGGCTATGTTATGTTACCCTATGAGGTGGTTTTATTTTTGCAATCAACGTATTAAAAGTGCAATAATTAGCTATAGTTTCAGTTTCAAAATGTTTTTACTATCAAAAAACATGTATTTAGAAAAAAAAACAACATAATTGATCTTTGTTCTAATCTATAAACTTAATAAAAATAGAAGTTACATACTTCATTATATAAATACATTATTATACTGCATAATAATAACTAATAAGTATATATAAAAATTATACACTCAAAACAAATTAAATAAGTTTCAAAATTTCAATTTTAAAAGTTTTATTTTGTAAATAAACAATACAATATTAATAATAATAAAAATCGTGAGGCAACCAGCGCTACACCGAGGCCCCCGGTATCCCGGGGGCCTCGGCTACACCCTTTTCGCAAAAGTCGCTTAACAATTAAAGGTATAAAAATAATAATAAAAAAAAAATAATAATAATAATAAAAAAAAGCTATATCCCTTTAAATATTTAAATTTCAATATAATTATAATAATTGTGTTGTCATTTTTTTTTTCATTTCAAATGCATACTAAACAAATATAAAAATGTCTCCTTAAAATAATAATAATAATCAATAAAAAATAAACAGCAAAAGTATGGGACTATTTTAAACATTGAGAACATTTATAGATCAAGTTTGAAATATCAATTTATCTTTGCCAAAATCTCTTATATATAAATAAATAAATAATAAAAAAAATGCATGCAAAAAATATAACAGTTAAAATTTTGCCGAAGGTACTTATTTTATAAATAAAATTACCAATAAAATGATCTCATTCAATCTAACATTTTATAGCCTGATTGGTCATACTGCATTAAAAATAACACTTATCTTAATAAATGCAACCTACATGCATTTACAATTGAAATAAAAGTGAAATGAAAAAAATAAGTATTAAACAATATCGTGAAATCTATTAGTTACGGTTTAATTCAAATACAAAAGAAATACTTGAATTTATTTAATAGTTTTTGTCTCTTGTAGCGTCGTCATATCCTTATCAATAATATAAAAATATGTTTTTATTTATATTACTAATAATAAAAAAATTTAAAAAAATCATTATTATTATTGTTGTTTGTTTTTTACATTTGTTTGTTTTTTACATTTTTATTAAAAACTTTTTTTTTTTTTTTAATAAAAGTTATAAAATTTCATAGGTCAAAATGCGAAAAAAGCCTCACGGGTCTCCTCAGTAACAATCCTTCAATAATAAAAAAAAAAAAAAAAAAAAAAAAAACTACTGCACCAAGGACGGAAATATTGTTATAAGGGAGATTAGATATTAGATTCAATTTTTAAGTGTTTTAGGCTATAATAGAACATTTTAAGAATTTTTCACCGCACTGATAACCTCCATTATAACATTCACTAAAAGAAGTGTAAAAAGAAAAAAAATTAATAAAAAAAAATCAATATTTTGTTAGCCCTGTTTAGTGTTTATTATAACATTAAGTAACAAATAATGATAAAACCAAGGAAAAAAGCTACTAAAAATAATTTACTGAATAAATACGATAGAATAACAAACAAAAAAAGAGTGCATTATTAAATAAAATTGTATGTATTAGTTTAAAATTTTGCCTAAGGTTATGGTCAATAAAATTAATATACATACAATGATCTCATTCAGGTCTAACATACATATAATAATATTACACTTGGCTTGTTGGCATTGAAACTGTGTAACCGCAAATATATATATCTGATAAAAATCACCGTCACATTACATAACATTAAATAACTAGGCTTTAATTATATCAGAATTTATATATTTTTTTAGGTTAACTCCCCTTTCTTTTTATCACAACTTAAAAAAAGACACTTTAATATATTGTAATTTGTGGTTGGTAACCGGTGATCGTAGGTCATAATTTTAGAGGTTTTTATACATATATTTTAGCTTAATTATTATTATTATATATATTACTTGAATTCATAATATGTATTAAATCTATAAAGTTATATAGTTGGTGAATTTGATCATGAGAAATTATGGTATGTGCACAGAAATTATAGGTAATAGAAAATATACTTAAAAAAAAAAAAAAAAAAAAAAAAAAAAAAAAAAAAATTAAAAAAAAAAAAAAAACTAAATTAGCTAATGGAAGTTATCGGTTTAGCGCGCGGGGAAAGCTAAAAGAGTCCTCTAATTTAACAGTACTCTTATGTGGAAAAACACGTTTTTTTGCGAATATTGAGAAAACCACTACAGCGATTTCGGAGAAATTTAAATGAGAAATACTAGACATACTTTTAAGTGTTTTAAGCTATTGAAAATTTTTAAGATTTTTTTTTTTTTTTGAAACCGATAACCTCCATTACGTTATATTATTATATTATTTTTCATAATGTACAGTACTATCATGCTACACCTTCTCCATAATCACGTCAATACAGAATAGTCTAGCGACAGGTACAATGAAAACAGCACACACGGGTCTGCCATGGCCAAATACACAGCTCGGCATTCACCATGACAGCCTAGAGAAACGTGGAAACCCTATAGGCAAACTCGGCGGTGCAATCACATCAATCGCACACCTCCCGAATGCTGTGCATCGTCATGGAATGCATGTAAACTGTAAACATGTATCGTCAATCAACCATCCATCATTTCCGGCCTAGATGTAGATGTATTCTAAAAATACGCTTACATTATATCGCAATAAGTTCTAAAGAATAGAAAATTACTGGAAATAAAAACTTTGTGCGCTGCCTCAACGATAATATGCTTCATTTAAAGAAATTCTCATTAAATTATGCACTAAATTTTATAACAAAAATTGAACAGTAAAATTTAATAGCTTATTTAAAAACACTTTTTGTGATCTTTAAAAAGTTGCTGTAGAATTTATATAAACCGTTGTTAACATTATTTTTTTAGTGCGTTTTTGTGTAGTTTAAATATTATATTTTTTTAGTTGCAAAAAATATTAAATTTTTATTTTACATAGTTATTTTATTATATTTATTTTATATATTTAAATTGTTGATTTAACTTATTGTATAACCATTAAGTTAACTTTTGCATTACTGCCTTTACAAGGAAACAGAATTCAAGATATAATACGACGTAACGATTTGTCCACGTTAACTTTTCTGATATTAAACGGCTACAAAACACATTAAAATACCTGACTTGTTAATTGATCATTATTTGTTTGCATGGAAATTAAATAAAAATTAAAATGAAGATTTACTAGATATAAAAATCATAGTTAAATGAAAATTTTACACCATTTAAACAGGGCTTAAAAATTAAGGTTTTTATTTTATATTATTGAATTTTTTTTTTACTAAAAATAAAATAATGCACAATACAATGTTTTTTTTTTTTTTTTTTTTTTGTTAACTAAAAAGCCTGCAGCATTAATGAATTATCAACGCGATAACCAATATTATTAAATTTGCAACATCATTGTTAAAGATTACATAAAAAAAAAGCTAGGCAGGGCAATGTTTATTATAGATTGTGTTAGGTCAAGTCAATAAAGGTCAAAGGTCGTGAGAAACTGAAGGTGAAGTAAAGGGAGGAGATCTTTTGAAAACGTTATGATGTAACTTTTTATTTTTATAAAATTTTATTCGGTATAAATAATTATATTTTACTCGTGATTACAATCAATCTGCGATGTGTTCATTTGATTTTAAAAAAAGAAGGTTTAAATTAAAGAATCGAATTTATCATTTTACAAAAATAATAATGAAAGAGTAGTAATATTTCGAATTTAGATGGCTTGTATCTCAAAATATAAAAAGAATACTTTAAAACTTTATGATGCCATTTGAAAGTTAATAGTTACAGCTACCTATGATAAAAATTTTCAGAACCCGTGACCATCAGATAAGAGAGAAATTAATTATTGAAATCAACATAGGCTCTTATGGGACTAAAACTTTAAAAAGTCACTATTTAAAATCTAGCATGGTAAACCCCTAAGATTTTAACATTGATGAAGATACCTTATCCTAATGTATCACTGTGCAACATTTCAGAACTTTTTTTCTTTACAACTTTTTAGTCAATTCCCTTCAGTTTTTTTTTTTTTTTTTTTTTTTTTATGTTTTAATCAGATTTATGGACACAATGTGCAATTAATTTTATTAAAAATATATTTTCAACGAATTTTAAAGTATTTAATTTCATATTGAAATTAAATTCACCGAATAGTAATTAAGTTTTAATATAAATAAATAAATGAAACAACAAATTTTACACGAAGTGTAAAAAATTGAAACTCATTTTCTTTCTTTTTTATCTTCTTAATTAAAATCTTATTCATCAACTCGTAACCAACTCTCGTTATAGAAGATTATGTATTATAAACTTATACAAGCAAATAATAAGATATCCTGAAACATTCATTATCAACACAAGCTTTTGTCATTGCCACAGTCAGAAGCAAATAAATATTACGAAGCTTCACCTAAAAAGGTATTATTTATTATTAAATATTTTAAAAATAATATAATAAAAAGAATTATGTACTTATTACTTATTTAAATTTGCGTATAGTTTTTTTTTCTAAAATGCACATTTTATACAAATAAAAATAATTTTCATCATTTTTTTAACAAATACATAATATGACATTCTAATAATTTATTGAAGTGACAAAAATATTAATTATTTTGTAACATTTTTACACTGTACTTCATTTTCTATATAATGTACGTGCTTATGCTTAGTATTATTGAAATATGCAGAACTATTGATTGTGTAATCTTTGAAATATCTTGTTTAATGGTATAACAATACGAAATAAATAATTGATTTATTGCATCCTACTATGTATCAATGTGAAGGAACCTTGTGTTTTTATTCATGAAAATAGTTACACAAAAAACTTATACTTTTCTCTCTCTCTCTCTCTTTCTCTCTAGTGTATTAATAATATTAATACTGTTCTACCGCGATGTATCTAACATTTGTTAGATTCACTTTTACGTGTATTAATGAATGGAGGTTATCGGTTTACAAAATTCTTATAAAATTTCTATGGCTTAAGTTTGTTTTGTATTTTTCAAATATATACTACTGGAATCGATGGAGTAGTTTTCTCAAAAATCGCAAAAAAAAAAAAAAAAAAAAAAAAAAAGTGTTTTTTCCATAAGCGTAATGTTAAATTAGTATAGGAGACCCGTAGCTTTCCCCGCGTTCCCCCCGCGATAAGATCCATTGACAAAATAATCTAAAAATATATAATTAAGGATGTACGTACACTGGCTACCTTCATAAAGTTAACATTTAAATAGGAACCGCTATAAAAAGGATTGAAATATGGATACAAGGCTGTAATATATGTTCCCGTTTGTTTGCTCGCGGAAGGCATCTATACAAAACATCTGTATAATGAGAAAGACTACATAAAATTTGAGGGGGGTAATTTCATTTTCTATCACGTATTTCTAATTTTTTTAGTTCGTTACGCATATTATAATTAATTTTTGAAAGTCGCGAAATGACATCACATGCTACAACTTTCTCGTATGCTCACATTCATATATAAGTTAACGCCTGTCACGTCATTTTTTTATTTTAAAAAATTAATTAAAAATACGTTATGAATTCAAAAATTAGAAATTCACGTTTCTATCGATTCAGGAAAATGTCTTCTTTCAGAATTTGAAATAAAATTATCACTTAAAAAAATTGTGTCTACCCTTCCTCATTCTTGTTTCTTGTTGCAAATCATAGCGTAACGCAACTTTGAGCAAATTTCTTTCTAAAGCTATAAGAATCTTCTGTGACGTTGAAAAACGGACAGTGTACAGTATACTATACACATTATACACCTCTTTTCACAAAATTTGATACGTAAATGCATTCTATAGCATGGATGATCGAAGCAGTTTTAGTGGGAGTAGCTGTACAGTTTACAGTACTACTAGGTTTACATAAATAGTATAGATAGATCAAAAGCTATATCAGAATGTTATTTAATGTCCCACTGAATAAATTAGGAAAGGTTGTACTTGTTTATTATTTATATGTTGTATGACACATTTATTTTAAATTTGATTGATCGTTTTCACACTTTTCATAGTATAATTATTTATATTAACCTCTTTTTTTATATATGTAAGTAAAATATCATAGAATTCAGAGCTAATATTTTCTATACGTATACAAATAAAATTGTGAAATTCATTTTGTTGTATTTTATTACGTTTGAATGAAATCAATTTATATTTTAAATTTCCTTTTTATTGCCATAGCATGGACACTAGACGGTGCATTATTTTCAATTTACAATTAATTTGATTGATTGTAATAAAAAACAAAATTATATTGGAGATTGAAATCTAATTTACCATCAAATTTATGATGTGAACAATTCCAGCATTCTATTTATTTATTTTTTCCTGTTACGTATAACTTTTCAAAATATTATGCAATAAAAATTATTTGAGAACTTTTTTTTTTTCAAGATTTTACTTGTATATACATAATATACTGTAAACATAAAAATTAAAAGTGTTTAAAGATTTTTTTCCCCTAAAGTAAGTCTAACTTGCAAAATAATAACAATGAAATAAAATGCATTTCATCGGCTGCATTTCAGAGCTGCAATGTCAAATTTATTTAAAAACAATAATAATAATAATTTTGCAATTTTAAAACTTGTCTAGGTATAGAGCTGAGAATCGCATCAAATGTTTTGAGATATACGTACAGCTCAGGTCAAAATTTCCCGAACGGGCCAGCGGCAGCCGCTGCGTAGTCTCATAAAGATCACATAGGGTGGTTGCAGGTTGCTTATACAAATCATTTGTGAACTTTGGCCAGAGCTGTACATACAACACTTAACCTCTCAGCCAATTATTTTATTGAAAAAAAAAAAAAAAAAAAAAAAGAAAAAAAAAAAAAAAGAAAAGAAAGAAAAGAAAAGCATTCCTAATGAAAAAATAACTTTGTTTTAAAACGAAATAATACTGCTAAATAAGTCAGAATTTTAACCAGAATTCTAACTAGAATTTTTTAAAAATCAAAATATTCTATATTATAATGTTAGTATATACCTCTACTTTTACTCTGTTCATTAAATATTATTTCAAAAGTATAAACAAGGAAATTGATCTAAAGTATAAAGTAAGCTTGTCACAAAATGACATATTAAAATAAATCCATACCTAACAAGCACTTCAAAAAAATATAATTAATCCATATACTGTGAGATATCAAGATTTAACTTTGCTCTAAATATTATAATGTTGCTATAACTAAAAACTTGTAAGTATATAGGATTAGTGACATGCTAGAATAATTGAGCAATTTTTAATACGTCGTATTGAAATATCTTTATTTACCATTCACCATGTTATTTACCGTAGGAGGAAAGTTATAAAGTAACAATATAAATTTATTTTTATACACGTAAAAAAATTTTTGAAAAAAAACAAAAAAAAAAAAAAAAAAAAACGTAAAGGTACATTTATTTTATGTTCATTTATTTCTTGAAAATTTGCTCTTTTTCCCATTTAAAACAATGTGGAACAATATTTACATAATATACTCCATATATTTACCAAAAAAGGGGGTAATTATATTTTACATTCTATAAGAAGACGCATTGTTATGAATTGATTGATATGCCAATTTCTTATTTTTGAGTTAGTATTTTGAAGTAATTTTTGAAAATAAAAAAAATGACACTGAGGTTGTAGGCATAAAAAAAGTAATTAACCGTGACGTCATTTTGGGACTTCAAAAAATTAATAAAAAAATACTTATTGAAATCAAAAATTAGAATAGCAGGCCTAAATCGATGAAAGGAAGATTTCCTCATACGTATAGAATGTAAAATAAAGTTACCCCTTAAATTCTACTATAATACTTATTACTTGTCTTTCTATTAAATTGCTGTGCAAAATTACATCAAATACTATAAATGAATATTTGCAACTAGATTCGAAGATAAAATTTTCATTATTTTTATTTATGTGTTTTTATGTGACTATATCACTTTTCAAAATTGCAATAAAATTATTAAAATTAACAACTAATTCAAAAACAAAAATGAGATCAATACTTTTTTTTTTTTAAGTCTTATACAATTTTGTTATGCTCGTTCCTCCTACTTTTTAAGTAAATGTACGTACGTATGTTATATTTATATTTTGTTGACTAGCCCAGCGCATTTTTTATACAAACAAAAGAGGCCTTTATCTTCTTACAAATTACGTCTATTACACATTACATCATTGACTATAGCATAGAAGTTTTCAGATATTTGTGATCTAATATGATGCTGCAACTTACACATCATATAATACAGCTTCTTTCGTTTGGACCTAGTTCGATGGAACACTTCCAGTAGTGATGTGAAAACGAAAGTGCACTTTTCAAAGCGCACTTTGGGAGCGAACCTTCGCGCACTTTTAAAAGTGCGCGCACTTTTCAAAATGCGCGAAAATTCAAAAATCATGCAAAACTGAGCCAAAATCAAATTTTAACCAGTTTTTACTCAAAATTAACTATTGCAGTTATTAATTACTTTTAAAATATGTTTTTTAAATTTATTTTAAGATGATTGTGGCCAAAAAATATAAAAAAAAAAGTTTCCTTTTTTAATTTTTTTTAAAAAATTGAAAATTTATTTTAGAATTATTTTGGGGCCATTAAATAAGTTTTACTAAGTTAAATATAATAAATTAACTCTAAAAACTCATTTTTTACCTTAATTAACACTTGTAAATATTCTATTGGCTAGTTTAGACCGCGAAATTTAAATTTTTTAAAAGTGCACTAAAAGTGCACTTTCGCGCACTTTTAAAAACGCACTTCTAGAAGTGCGCGAACGCACTTCTAGAAATGCGCATGCGAACTTTCGCTTTTTTACAACACTAACTTCCAGGCAGTATTTGTTACATTTTAACATTGTGACTTTGATGTATGCATATTGTGTTTAAATAAAAAAAAAATTATTTCAAAATGTTAATATTATAAATATTATAACTTATAAAACACTATATTTAGATTTAATTATCTTTATAATAATTAAATAAATAATAATTTTTAATAATTTAAATAAATGTAAAAATAATTAGAAATAAAATTTTTACTATACATTTTATTTGCTTACTATCAAATAAAACTGAAACACGCCTACAAATAACCTTGACCTAGAGTATATTCTCAAGGTCAAATCCCACGGAGATTGTGTTTTTCACAAACAAAAATTCTAGATCTGGGGAAGGTCAGTAAATTTTGACCACCAAAATTTTGATTAAATTTTTTATATAGGTCATTATGATACTAGATGATTATTGTTTGTATTATAATTTATTATTCTGGTTCTAGGGTATTTTATATAAATTTATTATTGATTTTTTTTATCTATAAATATTATTTATAAAAACAAAGTAATATATATATATATATATTTTTAATCAGAGATGTTTATTATTTTGAAGGTAAATATTGCAATAGGAGTTACGTGCAAAAAAAAATAAATAAATAAAATGGATAGCAATTAAAAAAAAAACGTCCTTAGTTAGTTTCCCTCTTCAAAACTTGTTTAGCTGCGGTACAATATTTCTCTCTCTCTCTCTCTCTCTCTCTCTCTCTGTCACACACTTTGTAAAGAATAATAATTTAGATAATTTCGGCCAATCTAAAGGAATAAATTTGAAGTAGCCGTAAGTCCTGTTTTTATGGAACAAAATGCAATATATTTACATCTCATAAAATACGGGGTAACTTTTAGTGCCCACAAAATTCCATTCAAAAATATTAAATTTCCAAACAATCACATTCACTGCAAAGTGAAAATATTGCTATGGGTATGAAAAAGCAATTAGACTAAAAATTGACCTTTAAATTATATATAACAATTATTTATAATTACTATAGTTTGGCATTGCAAATAATTATACTCATCATAACATTAAAAATCTGCCATAGTTTTATAAATAACAACAAAGTTTAAATTTATTACCTATACGTGTATTTTATATATCATAATTATAAATCTATATTATTCTTCAATTATATTTTTTATAACATTAAAAGTAGTTTAGTTCTTAATTATTACATAAACGTTTGTAATGAATTAAATTAATTATTCACTTCTCCTCCCTTATTATTCGCCTTTACCTTGTTCCAATGCTCTAGATATACACATATACATATAAGTTGCACCTTAAAGGTATTATATAATAACTATTATGTATCATGTACAGTAAGTATTATACTTTAATATAGTGAAACAATTACCTATAAACATAATAGGAGCAATTATATAAGAGTCAGAATAATAAAGTTATCTGACTCGCATAAAAATACACTACACTAATATATAACTATATATAGTCGTATTTATTTAACATGCCCACTTGTTTAGCTTTGTAAAAGTTAGGGAATTATCTGAAAAGTTTAAAGGTAACCGGAAGTTTTGGACAGTATGGAAAATATAAAAGTCGCAATGTGCTACTAAAATCCTGATAATTCTCAAATCCGAATTACTGTTATGAATTTATCCAGTTCAAGTAATCCGGATTTTGCGAACACAATTTTATTCAAATCTGTATTATTCGCAGATTGCAAGTGGATAAAAAATCCAACAAAATTAAAAAATTAAAAAATGGGGGGGGGGGGGGAGGGAAGCTATAAATATTAGCTCTCATTTAATCCGTATTTATCCCCTTATAACCAGATTTTTTAGAATCCGGATGTAAAAACAGATAAAAATTAGATCCGTATACAAATTCAGGTATCTTAAAAATTTTATATCTGAATTTTCAGCCAACCTTTTTTTTTTTTTTTTTTTTTTTAACAGCATTATAGTTAACACTATGAACATTTTTGTAATGGTAATTTTTACTTAAAAATATTAATTATTTTTATTTCAGTGTCAAAACAATATCAGATAATATATTTTTGTCTTTTAATAACTTATGAGATGAGCACTAATTCAATCTATTCAAAGACTTTTACATAAAAAAAAAATGTATGATAGATGAAGTATATTAAAATTAATTGCAACTTTTTTTTTTTTTTTTTTTTTTTGTTCACCAATATTTTTTGATTGATAAATATAAATATTTATAAATAATTAATGATGAACTTCTAATTTTTTAAAACCTGAAGTTAGTCAACTCGGGGTTATACTCTGCCTTAAATATAGGCATTGAAATTTTATATTCAGTAATTTAAAATAAAACAATGGTTTAGGTGTCTATATGTTTGTATTATGTACAATTATGTACATAATATACTTATGTAATATATAGGCAAAATGTAAATTTTTAAAGTGAAAGTATATTTATGCATTTTCTTTGCATAAATCATGTGGTTTAAAAAGGTGTTGTGTATTTTTTTTCTGGCTGAAAGTGTAAATTTAAAAGCAAAAGAGGTAATATGATACTTTGCCAATTATTATATTGTATTTTACAAAAAATTTATTTTTATATTTTACTTTTTGATAAAATAAATAGTTTCTATATTTTAATATAAAATTTTTACTATTAAAATAACTTTTAAATCTTCAATTTAATAATTAATTTTAAATTTATAATTATATTTGAATATATAAATATATTTATATATAAATTATTGTTTTAATATATAATTAATATCAGTTATTATAAATTGTTATATAAATGTGCTAACAGGAACATTTCAATTTAATGTGTTTTCCACTTAAAATACTTCTTCAACAGTCATGCAACTCTTTATTATATAATATATACTTTGCTGCTTCGTAATGATGGGTATAATAGAAATTATTGAGTTATATTGATATTTTAAATATAACGAGAAATCTGAAGGATCTAAAAAATATCGATGACTTGATTTAAATAAAATATGCTTGCTATGCCACCTTTAAATTCAACTGAAGTGCTCCACGGACATTTAAAAACTCCATCACGTAAATAAAAATATAATCTAAACATTTAATGATACTTTTGAAATTGTAATTCTAACTTTCATCATAAAAAAAAAGGAAATAAATTTTTTAAAAAATTATGTAATGTTATTGCATGTTCTAAACGATGACATACGAATCGATTGATACGTGAATTTGTAATGCATTAATTCATCGGAAGCTTACCGGTTTATCGGAGCTTATCAGTTTAGCGCGCGGGGAGACGTGTGGAAAGCTAAGGGTCCTCTAATTTAACATTACGCTTGTGGGGAAGGAAAAACACGATTTTTGCAATTTTTAAGACAACTACTCGATTGATTTCGGAGAAAGTAAAATGAGAAATACTAGAAATACTTTTACGTTTTTTAAGTCATAGAAATTTTTTAACAATTTTTTAAACCGACAACCTCCATTAATTACAATTTAGAACAATAATTTTTAACATAAAAAATTACACAATTTAAGGAAACCTTAATACGTTGAGAAATATATTATGTATAGTGAAATTTTAAATTCATGCAAATTATGTATTTCCTTATAATTATCGTGTTATATTAAAATTATGGTGAGAAAGTCAATATATATCGATCATAAAATGATGTAATATGAAATCAATATTTAAAAATTAATAATATATATAATACACTCTGATATTAAAATTATAAATAAAATAGCAGTAATCTTGATAGTATAATTTATTAATAACTAGCTACTATTTTTATTTTTAAATTATTGGTATGGTGTGCATATATTAATATTTGATCACAAAAACAAGCTACAGTATTAAAAAGTTGGTTTAATTTACGGGGTTTAGTTAAAACTCATTTTATCTCTGTATTTTGATCGTTTAAATTTTATTAATTTTAATATCATTTTATAGATCATTTTTGTCAGCTAATAGATCAAAATTTTAGGAAGGTTTATCAAGATATATATCTTTTTTTATTAATATATTGTATGTTATGTGATTAAAAATTAAAACCCTTATGCAAGTCAGTATTTTTATATGATGCTATACAGTAAGATTTAAATATTTTGGTTGCTAATCCAATTTAGTATATATTACTGTAAAAAAAAAAAAAAAAAAAAAAAAAAAAAAACATACACATTTATAAAAGAAGTTACATCATTTATGCTAAAATTATGATATATACGCCAGGCTAATAGGAAGACTAAAAAAGTTTTCAGAGTAAAATTTAATTTCATATTCTAAAAGACATTGCCCTGAATTGATTTATTTGCAAAATTCTAATTTTAAGTTCATTAAACATTTCTATTAAAAAAAAAAAAAAAAAAAAATCGAAACATGATGACACGCAATACTTTTCCTATGCCATTACATGCATAGGTATTACCGCAATACCTATGCATGTATTGGCATAGAAAAAAGTTACCGACCGTAACGTCATTTTAAGACAATCAAAAATTAATTATTAATGCTCAATGAACTCAAAAATTAAAAATGTCCATATTTATATCGACTTAGGACATTGTCCTCTTTTATAATACAAATGCAATAAAATAACACCCTGTTTGTTTTTTTTTTTTTTTTCGTTTTCATTATAATTCTAGTTTTATATATTGCATGAATGCTGATGTTTTGGAATAACGCAAATATTTATGCTATTATGCTGTACAGAATTATTATAATTAGAGATTAACGGAGAGACGCGCAGGAAGAGCGAAGAGCTTATAGAATCTCTTAATTTACTATTCTTTAGCATCTAGGGATTATGCTTTTAAGCCCCCCCCCCCCTTTTTAAACAACAGCACCGAGACCTAAAATATTTAAATGAAGGATAATTGACACATTCTTACACGTTGTAAGCTATAATAAATAAATAAATAAATAAATAAATAAATAAATAAAATAGAAAATAAAATAAAAAATAAAAGAAATAATAAATAAATAAATAAATAAATAAATAAATAAATAAATAAATAAATAAATAAATAAATAAATAAATAAATAAATAAATAAATAAATAAATAAATAAATAAATAAATAAATAAATAAATAAATAAATAAATAAATAAATAAATAAATAAATAAATAAATAAATAAATAAATAAATAAATAAATAAATAAATAAATAAATAAATAAATAAAATTTTCATTAGTATGAATATTTTTTGAATCAATAAGGTTCAATGTCTTTACGGCATAAAACATTGCGGTCTGTGCTGTAAAAAAAAAAAGTTAAAGCAGCTTTTTTTCGGCTTTTATCCTAGAAATCATAGAAAATTTTATTGTATTTTCTATTTCGATAAAACTTGTAAGTTGATATTGTCAACGTTTCATATTATATAAAAGCTGTTTGATTGTATCATATTTTATATCACAGGTCAATAAGATTTGAACTCTCACCTTCGACTCAACCTGTTTATTTACTTATGTAAATTAGGTGGTTATATTAAAATATTATTTATGGTTATTGTTATTATTTCTGTATGGTAATAAAGTATAATTTGAATGATTTAATATTTTTAATAGATTGCATGATTTTTAATATACAAGGTAAATTTATGTAGCGCTGCAATCAATAATTTCACCTAAATTAGGCTTTTATACAGATAATTTATTGATTTCAAAGGGCGTTAAATAATTTATTTTTAAATAGAAATTTAAAATATATTTTACCATTTTATATGGTGTAACTTTGAATGTTTATTTTCCAAATAAAAGCTGAATTAGAGCTAAATTTCTATCGTATTTCATCGCAACTTAAAGCCATAGACCTTATAAAACAACATAATTTTATGTGCTTTTCAATGAATACACATGAAATGGGATCTTCAAAACTGTTGACAATTTTTACCAGAATGTTAAAGTAGCCCCTGAGTAGCCCCACGAGAGAGCGTGAAAATACTGTATTATGCAATTTAAGTGATTATTCATGTTTATGACGTCAGAAACATGCAAAAATTAATATGAAAATGTTGTGCGGGTTGCATAAATCGACATTTCTGATCACTGCTACGGAGCTACATTTGGGTTTTGAGACAAACTAATGTTATTTATATAAGTCCCATCAAGTGTTTTGTGATATAAATGCTTATGTTTTTCTCTGGTCTATTCCTTTAAATAAATAATTAAAATTATTTCTGAAGTGCAATTCACCACAAAATTGTATATTTTTTTTAGTACTGCATACCTTTCCCTAATCTTAATGCGACCTATTGGAATGCTTATTTTTAGCCAATCATATCGTTCGCAGGATAAAAGTCTTATTAATTTATTTCAGTTAACATTGACGCTAGTTTCATTTTTTAGATTTATTTTTTAATGTCACTAACTTCTGAACTGATTCTGATTACGAATCAATTTGTATGATAATTGAAGATTCTATCTACTTATATATTGATATTTTCTTTACTAATTTATTTTCACGAGCCATTTATTTTCCATGGAAGAGAACTATAAAAACAAACTTTGATTGAAATTATTATGCGAAACTTAGAATTGCTATTTAATTTGTAAAATTTTAGCATAATAAAACTTTTTAAATTGAATTTGTATATAAATAAAAATAATAAATTGTATAATTATTATACTTAATTATTATATTATATTAAAACAAAAAAATTCTATAAATAAAATAAACTGTATTTTATATAAAATATAAAAAAAATTCTATTTTTAATGAGAAAAATTTAAAAATAATTTTTAATAAAATAAAATTTACGTAAGTTATATTTGATAGTAAATAAGAGTGAAGGAATAAACATTATAAGAAATATGTTTAACCATTGATGACATGTTAAAAAACATAAGGGTGCTTAAAACTGGGTTCATTCCTGCCCTTAATTTCATATAATCATCTTACAGTTTCGGACTACTATTTAAGGTTTAACGTAAACGTGGCGTTTTTTTTTTTTTTTTTTTTTTTTTAATTTTTAATTTTTTAATTTAAGCATAAGTTTGCATTGCCTACAATAGTATGTGTAAAATTTTTTAAATCGATTTGTTCATCTGTCTATGAGGGAAAACAAATAACATAGTGAGTATAGGACGTCCTATGTTTCCTATGTTATATTTTCCCACATAACCGCGATGGGTGCATCGATTTTAAATTTGGCACACATGCTTTTGAAGGCTATGCAAACTTATGTTAAATATATTAAATTTAACGAGTCAAAAAAAAAAAAAAAAAAAAAAATTGTGATTAATATAAATAATGTGCGTAAACCCTGTTTGTTCCCTTTGCTCAAAAAAATGCACAAATTCATTTAAATATCAATAGTAGATGGCCATTTTTTTTTCGTGGTTTTGAGGTAAAAAAATAAATAAAAAAAATTAATAAATATTTGAACCACATTATAATTTACTTTATAGGGGTTCCGGGACTATTTTCCACGAGAATCTAATTATTTACACGTTATCGCTAGTCCAGTAACAAGCACTCTTGTAAAATTATTAAATATAATGTATGTTACTGTGTGTGTGTGTGTATATATATATATATATATATTATATATATATATATATATATATATATATATATATATATATATATACTAATTAAAAAATATAAAAATTTAAACATATATTTTTGCTCATGCATGATATTATGTAATAAAAAAACTCCTTGTCACACAATATTAAAATAAAGTTGTCATACATGGTATATAGGGGAACAAAAATACATGTTACTTTATTTTACCCTACATAAAATATTGCTTCAAGGCAATTTAATAATATTGCAAATTGAAAGTATAAGAGCTATATGTATAATACGTTATGTATGTATGTATGTATGCATGTGACTCAGTCAGTCCCACTTTATTAGGAGTGGTCGATTTTCAACTTGCAAATACTTGATTTAATGCTCCGAGGGTTAATATGTAATCTTGCATTATATATATATGTGTGTGTATGTATGTATGTATATATATATATATATATATATATATATATATATATATATATATATATATATATATATATAATGTATTCTGAGATATACTGTATAGCAATTGTACAGAATTTTCAGGGTTGTGTATGAGAGCATAGGTGAAAACCATAAAATACTAAATTATTTTAGACACTTTTACGTGATTTTTTTTTTTTGTTGTAACCACAAATATTAGGTCTTTTTTTACACGTGGCAATGCACAATAAAATACATCATATAAATACATATTATAAAGCATTATATAAAAAAAAATGCGTTTAGTTAAATTTATCTTAATATTATTGACATTTATTAATGTCAATAAATATTATTAATTTATTGTACAATGTAATTATATAATAAAAATAATATTTATTATATTTATATTATTAATAATTTTATTTATTTGTATTAATTATGTCACTTCTTGATGATTAAGATAATAATATCCAATCCAAAGAGTGTGGTAGTCACTAATCAGTTCAATGGTGCTGAAGTCAGGCTGAAGTTGAAAGTAGGATCAGTAGGATCTAACTAGACTTACTGCTTGGTGTAATGTTAATACAAAATAGTGCAAGAGCATATTATACATAAATGTCAGTTAAATAAGCATACATAAATTAGGTTTTTTTTTAAGAAAAAATGATTTTAAAATTGACCTATAGCAAAATTATTACATTATTCTCTTTTATCTGCGTTTCGTACATATCGTTTAATTCTGATCAAGTCATTTTCCATTATTATTATTTTGTTTATAATTTATGTATAATAGTGGAAGATAATATTCTAATGATTTAAAAAGCACATATATTAAATATATATATGTATATATATATATATATATATATATAGGTCTATATATTAAAATCAATGGTTTTGAATTTATCAACCATAAATTGCATGATTTTTTAAGATTTTTTTTTTCTGAAATAATAACAACGTTAATAATTAACACTTCAATATATTTTGATAATAAATTATACAAAAGAAATCCCCTCCTAATAATCAAAATTTTAAATAATGTATTTTATATTTATTTTATTTCAAGTTCTTGGTCCCCGTTCATTTGTTTTTCCAGCCAAAAAAAAAAAACAAAACAAAAAAAAATCATAGTAATAAAAATTCTACGAAATATTATTATATTTTCTGTAATGAAAAATTGAATACTACTGTGTATAGTCATATGGAAATATCATAAAATTAAGTTTTGCATCAATTGAAATCTCCATATGATCGCACTGTATGGCCATAAACCAAAATAATTCAATTTTTTATGAAAGCGACTGTACTATCAAAAATCACTTATATTTTGGATTATCTACTTAACGTTAATTATTATTTTTAAAATAAGCACCTCTTAAACTAACAATATGACACTTACAAATAGCAGTTTAAATTTTATTAATTTTATTTACATTAAATAAAAAACACTTTTAGTTAAAACGATAGCCTCATTAAAGCAAATAAAAATAGCTAAAATTACTATTAACAATACATTTATTATTATATTCATGAGCTAATAAAAGACCAATAAAATTTTAAATTGTATTTTATTAATTAATTATTAATTGATATCTTGACCTTATATAGAAAAATATAATTAATTATTAACCTTGTAATAGGCCAATGAAAACAACAACAACATATTGTTAAGTAAATTTTAATTAACTTAATTATGAATGGTTGTTACTTTATCTGATTGTGTATAATGCTTTGAATTGATACCAATAAAATTATATTTAATTTGACACACATGACGAATAATTTTATTCTTGTGTCAATTTTAACAATGAGATAATTAATAACAATTTATTTAATCAGAATTACAATTTATTTAGGTTTGAGTATACTGTATAATCATTTTCTTCTTACATATTCTTATATAATATTTTATATTATTACATTAAATAATATTAAAAGGGAGTAGGAGTAGGGTACCGACGTCGGTCAAACTTTTCTCGTCAAAAAAAATCTGAAATTTAGCACAATGATACTCCAGCTTGAGACAATTTCAAATATATCAAAATTTTGGGGGTTCACCGTGGAAATTAATTTTATGTATATGAATTTTTGAAATGTTATGCCCATAAGGCCCTATGTTAATTACAATATTTTTTTACTTTTTTTCGGGACGGTCAAACATCTTGAAATTTTTATCACGGCTAGGTTCACCCTTAGCTATACACAATGACACCAAATTTAGACCCAAAACACAGTCAAGTTTTTGAGATATAAGGTCGGTACCCTACTCCCTTAAATTAAAAAGGGAAGCAAATTCTGTCATAGTAAATTATTTAAAAAAAATTAGAATTAAAAAAAAAAAATGCAAATTAGACTACTTAAATTTTTGAAAAGCGGTAAAACATTTGATAATGAAATAAGTTATTTTAAACATTTTAATATTTTGTCCATTGAAAAGCTTAAAAAAAAGTATACCTTTTTATGTGCATATTTGTACATTATTTTAATGAATGTTATGGTAAAAGTAAAAAAAAAAAAAAAAAAAAAAAAAGTATTTCAAGTAGTAGAGTAACATTTCAAAAAAAATCCTTTAATATTAATTTGCACGGTGACCCCCCAAAATTTTTATATATTTGAAATTATCTCAAACTGAAGTATCATTGCGCAAAAATTCAGATTTTTTTGAAGAGAAAAGTTTGAGTCTAATAGCCGACGTCGGTACCCTACTCCTTTAAGGAGGTAGGGGACCGTAGATGACAGCACAGTGAAATGTTCATAAAAAAAAAGTTGGCCATTTTGGATAACAGCTGATGTTTTTCTCTCTAAAAATACCGTGCTGCCATCTCCGCTCCCCTAACTCCTTAATGATAATTATAAAATATTAATAATATTAATTAATAATAATAAATAAATATGTATGAATATCAATCAATCTTCCAATATTGCAAGTTCATAGTGTAATAATATTTTATGCATATTATATGATGTTCAACTTTGGCTATTCATATGGAATGCGCACTTTTTTTTGGTTCCAAGATAAAAGGGTTTACGAACAGCATTAATATATACATTATGTGTGCACGCTTACGCAAAAGTTACTGTCTGTGGTCATATCACAATTTTCAAAAAAAAATAATAATAAAAAATAAAATAATAAAATAAAATGAACTCAAAAAATTACAAATCATAATTTTTTAGTCATCAAACATTTCACTGTGATTCTCTCTTTTCTCATTAAGTCGGGAAATCAGGTACTGCGGGATTTGACTAAAAAATTGTAAAGAGAGAAAAATCTGAAATTTCATTTCACTTTCACACAGATGATACATATAGGATATGGCAAAGAGGAGTATGGTATATCTCCAAAAATGAAAAAAAATTGAGGGGTTGCCATGCTAGATTTTAAATTATGATTTTTTGAAATGTTAGTCCCATAATGATCCAGTGTTAATTTCAATAATTGTTTATCTGATGCTCACGGGTTCTGAAAATTGTATAATAGGTAGCTGTTACAATTAACTTTCAAATGGCATCATAAAGTTTCGTAGCTATAATTTTTAAATTTTTAAGATACAAGCCATCTATATGCAACCCGTAACCCTTAAAAGAGCTTTATAGACCGGTTGCCGGTTGCACTCATATTTAAGAGCCGCCATTTTGCTGGTTATGAATACATAGGCCAGCATAAGAAAAACTTCACTTTTATTTTTTTTAATAGCAAAAGAAGCTTTGAACCTCAATCAAAGACTTATTTGTAGCTCCTAATAAGCTCGAAGAATATGAGAAAAATTCGTTCAGTTGAAATAAACTCTTATTAAGTGAAAAATTAGGAGAAATGATGTTTCCCCTGTACTGGGCAATACATTAGGCACCATAAACATGGTGACAAAGCGCAATTAAGGATGTGAAAGGGGTCTATCCTTACTATTTTCTTTGAAATCTCATACAAAATGGGGGGGGGGGGGGGCAAGACTTTTATTTTAGAGATAAGATTAAGAGTCCTAGAGTTAAAAACCAACTTTTCGCATGAAGAAAATTGTATGCAATATTATTTTTAAGTATTCTACTATAGATGATTTATAGATTTATTTTAATGGAGCTTATTGGTTTGGCGCGCGTGGAAACGCTGGGGAAGCTAATAGCGAGTAATAATTTAACGGTCCCCTAATTTAACATTATGCTTATGGAAGAAAACACATTTTTTTTTTTTTTTTTATTTTTTTTTTTTTATTTTTTAGAAATAACTGTCATAGAAATTTTTTGAGTACTTTTTAAACCAATAATCTTCATTAAATTTATATTTTTAAAGCAATTTGATAAGTAATACATTTTAAACAATTATAAATTTTATTTTAAATTTATAATTAATAAAATTATTTAAATTTTTATTAAATAATTTTATTTGTTTTATTACTATTATTTTTTATATTAATTTTTTTATTTTTTTATTTATTGTATTGATAAACAATTGTTTGATGTTTCTTATAGAAACATTCATGAATTATACTCTTCAGTCACGTTCTGAGTTGCGAGAAAAAAGGAATTTATTATGTATTATGTCTACTAATATGATATTAAAATGTAAGATTCATACAATTAATTAGTTTAATTTAGAAACACGCTATTAAAATAGCATCAAATTTAACTTTACACAGTGTAATTATTACATCAAATAGTGAAACAATTCTGTCATAGTAAATTATAAATATGTATGAATTGAATATCAATCAGGCTGCCAATATATTTATTACAAGTTCAGTGTAATAATATTTTCCGCATATTTGATACACTTTCTTTTTTTCTTTTTTTTTTTTTTTACATAATGGTTTTGGCTCTGACATTACACATAAAATTTTATTATACAACACATGTGTAGGAAGCATATCGGTCTACATATACAGAACAAATTGAATAACTAAATCTTATTATTATTTTACTATCAGTATTTCATTTTATACATTATCCATCTAAGGCTTAGCTTTATTGGTTTGGTTTAATTAATATTTTACAATTCAATTTTACAAAAAAAAAAAAAAAAAAAAAAAAAAAACGAAGAAGAAAAAAAATCAAATAATATTTCATTATAATTTTATATGCAGATTTCACAGTGTGTTTTATAAAAAAAAAATCATTTTGGTACATATTTTCCGATTTTTTTTAATTATAAAGAATTCCTATATAAAAATGATTATTATTATTATTATTATTTTTACAATATTGATCCACTGGAAGGATTTTCTTAATTTTAAAGGAATTTCCCTCTATAATTATGGTAAATTATATCTTCTTATTCTTTCAGTAAATCTATTTATCACTTTTGGTACTATTATTGAATTAGTTAATGCTATTCTCGTATTATGTTCATATACCACTCGTGGTTTACAATGTTCATTACATTACATATGTTGTACAATGATTAATTAATAGTTATTTTACTAAAAAATATTTATGTTGAAAGTTGAAAGTAAAGAACATAAGATGAAGAAGAGTTTAAAATCATAGTTTATAGTCAAAGGAATTAATTTATTTGAAAATTTAGTTTTTTTTTATCTTTTTTTTATGGATTTTAAGATACAAAATAGTACTCTTTAAAAAAACTTGTTCAACAAAATCTTGATACAAAGGGAATACTATAAGAAAGGTGGGGAAAAAAAATGCTGATTTTAAGATAACTCATGATGATTTTCCTGAGGGTTGTCTTGGTAAAGAATATGCTTTAAAAACCAACTTCAGAATTAGGAGTAATCTGTAATCTTGTAACATTTTTTTTTAAAATGAAGTCTATAATAGTAATGTAAGATGTTAAATATTTATATTTGGCAAGGATATTTTGAATACTAATACTTTTTGTTGTTTAAAAATTAAAGATTTAAATAATCAATTTGAGTTTGAGCTGTGATTTATTTTCAAACAATTTAAGTTAATATGGCATCATATTCGTATAATAGTAACATATTCTTTACCTATATTTTTATAGCATCTTGCATAATATACTGTATGTAGTTCTATTGTTTTACTAGTTTTAATTGAAAAATATCCTGTTAAAGCCTATGCTGATAATTAGAAATAAGTAAAATATATTTTCATAATTCATACTTTAATTTGTATCTTGCTACGTTATTATTATTATTATTATTATTCTAAATAGGGGATTAAAATACTGATTATTATTTATTATTATTATTTGAGGCACCAAAAGTATTTTTAACATTTTGTATAAATGCAATGAGAAGTGATAGAAATCTAAAATCTTTAGTGTCTAAAATTTCCTTAAAAATTGTTATCTTCAAGTTAAAAATTCAAAGAAAAATAAAATGACTATATATTAATGCAAAATTTATAATTTTCAAAATTTCCAATTAAAAATATTTTATAGCAAGACTTGATTATTGTTTACTGTCCAGTGTGTGTGTGTGTGTGTGTGTGTGTGTGTGTGTGTGTGTGAGAGAGAGAGAGAGACAACATCATTAAAAAAAAATGAATAAAAAGAAAACAAATTTTAAAATTCTGACTCACAATTCTATAATTAAAATACACAAACCCACAATATTTTGAAATTTTTCTGACCCTGTATTAAAAAATATATTATTAATAAATATATATTATTTATCAATGTGGGAGTCCAAGGGCGATCAAAAATCTAAATTGTTGTTAAGTATAACGAAATATAATAATAAAGCTTTGTATTAACAAGAATTCTGTGTCCTATAATGAAGTTAAAAGTCGCGATAGCTTTGATTTTAACTTTTTAAATTTTACGTATATGACCAATAAATACTTACTAAACTTCCTACTTTAGTGATACTATTTTGTTAAATTTAAATTATCATATTTACACTGTCATTCAAAGAATCATGGATATTTGTTGATGAAGAAACTGTGTCTACAGATCTTTCCTTCAAGTCTTAATTATAATTATCAAACTTTTAATAAAGTATATATAAATAACATTTTAAATAATTATTAAAATTATATAAAATAAATAAAACATTATTTTACTTAAGCTTTTAAATATTATAATTTTTTTATAATTTTAAATAAAATGCATTTAAAATAAATAAAAAATATATATGTAATAATCATTTTTTTAATAATAATGTTATTTAATATTGCATATTATAAAATAGTGCAAAAATTATGTAACTTATTTCACTTTTTCTTATTAAATTATTATAAAAGTATATTAACTACAAAAACCTATAAAAATTATTATAATATCAATATTAATTAATAAATTTAATTAAAAATATATATTACTGTAAAAATTTCTTGATATACTTTCTTTATATAATATTAAATTAAAAAAAAAATTGCTTCAAGGCATGTGAAAAAGGCGCGGTTTTTGACCAAGACCTTGATTTTATATAGAAAAAAGCGAAAGTAGTAATATACTGTATAGAGAGTCAAGGCGGGCGGAGTTGATCCTTAATTTTTTCAATGGGTGGGTAACTATAGATGCCCCTACTTTTTTTTTATTATTATTATTTTCAACCTCTCGCTTATATAATATTATAATATAGTTTTTTTTTATGTGTAATACGTAATAACCTTAAGTGCAAGGGGTATAAAAGCTGTGAATATCGACGTTTTAAGCACAGTTCTCTAGCTAATCTAGAAGCATTCACATCTAAAATGGCATTCAAGGTAAATTTTTGGACTCAAATATAATTTTATATAATAAATTATGCATTATTTAAAAAAAAAAGTATTTAAAAATTTCTCAAGAATAATGTTTTTCTAATATAACTAATACTTAAGAATTAAAAAAAAAACTCTGTACAGATTTTAATATGAAAATAATAATTTTACTGTTTTTGTCATAATATATTGAATACTTGCATAATAATACTTTAATTATTTTATTTCAAAATTTCATTTTTTGCACTTTGTAGTGATTACAAAGCTTACAAAAGTTGTCTATTCAACTCTTTGCTATACAACGAATTTATTTAATATTGAATTAAGAAAATCGTAAATTAAGTGAAATTCATTTACATTTTTAAAATTGCAGTGATAAAAACAGTTTTTTTGTTTTTTGCTTTTTTTTTTATGAGTTAAAAAGTTGGAGATGTAATGGGATTCGAACTCATGATATCTTGTATTTACAGTTCGTCGTACTCGCTACCCTCTTGGCTGTTGCCAACGCTGGATTCCTCGCCGCCCCCGCTGCCGTCGGCGCCAGCCAACAATCCACCATCCGCTCTCTGGATGGAAACCAGGTTGTCTCCACCTACGCCAAGCAGGTTAGTACGATTAATCGAATTCTTAGTCGAGTTATTGATATCTTTTACCTGAAATATTTATAAGGGTTGCTATTTAAAATCAAAATTATATTCAATATATTCATATCTTTTGCGTCAAATATTTAGAGAACCGTAAGAATTTAAAATAAAAAATCTTGATTTTTATCCAGTTATTTTTCAAAATGCAATGGGGAAAAATCTAACACTTTTAATGTTGTCCCCTTTTTCTGAATCATTAATAAACAAAAGGGTACCTATACCACATAATTCTGAAAAAATTCAAATTTATAACAAAATTTTGCTTTAATTTTCAAAATACAGTATAAATAATTTTTAATGACAATTTAATACACAAGTTATGTAATTTGTAAAAAAAAAGTATAATTTATTTTTCGCATAAAATAAATTTATGATAGCTAAAATAATAACGTGTCTTGTTTAAATTTTGCTATATACTTAACAACACCTTATAATTAAAAGCTATTTTACATATATAATTAGTTAAAATTTTTCATGTCTTACAAAAAAATGTGTCGTAATTATATAAGACAAGAGAACTTTCACTGCGTGTGTATGTATAACAAAAATTTAATGTCAACTTTTTAAATAAATATAAGTGAAATCTAGTTTAGGTGACATTTAATTCAATAATTGATCATTTCATATTAAATAATTGCATAATATTAAATATCTAAATTTTTTATTTATTACAATTGAAATTTTATTTATGATAAACATCGTTATAGTGAGAATAAGTATATTTAATAATGCAAATACGCATTTTTTTTATTCAAATTTATTTTTTTAAAACGTATGTTTCAAAGAATGGAATTCTTAAATATTGCAACATGCTTTTTAATAATTTATTTTTGTAAATAGGGATTTGAGCGCGCTAATCTACTCAAAGTTGACGCGAAAATAGTTTCGAAATTCCTAAATTTCTTCTCCGTAAATATTGATATGATATATTCGCAATTTTTTTTTTCTTCTTTTTCTTCTTCTTTTTTTTTTTTTTTTTTTTTTTTGTACTTCAAATCACGAAAATATGACGATCAATTATTGTGATTTAAATGGAATTTTTCATTTCTTTTTTATGAAAACAAGCTCACTGAAGCTGATAATTTCAAATCAGGGGGGTACAAATGTATAAGTGTTTCTGAAATATAAACTAAAATTTTCATATTTTTCTTATTCCAGGTCGATACCCCCTACTCCTCCGTCCGCAAGTACGACAGCCGTGTCACCAATGACGCTGTTGCCTACGCCCACGCTCCAGTAGCTTATGCTGCCCCAGCTTATGCCAGCTATGCCGCCCCCGCTATTGCCCGCACCTACGCCGCTGCCCCCGCTTACACCAGCTACGCTTCCCCCATCGCTAAGGTAACTAAATTTTATTATAACCCTAGATCCTAAGAGCAGATTTTATAAATTTTGGAGTCCGATAAAAAAATATATCTTTGATGATTCTCCACCCATTTCTCTAATTCTCATGTTAAAATAGGCACCAAATGTATCTTAACATTTGAAACTTTTTTTAAAAACATTTTCAGTTTCTTTCAGAACTTATATGTCAATATGTAATAAAAATACTTTAGAAAACATACTCTAATTTATAGATTGATATTTAAACTGTAAAATAATTCCTTGTTTGTTTTTTCTTCCCTAGGTCGCCGCTCCCCTCGCTTATGCCGCCCCCGTTGCCCACGCCGCTTATGCCGCACCCGCTGCTTATGCCGCACCCGCCGCATACGCCGCTTCCCCCTACGCCGCCCGTCTTGGAGTTGCCTACTCCGCTGCCCCCGCCGTCGCTCACTACAGCTTCGACGGTCTGGGTGCCCACTACGCTTTCTAATTTATTTAATTTATTCTCAAAATAAAATTATAAAAGCTCATAAAAAAATTATTATCTTATTATTTTTTAAATTTACGCCCTTAATTATTATATGCTAAGTAGGGATAATTAAGACTTTAAACAAACAAATATAATATATATAAATTGAAATCATGAATGAATCAGGAGAGAGAGAGAGAGAGAGAGAGAGAGAGAGAGAGAGAGAGAGAGAAAAGTAATACGAGTATATAAAAAAAGACAGTATTATATATATGCCAAAAAAATTGTAAAAAAGTATTAAAATTGACTCAAATTGACAAAAAAAAAAAAAAAAAAAAAAAAAAAGAAAGAAAGAAAGAAAAGAAAAGTCTCTTAAATGTTAGCACAAATATGTCATGAGATTTCATAAGAATCTCTATACTCGTAGCCTTTAAAGTAGTAGTTCAAAATCAGTTTTTATCAGGGTTTTACTGTCTTCCTTAAAAAATTAAAAATAAAATAAAAATAATTAAAAAAAAAAACTAATAAATAGGCGTATTTTTCCATATGAAAAGCTATGTCTTCCATGGAAAACCGTTCAAAATTCACGACAATATGTTTGTGTTCCATGGAAATTTTAAGGAGATTTTTTACTTTAAAATAATAATAAAAATGAAATCAAAAATAATTCCAACATTATTCGGTTCAGTAGCTTATTATCTTATTCTCATTTAGCATTACTATTGATTTTTTATGTCCCCTCCCCCAAAGAAATTGGTTTAATTAGGAAATAGTATATTCTAATTAAAATATTGCATAACAGTATATTTAAATATATTATAGTATACAGTAAATATCATTATCATTAAATTATAATGATGATATATGGTTAATTTTTTTGAAAATTATAACTAGCAATTCGTAAATAGAAAGTTATATATTACTTATATTTAGTATCAAAAATATTATTTAAATTGGTTGAAATTAGTCCAGGATATTACTGATCGTTTATAATTATTATTTACATTAGAGATTTTCTTAAAATATAACAATCTTACGCAAGTTTATTACCATATTATGTTATGTTACGTGACCGTCAGCATATATAAAAAAAAAAAAAAAAAAAAAAAAAAAAAAAAAAAAAAAAACGACAAAAAGGCTATATAATATATTAAAGCATAGAAAAGTAAATTAGCTTTAACTTTTTAAAACGCATATTTAAAATTAGTTGAATTTCAAACTATTCTTTGCGAATAAAAATGTATAATTGTTAAGGAAATTTCTGATAAATATAAACTATAAGCGATACATAATAATAATAATTAATAATAAAGTGAAGTTTAGGCAAAACATTACAAATTAGTTTGAACCTTTTATTTTTCCCCCCTTTTCCTTTGCACCCATAATTTTTTTCTTCTTCTTCTTTTACTCTGTCTTTAAGGAATAGACCAGAGAAAAACATTAGCATTTATATCACAAAACACTTGATGGGACTTACATAAATAACTTTAGTTGCTCTCAAAACCCAACAGTAGCTCCGTAGCAGTGATCAGAAATTTCGATTTATGCAACCCGCACAACATTTTTATACTAATTTTTGCATGTTTCTGACGTCATAAGCATGAATAGTCAGGCAAATTGAATACTTTAAAGTATTTTCACGTTCTCTCGTAGAGCTACGTTAACATTCTGGTAAAAATTGTAACAGTTTTGAAGATCCCATTTCGTGTTTATTGATTAAAAAGCACATGTTGTTTTATGTGGTCTATGGCTTTAAAGGAATAAACAAACCAGAAGAAAACATCAAATTTACATTAACACTTGATGGGATCTGCCGTAGCAATCAGAAATTTTTGATTTATGCAACTTGCACAACATTTTCTTACTAATTTTATCTATATATAAATTTCTGATGTGGGAAACAGGAATATTCACGCAATAAATAGCAAATAACAGTTTATTATTTTCACAGTTTCTTGTGAGGCCACATTTACATTATGGTAAAAATTGTCAGATTGGAGATCCCATTTTGGGTTAATCATTAAAAAACATGGTTTAAGGAAGGCAAGCAATTATTTAAATTCATTCTAAAAATTTACGTATTTTAATTTCTATTTTGTATTAACTGTTTTAAGGGAGTGGGCCAGACATATAGTCAAGCCTTAACATCTCGCCTTTTCAAAAAAGAAAAAAAACGCTAATTTTTATCGGTTAATTGTTTATAGTTAAATTTGTGTTCAGAAAAACTTTTTGCTATAAGTTAAATGTAAGCTTATATAAACTTTACTTCAAGACATAATTCAATATTTTTTATATGTAAAAACTATTAAACAAAAAGTATGTATATTGAAAAGTTGTTTTAATGCTCGACATAATCGCGGGTCAGACAATATTAACATGTTTAGGAAAAACGAAGTAAAAAATATATATATATATATATCATTTCAATTATAATATGGTTATAGCATAATATATAGTATTTTGTATAAATGACAGTTACAATTGTTACAATTATTGAATTATTTTATAAAATTCCTTGATCTTAATTGTATTTCAATGTCTCTCTCTCTCTCTCTCTCTCTCTCTCTCTCTCTCTCTCTCTCGTTGATCTAGAATTTAAAATATATTGTCACAAAATTATGATAGTTCTTATTTTGCTAAAAGTCTATGCTTTAATGCATATTATTTATTCATGTCTGTTCCAAAAAATTATGTTAATATAATTTTTAATGAAAGAATATTAGAATATTCTAATACTTGGAAATCTTTCTAAAAAAAAGAAACAAAATGAAAATTCAGGTTGACAATTCGTAAAGAACAAAGTAATTGTTAGAAAATCTTGAACAATAGTTATAAAATTATATATAATTATTTTAATTTTCGTACTTTAAAGGACTTGATTGCACAAAACGACACTATTTAGAATTTTTATTATTCTCTCTCTCTCCCCATTTTTTTCTTTAGAATAAGTAAAAAAAAAGAGGTTAATATTTCCTCCCTCAATATTAAAGAAATATATATTTTTAATTCTTGTAACGGTATAGGTCATTGCTCCAAACATATATACAAAAAATTGAACCGTTCTTATTTTTTACGTTCAAGGATACTCACAATGAAATGTAATAAATGTGAATAAATCATACTTAAAAGTGACCTCTATATATACATTTTTTTATATACAAATATATTTTAAAATATAAGCAGCATTGAAAATTGGTTCAAGGATTTTTTTATGTAGTAGTGAATAATAATTCTTTTATAACAACAAAAGATCGAGGCATAAAAAAAAAAAGTGGTTTTTTAAATAACAGGTTCTTTTTTTTCTTTTTTTTAATATTCATTATATAATTTGATCTTTATTCTAAATTTTATATCAAATTATTATATTTAAGTATAAAGTATCGTTTATTATTATTATTACTTTTATATTTATAACAAAAATAAATTATTTGTTTTGTTTAAATATTAAATAATTTTATATAAATCAATGATAATGTAATTTTAAATTTTGTTTTTTAATTATTTTGTATTGTTAAATAAAATCAATAAAATATTTTTATTTTATTAAATAATTTTTTTTATAAATTAATTTCATATTATTAAAAACTTCTATATTGTCATATATATAAATTTTTAGGTAATGAATTGGAGGTTATCGGTTTAGCGCGCGTGAGCGCGCGGGGAGAAGCGGGGAAAGCTTAGGGTCCCCTAATTTAACATTACGCTTATGGGGAAAAACACTTTTTTTGCGATTTTTGAGAAAACTACTCCACCGATTTCGGAGAAATTTAAATGAGAAATACTAGACATACTTTTACGTTTTTTAAGCCATAGTAATTTTTAAGCATTTTTTTAAACCGATAACCTCCAATCCATAAATGAAGTTTTTTAATAATGTGAATTCGTGACAATCTAATGTAAATTTCAATAATAAATAATCAATCACAATCTTCAGAAAATGATCGAGATTTATGCAGTAACATTTTTTTATCGCGTTATTATTTCAATAATAATATTTTTGTAATTTATTCTCCTAAAATTTTTACCATAGGGTATACTTTAGTTTTAAATATTATATAAGCTTGAAAATAATGGTTCAAACCTGGTTCGAACTGAGAATGTAGTACATATTGAACATCTGAAAGCTTCCTTTAAATAAGTTGTGTATTGAAGCGAAGCGTTGCCAATGTTGCGCATGACGTCATACTGAATGCGCTTCGACCCCATACTGAAGCAATGAATAACCTTGCTCGGCATATAGGACAAATGTCGTTAATGGCTACTTTCTTTGGCTTTTTTTTGTTTTTGGTTTTTTTTACAATTTTTTGTTTTGCATACTTGAAAACCGAGTCCAACCTATATTAAGTATTAACAGTATCAATGCTCTCAAAATAATAATACCAACTTTTGTTAATTTAAGTGATCCAATATGGCGACGACTTTAATATGAATGCCATTTACCCCTACTCATAATCAATGTGTTCATGACTAGTTAATGGCCAATATTGTTATTATTTTTATTATTTAATGTTATATCTAAACCAGAGATGTGATTATTATTGTTATAAATATTTATATTTTTGTTTTACTCTAAAAAGGCAGGTCTGACATTTCCTTGGAAGGACCCGATGGACAGATAGGATTAAAATTATTTTTCTTTTAATAATCCTCACTGATAACAAATAAATTATATAAAATAATAATTAATAATAATTAAGTTTTTATAGTAATAAAATGTTTTCATAATATAAGGTATAACGTAAAAATTAATCTAAAAATTTAGCTGCACTATAACAAAAAAAAAAAAAAAAAAAAAAAAAAAAAAATTTAATAAAAAGTTAATCTAATATTATATAATAATATTAAAAAATATACATAATATAATTATAGTTTTGTATAAATTCTGTGAAATTATTTCAAAGATAATAAACTATTGGTTATTTAATGCTTACATGTGGCGTCGGCTTTTATATGAATGCAACTTCCCTATACATTTCAATACACCTATTGTAATACCCACTTTCATAATTACTTAAAATATAATATTACATTTTATAGTATATAAGAATATAAGCCAATATAAGGGGTTGGATAATAATCATGCATTTTCGGTTTTATATAATATTGAAATTTCCTGTGGGTTATTATGATCTTATATATATATATATATATATATATATATATATATATATATATATATATATATATATATATATATATATATATATATATATATATATATATATATATATATATATATATATATATATATATATATATATATATATATATATATATATATATATATATTATAGAAGGTGGGGGAGATTGACTTTCACCATCATAGGTCGAGTTATGAATTTAGAGCAACCGACGCCGCCTTTTTAATGTTATAATATCAACTTTATATATATGTATATAACCGGCGCGTTGTTAACTATAAGACCACACCTAATCAAAAAAAAAAAAAAAAAAAAAAAAAAACTGACACAATTTTATATTATTTAAACATCTTACTATATGGAGATTTGTATTGTTAATATTGGATATCATTCACTGCAAAATTGTAATAGGTTAATGGAGTTATAATATTTTGTTTTTATTCATTCCTTTATATATATATTATTTTATTAAAACAATAAAAAATTTCTATTAATGGCAGAGTTACATAAATCCTTGTCAATTGAAATAAATAACTATTAACTTGGAACGATCTGGAACGAGTATTACTGTACTACACAGAGTTACCTATGTGCGCATAATATATTAAGGGAGTAGGGTACCGACATCGGCCATTAGACTCAAACTTTTATCGTCAAATAAATCTGAAATATTGCACAATGATACTTCAGCTTGAGACAATTTCATATATATTAAAAAAATTTGGAGGTCACCGTGCAAATTAATTTTATATGATTTTTTGAAATTTTAAGCCGATAAGACCCAATGTTAATTTCAATAATTTTTTCTATTTTTTCGGGACGGTAAAATATCTTGAAATTTTTATCACGGCTAGGTGTGACCCTTAGCTACACAATGAGATATAAGGTCGGTACCCTACTTCCTTAAGTTAAATATCTAATTTGAGTTTTTATCGGTTTAAAAAAATGCTTCAAAAATTTCTATGGCTAAAAACACGTAAAAGTATTTGTTTAATTATTATATCTTATTTAAATATCTCAGATAATAGTAGAGTAGTTTTCTCAAAATTCGTAAAAAAAATATATATATAAAAAAAAAATAAACATAATGTTAATTTAGGGGAACCTTAGCGTTCCCTTGCACGCTAAACCAATCTTAAGTGAATTTAATTTTGATTTTCAAAACTGCAGTGATTTTTTTTTTAAATGAGTTTAAAAGTTGGAGATGTAATGGGATTCGAACTCATGATATCTTGTATGATATCGGGCCTCGGCTAAACCGATAAGCTCCATCACAAAGCCTGGTTATATTCATTCAGAGAAAATATCAAATTAATAAATTATGAGAAATTTAAAGTATAAACTGTTATTATTTCATTTATTTTTTAAAAAACAAATAAAAGATTGTTACCCAAAAAATACATCATGTTTTTACGTTTTTTTTTAATTGTTTTAATATATAAATCGATAACTGATAAACCTATATTAATTATAATAAGATAGTTAGAATGTAACAGTGACTTGATATATATTATATTTTTTATTTCTTAAACTGACCATAAAACATTCTAACTTTGCTGCAGCGAGGGGCACTATATCAAAAATCCACTCCGCGAAGTGATTATAAAATGAATTATCCAGTACACGGAATAAAATAAAATTAAAAAAAAAAAAAAAAAAAAAAAAAAAATCTAAAGAGTTCATATTTAGACTTTTTTTGATAATAACTTCGTTAGATACTTACTAAGTTTTTTAGAATCTAAAGAGCTAACTATTTACCGCTAAAGAAATTACGTTTATACTAACAAGTTACTATATATTTAATTTTTTTTCAAAAATGTTATTGATTTGTACTAAAGAGTTACTTATTTAATATGTTCTTAAATTTATGTTTTCCGTGTACGCGATCTGGTCAATTCACAATAACCACGTCACAAAGTGGATAAAAAAAAAATCCATGGATGGTTCTAATCACGATGCACAAATGCCAAATTTCAGGTCTTGGAAAAAACTCAAAACCACTCCGCGACATTCAGTCAATGAGCGAATACGTTCAATTGTTGCCAATATAATATATATATATATATATATATATATATATATATATATATCAGATAATAATTTGTTAGCTTTCTCTACGTGTTAATAAATATAAGCAATATAATCAAATTTCAAATCTACCTAAAGAACGCATAAAAATTCTGTAAAACACGAATCCATATGAATCATAAAATAATAATAGAGTATGGTGTATAAATATTAAATACATACAAGAAGCTTTTGCATTTGTTTCCTCTATAATTAAATGTGTATTATTATTTAAGTTCTTTTTTTAAAAATTCTTTTTTTTTTTTTAATTATTATATATAACTACGTTACGTATGTTATTTTCCTGTGAGATTCCTTCTTGTTTCAAGAATCAGTTTGTATTACGTATCCTGCAAGGTATGCAACTTGTTATCCATCACTGCTCAACAAGTAGACTAACTTACAGGAAATTAAGAAAATAACAATCATATTTATAATCTCTCTAGTAAAATAAGTGCATGAAAAGATTCAGGAAAATGAATCTTTTTTAAAATTATCTCTTCCTCGACTTATTCTCTTTGTAATTTTTATATTTTCTACCACTAACCACTAACTATGAATTATTTAAATATTTTTTAAAATTCATTGTAAAATTTTAATAAGAAAATACACACATTATATTGAGTATCATTGAATTTACTTTAATTTTTATTTACATCGCCTTTGACGCCATTCATTTGATGATATAGCATTTTTTTTTTAATATAATTTAAAAAAATATAAAAAGACCATTAAAAAAATTACAATTATTTCACAGGTTAATTAAAATGATTTATTTTGTATATTACTTGTCTTTTTCTTTTACGTTTAATTAGTAATCAGAGACACTATTTTTTTTTCAATTCTATATATATATATATATATATATATATATATATATATATATATATATATATATATATAGTATACAGCCCGGCATTCACCATGACAGCCTAGAGAAACCGTGGGAACGTCTAGAGCAGGCTGGTCGGTGCAATCACATCAATCATGCACCTCCCGAATGCTGTGCGTCGTCATGGAAAGCATGTTAACATGCATCGTGCAACATGTTGTGCTCTCACACTTAAAAAAAAAAAAAAAAAAAAAAAAATGCATGCTTACAAGAGCCCATTGCAATGAATGCAATATGACCAATATACTGGACCAATATACGTATATATAAAAAATATGGTAAACTGATTGATAGATTTGAGATGTATACAAAGATCATTACAAGCCATAAGTCTACTATTTACAGGCTAATTAAAAATATTTGAAATATTATAACGTTTTCAGAAACTATAAAATAAGTGATTAATAAATATTAGTAATTAGTTCAATATAAATTTAATGGCTTAAAGTATATTTTTTAGTTTTATAATATTTGGATGCATTTATTTTACTATTACATTATGAGCGGCATTTATTGCAAAAAAAAAAAAAAAAAAAAAAAAAAAAAAAAAAAAAAAAAAGACTTGCAAATATATTTGCATTCAATTTTAAAATCAGGCAATCTTTGTATTGCAATTATAATTCAAGAAATAAAAATGAAGCGTTTTGTTAACCAATTATTATTTGCATAAAAATTTCAAATTGTTAATAATATAGACAAGAGCAGATAGGTTCAAACATTGTATAAAACGAACTAAAAATAACAAATAGCATTCCGTAGTTCATACATGATAAAATACTGATTCCAAGAAACAGAAAAATATTATTTTGATTGAAACATAGATAGACGTTTCCTGCCAACAAAAATAATCTTAAGCCTTGGGAAGTAGGTGCATTGCGGTATTGCAGTGCCGATGCTACCAAGGCGATTTAAAATTTATTATATTTTAATAAATCGTATTTAGTAAATTACGCTCTTATTATTTGTCAAAGTGAGACTTAAAATTCATTTTTTGATTGCTCGTAATATTTATGTGCCTTCAGAATGGGAATTTTTTTCTAAAATCATCGTGCGAGTTTTTAGGTGAAAAAAACGGAATAAAATTGGAACTAGAACGAAAAAAAAAAAAAAAAAAATCCCATTCTGAAGGCAGAGATATTTTAACAAGCATTATTGTTACCAAAAATGAAGCTTATAGCTCTGTAGCTGTTCGTGTAGTTTAATAAATACGATTACATTGATTTAAATGAGAGTATTAAAAGTTAATTGCCTATCTATGCAGGGACAGCATTGCACGGGACTCTTAAGGCGGCTACTCTCTTTATAGTGCTTCGTTCATTCAAAATCTCTTCAACATATACAACAATTAAATGCTTAAAATTAAGGGAACTTTTATTAAAGGAACTACAAAGGGAATTATATAATTATATGTAAATTAAAGGAATAGACCAGAGAAAAACATAAGCATTTATATCACAAAACACTTGATGGGGTTTATATAAATAACTTTATTTTGTCTCAAAAACCAACAGTAGCCCTATAGCATAGTGATCAGAAAATTCGATTTATCCAACCCACACAACATTTTCATACTAATTTTTGCATGATTCTGACGTCATAGACACGCATTTTCACGCAAATTGCAAGTTTTTTTACACTCTCTCGTGCGCTACAATAACGTTCTGGTAAAAATTGTCAACAGTTTTGAAGATCCCATTTCGAGTGTTTATTAATTAAAATGCACATGTTGTTTTATGGTGGTCTATAGCTTTAAAAAAAAAAAAAACAATATTGACAACCAGAATACATATTAAGACGCCTAGTACGCATAGAGACTGCCAGTTATTATGTCTCAAATTCACGTACCATCCATCACCATCAATATACTGTGAGTATCGTGTTCCTGAACGTTAGTCGGTACTCAATTTGTGGTTAAATGTTCCTCTCTTTAACGCTCCGTACATTCAAAATCTCTTGAACATCATCAATGCGTAAAGTTATGGGGTTTATTACAAAAACTAATAGAGCCTCTATAAATCCTACAATCGAAAATTTCCAATTGTATTTTTGCCCATTCACATATTGACAATGATTTAAGATCCGGTTTACAATAGACTTTACACTCAAGGGAGTGAGCTAAATTGTTATATCTTTCAAATCTTATTTACCACGTCTCAGTTCCTGGCTGGGGGATGTCTGGTCACTAGCAGCTGAAGATGGCTGTTATTCTGGAGATCCACTCAGTTTTGTCACGTATGAGTGTTTAAAGTCATTAACTGCGCTATAGCAATTATATTACAGTGCACGCAACACGTACGTACGTACGCGACCCTTGCTACTGACCTCCGCCTACTGCGCATTAATGTTTTATTTTTTTCATCGAGAAAAAAAATATTCAATTTTTTTTTTAATATTTCATAAGAACCTTATTAAGTTACATATTTTCTTATAATATGATAAAAATGAATTTTATGCTAATTAAGAAACATAGCCATACACGGAGCAATTTTAATTTTATTTATTTTTTCTTATTAAAATTTTAAAATGAAATTTAAAAATATTTAAATAATTCAAAGTTAGTGGTAGAAATTATTGAATTTAAAAATTACAAAGAGAAAAAGTCGATGAAGGGACATTTTTAAAAAAAATTCACTTTCCTGAATCTTTTCATGCAGTTTTCACTAAATTATATATTATTGTATTTTCATAATCCCCTGTAAGTTAGTCCACTTGTTGAGCAGTGATGGATAACAAGTTGCATACCTCGCAGGATACGTAATGCAAACAGGAACGAATCTCACAGGAAAAGCACATACATACTTTATACGTATAGTTATAATAATGTCACAGCAAAATCACTATAACGTATAAAATTAAACTTTTAAAAAAGAACTATATTATAGTGTTTGTTTTCTTGGAAATAAATAAATGTACAAAAAGATATTGTGAAAATATAGTTCATCTAGCGATTTCCGGTCCAAGTCGGTCACCGTCTAGAACACAGAACACGTATATCTCAGAAAAGTTCAGAACTTTTTGTCTTCCCTCATCAGAATCTGATAAAATTCCCCCCCCCCCCCCCTCCCATCAAAAATAACGAGTAAAGCTGAGGTTTCCCTAAATTTCCCATCCTTTAGCATTGTGGACACTGTTGTTAAAAATATCTAAATTGCAAACAAAAATATATACATGGACAAAAATAAATACGTAATAATTATCGGCTAGCTCATATTCAGCATAATTTGTTCAATACAACATAATCCATGCTGTAGTGCTTAATAAATGTTAAATAACATAAATATATACTATGTTGTACAGCATATTTATTTATGTTGTTCTAATTTAGCGTCATTTATACTAGTTATAGTATTATACTATATATAACAAAAATCAATGTGTAAGGGCTATACACACATCACACATGACGTCAAAATGATTGCGCTTTAACGCCATATTGGAGCAATGAATAATTCATTACTTATTCAGTATACGATAAACGTGATTAAATTTTTTATTTTCTGTGAAAATTTAGTTTTTATTTTTCTCGCGAACTTGAAAATGTAATTCAGCATCAATGCTCTCAAAAATGTTGCTAATTGTAAGTAATTTTAAACTGGCAAAATGTGACATTTTATAACAGCCTTTGTTATTTATTGTTCACATATATGGCTTCATTGGCTTCCGATTTGTATATGAATGCAACCATCCTATAAAACAATCTAAAAAAAAAAAAAAATTGTTAAAATTTGATTGGTATTTTGATTTTGAGATATAAATGTACTGAATAATATTAAAGTGATACAAAACCCTAAAAATAATTATTTTTTTGTTCTATGCTAAAGTAATTCAATAGAAATTAGTCGTTTATTTGACTTTTCCAGCCCGCGGAATAAGCAAGCCCCGCGAGGGTAAAGAGGAAATCTCTGACGTCAGAGATTTCCTTTTCTGTGTGAGTAAAAAATCTGTACACCTTCTCAGGTAAGCTTACCAGGCACAGCAGGGGGTACAAATTTTTTACACTCATAGTAGCGGGGCGTGTACTCTATATCGTTACCCTCGCGGGGCTCGCTTATCCCGCGGACTAGAAAAGTCAAATAAACGACTGGTTACTATTGAATTGTTTTAGGAAAGAACAAAAAATACTTATTTTTAGGGTTGTGTGTCGCTTTAAACACAATAAGAGTAAAAAAAAGTTGTAATTCTTAATTTTTTTTTATTAACATAAATGAATTACATTATAGCAATAATAATAATAATAATATTTGATTACAAGTTTATATGCAAATACAATATAATAATAGTAATAATCATAAAAAAAATCATTTTTTTATTTATCATTTTTTAGAAGCAATAATAAATAAATATATAAAAATAAAAGACTAAAAATTAATATTTTTCATTTAAAATCTTTTATTTTATTAAAAAAAAAAAAAACTTCCAAAAAAATGATAACAATTTATAATAAATTTTTTCATCGATTTTTTTTTAATAATAATAATATTAATAATAATTATTAAATAGCACAATAACTCTATTAAGTCTTGAGCATTTTTTTTCCTTCTTTTAATTTTATTATAATATAATTTTTTAATTAACTATATTAACAAAATATTTATTCACCATTATTATTACACTAAAAATTACTGGTTAAAGATTGCATTTATTTTTGCAACGCAGAAATTATTATACATTGTAGTTTTTTTTGGAAAAATAGAGGAAGGAAAAAAGAGAGAGAGGGGAAGGGTGGGGTTATCATGCAAAAAATTCATAACAATCTGCGTATTTTTTAATTAACAAAAAAATAAAGCATAAATTCACATATTTTATTAAAAAATATTTCCAATTTAATTTTTTAAATTTATTTTGTAATTTTTTTATTTTATTTATATCGTTTATAATATAATCACAATAATTTCTCAAATTTAAAGAGAAAATTACATAATTTTATTTTTATAATCATTAAATATTATTTACAAATTACTTGCGAATATTAAAATAATTTACCATAAATTAATTTGGCATATTATTTTTTTTTTCATTTTTTTTTTTACAAGTTTTTCTTTAATATAGTTCTACTGACCATTTCCTAATTATTATTATTATTTAATTAATAATATATTTTATTTACAATAATAATTAATTAATAGTCTTTTTATTTCATGTATTTCTTGCAAAAATATTTTGGAAGCTAAAAAAAAAATTATATTAATTTTTATTAAATATATCCAAGGGCAGGTTGAGGGACATTTTTTTTAAACTGATATATAAATAAACTTTCACTGGTATTTTCGAACTGAAAAAAGTGCACAGGTATTTTTGAGTACTTTATTTTCCCAAACCTTACCTTTTAATTAATAAATAGGAATTAGTTATTTTGAGGAAGCAATAATGGATTGATGATATTTTTATATATAAGAAACACAACGGTATTATTTTAATATTTATTTTTAGACAAAAAAGAAATTTAATAAAAAAAGTTAATTTTAATTAAATTTAAGCCCTTCTATATAATTTTATTGCACATTTTATAAAAAGATTTTTTTTTTCAAAAAAAAAAAAAAAAAAAAAAAAAAAATTGTGAAATCTTTTTACCTTTTTTTAAAAAAGAAAAAGTTTGTGCAACAATTTAATAGCAATACAAAATGCAATTTTTAAATCGCCTCCTTATTTAACTTTAAAAAATAAATACAAAAAAATTGCGAGTGCTCAAAAACAATTTTTAAATCACTTAAAGAAACTGCAATTTTTTTTTTTTTTTTTTTTTAAGGACGCAATTTGAATTTTTGTAACAATTTTATAATAAATTTGGGGTAAAAAGGGGGATTATTTTAAGTTATATTATATATTATTTAGAGGGGAGGAAGGTATATCATGATATGAATGTCATAGCCATTATATATATATATATATTTTTGTCCAAGCCAATTTTTCATTTAATTTCTTCATAGTATTATGCAAAAAGTAGCAATATTTATTTGCAAGTATTTTATCTATAAAATAAAAGAGATTTTATTTTTATTTATTTGCAAGATATTATATAATAAAGCATTTTCTCTTTTATTTTATAGATTTTTTTTAGTAATTAAAATAATTTCTTCAAATTTAATATAAATATTATGAAGTTTTTTATATATTTAATTACTAAAAAAAAATTGTCATAATTTTTACATGACAAAAGCTTATATTGGGAAAGCAGTTTTTAGATTAATTATTAAGCTTATGAACCCGTAAAGTTCAAAAAAATGTTTTTGTTTTTTTATATAATCGAATGTCTTTAACATTATTAAATTATATTTATTCCACAATAAGTTGAGTACAACTTTAATAAAGTCTCTGATATTTATTTTTATTTTTTTCTTATGGTTAAATATACAAAAACCAAAGTAACATAGTAAGGTAACTTTGATGTCAAAATATATAAATATTAATAATAATAAAATATATCAGAGTTTTTAAGTTGTATAGCATGCTAAATTTCTTTATAAATAATGATTTTTTTCTTCTTCTTCTCATATATCTACTTTTAAAAAGTTTTAAAAGAAAATAAGAAATTACAGTAAATATTTTTTATCAACAAATTGAGCTTAAGTTAAGAATATGAATATGACTATCAAATATAACATCAACATTAGAAACCAGAGCAAAAGCAAGGGCTTTGTTCTATTACTTTATGGTCATGCTAGAAAAAAAAAAAAAAAAAAAAAAAAAAAAAAAAGATCGCCCAATCTATGTTGTTTTTTTTTTTGTTTTTGCTATGGTAAGTTTTGTAATGCTTTTCTAAATAGATTATATTACTTTTTTTTCTTCTTTATTAATGCAGTTATGTTGAATTTTCTTAATCAGAAATAAATTTATGATTACTACACTTTTTTTTCCCTTTTTTTTAATGCTATTATTAAAGTAAACACTTTCGTAGATAAAAATACCCTAACAGGCGATTTTTATCGTCTTTTGGTGCAAATTTACAAATAAATTTAAAAAATACACCCGAGTACAATATAACATTTTGGATTATAAAAAAAAAAGAAAAAAAAAAGTTTCTATTAGTAGATAAAGAGGAGAGAAAAAAATTATTATAAGAAATTTCCAAACTTCTTAATCTTCACGCTAAAAAAAAAGAACTTTTATACAAGTCTTATTCATTCATAAATTAAAGCCTAGTTCACATTATGACATAAAATTAATGTTGATATGCAAATTTTAAATTGAAAAATATTTCATAAAATATTTTTTTTGTAATAATAAAATTTTATATCAAAATAGTTTTATTGTATTAAGGTAGAAAGTTATCAACTTTGGGCGGACGTTAGTTAAATGAGAATTCTCATTTTTGACAATAATTCTTTCTATACAGGTAATTACTATCCAGCAAAACATATAGTGTAATCTTCTAGTAGTATATTTAATTAATGATATACAACTCTTTTTTTTTTTTTTTTTTTTAAACTTGAAGAGAGTTTGTAATGAAAATGAAAGGTTGGCGCTAAATTTTAAAATCTTACACTTAAACTGTAATGTTTAAATTGGAATAGCTTAAATATTTGACCATCTCTGCATGTGTTTGACATAACTAAACTTTAAAGTAAAATTTCATATTTACTTCATGCTAATTTTATATTTCGCGACTGTTCAGCTACAGAGATATAAAATTAACATGAAATAAAGATGAAATGTTACTTAAAAGTTTAGTTATGTCAAACACGTGAAAGCACGATCAAATATTTAAGTAATTCTACTATGAGGATAATATGTAAATTTAACATTTCAAATTTTAGCGCCAACTTTAAAGTCATATTAGAAACGTTAATTTCAAGTTAAAAATATTAATTAAACATATAAAATTCAAAACTTTTTTTTTCTTAGAAGTTTTTTTTTTTTTTTTTTTTTAATATAAATTACGTAAAAGGAATTATTGTGAAAATACAGTCTCTCATTTGACTAATGTCATGTCTACACCTTGCCTTAAAGTAAACAAGACTTTACATAGGAAGTTTAGCGAGAAGAGAGTATGTAGAAGTTAGGTTTCTGATATTTGCGATGTTACGCTATTTCTTGTGGAATTAAGCATAGAACTTCTAGGGTTGGTTGGAATGTCGTTGATGTCATTGGGCATTAAAACTACATGTCCAAACTGTCGCTCCTGCTCCTCCAGTTCTTTACTGAACTGTTCTTCTAATTTCTGAAACATAAAACATACAACAATTCATAAGCAAGATGGTAGTATTGATAAAAAGAGCAAAAGACGATTTTTATGCAAGTTTAACTTGATATTAAAGTGATATATGGAAGAAAATGATTTTTTACTTTGTTTTTGTGGCAATAAACAAAAACTCACCCCCCCCCCCCCACTCAAATTAAAAATAAACAATCCCTCTCGCGCCATTTATTAATAAAGATATAGAATGAAAACTATAATAATATAGAAAATTTGAAGGAAAAAACAAACAAACTAATAATATGTCTTTAAAGTAGTGACCCTCTAGACCTAACAACATGCCCTTTTAATTCATTACACACAAAATGGGACATCCAAAAGCATATTAAATTTTTGCAAAGTTGTAAAGTAGTCAAAATGCACAAATTTTGAACATTTCTGACGTTAGGATTGTTCACATTCAATAGAAAAAGTTGTGTTGGTTGCATAAGCTGAAAAGTTGAATATACGTTTAGGGCGTCAAAATTAGGTTCTTGGAGAAAATAATTGTATTTTTGAAAATCCTTTTTTGTGTTTAATAATTATTAAAAAGGCATGTTGTATCGTATGGACGGTTCCTTTAATGATCTGTTTACACAGGGTAATAAAATTGAAACTTGATAGAAAGTGATAAGTTTGATACTTGCAGTATATAAATATTTTGTAAAAAAAATAATAATAAAAAAACACACAAATAAAATAAAAAAATAAATGCATTTAAATTTATTACACATTAAAATATTGCACCGCGTGAACAGATCGTAAAATAGAGAAACAAATAAAAAGCCAAACAGAAATTATTTACAAAATTTATACAAAAAAGGAACAAAATATATCGTATTTTTACAGAAGTGCACACATACTGTATAATATAACCTACTAACCTTTGATATATTAGAAATGTTGTGGGGTAAAAAAAAAGGGGGTTGAGGGGGAGTGGGGGTGTATACAACATACAAGTATCACACAAGAAAACAACAAGATTTTAAACTACAATTTTTTTTCAGCTAATAAATAAATATCTGAAATAATGAGAAACATACAATATTAGTTACAACATATGAAATTACAGGAAAATATATTAATAGTTATTTATATAGAGATTCTGCTTAGCATATTATAGAATTAGTGAGAAAAAACTGGAAATTAGAATGGTTATTATAGAAAAGAGAGCGCAAGATTTTGTTTGCAAGTAAATTTTAGAGTTTTTTTTTTTTTTTTTTTTTTTTTTGAAGTAATTTCAAGAATTTTATTTCTATAGAAACTTTTTAATCAAATTTTAGAAAATACAGTATAAATAATATTATTATGTTAGCTATAGGATTATTACGTAATTTTTAATTATTTAACAATTTAATTATAAATAAATGATAAAGCAGTAAAATCGGTAATAAATCTTAGCAGAAGTGTTGAATATTTTGATCCTAAGCCAATTAACAGCAATTTTTTTTTGTCACTTGTAGGTTGATTTTTAAATAATGATTTACTAAGAAAAAAAATATTGATTTGAGGGCAATTTTAATGTCACTATCAAGTATCAAACCCAATACAAACCCTTACTATTCAAATTTTATGATTTTTTTAAAAAAAATATTTTTATTTTATTTTATTTTTATTATTATTATTATTTTTTTTTTTTACTTTTTATTAACACTTCTGCCAGTATTTAAACCACTCGATCATAGTTTTGATTTATTCCACAAAAATAAAATAAAGAAAACAATAAAAAATTTAGATTCAACCATTTTTCTCTCACGCTCTCAATAAGAGTGAAAAAAAAAAAAAAAAAAAAAAAAAAAAGTTAAGTCAGCATTAGCGTTTAGAGTTTTCAGAAAACTGAAATAAAAAGAGGGCATTATTTATATACAGCATTTCTACAGAAGCGAGTTTAATCTGCAAAAAGTGGTAATTTATAATAAGGCAAGGGTCACAATATTTTGATTAAAAAACATAAATATTTTGTGACAAAATTTTTTAAAAAAATATTTACAAAAGAAAATAAAGTTGAAGCATCTATAACTAATAAGAAAATAATTACGTAGAATAGTAAACAATTAATGTTAGTTAAAAATAATTAATAATTAGTGTAATATAGCCGCTCCCACCTAAAATACAATAGATCAAATATGTGTGGCTTAAAATTAATTTATTTTTGGCACATCTAAAAAAATCACGAAATTATTTTTATAACAATTTGATATCACTTAATAATAATCAACAGAAATCAAATTTAATGTAATTAGTTAGGAAAGGTTAAAACCATTTCGGTTTGAATTGATAATCAAAGACAAGGATAGGGGAAACCAACAAGCGCCTTACCACGATGAGGTCCGCAGCTCGGTGAAAATCTTGATGGCACAGGTTACACACATATTTACAATTTTACTAAGACGTTTCGAGGGCAACAGCCCTCTTCTTCAGTTGCTTAGAGTGTAGTCACTAGTAGACTACACTCTAAGCAACTGAAGAAGAGGGCTGTTGCCCTCGAAACGTCTTAGTAAAATTGTAAATATGTGTGTAACCTGTGCCATCAAGATTTTCACCGAGCTGCGGACCTCATCGTGGTAAGGCGCTTGTTGGTTTCCCCTATCCTTGTCTTTGATTAGAAATCAAATTTAAGGTAATTATACTAATTATTATTAAATATATTATGCAATTTTTAACGAGCCTTAATTTTAATACGTATTTATAATAAACTAAACAAGTTGCGTCTAAGTTTTACATAAGCATTTTCGACTTTTTTTTTCTTCTTCCAGTTTTTATATCCTATTATTAATCCCCTAATGTCCTAATGAGTTACTGTGTGTTTCAATTTTCTAAATTGTGTTCATATATTTATGTACTTTACAGGCTCTTTTTAGGCTAACTTATGAAAATACACATTTTTTTCATTAATGGTACGTACTCAAAATTTCAGGGGGAAAAAATAATTTGATATTTTTCAGAAGCAAAATAATAATAGGGTATATATTATATAAAAAATATCTAAATACGCAATTTGCAAGGGGAATATAGAAATACTGGAAATTAAATCTCCCTTCCTACAACTAAAGCGTACCGTAGAACATTTATAAACAACCCTAAAAAAAAAAAAAAAAAAAAAAAAAAAACTTGTGAAGATGACGTTAATTGCTGAACCAAAGTTTTTTGCAGCATTAATTTTCATAGTTTTAATTTTAATGCTATATATTCAAACAAAATGCAACCATTTTTTTTTTTTTTTTTTTTTTTTCATCTTTTTTACATTGAAATTAAATTGTCATATTTTATAATATTATTATTTCCATGTAATGGACCACTTGCAGACGTTTTTTAATTGTTGTAACACATTTATGATAACAATTTCATTAAGAATGTTTAAATTTATTTTAAATATTTCATTCATTGCAAGCAGACCATTAAAAAAAAAGTTAACCCACACATATTTATCTAACTACATAATGAGTGTGTTTTAAAGGTTGATATTTTTTACTACGAGAAGCAGGTGAATTAGGAGCAGAAGTAGTCCCTCTCTGACGTCTAGTTTTAGTAGCCAGAGGGGTTGAAGGAGGTGGTACACGTAAAGAAGGAGATGGGGAAGGAGGTACATAATACGAGGGTCTGGGACGTAGTGCTAGCCAGGATGTTGCATGCTGTAAGAATGGCAGACCAGATCGTTCACGATCAAATTGAAGTTCCATCAGCTGTAAAAATATATTTAGACATGCGGTTAACTCATGCGTTATTATTATATAGGGATGGTCAGTTATTGGGGAAAGCAAAGGGAGGAGCCTGTTCATATGACAATATTTACTACACTGAAAATAAAAATTATAGACAACATTTACTTGTGAGTAAATAATACGAATATTTGGTGCACTATCTTGATAGCTGCTTCATCCATGTAGTTTTCGCTATTTTTAAGATTCGCCTTAGAGCCCTTATCAACTTACTTTTTTATCATTTAGAATACTAGATTGATAATTGCCATACCTTATTATCCATGAACTAGACAGCATTACGTTGATTTTGTATTTATTTTTCATTTCAACAGTTATTTCACGCATCTCACGTCACAATGTACCGATGGGGTCGTGATACGGGTAAAGAACTTGAGGGAGGGGCTTAAATTTATCACGTGACCAGAGTGGTAACTGTGCGGTACATTGTGACCTCAGATGCGTCAAATAACCGTCAAAATGAAAATAAATACAACATCAACGTGGTGGTGTCTAATTCATGGATAATAAGGTATGGTTATTACAGTATAAATCTAGTATTCTAAATGATAAAAAAGTAAGCTGACAAGGGCTTTAACAATGAAACGACAGCTTTGATCTACAATAAAGATTACATCGACTTTATCAAAGTGTTTGCTCACAATTCAAAATATTGCTTCATATGAACAGGCCCTATGTTATGAACTTATGTAATGATAGCTGATGACAATAATTGGGTCTATTATGAGTTATGACTGATTGATAAAATACTGATTTTTATTATTGGGCGAATTGTAAATAATGATTATGCAAATGGTAAATGATTATGCAAATAACGACTTAAAAGAATTCTTTACATGACACGTAAATTTGACGAGCGTCAATGTGTGTCGACGCGCGTTACAAAGTTAGAACAATGTAAACAAATGGAGCTGTTCACATTGCGTTTGAAAATTACATGTGAACAGTTCAATTTGTTTACATTGGCCCAACTTTATTTATCCGTCTACGTGCGTCGACGCGCGTCAATTTTACGTGTCATGTGAATAATACTTTGCAAATTAATTGCGATATAAAGTTACAGTAACTCTTGATTTTGCAATTGTTCCATATTTGTGTAAAATCTGGACAGGTTTAATCAATAATTTATTGTTTTTTTTTTTTAGTAAAATAATTACTTTCAGGAACTAATATAGTCACAAAATCAAAAGTTTACAATACCTAATATAAAAACACTAAATTATAAATTAAATTTAATATTTTAAGTTTCATATGAAACATTTTACTTAAAAAAGGTAGGGAAAAATTATGCAGAATTTCCACTTTTGATCTTAATGCAGAAGCTAAAAACATCAGAAATAATCCAAACAATGTGTACGTAAATTAGACTCGTAGGCTGCCAAAGTTCAAGATTTTCTGCAAATTTCCTTTGTTATTGTATGATTTTTTAGCCCCTCCCCCTTCTTCCAGTACCTTGATTACATCCCTGTCATAAACGTTATTTTATGCATTACTAGTCTAAAGTCAGTGCCAAATTGTAAAAAAAAAAAAAAAAAAAAAAAAAAAAAAAAATAACGTATTTTATACTGCATTGAATAATTTCTACAATACTCGAGAATAAAATGTGAAATTAAAAATGTAGAGTGACATTAAAACTAGCTTATCTTTCACTTCTCCCTATCTCACTAGACACAGGGAGCACTTTGAAAGCAGGCCTTTAAATGGATTTCAATTTCACCCTGATTGACTATATTTTGAAATATCATCACTATGAAATTATGTTGAACATCTTAACTATTATACAATGTAGTATAGTCTCTATACAATATAGCATAAATTATGATTTATGATGTAATGCATAAATGTTGCTGCATTGAGCTACCATAATTATTACATATTGCTGTTGTAACGCTCTATTGGCCGATGTCCACTTGACCTTGCAACAATGAAAATCGTTGGATAGACCCCAGATTTTGGATTTTTGCATTTTAGGTCTTTTGCAGCAAAAAATATTTTTCAGTCAAGTGGATATAGGCCAATATATTTATTTTTGTTTTTATATGAGGATATGCAAAGCTTTCTCGGACTCATTCTTCCACCTGTTATTGCAATTAGTAGCCAGCATGACATAATGTTAAAACATGAATACAACGTAGAACCATTCATTTTAAGATGCTGTAAATCATCTAAAAAAAAGCTGTAAAAATATTAAAATAAAGTATGTGGAGATTTTTTTTTCCTACCTGCTTGCGTGGCTTGAGCTGAGCCTTCCACTCCTTGAGCTCTCGACTGTAAGCCTCTTCTTGTTCCTTCAGTTTCATGGTCTCGTGCTCCATCAGCATCTTGCCTGTAACAACAATTAAGTCAGCAATCAATAATGAGAAATTAAAAAAAAATATATATATATATACCTAATACGTAAATAAAAATAGGGGTTACTTTTATTGAATATTCTAAACAAGTATATTGTCCTGGATTAATAGATATTTATGCTGATTTCTAAATTTTGAATTTATTAAGTAAATATTTTTAATTTATTCTTGAAAATGTTAAGTAGCTCTGTAATGTAAACTTAGGTACCGGCTTTCGGTAACAGCTAGTATTATAGCTTAACACTACTACTCATTAAACCAATGTATTCTAATAATGAAACATTTTACATGCATATTAAATATACAGAATATTCTCACAAGCATGTATGAGTGCTTCTAACAGTAATATACAAATATCACTGCCTCAATGTACCCAATATATTAATGTAATCCAAGAATAGAACAACCACAAACAGAAATATTTATGCAGATGGGTGTTAAGTTGGACATTTTTAGTATAAAATTATAAATAATTTTGAAATAAGCTACTAACAGCTTAGTAGCTTAGGCTACTTTTTGGCCTAAGCTAATAACATTCTTACCGTATTACTTTTCCTCTCAATTCTTTCTTAAAACTAGCATTTTTTTTTTAAGTTCTCATCCCCCCCCCCCCTCCCCCCAAATATGTACATGCATGTGGACTTGGGATGATGTTTTTATGGCATCTTATAATGCTGCATTTTTTTACAGCAGTGCACTGAATTTTGAGGCACTGTTTTTTTTTTTAAAGGATTTTTTTTTTTTAATACTATAGGCTAATATTCGATATATAAAATGATAGTAAAAAGACCCACCATTACCAACTGTATTGCGGGAAAAATACATGTGACCTTAATGTGAACGTATAGACAATAGAATAAAGAAAGTTAGCCAAAAATCAGGTTGAAATGGGTCTGTCCTCTGCAATGATTGCAAATTATTATTGTGCATTTTTGTTATGTTAACATAGAGTAATTTTAAGTGGTGTTAAATGGGCAGATACAATACCTGGTATGTACAAATAAAGACAATGCTAAGCTATATACATTTTTGTTAGTTTTTACTCAATATGTCAAGTTCCAAAACACATATTTTACAAATTTTGTAAATTTCCTCAATAAATTTTCTAGTACTACTGGTCAAAAATGTAAAAAAAAAAAAAAAAAAAAAAAAGAAGAAGAAGAAGAAGAAGTTTAAGTATTCCTAATTTTTATTTATCTGGAATCAATGCAGTAATTTTCTCAAAAAAAAAAAAAAAAAAAAAAAAACTATGAAGGCATGGAATACTGTAAACGAAAAGCTTATCTAATATCCTAACATACCTAAATATCAACATAAATTCGGCCACCGTCATTGGTTTCTAATTTATTTTCCATTTACAAAATGGTAGATGCAGTTTTATGACATCACAGCTCACTTGTTTCCTCGAGTGTTGACCAACAAGCTGTGACATCATAAACCACATCTTCCATTTTGCGAATGGAAAATAAACTAGAAATCAATGGCTCTGGCCAAATCAATATTGATATTTAGGAACGTTAGAATATTAAACAAGTTTTTTGTTCAAGGTGTTCTATGCATAATGTTCATGGTGTTAAATAAGGAGTCCCGCGTCTTTTTCTCTCACGTCTCTAAATAATGCTACATCACTGCCAGTAACAAGCACTGAAATAACAAAAGTAGATCAAGACGACTTACGCTTCTCATTCTGAAGTCCCTCTAACTCCTTGATGGTTGCCTCTGAGGTTGCTCTCAACTCCTCAAGTTGACGCTGATGTTTGAGCTCAAATCTTTGTTGCTCGGCACGATATCGCTTCTTCTCGTTCTCCTGGAACTGATCACGACAATTGCAAACATTACTAACTGTGCTTTATGTAAAACTAATACATATACAGCAATCACGAAGAACATTACATAAGCAGCTTACAATAGAAGGACAGACCAAATACAGCTCTGAGAAACATCCTGTCATAATACAATCAAATGACGACAAAAGCATAAAAATATATAAAAAAAAAAAAAAAAAAAAATCAATGCACCCTACTTTAAGTGTCTTATTTAAAATACCGTAAACTAAATCAGTTTTAAATTATACCCTATCTACCTGGAGGGGAGGGAAAAAAAAAAAAAAAAAAAGCATGTTTTAAATCTAATACTCAAAACAATATCTTTCCTAGTACAGCTACAAGTGAAGGGAAAATATCAGATATACATATTAACCTTAAACGAAAAAGATGATTAATGATCTAGGGCATCTCCAAATTAATATACAATTTTAATACTACATAATCCCATTATTTTTTTCAAATATATGAGAAAAAAATCAATAAATTCAAATAAATATAATCTTTGTAAAATGAATCAAGTATGGGCAAAATTTATGTAACTCCCTGATATTTATTTTTGATATTTATATACATCCCCCCCCCCTCTTTTCTTAAATAACATTAGTAAGAGCTTAGTAGCATAAAATGATATAAATAAAAAAATAAGAAGTAATCATAGACTCATTTCACTTAAAGGAGTTTAAAAAAAAAATTATGTAAAAATATAACATTCAAAATGACAAAAGCAAAAATAATTATACAAATTCTGATAAACGTAACAAAGACACAATAAGCATCATAAAGTTAATTATTCATCATCATCATCAAAAAAAAAAAAAAAAAAAAAAAAAAAAAAAAAAAAAACGGTTGGTTGGTTGGACGATGCTAATTATTAAACTAATTAGCCTATTGTTTTGGCTGTGGAGCTTTAACTTAGCTCACGTTGCCACTATCGATTTGAAGCTTTGCTTTTGTTTTCTATAATTGCTTAATTGGGATAAAAGGTTAGGGTTTTGTTAAAAATGTCCACGCCCTTGTGGTCATATGTGTGGTACTATAGGTCTCTGATAATTGTTTCGATTTATGAAGATGATTGATGGAGTCAAGCAAGGGGGGAAGGAAACATTAAAACAAAGGAAAAGAGGCATTACAAATATTTGGATGGAGGCCTCACTTGACATGTCATGACAAGCAAACCACGTGATATGAGAATCAAGATGGAGGTACTTGCCCACTGTACCGGGTTTACTTTTGAGAATGATTATGGAAATTGTGTGATACAGGATTTTTAGTGGAAAAGGAAGAATAGGTATTTGGAAAGACAGGAAAATTAGAACAAAAGACAAAAACGAAGTAATTAACGGTACAATAGAAAAGTTTTGATCACATAATCACTAGCGATATGGCTGATCTGACTCTCGCCTTGCGGATCCAAGATAAAAAAAAAAAAAAAAAATAAAAAAAAAAAAAAAAAAAAAAAAAAAAAACGTCGGAGAAGTTTATGCTGTAAAACAAGTATGGCCAACACTCTTACACCTAACCTAAACATCAAACAAAAAAACACATGACAAGAATAGCCACAGGTTCAGTACAGATAAATATATCCCTATTATACCTCCATATAAATTTTCTGGCTCATGGTATCATTTCTCATGATGGTATCTAGTCGTGAGCGAGATAACATGGTAGAGGAACGCTCGCTGCCAAACTACATTGTATAATTAGAATATTAGTTACATGCAACAGTCAGTTAGTATTTATCTCTGCAGTAGAAAACTATGTATTTAAATTTTAAATGTAGTAAGTTAGGAAGCAAACAAGCTTTAGTATATTTAAAGTAAATAAATTTGTTTATTCCATTCCATTTGGTCTTTTATAATTATATTTTGATGCTGTTGCCACTAAATGCTTCTACTTTTAGAAGCATCTATGTTTATCGTGATAGCCCAAGGTGTATATAATATAGAAGGTGGTGTAGTTTGCATAGGTAGCATCAGGTATGAAACGTCATACAAGGTGAATCAAAACAAGAGGGGAAATTTAAAGCAACCAAAAGAGGGAATTTTGTTGTCCCTCCTCCTCTTCCAGGTACATATTGTATTGTACCTGAGAGACCACGTGGCTCTGTTGACAGTCACCTTGTATGACATATGACAAAATTTGAAGTTTTACGAAGAGATCCAAGTTCTGACGACAGTAAAAGGGCCAATTATACCACCTTCTATATATACATCTTGGTGATAGCCATAGAAACACGTATGTACATTTATCGCGACAACAGGTAGAAAAAAAAAAAAAAAAAAAAAAAAAAAAACTTATACATAGGAAAACAGGCGTAGGAAAACATACCTGTGGTCGTGATAAATGTGTTCCTATGGCTATCACGATAAACATTGGCAAAATTAAATTTTTACTTTTAGCAGGTTTGCTTACTTTCACTCATCTAACAACAGCATCAATTTGTAAGTCACAAAATTAGATACAGTAGCAAAATCAGTTAAAAAAAAATAAAAAATGACAACAAAGTGTTATAATTCTAAAACTAAAATATTTAAACACAGTTAAAAAAAAAAAGGTAACTTACTTTCTTGATACGATCTCTCTCTTGATCAGGATCAATCATATTAGTACTGATACTAATTCTCATAGATTCTCTGAACATCATTTCTCTAGCCTTCATCTCAGCACGAATACGTTTCAATAGAGCACGTTTCTCTACCGCAGGTCGCTTGGCTAGGTCATCTTCTTTACGTTGATTCATACGTTTCACTTGTTCTAGTTCTTTTTCGTGACGATTTAGCATCTATAAACAAACACAAACATTTTAAATACAATAATTAAAAATCAAGGTTTGTAAAAATTAGGTACCAATTGCAAAGGGTATTACTGGCAATTTGTTGGTTTTAATGTCTTAAAACTAGAGAACTTTAACAGAGAAGCAACAACCTCATGTTTGACCTGCAATACATTTGTTTTGAAAGGCCAGCTAAAATTACTCAAACTTAAAAGACAGTTGAAATACTCTTGGCTAATGAGAAAGCTCCAATTTTGTGGGTAGCCAATCATTTAACTTAAACTTTGGGTACTTTTAGTGGACTGCCCGATTACGGGTCTGCCTAAAACATAAGGTTGTCACTTCTCTGTTAAGATACATTACAGTGAGTTAAGTATTCCTCATTTAATTTTTTCTAGCCTTGGTGTAGTTTTTTTTTCTCTCTCTCTCTCTCTCTTCCTTACATAAACCCTGTAGCCCTATTCTGCTACCTGAACCACTTGCCAGCTTCTGGTTACCTGCTTTACTCAGGAAAGTCCTACCTTTTTTAAACCTAAGAGTGAGCACCTTTCTTAAAAGATCATCTCTAGAAATGAGCAACTGTTTTATCCTTACTGGGACTAAATCAGTGACCTGGGATAGAAATTATTTTCTCTACTACTGCATCTCTGTCAGCCTCAGCTCATACTATCATCTAATTTCTATTTTTTTTTCTCATCTATGCATGTTTTTGTAACAAACATTTTTAATTGTTAATCATTGTAAAGTTAATTTGTTTGTTTTTTTTGTTTTAATTTTTTTTTTTACAAAAGGTCTTATAAACTGAACCTAGCTTACACTGATATAGAGAAATATATCAGCATTTATGTAAGATACTTAGGTAAACAAAGCTGACAATTACCTGGTGCCTTTGTAAGAAGAAGATGTCTTTAAGTTGACGCTTAGCCAGTTGGTGACGTTCGTGAATATGACGTTCTTCAAGCTCCCATAGTGCAGACTCTCGCGATCTCAGGAGCTGAAAGTAAAATATATTTCTATGAGCATTTGTGGGTACTTTCTATTTCTTTCATGGGAATAGTAAGGAGAAGAAGAGAGAAAGAAGCATTGTTGCTTTATGCAATAAAAAAAAGTCCATCATTCTCCATTCTGAATTTTTGAAAGCTAAGGTCTACAATTCAGGCAATTTCAAATTATTTCACATATCGCTTGCAGGGCGTCAAAATGGGGTAAACGTAAATATCTTATTCTTGCAATATGATATTCTTTTCTATCGTGTCTAAACGGTTCTTCTGAAGTTATGACCAACACGATGGGTGGTGCATCTACATAGGGTTTACTGTAGCAATGCGCTACTTATCAGGTTCGTGATAACTTCAGAAGATACATTTGGACACTGTAGAGACAATATGCACCTTTTCCTAGTAACGTATTAACTGTGTTGTGAGAAATGTTTATTCACCACAAGTGACGGCTGTGAAAAATGCATATATACACCACTTGTGTGAATATGAAAATTGCTTTTACCCTATTTCAATACGCGCCAGCGATACATGAATGTTAATGGTACTTAAAATTGCAGCACAGTTTGTAAAACTCTGGCCAAAAGTTTAAGAACGGGGCAGCAGCGGCTGCAGCGTTTTTCCATAAAGATAACATAGTGTGGCTGCGGGTTGCATATACAGTTCTCAAACTTTTGGCCAGAGCTGTACATAAATAGTACATGAAATTACTCATTTTATTTGTACATGACTTTTACCAGCACTTATTTCTAATATGCTACTTGTTCAATGCCTAACATGGCATACAAACACAAAGACTTTGCCCCTCACCTGTTGTTTCTGTTGTAAATACTGTCTCTCCATGAGAGCTATTTTCTCTCTATGTGTGTCACTCAGTCTACGTAGCGAACTCTCGTGATTCTCGTTCAATTTCTCCAAGAACTGTTTCTCGCGCTCAGAATGTTCCGCTTCCAGACGTTCTTTACGTGCACGGAATGCAGATTTACGAGCTTCTTTAGGCATCAGGTCTACTTCTTGTTTTAGTAGACGTAATTCTTGTTTTAGACCTTCTCGGAATTGCTTTAAATCACGTTCCTATGAATCAAACAAACTAAATTAGCAAACCAGTCTATTCACTAATGTAATTATCCAATCTTGTACTGTTCATATTATTGGGGCAAGTTTTCCCTGCAGTTTTTGTTGCAGAATATGCACTGCAGTCAATTGGGGTGAAATTAAAAGCCAATTACAGACCTGCTTTCCAAGTACCCTGTGTCTTGTGAGATAGGGAAAATAGAAAGCTTGCACATGATTGGAGTTACAATTTCACCTGTCTTGTGAGATAGGGAAAATAGAAAGCTAGCACATGATTGGAGTTACAATTTCACCCCAATTTTCAATTTCACCTTGGATGACTGTACTGTAATAATGTACCGTACTGATTATGCAGTAATATTTTATGCTAGGAGCTAATTAACCCATTATTTATCAATTAATCAAACGACCAATCAATCAATGAACAACCTAAATTAGATACAAAATGGCATAAGATAATGTTTGTTTTTCTTACCTGTTCTGCCCTGATTTTCTTTGACGCCAGTCTGAGGTCTGATTCTTGTTGTGTCTCTGCTCTCTCTACTTGTTGACGTTGACTTCTCGTCAACGCTTCTAGATCAGCTTCGTATGTCCTTAGCATAGTCACACGCTCATGGTCGAAATGTTTGTCCTATAACACCAAAACAAAGAAATTTAGCTGCCTGCTATTTCAAAAAAATTAGTAACAAATTATTGATGAGCATATAAATTTGAGATAATCAAGGGAGTAGAGTGACTGGCTGATATTTGGCAAACTGGATGGTAGCAAAATAATAGCACAAAGATGAAAAGTTAGGTTATTCTTAAGGCGGTGGGGGACCGACTTGGACCGGAAATCGCTAAAAGAAAAACTATATTTGCCCAATAATTTTTAGTACATGATTTAAATGCAATAAAACAAACACTATAATTTTCAAATAAAATCAAGTAAATTTAAAAAAAAAAAAAAAAAATTTATACCAAAAAAATTTTTAATGATATTTTTAATTGCAAAAAAGTTTCTAATTTGACTAAAATTTCCCACTCAAATTTAAATTTCCACATTTACATGTTATCTTTAAAGTGTAATACCTTAAATTTTTGATCGTGATTTCACATGTTTGACATAACTAAATTTTTAAGTAATATTTCTTCTTTACTTTGTGTTATTTATTATTATTCGCAACCGTCCTAGTTTGCGAGATATCAGTCGGTCACCTACCCCCTTAAGAAAACACCATCAAATATTTCTTCAAGTTAAAAGATAACATGTAAATGAGAAATTTTAAATTCCAGCGCTAAATTTTAAGTCAAATTAGATTTTTTTTTTTTTTTTTTTTTTTTTTTTAGTTAAAAATATTAAACATTTTTTATTAAAAAAAGAAATCTTCTAAAAAAAAAAAAAAAAAAAAAAAAACTATATGGGCTATAATTGTTTCTCTCCTAGTCTGTAAGCATTAGAACTAGTTTTTTTTTTTTTTTTTTTAAATCTCTGTGCTAGCAAGATTTTTTTTTATCAAACTATAGAACTCTCTTAAGGTCTTATCCTACATGTAAAGTACAGCCAAAAGTGTCCGTGGAAAATCATTCAAACTTTCAGGGTTTATTTATAAAGGTAAAAGACCCTTGTATACCAATTTTTGAAAATATATATGGATTAGGAGAAAATTTAAAAAAAATTAATTTAACATTAGTTTAAATGGAGTTTCAGTTTTTTTGAAATAACTCAAAAAGTGTCCGTAAATTGCATATAAAAAAAATATCACATGATAGAGAATTTTATTTCACTATTTGTAATTTTTTTTCAGATTTTTGTAAGGATAAAGTTTTTTTATATTAATTTTCAAAAAATATTTTGGTTATGTAAATTAGCTGGAGGGGGATGAGTGTAAGTAACTGAGAACGTTTGGCAACCTAGAAAATCAAGTGGCGAGATATTTTCACGAAAGCACTCGCAAAAGACCGAGCGTAGCCGAAGTGCTTACACAGGGAGTATAATGGAGTCAGAAATGCCAACATGAGAAAAAAAGTTTTAGTTTTTTATTCTGCAGAATCAACAAAATAAAGTAAATTATGTATCTTTTAATATTTCTTCTTAAAAACTTTTCATTATTATTATTTTTATTTAATAAATTTTATGTTCTACATTGTGTATTTCATATTTTGTATAATATTATTTCATTTTAAAAAGTAGTGGTTTTACCTTACAGTTGGTAAAAAGAATCAGCTGATTTTTGGCGCCCCAAAATTCCCTTTCTGTAATTTAACAAGTTTTTGTTCTTTCGAAGCTTTTTGCGCTTAGCACAGTTCCTCCCAAATAAAACATTTTGTTCAAGAGATCGCTTCATGGAAGGTTTCAATTTACAACAGCACAACACAAATATAATGAGTGTAATGATGTTGTTTACTAACTCGCGAGATGTTTTTTAAAAAACTGCATGCACCTGTGCGTGTGGTATGCGCACACCTGAGTATTCGCGCGAATCATAACACTCTTTCGCGGTCGCCCGCGGGCATTACGGCGACGTTGCCAAGTTTATTACTTTCCCTCCCCACCTCCTTCCAAGCAGTGGTGGGGAGACAGGTAGCTAACTTCTGGCGTGAGCTACATGTGATATAAGACCTTAAATAGGGTATTGATATTTAAAACATATTTACCTGTTGTTCCTTAGCAAACTGTGCTTTAAAAGAGAGATCCTGAAACTGTTTCTGTTCGTATTTTTGCAACATCTTAAGTTCACGTAA
>OX439133.1:15139904-15304904 GCA_949318235.1 Ecdyonurus torrentis
TATCGTATTATTAACACACAGAGTTGCACACATATTGCAATCTATGTATATTTAAAGAGATACTGGCCTCAGAAAAAAAAAGTCCTCTCAATGATAAAGAATAAGATGGGATTATTATCCAAAATACAAACACATCATTATTTTCCTTGACCCTAACAAACTAAGGAGAAAACTTATAATGAAGGCAGCCTGTGCTACAATTTCTATTGTAGAACCTGGATTTTATGACGTCATGAATTCCTACAGTTGCCCACTTCATACAGTTTGTGAGGATACAATAGAGTTGAGACATAATGAAGAATGTGAATTGAAATATTTTTTGTTGAGTTAATGATATTTTTGGAAAGAGCTTTAAAAAAATTTTGAGGCGCTATTTTTTCTTAGGATGATTGGAGCATGCGAAGTATTTTTAATTAATTTTTGAAAATTGGCCTAGAAAGCCTGTGACGTCATCAGTCCACTTTTTTCTCGGCAAATACTAATCGTTTAAGGTTCAGTAACCAGTTTAATGAAATCAGCTTGTCTTCAGGATTTCAAAAAACTGACTACTGAACCTTCTACGGTCAATACTTTCCAAAATAAATGCCTGATTGATGACGCCACAGGTTTTTTAGGTCGATTTTCAAAAATCAATTAAAAATACTTCCCATGCTCCAATCGTTCTAAGAAAAAAATAGCGCCTCAAATTTTTTTAACGCTCTTTTCAAAAATGTCATAAAAAGTGGGGGTTAAAAAGAATTCACCTTCCTCATTAGAGTAGGTATGATGGTCCTATCTCACGAATTTTATGTTTTGATTTAATTTCTTTGAGACCAGGATCAGTTTAAGTCATATCGCCCTTGGTGCATCCAAAGGATGTACATTGCATATCAAGGTTTCTTACAAAAATTATACTTGCATTTAGTTTTACATGTTAAGCTTATTGTGAATGTGCACGCAGCATTGAATCTGATCAAATGCAAGTATGCCCTTTGCAAAAAAGAATCCGAATGCAAGCACACCTTTGGACTCAACAAGGGCGATATATCGTCGGGTTAGAGCACAAACCGTGAATCTACAAAAGCAGCAAAGTTGAAACTATTAACTTTTTGTATAATGTTTTGAACCTTGTTGCTTTTGTAGATAATGTACACAGTTTGTACTCTAACCCGACGATATATAATGGTATATTCATTTGAACTTACCAGACTCGCTCTTGCCGCTAGTACTACTACGTGCTACAGACGATACGTCCGAGGCAGCGTCACCAGTTTGTCTCACTGATGAGGAACATGAGGAGGAGTCTCTTACCAATTCCTCTCCTCCCTCACCAACCCTCACCACTGACACATGGCTCTGGTCTGCAGGACTGAAATATCAAGAGCAAAGTTAGTAAGCCTCAAACTAACATTATTATTATTTTATGTTTTGTTTTCCTTAGTCATAACGTCATCACATTGTGAATGTGGAACCTATGTGTGTTTGTTACTGTATTATGATTATTGCTAGCAAAAAACTAAATACATCATGAGTTTACCATGGGTTGTAGTTATGTCTTATGTATCTAACATTTATAATGTGATACCTATTTATTATTATTTATTCCTTTTTACTTACTTATTTAATTAAGGAATAGACCACAGAAAAACCTAAGCAATTATATTTTTATACATATCACAAAACACTTGATGGGACTTGCATAAATAAATTTAGTTTGTCTCAAAACCCAACTGTTGCTCCATAGCAGTGATCATAAATTTCAATTTATGCAGCCCGCACAATATTTTCATACTAAATTTTGCATGTTTCTGACGTCATAAACATAAAAAGTTACTTAAATTGCATACTTTACAGTATTTTAACGCTCTCTCGTGGGGCTACATCAACATTCTGGTAAAATTGTAAACAGTTTAGAAGATCCCATTTCATCTTTATTCATTAAAAAGCACATGTTGTTTTATGTGGTCTATGGCTTTATGTATGTATTTATTTTTATGTTATTTGAAAGCCAATGGTATCAATTAACTATGATGAAAATTTCTGGATGCACGACTCCAGGTGAAGAAGCAACAAAGTATTGATAAACTGATTGATTGATTACCTTAAAAGCTCCAAGGCCTTAAAAAAAGTCACCCTTCCCTCCAAATTACATTTTTACAGTTTCTTAACCTCACAAAAGTTAGTTAGTTTCAAAGTTCAAGCTTTGGTTTATTATTATTTTTATCACTGCAAAAATAATAATAAAAATTATATCTTCATGGGTTCTTCATTTTAGAGGATCCCTTAGCAGGTGAGAAATTAGAGTACAATTAGAATTTAGGATCACAAGTAAAAAAGGCCCTGGCTATCCTTACAAATTTTAGGATGTTTGAGTAGGTTTTGTATTGTTTTTTTATGGATGGAAAGTTATACAAATAGTATGAAAAGTATGAAAAATATTCTAATACACATGATATTTTCACTTACTTAAGGTCCAAAGTATCGTCTCCTGGAGGAATTGGCATACTAGGACTAACAATCAAAACTTCACTCTCGTCCAGTTTAAGACTACGACCACCTGATGGCACAAAACTGAGTTGTGGCTCAAGAGAATCAAGAGATGGGAATGCCGAGAGATCATCGTCAGTCGAAGATTCGTTGATTTGCGTCTTGTTGGTTTCGTTGGCTAGGATTATCACTTCACTGCCACCTGTAACAATGTTTTTAATATTTTAATTAGTGTTACTTAATACTTAATTGATCAGAAGCTTTAACTTATACATAAATAATGTTAAAATTAATTAAAATATCAAGTTGTTAGGGGAAAAAAATACATGAGAAAAATCCTAGTAAAAAAGATAGAAAACACCATCACTTAAAATATAAATAAAATGCCACCTTATCAAAAGAAAAAGAACCTCTTAAGTTGCATGTCTAGTGATGACACAACTTATAAACATGTATGTATAAGGGTGGCTGTGCTGTAACGATACTTTATATTTGTGGGTTGCGTTAAAACTAGAAAATGTGGGAGAAGAGGAGCCTGTGAGACAAAAGCTGCTGAACTGGAATATTATTTAATTTTACAAAAAAAAAAAATAATAATATTGTGTTTATAATAAAAATACTGTAAACCTGATACTAAATTTGTACATACCAGGTGTCTGTGTGACAGTGACTGCTGCAGAAGGTCGTGAAGGGGTAGAGGTCACGACCAAGGTCACTCCCTCTCCTCCACCTTCCTCTCCAAGCTCCAGTTCTATATCTGAAGGAGATGCAGCTCGGATGGTTACAGTTGAGGTATTTGCGGACGGCATGGGTGGCGGTAGAGGTGGCTCTATCACCACTGGACCTGCGTTCACACAAATATATGGTGTTATTAATGGGTGTGATAGATTATTAATAGGTGCAAGTTTTAACTAGGAAACATCCCTCATTTATATAGTCAGGGGTGCGATTGATAGATCAGCTAAAGGGCTTGGACTTTCTTGGATATTGATATTCTTAAAGGCTTTAAGTAACCTAAGTACTAAGGTAGTATTTACTATTGACTGTTTTGAGGGCAAACTTTAAGAAATTCCGCTCACAATTGCGCCCATTTCTAAGTACACAGGACTGAGATAATATATTTTACCAGTCAAAGACTTGCGCTTAATTTGCAATTCTATTCTTAAGAGAAAAACAAGCCCTGGATTTAAATGGTACAATTTATTATCAGTGTCCTGTGTACTAAGCATAAGTAGTACCCGGTACACTCCTTAAAAAAAAAAAAAAAAAAAAAAAAAAAAAGTCTCAGAGTTTCCCTATAGTATTTTAATCTTTGGAGACATGAATGCTTGAACCATATTTATTTGGGAGGAGTGTACAGTACATAGAAATGGATGTGATCTGTATTGCAGAAAGTTTAGCCTGTATTAGTCTTCTTCTTCTATGAGCTAGTATTAGCTTCTGTATTAGTCAATGCTTAAATATTTTCAAAACAAGAAAAAAAAATTAAAAAAATTAATAAATAAAATAAATAAAGTTGCCCTGTAAAATGGCATTATTTCATTCATTCAATTATGTTACCCCCATTGTTTTATTAAATGCAAAAAGGCACAAAATGTTGATTATCAAAGATATGGATATATTTTAATACTGTAATTATAATAGCACAGGAGGGGTAAAAAAAAAAAAAGAAGTAAATTTGTAAATTCAAATTTTCAATACTATCAATTTTAACCAGTATCATTTTACACTGCAATTTTAATATGAAACACACAATTACATACAAAAGTAATATTTGTACCTGATATAATGACTACTTCACTAGTAGGCATATTAGCTAGAGATCTTGCAGGTAATATATCCCCTCCCTCTCCCTCTCCTTCAGTCTCTGGTCGTTGTTGTATGGTAGGTGACGAAGGTGGAGTAGAAGTTGATTCTCTCTCTTCCTCCTCAGATTGCGAAGATTGAGATGGAGGTAGAGAAGGAGTATCTTCTGACTCTGGACTTTGGGGTTCTTCAGGTGGTGTAGGTGGTCCGGGAGGTGCAGGAGCTTCTTCTACTGGTGCAGGGGGTATCACTACAGAAGGAGGACGGGGAGCAGGACCTTTGTCGCGTGATAGTTTACGCACACCACCTCCTAGGGGTGTACCTCCTGCTTCCGTACCTGCTCCTGATACTTGGGGTTGTGGTGCTGGGGCTTTTGTAGGCTGAAATAAATATACATGTTATTATGGTGTTAACTTTTACGTTGTATTTTCTACAGTGAATATTACAAGTTAGGAAAAATTATGTATCAACGTTGTTCCACTATATTGATCTTGAAAAAAATAATAATAATAATAAAAAAAAAAAAAGTTTTGGATTGACCCAACTCCAAATTTTGGAATTTTCCATTTTAAGTCATTTGCAGCAAACAATATTTTTCAAGGTCAAGTGGACAACAGCCAATATAGCGGAACGTCGTTATGGTGTTGTAAAATTAAAAATAAAGTTCAATAGAAAATATTTGGAGAGATCAAAGTACGTTGAATTGAAAAAGGATTTCAAATCATACATAGTTAACCACAATATTTTTCTCTCTCATTTTTATAGTTATGAATGATAGATTTTTATTAATATTTAAAAGAAAGAAAAAAAAAATTAAATGTGTAAAAATAGTTTTGATTTTAATATTTCTGGCCTTGTTGAAAAAAAAAAAAAAAAGAAGAAAAGAAAAAAAAAAAAAAAAAAAAGAAAAAAAAGAAAAAGAAAAGAAAGAAAAGAAAAGTTACAGTAACTTGTTTAGTTTTGATCTAAATTTAGGTTATCTATTTCTCTATGGCACATAATATTTATGTTGATAATATGTAGGTAATATAAATAAATTGGTAAAACAAAGAGAAGGTAATTAAACTTACTGTAGATTGTGATGATGAGGGTGGTGAAGGTGGAGGTGTTGGTGTTTGGGGTTGAGGGGGCACCACTGCGGCCGCAGCTGCAGCCGTAGCAGCAGCAGCAGCAACAGGGGGTGGGGGTGGCTCCATTTTGGCTTTCTTGCGTTCCCCCTCGCCCTCTCCCTCCCTTACACCAGCCTCCCGCTTCAAATTTTCTTCCTCCACTGCAAAATAAAAGTAACAACAACCTAAGTATAGTTAAAATAAGACATCAATCATAATTTCGCTTTGTGTCTGTACGAACTGATGAAGGCGAAACAAACTATAAAGCTGGACTATAGCCTCTCAATAGTTAATATTATTTTTATTTTACTTTGACAGTAAAATCATCACAAATAAATATTGACAAACCACTTTGACAAAAGACATACCTACATAATCTGATGATAAATTAACCTCTAACCGTTATTTTATTAAAATTTAGAAAATTATTTAAAGGCGTAGAACACCTTGAACAAAAAAGTTGCGTAATATCCTAACAAACCTGAAAATCAACGTTGATTTGGCCAGAGTCATTTATTTCTAATTTATTTTCCGTTCACAAAATACCGCTGCCGGTCACTGACGTCACAGCTCGCCCGGTTTACGCGCGCTTAAAACAAGCGAGCTATGACGTCAGTGACGGGCAGCGGTATTTTGTGAATGGAAAATAAATTAGAAATAAATGACTCTGGCCAAATCAACGTTGATTTTCAGGTTTCTTAGGATATTATGCAACTTTTTTGTTCAAGGTGTTCTACGCCTTTAAATAACGCAGATAAAAAGATATAAGATTTTATTACGTTCTATGCTTTAAAAAAGAAGAACAAGTCAAATAACACAAAATACCAGTCATGGAGTATCGGTATCGACTGCGATACGATATTCGATACTATACCGATACTTTTATCGTATCGGTATCGTATCGGGGCCTTTTTTAAACTCAGTATCGAATATCGGTATCGGTCACCGATATCAGCAAAATATCGTCGAATTTCGATACTTTTTTTCGATACTTTGAGACTTTTGCTCTCTCACAAAATAAAAGTAAAAAAAAAAAAAAAAAAAAAAAAAATATGAAGCAACGAGAACATTCCATTAGTGATTACTGATTATCTATCTTTCGTACTTGGACAATAAAATTCACTCCTTTATTTTTCATTGTGCTATAACAACAGGGTAGGGCGCCGTGCGCGTCTTTTTACATGCCCCTTGATTTTGGCACCTTATAAAAATTCTTCGTATTTCATTCGATTTCTGAGTCAAATTTTTTGCTGAAAGTGCGGATTATGTATTATTAAAGTATTGTGCAATAATTATAACTACTATTATATACATTTTTGAGAGTTATTATTCATTTAAAAGTAAAATAAATGTCAATAAATTTGTTTAAACTACCATAGGTAACTTCGCGCGTTGCGCAACTGATGTTCACTTTTTTTATTGCTACTTTTTTTTGAAAATATGACAATGCATGAGCTGCTGAATAAGTTTTGCTTCATTTTGAGTTTGTATAGGCATATTTAAGTAAAACCATGCTTTCTATTGATGAAAGCAAATATTCAACTATGAATTATATGTATGTTGCTACTTTTAATAACTTTTAAATATTAGTAGTATAAAATATTGTGCGATTAAAATAGTGACAACATTTAGCCTACAGACAACAGCTCTTACAGTATAATAAGAACAATCGACAGGATTAAAAAAAAAAAAAATTAATAGCGCATATAATAATAGCGTTCATAAAAGCAAAAAATTAATAAAAAATACTAAATAGGGCTATATAATATAGTATGTACAATTTTTTTTAAAGAAAAAAATGGTGTTATTTTATAGCCTCTTTCCTATCTTTCTCTTTCTATTGCAATTTTATTATTATTGTATTGATATGGAATACTAGAAACTGTAAGAAAAAAACTATTTTATCAAAGTTTTTTATTATTATTAATTTTTTTACGCCGTTATTAATAAATTACTGTTTTTGCAAAAATATTATAGGGGTCTAAAATATAATGAAAATAAATTTGGTCATTTAAGGACCTTATAAAGTCGTGATGGAAAGGCATAATTTATTGGAAACATTTATGTATATAAGTTACAGTTGCAAAAACATAATCGAATAGAAACATACTAATAATAAACTTATAATTTCTTCCTCTGAATAAAAACTACAGACAAAAATGTCGAGTTGAATATTGTATTATCGGTGTGTTTTATTTTTACGATTATTATGGAAATTACTATACTCAAAATGTCCATATAAAAGTAAAACCAATGAGCGAAGACAAATTTTGTAACATAAACAAGTAACTCCCAAAACCTTCTGTTTTGCACCATTTTTTTTTTTTTTTTTTTTTTTGCTCAAGAAATATTGTATTTTCTATTAATTACCTATATAATTTATGTATTTGACTGTATATATTCAAAAAATAATTAAATTATGTAATTTCTGCTGTATTTATGCTATTATAGCACAAGTAATTGCAATTAAATTTATGAAACAAAAATTATGCTGCATAATATAAAATTCATACTTTGTGTTATTATAAGTGTTATATTAAATAGTAAAACACAATATTTATTATGATATTTATTTGACAATAACCTAAAAAATGGCTTTATTGTATAATATTTTGTTGTCCTTGTTGATCAAAAACAATTACTGAAAACCTACAGTAAAATGACAATATTTTTTTTTAATTGATACACTATTAATCATATTTTTATCTTTTTTTTTTATCTTTCATTTTTAAAAGATAATTTTTTTTTCTATTGATTTCCACGACGTAATAAATTAATAAAAACTTAACGTCAAAAACTTTAAATAGAATACACAGGTTATAATATTCCCCTCTTTTTTTCGTTAGTTTTCATTCAGGCTAATCTTTTTTAAACTATTCCAATAAATTATCTACTATTCTATCATGATTTTGTAAGGTAGTAAAATAATCAAAATTATTTTCACTAATTTGTAAATTCCTCATTTTAGAAAAAAACAGTAATTTATTAATAACGGTGTAAAAAAAAAATAATAATAATAAAAAACTTTGATAAAAATTTTTTTCTTTCAGTTTCTAGTATTCCATATCAATACAATAATAATAAAATTGCAATAGAAAGAGAAAGATAGGAAAGAGGCTATAAAATAACACCATTTTTTTCTTTAAAAAAAATTGTACATACTATATTATATAGGCCTATTTAGTATTTTTTATTAATTTTTTGCTTTTATGAACGCTATTATTATATGCGCTATTATTATTTTTTTTTATTTTTTTTTTTTAATCCTGTCAATTGTTCTTATTATACTGTAAGAGCTGTTGTCTGTAGGCTAAATGTTGTCACTATTTTAATCGCACAATATTTTATACTACTAATATTTAAAAGTTATTAAAAGAAGCAACATACATATAATTCATAGTTGAATATTTGCTTTCATCAATAGAAAGCATGGTTTTACTTAAATATGCCTATACAAACTCAAAATGAAGCAAAACTTATTCAGCAGCTCCGAGCAGCTCATGCATTGTCATATTTTCAAAAAAAAGTGGCAATAAAAAAAGTGAACATCAGTTGCGCAACGCGCGAAGTTACCTATGGTAGTTTAAACAAATTTATTGACATTTATTTTACTTTTAAATGAATAATAACTCTCAAAAATGTATAGAATAGTAGTTATAATTATTGCACAATACTTTAATAATACATAATCCGCACTTTCAGCAAAAAATTTGACTCAGAAATCGAATGAAATACGAAGAATTTTTATAAGGTGCCAAAATCAAGGGGCATGTAAAAAGACGCGCGCCGTGCACAGTATTTTTATTTTATGCTTTTTATAAAGCCACCAGGTAAAAAGTATTTTTTTTTTTATTTTACATACAATAAAAATAAAGAAAACGGTGTTAAAACTTTTTTCTGTCGCCAAGTTTCTGAGAAATCCGTCGTGTGGTCGTACAGTACTATCTATGATATCTCTCCTAATGACTAAAGCGCCGGTAGAAATCACAATAAAATATAGTCAATGATTGACATTTTAAATCACTGCAATTGTATATAAATTCAATGCATTACAATCATTACATATTACAAAAGATGTAGCATACTTCCGTTAATGTCTTTGTGCAAATTTTTTACAAGGTTAAATTTTTAAAAAGTTTACAAAATCAAAGGATTTTTACGACCATAGGGGAATTTTGGACTTTAACCCCTTTGGTTTAGCGGGGATGATTTGAGCCAATAAAATAAATACGAAAGCTAATGATACCTGTTTACTTTAGCAAATTAAAAAAATACCATGAAAACAAATTAAATTTATTAAATATTTGAAAATTACTTCTATACGAAATAAAAAAATTGCTAATTTGTAAATAATTAACAAAAGTGCTTGGAAACAGTAGAGGATATTCTAATCGTATAATTTCATTAAACGAATGAAATATATATATTTTTTAAATCTACTATAAATTTTTAAGTCATTTTAGTTTAACAAACGAACATTAGAATAAAATAAATAAATAAATGAGTAAATAAGTAAATAAATAAATAAATAAATAAATAAATAAATAAATAAATAAATAAATAAATAAATAAATAAATAAATAAATAATAAATGTGGCAAAAATAAGCATGGATTTTATGATACCAATTTATGTCTCAAAGGTGAAAAAAAAAAAAAAATGAAATTTATAGTGCAATATTTATTGTATGAGATATAGCAAAAATATCGAAAAAGTATCGGAAAATATCGGTATCGTATCGGTATCGTATCGGAGCAAATTTTTTTGAGCAGTATCGTATCGGTATCGGTATCGGGAAAATTTAAAAATATCGGTATCGTATCGGTATCGAAAATTTCGGTATCGACTCCATGACTGCAAAATACATTAACAAATACAATAATAACCTGTGGAATCACTATGTTTGTTATTATATATATATATTTATATATATATATATATATATATATATATATAAATTGATACTCACACTTGAGGTCTGCTTCTGATCTCATGGATGTCGAGTCATCTTCTCCAGCCTCCAGCTCCAGTGGCAACCTGGACCTGCGCGGCTCCTGTTATAACAAAAATAACATCACAAGAGTTAATATCTCCATATACATAAATACATAATACATAAATACTACAGCACGGAACGTTAACATTTTATAAAATAAAGACGAATTACTAATAAGGGCAGTTTGTTTTTAAGTGCAGTCCACTTGCCGATAAGATTGAATGTGAATTTGAATCTTATTGACGAGTGAACTTATTTTGTTTTGAAAACAAGCTACACGTCATAAAACATTGAATTACTAAAGCTATGTTCGTAAATTTTGTACCATGTGTTCCAGACACTTTTTTTTTTCTTCTCTAAATGGTACTGCGCATTTTTATAAGGACAAGATGACAAAAATTTATGAACTTAAACTTGTACCAAATTTGTCATAATAATAATAATAAAATAAATAAAATACCAAGTCTTTTTTAATGTAAAAAACTTAAACTAAAAAAAAAAAAAAAAAAAAAACTAATGAAATGGAGCAATATATGAGTTGTCAATAGTCTTTATTGCTTTCAATCTACTTAATTGAATTTGGACATAATAAAATTTATTCGACATTATAAATATTGTTTCACGTGAAACATTATATAAAAACCAATTATTATATTTATAAAACACTTGAATAAATTAACAAAATATTTTACTATTTACGATAAATGTTATTTTTCTTTATCAACTACATACTGTAAAAAAATTAAAACAAAAAAATACATAAATGTTAAAAAATAAAAAATAAAAAAAAGTATCTGTTTTGTTTATAATAATAAAACAATAAGTTCTGCAATTTTTAAAATCTAAATATTTGATATTATCAATAAAAAAATTAAAAATAAATGCAATTATAATGCACACTATAACTATCTTTAAAAATAAATACAACAAAAACTTTAGTAAAAATTATTAGAAAAGTTAATTAATAACACTTTCTCTTAGGTATGAATACAAAAAAGAAATAATACAATAGTATTTAATGTAAAATAATAAAAATAATAATAAATTAAAAACTAAAAAATGTTAAAATAAGAACATTTTTCATAGTATCGTATTATTATTATTATTTTTTTTTTTTTTTCATTTTATTATTATTACTTATTTTTTAAAATAAAAATACTGAACCAAAATAGAATAAGTTTTAGATGTATTTCTAAAATAAAAATAAAGTTTCTAAAATTGGTTTGCGTATACTTTCAATCATAGAAATCATTCATGATTTACCTTTAGAGTTAATGAAATTTTCCACTTAAAATCTTCATAAATACATGGTATAATAATTTCTATTATTATCAGTAATATAAAATAAACAATTAAATAATAACAATTTTACTTAAAATTTTAATAAATTTCAAAAATTCTAGAGGTCCTAGAATTTGAAATTCAGTATTTTTTCCCCTTTTGCGTAAAACTCTATACTTTAAAATTTTAAACTTGAAATTTTTCATCCCCCCCCCCTTCCCCCCCCCCCCCCCCCGCGACAGGTTCTACTCATATTTTCAGAGCCGCCATTTTGGTGGTCAGGAATACATAGGCCAGCATAGGAAAAACATCAATAAAAAATAACAAAGCTCAATCCAAGCCTTATTTCTAGGTCTTAATAAGATTGAAGAATATGAGAAAAATGCTTTCAGTTCGAAAAATGGGAGAAAATGACGTTTTCCCTATGGTGAACAATGCATTAGGCACCACAAACATGACGACAAAGCGCAAGGATGTGCAACGAGTCTATTTCACAATACTTATTTGCCAACAAATAAGTTAGATGTTATGTTGAAATTTTTCATTATTCAATTCATAATATTTACTATTTTTTTTTTATTATTAGTTTTTTTTTTTTTTTTTTTTTTTTTTTAATGTCAAACGCATTTTATTTTAATACTCTAGGACCTAACAAAAAAAATATACATAAAATTTCTCATCAATCTCTATTTCTTTTTAATAAAATAGCTAAGAACAAAAATAATGAAGAATGATATATTAATAAGCATAATTTAAAATTTCAATATTTTATTTTTATTATAAAAAAGTTTTCATTTATATATTAATTCCATATTTAAAAGAAAGAATAATAGAAATTAAAAAAAAAAATCATTGTTATTTTAACAAATGATTTATAGGAATCTAAATCTAAAATATTAATAAGCTAAAAATTTTCTAATAAAATTTATACAATTTTTGGAGATATGCAAATAAAAATTAGTTTTTTTACAGCGATATAAATATTATACACTTTTTTGGAACATGGTTGTTTTGGGGAAAAATAACTTGTCAGATTATAAGGATCTAATTATCTAATTTTTACAATTTTATTATTAGGAAAAAAAAAATCCCTTTGTTTATGTGGGATTAATTGTAGCCATATTCATACTTACTAATAGGTTAATATTATATAGGGGTGCCGTTTTTAATTAGTGACCACTGACCACATATAATAAATAATAATTATAAAAAAAAAAAAAAAAAAAAAAAAGTAAACTTGTAATTTTGCTATACTTATTTTGTCTATTTAATTTATGGACTTAAAAAACACTTTTAATATCTACATTCTTTTCAATGTGAAATTTTGCTAAGTACGATGTACAGTATTATTTTCATAAAAATATACATATTTTAATTACTTTTGCTGCTCTTAATTAAAATAATAATAATTATTAATTACAATAAAAAAATACGTATAAAAATATAATTTTTTTATGCACTGAGGTAATTAATAATTAAAATAATTAAGGTACATAATATGGAAAGTATAATCTTACAGTATACTCTATCTCAATGTACCCCCCCCCCCCCCAAATCTAACTACTATGCTTAAACAAGGGAGTTTTATTTATCAAATATAATTAATTTAATCGTTTAATTTTTTTTAATCGATGTTTCATGCCCCTCCCCTCTACTATTTTACAATTTAATTTTAAAAAAAGTATAGATACTGTCATATTTTTTAATAAAATTCGAAAGGACTATCAAGAAACATAAAAGTAAACAAATACTTACAAAAACTAAATAGAACATCATTTTTACTGTATAAGTTCCATTGTAAACCATGATTAAAACTAAAATATTAATTAAATTAACCTTGCAAAGAAGAAAAATATTTATTATATAAATATACAAAATGTGTCACGTAGTCAGCGGAAAGTGCAATATTTATTATGTATATATTATACAAGTTATTTTTTCCCTCAACATAATATTAATACAAAGGTTTTATAATAAAATGCAATAGGACAGAAAAAGCAAGCAGTTATAAACAGAAAGCATAATCTTTTTTGTTAAATACATTTTTTATACATTCAGTTTTATACTCGAAAAACAATCTTGTTGTGTCTAAAAAAATTAATATTATTTAAGTATGGTAGAAAAAATACACTTTTATCCCTCAAACTTTTTTTTTTTTTTTTTTTTTTTTTTTTTTTGTCTTCCCCTTTCTACGTTGTATTTTTTGTGTTATAAAAGCCATTTGCGAAACCCCTATGAAACTATTATGCCATCAATATTTGATTTTTCGTGAAAAATTACACGATTTTTATATCATATCATGCAAATTGGAGAAACTTTAAGATAAAAATTCGTCTCTCTCGCTCTCTCCCTCTACCATAAGGTTATTTTGGGTTGTTAAAAATTTCTCCTGTTTTTTATTTTAAGGACAGAGTTTTTTTTATTTCTAACCATGGGTTTTGCATTAATCCTCGGATTTAAAAAAACTTACTTAATTTAGTTGTCATTATACTTATACGATTTTTATTTATTTATTTATTTTTGTTATTATTTTGTAGCTTTAATTTTAAGAGTATTTTTTTATAACAATTTTTTTAAGTTACAACGAGAGAGGCGTTAAAAATCAGCAGTCAATATTAGTTCTAACTTACGTCAAAAGAATGCGCAAAATTACATGAAAAATTATTTTCAAAACCTTGAAAAATTCAATTTAAATAATAAAAATTAGAGTACGCAATAAAAAATTATCTTCGGATGTAATTACTTTACTTTTTTTATTTTTTACCATTATGTTTTCTTTAAAATTTGAACCAAATTACAGTTTTCAACTTTAAAACTATATTTTACTTTTAATTATATTTTAACGCAAGGCTAACCATAGATGCAATTACTACTATATATACCACCAAAATACTTATATAACATCAATTTTTAATCGTAACAAAAAGGACATTGAACTCATTGATTTTTTTGTTTTTTTTTTTTTAGTTTGTTTTTTCGAGTAGAAAACTTTTGATATTTCTGTTACCAAATGCATCAAGGTATAAATTATTAAATATTTTCTAACAGTACATAATAAAAGATCACTTTTTTTTTTTTTTTTTTTTTGCAGGTAATTTACAATCAAGGTATAGGCTTATATATTGATAACTGCATTCAAAATTATGCGGTAAAGAGTTTATTCTGAACTCTGCTTTACTATTAAAATAATAAAAATTATTATACATCGTTATTTTAAATTTGGAGCAGCAAAAGTGTATTTTTAATTAAATGTTATAAAGACGTAATAAAAATTTATCAATAAATATCTACCTAAAATACGAACGTTATTTTAAATTTGGTGCAGCAAAAGTACTTTTAAATTAATTTCATGGAAACGAGACAAAAATTTACGAATAAAATAAATATCTACCTAAAATAATAATTTTCTGACAAGTTAAAGTAGTTTGAACGAGGTTGACAACAGCTGATTTTTAAATTATTTGAAATTTGGCGCTCAGTTAATTGAAATTTGATCATTAAAAACTTTGCCGTAAATTGGTATCGAACCTCTGACCCTCGTGGTGCAATGAGCAGCGCTCTACCAACTGTGCTACTAGGGCTCATGATAAATAATCCGGCTGCTCATATATATATTGCTCTTTGTAATTATTTTCTAATCAAACACTGTTCTTTGCTTCTCAGTACATTTATTAATTAACTATAATTTAGTTAATACATATTAAGTACATTTGCAAGAGTTTTATTAACATTTATTAGCTAAATTAACGTATATATCTCGTTCCTCCCGCGATCGTCAAGATTCGGCCACTGCAGCGCCAAACGTCACTGATAGCGGTAGAATTCAGAACTAAATTAAAAGTACTGGTCAACAAAAAATTCTCATTTTCATCTCTTTTAGTCACAAAGTTCTAATTGCGTTTCGAACCAAATTTAGTTTAAAGCTTTTAAAAGTTTTTTTGTTTATCAAAGAGCTTATTAATCTGTTTTTGAGTCCATATAAATACATCTTTCACTGAAATATGAATGATCTCCTGAGGAGGGAGCATAGATTTTTCAGCCATTAACCAATGCTGAATGAGGAAACTGCTCGACTTTGCGGCTAAATTTTTATGTGCGTTTCGAACTAAATTTTTTTGTATTGCATCAATAGGAGCGTAAAGAAATAAGGAATCTATAGGTACCACAAAAACAGCGTTTAAATAATATCAAAACTCGTTCAAACTACTTTAAATATTCTGAAGCAAAATATATTTTTTTGCTCTTGTTATTTACGTAAATAATATTGAGATCGTAGTTCTTGTCACACGGAGCAATAATTTTATTAAGCAATAATTTTAATTAGATCAGATTGTGAACAAATTCATTGAATTTTTATGCAAATAATTTCACAATTATTAAATTTCATTGCAATCGAATTCATTACAAAATAAACATAATATTGCTCATTGTGAACAGAACTTTAAGGCAATGAATTTTTTCTCAAACCAGTTTAAACCACGCAATATTTTTTATTTTCTCTCTTATTGTTATAATGATTATTTATCGATTTATTGTTTACCTTTTATTGTTATTATTATTTTGCAATATTTTAGGGGAAAAAAACATGCAAGCCACACTCAAAATCAAAAGTATATTTTATAAACACCATGCTTTAGAACCCTCGCCCCTCATTAAAACATCTTTATAATCACGAGACATAAAATCTGTTGCTTTAAAAAAATAGGTTGCTCCAAAATTTGAAAATAACGAATCATTGTTTTGAAAATATAATAATACGTGCGGTATTTGAACTGGTGTCATAAACACTAAGAAACGTCTGGATCTTTCATTGAATTACATTCTTACAAGAAAGCTAAGGTCATTATATCATAGCATGACGTAAATTGTCGGCACAAAGGACGTAAGGACGTATTTTTATTGTTAATGTGGAATGAAGAAAGTATAATATTCAAATTAAATTTAAGCCATCATAACATAAATGATTTAATTTTGTTGCATATTGTAATGTTTTATCTTTTTATTGTAATATTATTAATGGCTCAATTTATGGCCAAGGTTCATGTAATATGGCTGAAATAGCCCTGTATGCACCTTAATAAAAGATTATTATTATTATAAATGTTGTTACATTGAAATAACATAAATTATTATGATGCGTGAAATGTAAAATTTATGCAATGTACCAGTGATTATAGTATAATCTTAATAATAAGTAGCTATAATAAACCAATGCTGCTTAAAATGAGCTATTATAGCATAATTATTACGTATATTTTTTGTACTTGAGCTAGCTTTCCCAAATTGATAAAAGATTCGATGGGAAAAAATAAATACGTCGATTGATATATGTAAAATTTTACGTCCATTATAAAAACTACATAAAAAAATTGATTCAAGTCAATTTTACGTCTACTGAGTAAATCATTTAACGAAAATTTACGTAAATTTTACGCCCATTGAAAAAAAAAAAAAAAAAAAAAAAACTTTACGTCATCAAAATCTGACGTATAGTTAGTCACCAGTGGAAACACCGCCTAATTTTGTGAACCAAAAAATAACGAAAAAACAAATAAATTTGAATGCAGTTTCAATCCAAACAACACAACAAAACAAGCATACAGAGATGTTTATACAACAATGGATAACAAAAGCAATGATCAATAATTATACTCTACCAATAAATAGAGGGGCCACACACTTTATATTATAGAAGGGATAAAGGAAATTTGCCAAATATAATAATTATGATATCAACCAACCAACATACCTCGGAAAACATGCAGATGGATTATTTTTCACCTGGTGAAGGCTTTGACACGCTGTGGTAGGTCAAATAAAGAAAGAAAAAAAATTCACATTCACAACCATCATGCAACATCCCTTAATTGTTATTCATTGATTGTTTTCAATATTAGTATTTTAAATAGGAGAAAATAAAAATATATATATATATATATTTTTTAGGGGCTTTGATCTTGGTACTATAGGTTAAATAAAATAAAAAATTTTAGTGAAAAAAAAAATGAAAATGGACGAAAGAAATAGCATTTTTCATGACAAAAACAAGAACACAAACAGAAAGTTTGATGATAAAATACCCTGGCCTATGAGTCAGAGACCCTACTTGTGCGCAAAGGTATAGGGTCTTTTACCCGAGGGTTTTATGCTAGGCATGTCAACAAATTTACTGAAAGAGCTACTGGCATTAAAACATTTAATCAAAAACGTAAAATTCATGAGATGGGATCATCATTCATATTTATACACATATTATATCCCTCAACCCTTCTGTGGCCTCACAAACTGAGGTTAAAAAACTATAAAGTATACAACTTTAGGAATTCATAACGTCATCAATTCCGGGTCTAGAATAGAAATTATAGAGCGGTTTGCCTACTTTATAAGTTTTCTCCCCGATTTGTGAGAAAAGGTTAAGGGGAGAAATGTGTGTATTTATAATAGCCCTATCTCATGATTTATCATTGAGAGGCTCTTTTAAGAACTTAAAAGCTGTCGACTGTAAGATTTTGCTAATTTTCACTTCCGGTTTACTGTAGTGCACATGCATAAATATGTAGTACATATAATAAATCGGAAGCAAGCAAAATTATATAGTTGGCAGTTCGTAATCTGGTTTTCGTTACTCGTAGGAAAAAAAAAAAAAAAAAGTTAAAAAACACGTTAAAAAAACACACTCGTAGCAATAATAATAATAAAAAAAAATCGACGAGGGATTACATGTGGAAAAAAAAAGGGGAAAAAATCATTAAAAAAAATCGACAATTTTCTCCTATTTAAAATACATACTTTAAATATATTAAAAAATAAATAATCCATAACAAACAATAAAGGGTTTTAGAAAACAATAAATAACAGTAATTATCACACATTACGAATTAAAATATTATCATTTTTTTAATATAAGCATAATAATTAATACTGAATTTAATACTGTACTCTCAGGTACTGTGAAATTGTGCATAAATATTTTTATTTTATTTGTCTATAAACTAATATATATACACATATTTTTTTTATATAGAGAAATAAATTATTTGTATTTCATTATGCATAACATTTTGTTACTGTTGTTGACTTTTACTTTAAATCGTTGCTGTTTAATTAAAATTATATAAGCAAAGCAAAAGAAAAAAAATAATAACAGAATTTTATAATTTTAAAGGGATGAAATCAGTTTATAATTCAATCAGAAACTTTATTTTGAATTCTTCTTCCAAATTTATACTGGAGAGCTTAATTTTTTTGTAATATTTTTAGAAACACTAACAAAAATTGTGATTTAATTTCAAACTCAAGTTAATGAGCCACTTTTTATAGCTTTAAAAAGCATTGTTGCAAATCTCCAGTAAAATATATTGTATATTGTATGCAGATTTCTAAACATTCTGAATAATTTTTTTTTTTTTAAAGTGAAAGTGGAAATTGTGAATTTAATTAGCCTAAATTTTTCTTGTTTATAGAGTTTTGTGCAAGTTTAATTTTATTTATTTCTTTTCTTTTTATTTATGTTCATTCAAAGATACAGCCATAAATAACTATTGAATAAAAATAAAGTCCAATGGTGGGTATTTTTATAATTATTTTACTGCCTCTTATTTTAATTATAGATTCAATGATGCAATATGTTATTAAAGTAAATAGGTCTGATACTTGACATAATTAATACCATACTGCACAGAATAGACACTGTGAAATAAATTTTTACTATATTGCCTTATAATATTCAGTAGTTCATGATAGACTTTAATTTAACATTATTAAGTCATAATAACAATAAAAAATCAGTATATAAAAAAAAAAAAAAAAAAAAGGTTAAAAATTAAGACATTAGTACTGTTGGGCTCCAAGTTTGTATATTTTTTCATTCCCCTTTTACATTCTCTTACTCCATTAGGGCGGTTTCATTCATGTTAAAGTCGACGTCATAAGTGAGTACTAAATAACAATGGCCGGTATAGGAAAATGGCACATTTTGCCAGTTTAAAAATACTTCGAATTTTTTTTGAGAGCATTCATTGATGCTGTTAACAGGTTGAATTAGTACTTCAAGTATGCAAGAAAAATAATAATGACCACAAAAATAGCTAATTTTCCAAAGAAAATAGCCAAAAACTACGTTTGTCCTATGGTGAGCAATGTTATTCATTGCTCAAGAAGAGCATCGAAAAGCACTCAGAATGACGTCATGCGTACACACCCTTTATATCATGATATTACTCCAGTTTTTCCATAAGGCAATTAAATAAAATTTGTTATCACAGAGTTGTATCTTGTCTTTGATATTATAATTTTAAAGCAATTTCATCCCCTAAAGATTACTAAAATTCTTCTACTCTAAATAAAAAAAAATTATTTTAACCCCAAAACTAAATTTTTTTAGGAAGTTCAGCAACATTCACTTTTGTAACAATAAGATTTTATGTAACACGCTTTATTATGAAAATTATGTTAAAAATAGCAAGAAAATAATTATAGATTTTTTTTTATCGCATAAAATAAAAGAATAAAATTGAGCATTTTTTTTTAATATATTTTATGATGCGTAAAAAAGTTTAATAAATTTTTTTTTTTAATAATAATATAGTTTGATTATTTACAAATTTTTTTACTATATATCACCAAAACATCATTTTAGTAAACTGTTTCATAACAAACTAAATTGTTGATTTAAGTTAAAAAAAAAAAAATCGCAAAAATAAGTAATGGAAAAAAATTAAGTTGTAACTTTTCCTGTATCAAAAATGTGCTTTGATTTTTTTTTTTTTTTTTTTTTTTTTTTTTACACAAATAATAGGGAAGCAAGCCTAACATAAAATATGTAATGTAAAGTTCTTGTAAATTCTGTAATATTCATAGATGATATGGCTTAAAAATAGCTAACTTTTAAGATAACTAATAAAAACGATTTAATATAAAAAACACACCTTGATAGATATGAAAGATTAGGAACTGACGTCTAGTGTGAGAGAGAAAGGGAATAAGTTAGAGCTTATTTTCTCTCTCCCACAATTGGCGATTCTACATATCAGCTTAATGCTAATCTCCCATTCTCCAATCTGTCAAATCAATCAATGTGTTTTTAATATCAAACTTTATTATATTAAGCCAATCATCGCAAAGTTTATTTTTACATAATCTACTGTATTTTTTAAATTCCTTTAAAAATAACAGATGAAAAAAATAAATTAATATTACCAATATTAAAAAAAATATGACCACGAAAAAAAAATCTAATTTAAAAAACTTTTTTTGTATGCCAATTTTACTGCTTGTATATTTTTTAAATGTACTTTAAAAAATTAAATCATTAATAAAGTTTAAAATAAAGGTATCAAGAAAAAGTTCCAATCAATAAAAAAAAAAATGTAATAATTTACAAAGTTTGTTATAAAAACTTCACTAAAACGAGGTTTCTATTATATATTTCATATATATATTTATGTTAAAAAAAATGTTGTGGTGCAGTCTAATTATAATTAATAATGATATTATTATTATCATTGTGGCAGGTTGAAACTTGATGATGAGAACCAAGGATTTCTAGGTGAACACCAATGACAGGTTACTGCAGGGCAGAACCTTGACTTACCGATACGCTGGTATTGTTCTCTATGTTTACGTTGTTTCCTAGCCCGCTATAATGTTAGCATGTAAGTAAGATAATAGGATATAAGCAATAAAGAACATACATACATACACTCAACGTAAGAAAAAAACATTACATATACACACAGTGTTAGTATAGCAAAACTGGTAATATTTCATGTCTTTTTTTTTATTATTATTTTAATTTTTTTTATTCAGCCTTGTTTAGGGGTGCAAAGGACAAGATTTTTAATTGTAGACAATTTTGATAAAATATTTCGAAAAAGTTTAAAATTTTAAGGCAATACAAGTATTAGCAATTTCTGGCTTTGAGAAATATTTTTAATGCTTCTTACCATTTTTTTTTTTTAATAATTGACTTCAAACATGATAAACTATGTCTAGTATCCCTCGTTTAATGATTTTTTTCCCCAAATTGATACAGTACTTTTCTCAAAAAGCGAAAAAAAAAAAAAAAAAAAAAAAAAAAAACTGTCCATAAGCGTAATATTTAATCAGGGCTTTTTTTTTTGCCACGTCACTGCTAATAAAAAGCATTAATTAAAAAAAAAAAAAAAGTTCAAAGTGTTGCCAGCAAGAAACAAAAGTTTCATTTTTGCACTGCATTTCTTTTATAAATATAATAGTAGGACAAGTACAGTACATAACAGTCTTAAAAACTGATTGTTTCATTTTTTTTTTTTTTTTTTTTTGTAAATATAAATTGGAGGAAAAATTCATCACTGTTATGTTATATATATGTTAAAAAATTAAAAATAAATACATAAATGAAGGAAAGCAGTAGAACAATTAGAGCACATTGAACTGAAAATTAATTAAATTAAACAGGAAGATTAATTCGCGTTTAATTAATTTTAATTTACCATGCTCTAATCATTATATTACTTTCTTGCGTATGGATTTATTTTCAATTAGTTTTTTAATAGAGCTTTTTAACTTGGCAGCACTTTGAGTTTCTTAAAAATTACTAAAAAAAAAAAAATAATAAATTGCCACTAGAGACTTCTAAAAATTGCTTTATTGTCTCCAAATTGTACTTTCTTTTCAAATTACTTATCATAATTAACTCTGTGCATCAATATTTTTAACAGCACACCTCTTAACTATGGTAAGGCTCTTTTCTTCTACCGTTTTAGTTTTATTAAATTCTATTTTTTTATAACCTTTTTATGTGCTTAAAAAAACAAAAATATTACCAGTTTTGTATTAGAAACAATAGTACCGATAGCATATAGTATAGTAGCATTAATAGTAAGATAGAAATAATAAAACATAATATAGTATTGACTAATAGGGAAGCAACTGTTTTGAAATCGACTTTTTAGCAATTTTGAGTTTTTTGATTGCGTTTTTTAATCGAGTCTCTACTGTGTTTGCATAGAAATGGAAACTGATGTGATCAAACTTGTCTAGTCAGCCTCAAAACAGTCATTTCTTCATTAGTCAATATTAATATAGAAAAACCAAGCTGCAAGATATGTTAATAGTTAAGTTATAGTGAAATAGTGCAATTGGTGTTAGTAATATTTTACTAGCCACACATACACACTTCTACTTACTATTAAAAGCTTTTTATTTTATTATTAAGTGCACAGTTTATATATGTACACATTTGGTTCACTTAAAATTTCTACGTTATTCTTCAATTAACGTAAAAATTATAGTAGATTAATACTAGTGTTGACGGTTGTTTTGAGAAAATTAATTTTCTCAGCTTGTTTCACTTATTTAGTTATTTGTTTCAAATTGGAATGGTTTTTATATCCTATATAATTATTTTAAATAATAATATCAATTATAGGGTGGATTCAAGTTTCAATGGCCTGACATATTAATTAAGGGAGGCAATACCTGAAATATATTTTAATTGATTATTTAGTTGGGAGAGATCACCATGATGAATCCACCCACGATACGTAAGCCTATTAGAAATATATCCCTTAAATGGGAACATCCATTAATATTCATGAAATTAAAATTACTATCAATATACTTAGGCCTATTGTTTAGTATGCATAACAGTAGTTATAACATGATAGTATTATTCTCTATAAATTTAGAAGTAGTATTCATTACATGAGATAATTCATGGTACATAACAGCAATGCTCTTTGTGGCATCCATTATATTAAATTAGCATTTGCATTCAAAAACAAGTTTTATTTTTGAAAAGGTGATATTTAAGTATAACTTTTTCTATAGAATAAAAAAAATTAGCTTTTTTCTTCTATGCTACCTTATTTATTTTTAAAAACTTACATTTTAAGTCTGTTAAGACTTTCAAAGGTACTTAAAAGTGCTGAAAGCTATCCAGTATTTTTATGGTCTGTGCTAGCAAAAAAAAAAAAAAAAAAAAAAAAAAAAAAAAAAAAAAAAAAAAAAAACTATTGTATTTTTTTTTTTTTAGTCTTTTTCCATTAACTGAACCACTGGCTAACATTCGGTTACCTGTTAAACTCAGGTAAGACCCCTACCTTCTACAATTCTGTATCATGATCAAGGCTACTATCATGATAAAGCCCTTGTTGGATTACACTAACTTTTCTATTTATATCCAATCGACATCGTATGTAAAATCATTAGATAAATGAAATATTCGCTAACGTTGAACGTAAATATTCTTACGCAGTGTTGCCAGATAATAAAGTAATAACAGTGTTGCCACACTTACCTCAGCCTCGTCATCAACTAATTCTTCCTCTACAACTTCAGCCTTGTACTCTAGAAGTAAGTCTCGTATAGGCTTGCAGTCCAGAGTACAATTGATGAATGGATGCTGCGAACAGAATTATTTTATTAGAGATGATGGGAGTTGGAAAATAATCATTTCAGTCATGAAGAGAAACTTAAAGGGGTCAATCCAGTCTCAAAAACTTAAAAAAATATATGTTTTCAAAATAATTCGGGTGACCTTGGTTTCAAAATGACCAAAAGTAATTTTACATTTTAAGCTTCCTTTTTATTTATTTTTTATTATTTTTATTTATTTATTATTGATACAAAAGCTTGTTAGAACTCAACAAGTCACTAACTTAATCGTGATTGTTTTAGACCAAAACTAAAGACACAGATTAGAGAACTAGAAAGCCCATTTCATAAAATCAAGAGATTTAACAAAGAAATATAGACATTAAAAGTATTTTAAAGTAGCCAAAGAGCATTTCATAAGTTGTAGAAATTCTCGAAATTGAGCACAATTGTAAAAATATGATGTCTATTTTTTTTTTTTTATTATTATTATTTTTTTTACTTAAAATTGTACAGCTCTGGACAAAAGTTTGAGAACAGGGCATGTAGGCAACCTGCAATAACCAACCCTACACATGAGAAAAACACAGGTTACCAATATGTATCATTCTTAAACTTTATTCTAGAGCTATTATCCTATCTATTTTGTATCAATTAATCTAGTGCTTCAAAAACAAAGCATATGTAATTATATATAATAAAGTAAAAAACAAAACAAACAAACAAACATAGATCTAAGGTCATTTCACATGATGTTTCTAGTTATGTCACTGTATTTACTAATAAAGAAGCAACACTTTGGAGGCCAACTTAAAAACAATATTGATAACACCAGCTTTCATTTCTACATACTACACATCGATGTGGTTGCGATCAATATGTCGAGGATGAGGAGCAGGGATACGACCAATGAGCTAGCACCCGAGTTTAGGAAAACGAAAAACAAAAGTCTTAATATTTTTTTATATAATAGCTAGAAGCTAAAAATTATTTTATTTAAAACGGCTGGTTTATTAGCTTTCTGGAACATTTAAAAAAATAAAATTATGACGCAAATTAACAAAGTTAATTAATAATGGGAAATATTTGAGCGCGATTTTTGGTCTTGTTTTTACAACTGTGAAGTTCAACTCGATGTCAAAAGTTTAGTTAACATTGGATTGTAATGAATTTTTTTTACATAAAATACGAAACTGAACAGCGTATACAAGGATGTAAATTTTTTGGCAACCTCAAAAAATTAGCAAAGTTATTTGCACATTTCTAATTAAAAAAAAATTTGCGTTAAAATGAAGCTAAAACTTTAAAATTTGGCCTCAGTATTCACCATTAAAGTGAAAATGTTTGCTGAAACAAATAAATTATTTTTGATCATTTGTTACAATTTTACAATTTAATTGAATACTTTAGAATAAATGAGAAAAGTGAAGCCGATGCACGAGAGAAAAAAGAGAAGAAATTTTGCAAGCTACTAAAAATTCGCTGTGCTAAGCTACTACGTAATTTTATTTTTTCTATCAAAATATCAAAATTTCATACGGTACCAACGAAATAACTTAATTATGTGAAATATAAAACAAATACCCAAACAAAATGTTGCTGAAGTATGCATATTTTTACGCTGTTATACTTGCTTAAGGTCTTATCCTACATGTAAAGTACAGCCAAAAGTGTCCGTGGAAAATCATTCAAACTTTCAGGGTTTATTTATAAAGGTAAAAGACCCTTGTATACCAATTTTTGAAAAGATATATGAATTAGGAGAAAATTAAAAAAAAATTAATTTAACATTAGTTTAAATGGAGTTTCAGTTTTTTTGAAATAACTCAAAAAGTGTCCGTAAATTGCATATAAAAAAAATATCACATGATAGAGAATTTTATTTCACTATTTGTAATTTTTTTTCAGATTTTTGTAAGGATAAAGTTTTTTTATATTAATTTTCAAAAAATATTTTGGTTATGTAAATTAGCTGGAGGGGGATGAGTGTAAGTAACTGAGAACGTTTGGCAACCTAGAAAATCAAGTGGCGAGATATTTTCACGAAAGCACTCGCAAAAGACCGAGCGTAGCCGAAGTGCTTACACAGGGAGTATAATGGAGTCAGAAATGCCAACATGAGAAAAAAAGTTTTAGTTTTTTATTCTGCAGAATCAACAAAATAAAGTAAATTATGTATCTTTTAATATTTCTTCTTAAAAACTTTTCATTATAATTATTTTTATTTAATAAATTTTATGTTCTACATTGTGTATTTCATATTTTGTATAATATTATTTCATTTTAAAAAGTAGTGGTTTTACCTTACAGTTGGTAAAAAGAATCAGCTGATTTTTGGCACTATTTTTTTTGATTTTTTTTTATGATATATTTTTTGATGATATATATTTTTTTAAATTTTAATATAGTAATAAAGGAAAAACAAACAGTTATTGAGAAGAAAGCGTTAAAAGAATTAATTTGACATATATTTTTATAGAAGCGTTTATTTGATGGGTTTATTAATTGGTGGGTTGAGTCTCTGTTTCAGGCTTAGCTTCAAAGCTTATAGGATTTGGTGGAGGTTCTGGCTTAACAGGAACACGCGCCCCATAATTCCCTTTCTGTAATTTAACAAGTTTTTGTTCTTTCGAAGCTTTGCGCTTAGCACAGTTCCTCCCAAATAAAACATTTTGTTCAAGAGATCGCTTCACGGAAGGTTTCAATTTACAACAGCACGACACAAATACAGTATAATGAGTGTAATTGATGTTGTTTACTAACTCGCGAGATGTTTTTTAAAAAACTGCATGCACCTGTGCGTGTGGTATGCGCACACCTATGAGTATTCGCGCGAATCATAACACTCTTTCGCGGTCGCCCGCGGGCATTACGGCGACGTTGCCAAGTTTATTACTTTCCCTCCCCACCTCCTTCCAAGCAGTGGTGGGGAGACAGGTAGCTAACTTCTGGCGTGAGCTACATGTGATATAAGGCCTTAAACCAACAGTTTTTTTTTCGTAGTAGCTTAGGACAGTGACTTTTTAGTAGCTTTTTCATTTTTTTCTCATTTATTCTAAAGTATTCAATTAAATTGTAATCAAAAATAATTTATTTTTTCAGCAAACATTTTCACTATAATGGTAAACACTCAGGCCAAATTTCAAAGTTGTGGCTTCATTTTAACGCTAAAATTTTTTTAATTAGAAATGTGCAAATAACTTTTGCTAATTTTTTGAGGTTGCCAAAAAATTTACATCCTTGTACACGCTGTTCAGTGTCGTATTTTATGTAAAAAATTCATTATAATCCAATGTTAACTAAACTTTTGACATCGAGTTGAACTTCACAGTTGTAAAAACAAGACCAAAAATCGCGCTCAAATATTTCCCATTATTAATTAACTTTGTTAATTTGCGTCATAATTTTATTTTTTTAAATGTTCCAGAAAGCTAATAAACCAGCCGTTTTAAATAAAATAATTTTTAGCTTCTAGCTATTATAGAAAAAAATATTAAGACTTTTGTTTTTCGTTTTCCTAAACTCGGGTGCTAGCTCATTGGTCGTATCCCTGCTCCTCATCCTCGATGTGTAACTCGTTTTTTTTGTCACAAGAAGCAAAATGTGTATCTTGTTATTTGTCACATGTAGCAATATCAATATTAAAGAAAAGGATAGAATAACCAGCAAGGGCCTTACCACAGTAGAAGTTCTATGGAGAGGTCGAAGTCTCGCATGGCACAGTGTTTTGTTATAAAAAAGTTCATTTTATAACTTATAAAATGAACTTTTTTATAACAAAACACTGTGCCATGCGAGACTTCGACCTCTCCATAGAACTTCTACTGTGGTAAGGCCCTTGCTGGTTATCCTATCCTTTTCTTTAATATTGATCCTAACCGCGATGGTTTTTTCCTTAAATTGACATGTAGCAATATGTGTAACTTGTTTTTTGTCAAGCTAAGTAAAATGTGCAAGTCACTTCCAAACGTGGATGGCGCTCGACTTACACATATAACTTCGCGTGACAAAAAACGAGATACACATATTGCTACACATGACAAATAACGAGATACATATTTTGTTTCACGTGAAAAAAAAATGAGATACACGTATTGTTCACAACAACGACATGTAGATTACATAGTAGTGCAACATAGCATCAAAGACACCAAGTGACTACTCCTTGAAGTACTTACTTTGAGTAGTTGATCAGCAGTAGGCCTTTGTGAAGGATCTTTAATAAGACATGTTGCTATAAAATCATTGAAGTGTTTAGACCATTTAGAAGGTTGATCTAATTTAGGTGGCTCTGATTTTTGAATCTTGAGCAACACTCTCATGGGTGACATCTCATGATTGGGGGGTTCCATTTGAGCAAACTCAATCAATGTGATGCCTAGAGACCAGATGTCAACCTGTCAATCAAATCAAAACAATCAATTACAGTAATTAAAAATCAATTATATTTAGTGTGTATAGGGAATAGTTAGTCATAATTATAAGAGAGAGTGGGTATATTTCAGCAAACTGAATCAATGTAATTCTCAGAGATTTTATATTAACCTGTTACAAACATAAATTAAAAAAAAAAACTAGCTGTGATAAATTTGAAAGAAAAGGATAGGAGAAAACCAGCTTTACCACAGTGAAGAGTCCCATAATTTGGTAAAAATCTTGCTAGCACAGAGATAAAAAAAAACTAACTCATATTGGATAGTTTCAGCACTAAACTCCAAGAGAATACTGTGTGCTTTTCCATTAATTGGAAAGTCCGTACCTGCCGATAAGACAATGTCTTGACTGGGACTGGGATTGGTGTATAGCACGATAACACAATATGGCAAGCAAAAAAAAAAAAAAAAAAAAAATGGTGCCAGTCCTTACAGATTCAGAAAAAAACTATTGATATGAATAAACTATAATTTCTCTCCAAATCTGTTAGAACTGATACAGGCATAACACATTCCATTTCTCTAAAATTTTAATTCTGAAAGGTTTTATTATTATTATTATTATTATTGGCCTAAAATATTTGACTAGAACCAAATTAGTATTAATAATTATATAATCTTTGTGATAGTATGATTTTTACTGAAATATGGGACTCTCTTCACTATGGTAAGACCTTTGCTGGTTTCTCATATTCTTTTCTCTTCTTCTTCTTCTTTTTTTTTTTTTTTTTTTTTTTTTTAATTTATCACACCTAACCTCAATGGTCAATTTCCCTTAATATCTCAATTTTTTTGTAAATTAAATAATATTCTTTCTTCATTTTGTTTGTTTGTTAGAAAGGGCGTGATTATAATTTTAATTAGCGATTATGTTACCTTAAAATCATAAGGGTTGTCCCTGAAGGTCTCACAAAGCACCACTTCAGGTGCCATCCAATAAGGAGTACCGATGAAGGTATCGTGTTTTTGCAAGGTGTACTTGTTCTTAGCTGATACTCCAAAATCAGCTGTTGACAGAAAAAAGCAACAACAATTAATTAAATGGAATTTTTAAAGAAATTTAGAAAATTTGTAAGGGTAATTTTGATAACATAGTTAAGAATAGCATGGAATTTAAAGTCAAAATAACATTTTTTTTATTATATATTTCCTAATACTGGAAGTATTTTTTTAAACATATATTTTATTCTTAAAGTGACTGCAATTTTAATAAAGGAACTTAAGAAAACTTTTTGTTCAATTTTTTATGATACATGACATTTTGCTTACATCAGTGGTAACCATAGCACTACAGGATTTCCTTTCATATGACAATTAAAACACATCAAGTTAAAAAAGAAAATGACAATTAAAGCACAGTACTGTATATACAAAAAAATTATAGGAGGGTTATAGGAGTAGGGGACAGACGTCGGCCATTAGACTCAAACTTTTCTCGTCAAAAAAAGCTAAAATTTTGCACAAAGATACTTCAGCTTGAGACAATTTCAAATATATAAAAATATATGCAAATACATACATGCAAATTAATTTTATATGATTTTTTGACATTTTAAGCCCATAAGGCCCAATGTTAATTTCAATAATTTTTTTCTTTTCTTCGGGACGGTCAAACATTATGAAATTTTTATCACGGCTAGGTGTGACCCTTAGCTAAACAATGACACCAAATTTAGACCTAAAACATTTCTAGTTTTTGAGATATAAGGTCGGTAACCTACTCCCTAAAAACCATTTTCTTTACTTGGATTTACAATACTGTACAGGTTAAACTTAGCTTTTTCTTCTATTATTAGGCTATACATTTTTATGTAGTATTTCTATCATCAAAGAAAAGTATAGGGAAACCAACAAGGTCCTTACCACAATAAATTCACAGCTAGGTGAAGATCTTGGTGGCACAGTTAACACAAATATTTACATTGATTAAGATGTTTTGAGGGCAACAGCTGTCTTCTTAAGTTCCTTTAGGTATTATATTGTTAATCAATGAAAATATTTGTGTAACCCGTGCCATCAAGATCTTTACCAAGCTACGGACCTCATCGTGGTAAGGCACTGCTTGTTGGTTTCTTCAATCCTTTCTTTGATTACATAATGCAGTCATTAGTAATACATACCTAATTTGACTCCTCCTTCCATTGTAAGCAGTACATTGCCTGCTTTAAGATCTCTATGAATGACTTTTGTAGAATGTAGAAACGTAAGTCCTTTAACCATATGCTGACATACATAGGCAATTTGAGGTTCTGTTAGAGGTTTCTCTAATTCTACCATGATAGAATCTAATGCTCCACCATCACAATATTCTATCAACATCTGAAAACAAAAATTTACATACAAATTATAGTATTATATTTCATATTATCAGCATAATATGCTTACAATTAAATCTTTATTTCTGTTGCGTGACTTTGGCCCTAAGGGGCAACATTGCTATCCCATTTTTTTCACTCACAATTTACTGTAAAATTTGTACATTTGTACAAATTTGTAAAGTTGATGGTATTTAAAAATGATAAATTTAAAGAAAAGTATAGAAGAAAATCAGCAAGAGCCTTACCATAGTGAAAAAGAGTCTCATAGTTTGGTGAAAATGTTGCTAGCAGAGAGTTACAAAAAAGGTAACATGTTAGCTAACTTTCGGCACTTAAATCCAAGAGATATGGATTGTCTTTGTGCCTTTGTCAGTACTAAGAGACTCAGAGAGAATGATTAGAGTCTGTAAGGAAGGACTGACAAAGGCAAAAAGTGCTGCACTTTCTTTTGAAGTTTAGTGCCAAGAGCTATCGAATCTTAGTTTTTTGTTTTTGTTATCTCTGTGATAGCAAGATTTTCATCAAGCTATGAGACTCCCTTCACGATGGTAAGGCTCTTAAGGCCAACGCAGCCATAAATCGGTTCCCTGAGCGATAGCTGTGCGACAGCTATAACTGGCTCCCAATTGGCTTAGCGCAAAAGTTAGACCAATCCCAACTCTAGCGGTCCTTGTCGCAAAAAGAATGACTGAAGGCTGCGTTGGCCTTTACTGGTTTTCTCCAATACTTTTCTTCAAATTTATCACATTTAACGGTGATGGTATATTTCTCCTCAATATCACATTACCACAAAATGTTTGGAATTACATACACATTACAAACAGAAAATGTAAACTGGTCCCAAATAAATCTGACTTATTGCTTTAAAATTTTCACATATATATTCCATTTGGAGATAAACACTTTGGTTAGATTTATTCAGGACTGGTGTACATATTTGGGTGCGGGTTAATTACATAAATTGACAAGTTAACATACCCATAATTTTCCCTCAAAGAAATACGCTTCTTTGAGATCAACTACGTTGGTGTGTTTACATTCTGATAGAATATCAATTTCAATCATGAAATCTGATAATTCATCTTCTCCTTCTAGTGCGCATCTCTTGGCAGCTGCAAATAGTTCTGTGCCACGTTTTTGTGCCTGAAATAAACAATAATAATAAATTAAGCAGGTAATTTGAATTGTTGTAGCGGCAGAAAAATATGCGTATCTCATATTTATTGTGCAAAGCAAAATGTGGATATCGTATTTTATCAGAAGCAAAATGTGTATCTCATATTTTATTAGAAGCAAAAGGTGAATCTTGTTTCTAAACGTAATGTAGTAGATGGCGTTTTGAGGTACACATTTTTAGAGAACCTTAACAGAGAAGCGCCAACCTCATGTTTTAGGCAGACCTGCAATACATTTGTTTTGAAAGGCTCGCTTAAAGTGGCAAAACTTAAATGACAGTCAAAATACTCTTAGCCAATGAGAAAGCTTTAATTTTGTGGGTAGCCAATCATTTGGCTTAAAAGTTTGGGTACTTTTAGCGGGTCTTTCAAAGCAGCTAGATGTATTGTGAGTATGTCTAAAACATGAGGTTGTTGCTTCTCTGTTACGGGTCTCTACACATTTTGCTTGCAATGAAAAAAAAAAAAAAAAAAAAAAAAAAAAACATTATGCTTCAAGTGATAAAAAATAAGATACACGTATTTTCTGCTACAACATTAATACGTGTGATTTGATTTTTAAGTTTATGTGCTTCTAAGGTCGATTTAAATATGTTTTAACTATGTTAATTAGAACTTTATTCACAAGTGAACTTCATCATTATTTTTTTTAAACCAACACAATATAGAAAAAAATATTGATTTATTCTAAGAGCATCAAGATTAAATAGAATCTTACTAACAAGGTGATTCTATTGAACTGGCTATTGAAAGCATTTTAAAATCAATAAATATTGATTTGTATGGTGGCAAGTTAAAAGACAACCTACTAAAGCTCTTGGAATCGATCAATATTGGTTTCTAAGTAAGTTAGAAGCTCCAGAAACCAGTTTAATAGAATCCTCATGGTACGCTGATTTCAATGAACTGGCTATTGAAGCTTCTAATATTGATCAATACTGATTTTTATCATTTATTTATAGTTCTATAGCCTATTGCAAAAGTTAATAGATTCATTAGCTAGTTCATTACAATTGTTGCAATGAGCTGATTTCATATACTATAGTGTGATTTCATGATTTTGCAAATAGCCATGTTTCAGAACACAAAATATCCAGCAAAAAAATAGAGATATAATTAAAGGAATAGACGAGAGAAAAACTTAAGCATTCATATCACAAAACACTTGATGGAATTTACATAAATAACATTAGTTTATCGCAAAACACAACAGTAGCCCTGTAGCAGTGATCAGTAAATGCGATTTATGCAACCCGCACAACATTTTCATACTAATTTTTGCATGTTTCTGACTTCATAAACATGAATTTTCACGCAAATTGCATACTTTACAGTTTTTTCATGCTCTCTCGTGAAGTTACATTAACATTCTGGTAAAAATTATCATCAGTTTTGAAGATCCTATTTTGTGTTTATTCATTAAAAAGCACATGTTGTTTTATGTGGTCTATGGCTTTAATGTAAAACTTATGTGATAAAAAAAATTCATGGCTGAGAGTTTACTTATTGTATGGTACATCCAAAAACATTTGATGCAATTTTAAGCCTTATGTCATCTTTATATAGAGCTCAAAATTGAATCAAAATTTATGGAATAAGACACTTAAACTTCAAGCTGACAAATTATCTAGGTTTAGATGATGATAAAAATCATGCAAAGCCTTTTCTGATAAGGAAATTAATCTATTTTTAAATTTATAGTTCTATTCTCTCATTTCAGACACTTATTTTAACCAAAGAACTGCATGTTTCTGTATAATTTTTATCAGAAACTACTTTTTCAATGAAAACAAACACTCTCTCTTATACAGCACTGACTAACATTATTTTCTGCCCCTATCAAATCGAAGCTAAATAATAACTATACAACCACGTAACAGCATGAAGGGCTAACCTCAACCCTGGAAAGTATTAAAAAAAAAATTTTTTAAAAAAAAATCGACCACTAGAATGAAAAAAGCATGATCTACAAATTACAATTAGCATAATTTCCAAGTGTTTAGTGAATAATAGAGATCATTAAGGTAAAAATTTGCATATAATTAACATTGCTTTTAGGTTTAATCTATGTACTTCAATAAATTGGTCCAGAATTGTTATTTAAACTTTTCAAATATTATAAATATTTTGAAACTCTATCAATTTCTTTTTGTTTTATATTCTAATTTCTATCATGTCTTCTGAGAAAATTAAGAGTTATTTTACCCATTTGAATTACATACATTGTTTTTTAATTTGGAAGGAAAATAAAAATGTTTAAAATTAATTAATCGGAAAAAAATAGGGGTAATACAAAGCAATTCATTTTAAATTTCTATTTTGAAAAAAATTAGATGCATCCATAAATAAATTATAAACATTTCACTATCATTTTTTAAAAAGGGGGCGTTCCTAAGTCTGAGGTTAACCCTTAATAAATAAATAGAGAACGATTAAATGATCCCCTAATTGGAAGGGTGAAGGTAAAGTGGGATAGTACAGGTAAATAAATAACTCATGTGTACCTTATAAACTTTTCCAAAGGCACCATCTCCTAACTCTCCCACCATTTCCCAAAATTCTTCAGGGTCCACATCCATACGGATATTATTATAAGATTTTTTCTTCTTTGCATCGTTGCCACCCCCAATATGTAACACTTTTTTCAAATTACTTAAAAACGACATTTTTAATTAATTATATAATAATAATAAGTTTTAAAACAAACTAATCACTTATAATAAAGAAACACTGGATTTATGACACCATTATTAATATTTAATGTCTTAATTTTATTATTTAGTTTTTATTTTGGTCTTTTTCACTGGTTTTTAATGTTTATCTCGTTTTATTTTTCTTCTAAAAAGTGACGATTTTATGAAGAATGTCATCTGAAAACAAATCAAAAGAAAAAAAGCATTAATTAGTAGCGGCTTAAATGGATAATAACAACAATAAAACTCAATTTTATTATTATTATTGGATACGTATTAGATACTACCTATCTCGGATATCTGGTTAGTCAGATAGTTTTTTTTTATTGTTATTATTAATGGTACATTTTTTGACCTGTTTATTATTTTATAAAATCAAAACTATCAAGAGTAAAATTTACTGTTCACAAATTTATAAAAGTTTTGCATTAGCTATACCTATTTATTGTAAATAATAATAATAATAAACTATGACATTTAATCAATTCAAAAATAAAAGCAGTGGAATTTTTGTTTTTCCCTAATTAAAAAGAACGTGTTGTTTCATGTTTTCTATGCCTTTAATACACTGTAAAGTTCATTATACATAAGTACAAATAATCAAATGAAATTACAATTTGTAAAAATATAAATGTGAAACTGTAAAATTTCTGTTCACATATTTGTGCTTAGTAAATAAATCAATAATATATAATACGTAAATAAAAAAGTTTATTGTCAATCAAAGGTTTGATTTTTTTTTAATTAAATCGGTACAATGTAGTAAGATATATATATTTTTTAAAGATGCTGTACTTCAAAATCCTTAAGACTAAAAATGTGATACAAACTATGATCATTTTACTAAAATGTATAGTGGCAAAATATTATCAGATCTTTTAAGTGCATACTTTAAAGATAAGACAAACTTTAAATACATGTTAAAATTTTGAGAGACAACCATATGCAAATTTTAAATTACGATTTTTTAACTAATATAAAAAATAAAAATACAATAATATAATTATAATAATATAATTTCACTTATATGGCAACTTGGTTATTCTAACCCTCAGGCCAATCCTGACAGGCCAATCCTAAAATCCAGGATACAGTTATCATTTTTTTTTTTAATTCTATTTAAAAAAATCCCCTTATCTTATGGTTAAAGAGATTAGAAATTTTTACATAGTATTTACGGTATGGTATATGTATACAGTATGTATAGTAATTTGTATTTACGGTATGATATATGTATACAGTATGTATAGTAATTTGATATTTTTAATTTGAACACTTCTTGCAATTTTGATGTACCACATTAGCTAATGGACAATTTTTTAATGGACTTTATGTATGTATGTATGTACTGTACTGTATAATAGAACTACCTACCATATGAGGTGAATTTTACTAGGTACTACTTGGTGCAACTTTATAAAAATAATGCTATACCGTATTTACAGTGTTTCAAAAATTAGTACAAGGCTTTTTTTTTTTTTTTTTTACTAAAGTTAGGCTTCTTTTAATGTAAAAATAATAATAAAATACTCTACAAATCCTGTAAAACTAAAAATTTATAATCGTGTTTTTTTTTTCATGTACATTTATAAATAATAATAATAAATGATATCCATGGATATTATATTAAAATAAATTTATATATTTTTAAATTTTTTTTTCTTTTTTTTTTACCTTTTTTAATCTAATTTTCAATTTCTATTTAAAAAATAAATTATTACAGTGAAACGTAAAAATATCAATAAAAAATATATAAGGATATAATAATAATGATAAAACCCCGATAAAAACTTTTACAACCGAATAAGTCATGGAAAAAAAAACGTAATAAATAAATATCCCTATGACACATATTAATAATACACTGTAAAACGTCAAATCTTTATCATTTGTGTACATAAAAAGCGTTGATAAGGAAATGTAAAAGAAAAAGTGTCCTTGAAAATTATAAATAAATTTTACGTAAAATAATATAACATTAAAATTCATATTTAAATTTAATAAGAGTTATCTTTTTCAAATATGAAACACACAATGTAAATATTAAAGTGCTAAAAAAAACATTAACAAAATTGATAACAAAATAAAAAAAAAGTTAACAAATCTCATTCTGAAAAAAAATAATTATCTTATCAGTATTACAAACGTGCTTATTTGTTCAAATTCTTTTCATCTTTAGAAATAAAGAATGAAATGAACATTTTTCTTCATCGTATCTTATACACATATGCCGATGCGTAACTAAATTTTCCCGATCTATTTTTTCCCCTTCTGTTCCGCCTTATAAAACACAGCGAACGTTGCATATTATTACATATCATACATGTAATTCTAAATAAATACATAATTATTGATTTATTTAGATCATATTTAAATTAATTATATTCAAACTAGATTTTTATATTAAATATCAAGGTTTTAACAGGATTTAACTAATTAAATTAGGGTGATTTTATGCTTTTTGCTCAACCTTCAAAAAATCTTCCCCTCATATTGATCATTTTGTAAACACAAATTTATGATTATTTATTGATGTTATGTATGATTCGATATGTTATATATTATCTAATATACATGAGATATACAATATAATTACTAATTTTGAATAATTAAGCCTAAAATAGTAGAAAACATAAAGAGAATGGGTAAAAATCTTTTTGACTTTATCATAAGAAATTATACCAAGACCCACTTACCTTTTAATCACATTTCTAGAAGATTGTAGATTATAAAACTTTGTGTGATAAAAAAATTATAATTAATTTTAAATTTAATCACTATTAATATTGCACTTAATCATTATTAATAGCCATTATTTTATTATTTGCTTCCTTTCTTGGCGAATGTCCCAGTGCGGCCATTACCACGCCTGGCTGTGACGTCACACAAAATTATAAAATGACAATCGAAATTCGATATTATCGCGGGTCGCGGGACCTTTAAAATGTTTACCTACTTTTTTTTTTTTTTTTTTTTTTTTTTCTAAAAATAAAAGTATAATAATTACTTTGTGCGTTATTTATTTTATTTTTAAATGTAAACAGACTGTTTATTTCGCAGGGGTACAGATATCGTACTTATCGTACAATAATATTCTTCATTTTTTTTTTTTTTTTTAGAAATTTTCATTTTATTTCTTTTTTTTTTTCAATTTTTATTCATATCATTCATGAAAGTGTAATTTCTTAAACCACAATTTTGATTTGATTATAATTTTCAAATTTTACCAAATTTTTTTTTCGATCATATAAGTTGTACAATTATATAACATAATTCATTTTTTCCAATGTTAAACAAAAGTTTAATAACATTTTGCAAAAATAATAATAAAACATTCCATTTATAGTTTTGATGCAAATTAAAATAATAAAGTCATTTTTTTTTTTATTATTATTACATTAAATAAATTGCATTTAAGGAATTTTCAAAATATTAAAAATAAAGTCTATTTTATACAGAACAATATTTTTTTAAACTTCAAAAAATTTGATAGCACATTTTACATCATTAATATTATATGCAAAATCAAAAGTTGATTACATAAAAATATTGTTCCGTGTAAATAAACCAATAATACAGAGAAAACAAAATTAATAACAAATCACACAATCGAGAATAAATAAAAAATAAATGGTTCTACCTTTTTTTTTATTATTATTTCACTTTTCTTTTAAATAAGAACATTTCTATTTAACTCTCAGATTTTATTTATTAGATATAATGATTTTTTTTTTTTTTTTGTCAAAAGCGTTTATATAGAATCACGTTGATTAATAAATGTTTAAGGTAACAATTAAAACTAAGGCAAAATTTTCTCAATTACTTAACAATTCTGCAAAATTTAATTATTAATTTCTTAATACACACGATTATTTAATTATAAAGGGCTTTAGGCCTCAAACAATTAAATCAAAAACGTAAAATTCATGAAATGGGACCACCATAATATTCTTACACATATTAGATCCTTTAACCCTCTGTACCCTCACAAACTGGGGTTGAAAACTGTAAAGTAGGCAACTTTCCATGACGTCAACAATTCCAGGTCTACAATAGAAATTGTAGCGCGGGTTGCCTACTTTACAAGTTTTCTCCCTAGTTTGTGAGAGTACTGAAGGGTTAAGGCATAAAATATGTATATTTATAATAGTCCTATCTCATGATTTATCATTGAGAGCAAATTTATTTTTGAGGCCACGGGCCCTTTAAGAGTGAGTGGTCAATTTCAACTTTTTTTTTTTTCCCCACCAGCACAAATTATGATACTAATTTTATATCTGGCAAAAAAAAAAAAAAAGTAGAATATGCAGATTATGCACTCAACATCTTAATACAAAGTAGTGTATTAAACATATTTATTTTTTTTTTTTTTTTGTTTATATATCAACAATACATTTTTCTATAATTTATTTTATCTCTTTTCAATATTTTTTTATAGGTAGATTACAAAAGGCCTGTAGAATTCAAACGAATACAATATTAAAAATTTCATTATTCAATTCAAACAAAATTCTTTAAAAATTATATGAATATATTTTAATATTTATATATCATTCACCTTCAAATTGGGTATATTATAATAATACAGCCTTTTTACATAGTGCAGCAACATCAAATACAGTGCAATATACTTTTATATTATGCAAATTAGATTTTTTTTAAAATGCAATTATTTATAAAAAACGTAAAAGTGCACTGTTATTTTTACTGCTTCACGTAAAAAGTACTTTTTATAAAGTGGATTGTTAAATATGGAAATAATTATAGCAATCAATATCCAATATAATTATTATAATTAGATTAGTATTATAAATAATAATTAGTAACAGTTTAAAATATGGTACGGTAATAATTAAAAATTATAAAACTGCAGAGGTAAGACGGGAAAAAAAAACATACTACAATTTTAAATATTCATGTTTAAAAACATTTTGGAAAAGTTATTTTTTTATAATTAAAATTAAAGGGAAACATTTTTTATAAAGGTTTTTCAATTGTGTTATTTTATTGTTATTTATTTTAACAATAAAAAAAAAAGATGTAATAATTTTTCTACATAAAAAATAAAAATAATTTTATCTTTGAAATATTTTTTTATTGTATTATTATCGTCTTCGTATTTTTTTCCTTGCTTTAAAAACAAAAAATCTTGTAGTGCATTAAAATCAAAAGAAAAACATTGAAATTTTCATAACAATAATATCGGGATAATGTTCCCATATTGCTATACAGATTTTTATTTTATTTTATTGATTTTTTTTCTTTCAAATAATTTTCAGCACATCTATTTACATTTTTTTTTTAAATAACTTTTAATTTAAATATTTTTGTTAAATTTACTTGATAGAATAATTCATGTTTTTTAATTTTTAAAGGCACAATATTTGTTTTTTATTTCAAATAAGATAAATTCTAATTAATACCTAAATAATTAATGGAATAAGATTCTTTTTAGCATCAATTTTTGAAATGCATTTTAATAGATAGAAAATATACATACAGTACTCTGTATATTTGAAATTGATAAAAAAAAGTTAGGCAATTTTTTTTACAAAAACAAAAAATCAGACGAGATAAGAAACGAAAAATTGCTTAAGACATTTTTTATTTTGCTTGTTTTAAGTTTCTCATGGATATTTTTCATGAGAACAAGAGCAATAAAAATTTGACAAGAATGAAATTAAATTCAAAATAAGTTGAGTGTTTTAAAAATTACATTTAGCAGTTGTTTTTTTCTACCAGTTAAAAGAGTATTTCAAAAATTTATGATGCATAATCTATTGAACAAAGAAAAGTAAATTTGTTATAATATAATAATGCAGCATTGTTTTTTTAAGTGCACTGTCAATGTAATCCAACATTTTTCATTGGACCAAACTAAAAACACTAGACAGTGCAAAAAAACACATGCTTTTTTTCTATTTTAACTTTTTTTTTTTTTTTTTTTTTTTTTCAAAATTAATACATGTAACAATGGTTTCTTCAAAAGTTTTAAATTAAAAGTTATTTCATGGAATTTTTTAATACATTTTTTTTCACAATTTTTATTATTACATCTAAGCTTTTTTTTTTTTTTTTAATTTTTAACATACAGTTATAAGGCCACTCAGGCCTCCATTTTTTTTTTTTTTTTTTTTTTTTCATTTTTCATTTTTATTTATATTTTCCTCTAATAAATATACAGAGGAAATATTGTTATTATATTAATTACTAGTATAATTATAATTAACGATGAAAACCACAAACTTTTTTTTTATTATTTTTTTAACATTTTTTTTATATTAAGTTTTTTTTATTTTATTATTTTTTGTAGCAATGTCCAAAAAGCCATTTATTTATATATTTTCTTTCTTTCTTTTTTTACTAGTTAATAAACAAAATAATATTAATGAAATATTTATTTAATAATTAAAAAACAAAAATTATTGCAAATTAAAATGTGATTGATTCAAAATTTGCTAATAAATTCTAATTTCTTTTTATATTAACTGATTTACCAAATTTTAATTTTCCTATTTTCTTTTGTTCATTAATATTTAAAGAAAAATAATATATTAATAATTGATTTATAATATTTTTTTTAAAATACTTCTTTTAACTATTAAAACATACATATTAATTGTAAGTTTTTGTGAGGTTTTTAACAAAGAAATATTTTTTTAAGAGATTTTTAAATTGCAATATTTTAAAAATTTACAAAATTTCATGCAAGTTTCAAAAATTTTAGAAAGTCTAAAATTATTGAATTTTTAAAACAATATTTTTTATTTTACAGAAAAAAAAGGGCATGAAAACCTCATTATAACAAAGCATCTGTAACAAATAAATTTCATTCTAGTTCTAAAAAAAAATTTAAAAAAAAATCTACAAATTAGCTAATAAAATCCTTAATATATTGCAAAAAATATTTAAGGATTGTTTTGTTTTTTTAATAATAGTTTACCCCCTCCCTTTCCCATTCAAGATCAAATTGAAATTTTAATTACTGTAGTAAAACATTTTGTTATAAATCACTAGAAACATCGACCATAGTTAAAAAAAAAAAAAAAAAAAAAAAAAAAAAAAAAAAAAAAAACATTGGCGATGACAGAAAAATAACAAAAAGATAAACTTCACATTCAAATTGCCCACTTTTATCCCCATTTTTTGTCCAAAAAAAATTTTTTCTTCTTTTTTTTTCAAGATTATTTCCTTTTAAACATATTATATAGGAAACAATCAATTGATTCAATATTAAATAATAATAATAATAGTTTTCCAATACATATTTTATATTATATAATAATATGCTCAATAAAATAATAAGAGCGTTATTTTAAAAATAGTGAGGCTAACAATATTATTGTAATATTAAAATGGGTCACAAAAAAATATGTAAAAACTTATTATTTTTCTTATCAATTCAAATTTCATTTTCTTCACTTTCAATAATGTAAAAAAAAAAAAAAAAATGTATTTACTTTTAATAATAACAGATTTCAAAAACTTTACTTCTATTAATTTATTTTTCTAAAGGAAAACAAAAATTGTTTCTAGAACTCAAACTTAAATCAATAAATATGGGTGTACACAAATTTTAGCCCTACATAAGAAGGGTCGTTATTTTTAATTCTTTATATTTTTTTTCACTAAGACTTTTTTATGATATCAATAATTTTTAACTTTTCTTTATATTTGATTTGAAATCTGTTTAGACATACCATATACCAATCAAAAACACAAAACTACCCCCAAAATATCAATATTTTTTTAATGTGCACATATTTATTACAATACAAATACTTCAGGGAGAAATACTGTACTTAAAAAAAATATAATAAAAATAAAAATGTTTTTATCCTATTTTTTATGAATTTAAGATCAAAATATTAACATTACTTCTTATTCTCTTGGCATTATTTTTAAGATGTTAAGCAGAAATTATACACCTTGACAATAAAAAAAAAAAAAAAAAAAAAATGAACATACTAAAATGTCCATAAATATATTTTTCACAAAGAAAAACTATAAATTCGTTATGAAAAAATAATTTTAAAAAAATATGTGCACATTTCTTATACTCAGCAAGATAGAGAGATCCATTATATTTCAATTTTAATATATTTCATAACAATAACAACCAATTTAATGCCAAGTCGAAAAGAAAAAAAAAAGTACGGTCTCTCTATCTATTTCACAAATTACCCATTTTACAACTGAAAATAAAATAATAACAACTTTACCCACAAACAAAAGAAAGGTAGTAACTGCATAACAGTGTTGTCACAAAAAAAATACTACATACCTTATTATACAACGATTATTAATATAATACAATGTAACAATGAAGCCCTTTTTTCTTTGCTTATTCTTATTTTTTTTTTCTCTCTTTTTCGCCTGCGAAAATTATTTCCGTGTATATCTTTTTAAATAGGCTCTTTACAAAGTCGCAACAATATTTTATATCCTAAAAAATTAATTTTTTTTTTATTTTTATTTATTTATTTTTTTTTTTTTTACAATCATGTAACTTGCATTTTTTTTCTTTAATTGAAAATTATTTTAATACTTCAATTGAAAAATGTTAATTCTTTGGTATTAAATTCAGGGTTAGAAAAAACACCTTTTTTTTTTTTCATGTAACATTAAAGCGTTTTTTTCTATATTCAATTTTTTTCTTTACTGAAATTCAATGGTATTTTTGACTATTTAAACCACATAGAATTTTATATATAAAAAAAAGGATACATTATTTAAATATTGTAATTTAAGAATCTATAAAAAGCCTATTTAAAACAAATAATTACTTGTTTTTTTAAACACGATACCATAAATGCTAGGTCCACAAAGCTTATATAATTAGAAGTCTTGTTGTTTATATATAACAAGCTTCGAAAAAGTCATTTATTAATATTGAATGAATTTTATATAGGTAATTCATTGGTCCATATTTGGTACAGATAAAAAGGACGTTTTACAACAAAAGGTGGTCTAACAATCGGATAACTAACAAATTTTATAAAGAATTTTGAGTATCATGATATTATACTAGAAATACAGGATCGTTATGACTAACGTCATAAGATCACGTTTTAGTTTCGGATATGATGTTGATGTTTACGTGATCCTGATCAAGTACCTCCGAAGTATTTTAAAAAATTGTGCTTTATGCATTTTTGTAACGTTACAAAGTTACAACAGCAGTAAAGTAAAAAAAATAATAAAAAGACAGATACGTTAACTCTGATAATTAGTTAGAAAATTGTTGATAGAAGTTATCCGAAATGTTCTACTTTAAGACATATAAAAAAATAGGACCGTACTAGCATTGTGAACCTAGCATATAAACACGCAGTAAACAAAAAAAAAAAAATGCACACACTTTACCGTTTTAACAAAGGGCTAATTCCATATATATATTTTTTTGTTTTTAAATAATAATATATAAAATACATATCGTAGTCCCTCTAGTAAAATCTTCATAGTCCAGTATGAGAACATGAAGGTGGGGGACTTACGTACTCCCAGATTGAGAGTGAATTGTCCGTAGACCTGTAACATAATAGAGATAACAACATTTAGTTTTCAGTACTTTTTGTTATGCTGGATTATCAATTTATATAATAATTTTCTATTATAAGATATTAAAAAATTATACCATCATGGATAGGTATCATTAAATGAAAATAATAGAGGAAACCAGCAAAGGCCTTACAATACTAAAGTCCCATAGTTAGGTAAAAAAAAAAAAATCTTGGTAGAACAGAGATAATAAACAAATATTGAATAGCTTTCAGCACTGAACTACAAGAGTAATGGAGCATGTTCTGCCTTCATTAAATCATACAGATTCATTATAAATGATAGTTTATGACCATTCCCAGTTTCTCTCCCAGTCTTTAAGACTGACAAAGGCCAAACACACCCTTTTTCTCTTGGAGTTTAATGCCAAAAAGTATCCAAATATGTTAGTTTTTTTTTTTTTTTTTTTTTTTTTTTTAATCGGTGTAGGCAAGATTTTTACCAAACTAAAGGACTCTCTTCACTATGGTAAGGCCCTTGCTGGTTTTCTCTGATCTTTTTCTTGCAAATACTTAACTGTGATGGTTCACTTTCCTAAATACTATATGATTCACTATATTTGTGTTTCAATAGCCTATACTTGATTTCAAATATTTGTTTAAATTTACAAGAAGTAACTTACTAAAATTAACTTTATAAACATGATGAAAACAAATTTTCTTACAAATTGTTTTAAAATACTAGTACTAGAAGACAGTGAAAAGTAAAATTGGTATTAGTCAAATCAATCTTACCGTTGATGCGTAGTTCGTGAGGCAGCGCTGAAGTCGTCATAAGTTCGTTCGGTGTGTCGCCAAGGATCAGGAGAATGGGAGCTAACAACAACCTCCTAAAGAAAAATAATTTAATATTAATATACCATAGAGCAAAACTTGCTGAAAATACGTGAAGGTCAATTCACACAATGCTTTACAATAAACCTACAGATCTTCAAGGTGAAAAATTACTGCGAGATTTGACTAAAAAGTTGTGAAGAAAGAAAAATCTGAAATGTGGCACAGTGATACATTAGGATAAGGTATTTTCAAAAATGTATGTGTATATTTAAAGGGGGAGAGGGTCACCATGCAAGATTTTAAATCATGATTTATTTGGACATTTTAGTCTCATAAGAGCCCATGTTAATTTCAATTATAATTTTATCTCATTTGATAGGCACTAGTTCTGAAATTTTTATCATAGGTAGCTGTTACTATTAACTTTCAAATGGCATCATAAAGTTTGGAAGTTTTCTTTTTCGATTTTGAGATAGAAGCTGTTCATATTCACCCCTTAATTTAACTCCAAGTTTTAATCAGATCACATGAGTTGATGCTCTAAAACAAAGTGTCATGAGTGTCAGGGTGAGTAAGCATGCTATAATGAAGGTTGATCTGAGATGGGGATAAGAACCAAAATTTGTAGGATGTAGTGATGCACGAGAGTACAAGTGATCGACCAGTTTGGTTACTATACCTCTTCGTCGTGATGAGACGTAGTGTGCCAACAGTCACCCAAGATCAGCTGCTGAAGATACTGAATATCAGCGAACAACTGTTCACCTTCTGCACTCAGTTCTTCACGCAGTTGAGCTGATGGTTTGCATGCCTCGGGGCTTCCGTCGTGCCATAATTGATGAAGACTGGCCACCTGCTCGCACCACTGTAATCATCATGAACAACACGAATCAAGAAACTGTAAATTGAATTTAATTTCTGTTAACAGAAAAACTACTTTAACAATCAATAAATTCTGCAGATTTATTGCAAAATAATTATCAAGGGCAACCAAAATTTAGAAACGTATAATTACTAGTCAGTTTTCATACATCTGCAATAAAATATGTAATAATAGATACCTATTAAAAATTCATTATGTAGAAAATTATTTCACAATGTAAATGAAGAAAACAATAATAATAAAGATACAGTTTGAAAACAGATTAGAGGTTATTTTTTGAACCACAGCATTTTCAATTAAATATCCCAGCTCATGGTGAAAACCCCCAAACTTAAGTCCTTCCAAGTTGAAAGTAAGCGAAATTTTAAATTAATTAAATTAAATTAAATTTTACTTCAACGCGACTCCTACGTTCCCTTTAAGATGATGCTTTTCCATAAATAGAATTGCTTTTATGACCCGCAAATTTTGGTCATTACATGGAGTTTACAGGAAAAAATTACTCCAAAAAATAAATTTGGCTCTCACCTTTGCATCACTCCAAGTTGGTATATTAGTCGTCTCATCAGCAGTACTCCATGCTTTATCTTTCCATTGTTCGATACAAAATTCAGCTTCACCCGTCTCATTATCTTGTTCATTATCTGATTCTGAATCTCCCTCGTCTTCTATATCTGCAGGACAATCTATATTATCAGCAAATTGTCCTTCGTCCTCAGGGAAATAAAACCCTGTAGTACAAGTAGCTTTATCTTCATCAATATCACTTTCTTCAGTATTATTATTATCCAATAATAACAGATCAGTTTGTATACTTTTTTCATTACGACGAACGGCAAATTTGGGTATGAAACCACCCGTATTGTATTTACCGTTAAATGGTTCTTTTTCAGTATACAACATATATTTTTTTGGAGTTGAAGAAAGTGAATTAAGATATAGACATCCACTAGCACTTCTTATATACGTTGGTTTATCAAGACTTCCAGATATAGCGAACGTTGTACCATCTTCGTAACGTACTGTATCGTGTGATGTAGATAGAGTTGATTCTAAGCTGTTTTGTTTGATGGGACGAAAATGAGTTTTAGTCGATGTTAACAAATCCTCTTCTTCTTCTTCTTCTTCATCGTCGTCGTCATCATCATTTTCCTGATCTTTAGCATGTTCAATAGTTATGGCATTAGATATTTTACTCTCTATGTTATCTTTGTTTATCTTACTGCTATTACCCCCAGACTTACGTACAACTTCTGTGAATCCTGATTTCTCACGATGATGATTAATCAAATTCAAACTATTTTGCTGGGTTTCATTTTCGTTATCAATAATTTGCTGTTGTAAAATACCTAAACCGTAACCTATTTGCCATGATTTTTCTTCGTTAGCTGGTGTTGGTAGTACCGTAGTAGTATCCCAATTACTATCATCTTGACCGGTTTCTTCTGACCAACGATCAACACTTCCACCGATGATAATAGATTTATCACTTTCAATTTTCTGTGATGTTTCCAATGAAGTATCAGACCAGATTGAACTTGTAAGATTAGTACCACTTGATATGAATACTTGTTCCACTTGTGGTGACTTATCCTCCATGGTCATCATAATATTCTCCTCTGCTGGACTCCATAATGCTTCTACGGTACTATCAAATTTTGCTATCAAACGTGCTAAAGATGGATCGTCACTAGATGAAGGATCGATGTAAAGATCTAGATCATCGTCGTCGTCCGTGTTGAGTGATGTTATAGTATTATGTGTATTCTCAGCTAGAACTCGTAAAAATTCTTGATCCTTATCTTCACCATAGATTTCAGTATCGTCGATTTGTTTTCCTTTATTGCCTTGTTGTTGTTGTTGTTGTTGTTTATTGTTGTTGTTTAATAGCCATGTGTCCGAGTAATAGCAACTTTCATCAGGCCAAGTCTCGCCTGCACCATAATTCACGCCTAAACTACTGGGGTAGCCAGAGTAACGTCTGTAACAAAAAAATAAAAAAGAAGGTATTATAGGTGTGTGTGTGCATGATGTCATACTAACTGCACTTTGACGCCATACTGGATCAATATAGGATAGCATAGGACAAATGTGGCTTTTGGCTATTTTCTTTGGAAGACAAGTTTTTTTTATTATTGTTATTTTTCTTGCTTACTTGAAAACCTAATTGAACCTATTAACAGCATTAATGCTCTCAAAAATATTGCCATGTTCTTTTAACCTGGCAATATGTGTCATTTTCCCATGCCAGGCCACCTTTTACATGAATGCAACTACCCTTTGCAGTTCACCCTTTTGTTCCAACCATTTCTTTTAATATTGACGATTTTTATATTTGAAATGGATGACTCATATTCTCATCCAGAATTTATTGCTGATATTCTTGACCATCAAAAGTGAACATAAATACGAGTACAAAACAATAAATAGATAGCCAGACACTTTAGTAAACTACAAATATGCATGAATGATATGTTAAAGTTAGTAACCCCCCCCCCCCCCCCCCCCTCTTTCAATGTTTAGGTGCTGCAACCAGTATAGAGCGTATCTCTGATTCAAACAAACTTCAATTTGTAACTTCAATTTCAAACTTCACAGATTCAAGCCTTCTCAATTAGCTAACGCAAGTAAAGACACCCAAAAACAAGAGTACTCTTTGTGTATAATATTGAGCATATTGCAAGCTTGCTTACATTTATGGGATTACTTTAATGTTCTCTGCTGTAAAGTATTTTAAAAATGGAACTACAATGGGAAAGGCAGAAAACATGCAGTTAACTATATTCAACTCAAAAAACCTCAGTCGATTTAAATCGGGCATGTCTAAAGTATCGCCCATTGTCACATTTGAGGAGAAGGGGGGCGGCTGGGCGATACCGTAAAAGGTCGAACGGCAGGTAACTCAGGTTTTTTGAGTTGAATATAGTATGATCCCCATAGTAATTATGATGATACTGACATGCACAAGAGGGGTGGACAGCCAGTATTAGAAGAGAAATATCATTGTATTGACAAACTTACGAGTTATGCATGTCTTGCAACACCAGGGCAAAGTTAGGTCTCGGCGTCTGGGGAGCCTCTGTTTCACCTAAAACATGGAAATATAATAAATGTACAAAATTTATAGTTGATATTTAGCTTGTTGACACTTAATTTTCTGTGCTTAAAAAAAAGTATCATAATAATTCTAAAAATAGTTTTTTTTTTTTTTTTTTTTTTTTTTTTTTTTTTTTTTTTTTTTTTTTTTTTTTTTTTTTTTTACATACTATTTCATAAATAAAAATATTTGATAGCACCACCTATCATAAAATATTTTTTTGTTATTATGTATAATTGTATTATTAATCCATTAAATATACACATAAGATTTAATTTTGCTAAAAAAAGAATAACAATGCAGACTTTATAAATGATAAAATATATCATCATGGTTCCGCTATATTGGCCGACATCCGAATGACCTTGAGAAAAATAAAATCGTCAGATTGACCCCAAATTTTGGATTATACATACAACAACACAAGAGTGTGAACTATATCTTACTTTCGTGTATCAAAATATTATCAGAACTCCCCCCCCCCCCCCCCCCCAAATAATTCAAATTTGTCCTTACCTTCCTGAAACTGTTTCAGTTTGGCACAGAGCTCGTCCACCAACTTCTCAATACCACCACACTGGAAAACAAAAACAAAATAATTTCCATGGAGTAAAAAAAATTATATAAGCAAGCAAATATTCTACTTTTTTTTTAGTGTAGTTCACTATGTGATTTTATTTTTTTTATTTATTATTATTTTCTTTATTGCTATTATTTTTATTTATTTTTTTTGTTGATGCAATTTCATATCCATGTTAAAACCTGGTGGGTGCTTTTATATGACACATCAAATTATATTTTCGAATTATGGGAAGTTCAGATAAATGTGGGAAAACTTCTGCTTTCTGAATCATCATAAGTTTATGTTTGTTTTCTCTTAAAGAAATATTTCCTGGGTTTAAAGAGTCACACTGTACTAGTCTAGTTTTTTTCCTAGTTTTAGAGCCACACTGTGCTAAAACTAATCATTTCTCTTCATTATAAACCATAAAATGAGACCCACTTAACTACTCTATACAAACTTTTGAGTAATTGTATGCAAACTATTTTGCAGTTACTATTCAAGTCTGGTATTAAATACCCAAATTTGATTATTTACACATTTTTAAACTCCAAGTTTTGTAAGGCTAGAGAAAAGCAACAAATTGAAATAGACTTCAAGTTAAAAACTTACTTAACATAAAATAATATATAAATGTATGAAAAAAACATCGCAGTTAATGATACTAATACAATAGGATAGAAATAGAACGAGAGAAATTAGAGCACCGTGTATTGAAAAACTACACGCATACACAAACTGATCTGTTATTATTGGATAATAATACACGGTGCTCTAATTTCTCTTGTTCTTTTTCTATCCTATTTTAATTTTTCAATCAAACCTCTAGGCGAGGTACAACATATGCTAGTTATTTACATATTTACAATGCATTTATACTGAATTTACACTCCCGAGACTTCCAAAACCCTATCATAAGATTTGCGGGTTCTTCCATGGTAGGTCGGCTATGGCCTGGCAAATCCTTCCCGGCAATTGCCTTTACATACCAAGGAAACCATGGAAACCTCGGTCAGGAAGGTCGGCAATGGATTCCCTGAGATATCCATTACCTCCCGAATACACTGTGGATTCCCGGTGGCTCGAGTTTTTTGTGAAAAATCTTGCCACACCCGGGAATCGAACCCGTGTCCCCACGAGGACGAGTCGGACACGCATCCACTAAGCTACCAGTGCTTGGTAGGATGTCTATCCTATTGACATCCAAATAAATAAAAATAATGTATACCTGATCCCTGGCAGCCATTAGAGGCTGTCGTGCAGCATACAAAAGTGAGCCAGATCCTTCATCCCTCTTTGACCAGCCATGCTTATAAACCTTGCACCCCTGAAACAACATTAGTCACATTCTAGTTACTGCCAATATAATTTTACGTATTACTATCCCTAAAATAAGAAGAAATAGTACATAATAAATAACATTACAAAAAATAAAATAAAATATCATTTTCAAGTGTACAATTTGAAGATATCGAGGGCTACGCGGCATTTTGGGCACATCTGTATTCTCCGTGCTCCCCTCTTTTGAAACATCATTACACGCTTAACCTGCACAGGTGTGTCATAAGTAAGCGAGGCGAAGAGTTCATATGTGCCAAAATTGCACCCTCGGATATTGCAGTACTACCGAGATGCCGCGTAGCCCTTGATATACTGAATATAATTATATTTTTTTAGATATGTACACTGTAGGAAAAAGTATAAGTCTTACTTAAACTGTCAAAATTTAAATATTGAAAAAGATCGTTGGGAGAAAAAAAAAAAAAAAAAAACTTGTGAATGCATACTTATGCCAAAGTTACCAACGGTTACCGACAATTGCAATAACATCAGCCACAGCTTGATTTTTTGCACTTTCTTTTTTTCTTCCCCCCCCCCCCCCCTCCCAACACGTACAAGTCTATAAGTTTTAGTTAGGGAGTACCGAATGATTTTTGAAAATCTGGCTAGTCACCCCACTTGACAGTGATTTATTCCACATTAAAATAGGGTAGTTTACCTTTTGAGTGTTTAGGCTTGCAGGTGGTTGTGTGAGGGGTTCAGAAGTGGCCAATAGTCCAGACAAGACGAGGCCTGATGAATGTTGAGGCCAGCTGAGTGAAGGCATGGGGGCCACCAATGGCGGCACCACTCGCATGCCGTTACCACCACGTCCTGAGAAACAAAATAATAAACATATAAATAAATATATTATACATTTTATTACATAGGTAGTAATAAAAATGTTGTGATAGTGATGATATAAATAAAATACAACAGTAATGTTTATTATTATTTTTAAATAGCACTATCTACCTCAACTTATCTTGCGAAAGAGGGGGGGGGGGGGGGGAGCAAGCAAAACTGTGTTTTGTAAATTAGCAAAAATATACATTTTTTTCCCCACCCTAATTTATAATTTGCAAGATATTTAATACCAGATATTATTGTGCTTAGCAACAAATTCAAAACAATATACTACAAAATAGGAGTTTCCACTTTGCTGCTTTTTTAGATATATGATTTATGCTTTAATGTGACGATATATTTCACAGTACTTACTCAGTTTGAGAGTGGTTAGTAATTCAGCTGAGCCTTGAAGAGAAGTGTATTCAACAATGATGTTGTTGTTGTTGTTGACGTAAGAGAGTAGAGGTTGTTGCCAGGAGGTAACGATGGCAAACACCAAACAACCCTTACGTTGTCGTTGTTGACTACTACTGTCTCTCCTTGTCTATTCATCGTCACTGGAGCACACTAATGAAGTAACATTGTAATTAAAGGCATTCTCGTCTTCTAGTAGTATTGGTGGCAAGTCAGTATTGTAAATTGATACTGCCATTTATAGGGGGAGCTGCTTGTTTTTTTTTTTTTTTAATTATTATTATCCAAACTGTCTAAAAAAAGTTGTCAGAATTTTTTTTTTCTTTGGTAAGTTACTATATTGTGTGATATATTTTTTTTTAAATAAGAAATAATAATAGTTTTTTTTTTTTTTTAGTTATGTAGTTACGTTTTTAACTTAAGTTTATTGTTATTATTCTAAAGTTTGTTGTGTTTAAATAGACAGTTGGCCCATTCTGAAACAAAAAGAAAAAAAAGATATAATATTAGTACACGTTTTTCATTTTTACACAAGATATTGCAATTTAAAAAATATATATACATCGATGTTTACCTGTCGAAGTGAACGAACTACACTTTACAAATTTGACTCAAAATGAACGATCTACATGTTTTAACAGGAGAACTATATGGGAGAACTTGGAATTTGTAAAGTGTAGAACGGTCATTTTTCACAAAATTTGTTAAGTGTAGTTTGTTCACTTTAATGGGTAAGCATCAATATTCTATGAAATTCAATGTGTTTACTAAATAGTAATGTTTATGGTATTTCTATATTGTATTATGTTTTCAAATATTGTTTAATATTGATCACAATTCAATATGCTGATGTAAAATTTATGTAAAATGTTATATTACTGTTGTGGTCAAGGTTTTGTATAATACTGTAGGGTTGTACTGCCCTTACAACATTTTAATAAAGTTAATATTATTATTGGAAGGGGTTGGCTTCCCTTGTAAAATAGGCATTGCATTACACACTCTTTAAGTTATTATTATATTTTCTTTTCTTTTTTTTTTTTTTTTCTTTTCTTTTCATACTGTACTATATTTAATTTTTCAAATTTAAGTTTGGATTTTATGGACGTAAAAAGTAGCTCTAACATCGCTATGACATTTGTAATCTTAAAATCACGTTATTTTTTTTTTATTTTTTTGCTAAACCTTTACTAGAGCCCATGACTAGAGCCAATCGAGAAGACAATCTCATCAAACGATGAATTGAAAAAGGGATAGCCACGGCGTATTAAACAGCCCTGCATGTGCCTTACAACAACTTAAAGAAACCATAGAAACATTTAAAAGCAGGCTGGTCATTGTAATTACACCAAAGGACGTGATGGGTGGTGGGTGGATATCAACATTGTAATTTGACTAGTTTTAGGGGGAGGTGAGGCAATCGCCATTTTCAGGATCCGCCCCCTGTTTAGTCAATTTTAAATTTAAACTCGAAGACATTAGATTAAAAATGAAAATAAAATATCAATAACAAAATCACGGAAGTTATCAATTTATTATCCATTTTTAATTGTTAGATTACAATAGAATGTCCGTGCAATCACATTTATTGCACATTGGCTGTGTAAACATCTCAACCATCACCAAGAGAACACCTATCTAATGGCCAGTACAATAACGAGGACGAAAAAGAGAGAGAGCGAAAAAAAAAGAGAAAAAAAGCGGTAAGTTTATTTTATATTCTAAAAGAGGCCACTGTCTTGAATTGATTGATACTCCATTTTCTAATTTTTGAGTGCATTAAGTATTTTTAAATGGTTTTTGAAAATCAAAAAATGATGTCACGGTCGGTTAACTTATGCATAGGAAAAAGTTACCGACCGTGACATCATTTTGCGACTTTCAAAAACTAATTCAAAATACAAAATTAACTCAAAAATTAGAAATTTGCATTTATCGATTTAGGACGATGTCCACTTTTAATATATAAAATAAAATTACGCTCTAATTTCTTTTTAGTCCTCCTCATTGTTGATTAATGCAAGTAGTCATCCGGAGAACGTTTGGTGCACTATCTAGATAGCAACTTCACCTTATAGTTATCATTATCATAAGATTCACATTTGCCGTTCCAACAGAACGACTGCTATTACTATTTTCACGGAAAACATAAATTTATTCAGTTAGAAGTAACTCTTCAGTACAGGCCAATATAACTTGGTTGAAAAAAGTTTCAAGAGTAACTTGTATATATCAAACAAGTTTATAATAAAAAAAAAGTCTTAATAGTAACTTTTTAGTTCCTTTTTTCCGTGTTGTATAACTTACAAATCGTACTTTAAAATGTTGACGTTCATTTTGCTACCAATTCATAAAATCAAGAGTTAGATAATAGTAATTTTCTCAGGTATACTGACACTCACAAACGTCCTATATACCAGTTGGGGTGTATATGAAAACTAAACACATGTAATGTAATTACTATACAGGTAACATTGAGATAATTAAATATATTAAGTGTGAATGACACTATACGCTCTAATCACAGATCAACATTTTGCAAGGTCAGTGATAAGCGAGAGACTACACTATACCTATACGTAAATGTATTGCACAGTAACTATATTATACTAATTTGCAACTTTTTAAATATCAACTCTATAGGGTGTATGCATTCATGTTAAAGTCGACGCCATGTTGGAGAGTATAGGGTAAGTATAGGGAAATAACTCATTTTGCTAGTTTACTAATTGAGAGTGTTGATGCTGTTAATATATAGGTTGAATTAGTATCTCAAGAATATTAGAGAAATAATAATAAATTAGCTGATTTGTCTAAGAAAATACCCAAACATGAAGTTTGCCCTATGCTGAGTAATGTTATTCATTAGTCACTACTCCAGTATGGCGTCCAAATGCAATAAATATGACGTCATTCTGATACACCCTATAGAACTCTAGAAACTATTTGTTAATTTAATCTTTTCAAAATACGGATAAAAAAAAAAAAAAAAAAGCTTTCTATGACTTTATTTACACTTTAAGAATAAATTACGTAATTTATGCTGCATTTGATATACCATAATGGGAAAAAAATGCCATGGCGCTAACAATAATTAAAAAAAAAAAAAAAAAAAAAGAAGAAGAAAAAAACTTTTTATTGGATACGGAATTATTAAACGCATGTCATTATCGTCTTCCATGATTAATACACTTTAATAAATTATATTTGACTTTTACAATGAAATAAAGAGCGTACATGTGGGAAGTGATTGTTATTATTACTTAAATTGGCACTACGCATATCTTATCTGGTCATTCGTTTGAACGACACACTCATTGCGCGGAAGTATAAACCAAATAAGGCTTCTCCACCATACATATATATATACCGTTTTGCAATACCTTATCTACATATCGGCAGAGTCCCCTCCACCTATAGATAGGTATAAACTATATATCCATATCAGTAATGGATAAAAGGATGTTCAGGTGGGGGATATATATGAGCTGGACATATTTATTTTTATCTGTTTTCAAAGAAAACACATTTTTACGAGTTTTTGAAACACGTCAAACTTTAAAATGACGTCATATACATTTCCTTGTTATTGTAAGTTCAATTATAGAATATGTGCATGAAAGAGAGCGGGAATGCGCTTCGACGCCATACTGGAGCAATGATTAACATGTGTAGCAGGGTACAAACTTTTTTTTTCTTCTTTTTTTTTTTTTTTTTTTTTCCTCCGCATTTTTGAAACCCTCAGCCTACTAACAGTAATAATGCTCTGCAAAATATTGGTTACTTTTTAAAACTGGGAAAATCAGTCATTTTCCATTCCCATGATCTTTAGAGCTCACATATGGCATCGACTTTTATATTATGAATGATGCAACCACCCTATAGTTACGTATTATCCTTTAAAAGTCGGGGTTTAAATGTCATTTATATACCTCAAATAAAATCTATATATAAAAAATGAGTAATAAAATCGACCCCTACATTATTGACCTACATTTCTCCACATATTCCCATAAGCTTTTCCTTGTGATACAGTCAAAAATTTCCTTGTTATGGTATTCAAATGTCAAATATATATGGTTTTCCTATTTAAAACTCTTCCTTATATAATATGCAATAATTTATAAATAATAATAGCGTAAGCAGGAAAAATAGCAACTATAAACATTTCAAAAATAAAAAAATTACGTCAATTCTCCACCTTTACTGAAAAAAAAATATATCGTTATCATAAAATAAATTTAAAAGGGCGAGGTTTTGAGACCTGACATAACTATATGGCCCACTTTTATACACTTGTTAGCCCACACACATGGTAAAAAGATCTAATGTGTTTTCAATGTTATGTGTACTTGCAAAAAGAAATACTATCACATATACATAAATTATAATTATAATAAGTAATAAATATGAAATTTAGGTCTTTGCGTTACATGATTCTCAAAGTGCTCTCTCTCTCTCTCTCTCCTTTTTTTTTTTTTTTTTTTTTCTTTTTCTTTTATCGACAAAAAGATTTTGTTAGAATTTTTGAAGCCATTTCATTATTATTCCTAGATGCATGGAGCATTGATAAACAATATGTCAATATAAATAATTATTTTTGTTGCAAGTTACTGTATTGCAGTTTTTAAAACGAGCTATTTATAGACAATGTTTGTATAATAAAAAAAGAAAAAGAAAACAAGAACACGAAAAAAAAAAAAAAACATTTTCATGGTTTAAAAAAATGAAAAGTTGTGATAGAAAGTGTTTAGAATTTTAATTAGCATTATGAGCAATACCAAAATTGATAGACGAGAGAGAGAGAGATGGCGAGAGAGAGACCACATCTGGTCCTGAGATAATTGATTTCGGGATTAAATTACTGGCAGGTGTTAAAACGAAAACTTAAAAAATATACATAATATATTATACTGAATCTCCTGAACTAATAATGATGAACTTTGAAAATCTAGATACCCAAAGGTATAGGACTTATACATACCTAAAGGAGAAGACGTGACGGAGACATCAAATCAATATTATTTTGATATAGTCAATATTTTTTAAAGTTACAATAATTAAAAACCAACATATCCCATTTAAATACCCCATTAGAAGCCATCAGTAGACCACCATTATTAAATTGAATTAAGACCGTACTTGGCACATTATGATAAAACGTAGTTCCAGTATAATTGTATACTGCAACGAGATTTTTCTAACAAATTATTTTGTCCTCTATAATATATTTATTTACTGTTCTTGAATGCAGAATAACAATAGCATAATATACATACTGGTAATTGAAATATGCAATATTACGTAATGCATACAGTACAATACTAAAGTGAATTACGCAATAGGTTTGCCCATAATAATTATTCATATTTCTATGTCATGTGGGTATATAAATACGGTATGCATATTTATATATTTAATAAATAAAATACAATTATAAAAATATGGAGATTTATAAGCATACAACGTATTTTATAAAGATATTTATTGCCGTTGGGACATAAAAAAAATGGAGATTTCCATCTGCAATTTTAATGTACGCAGAAAAAAATTCTATGTATATATAAAAGTAATAAAATAAGTCTTAAAATTAACAACTGTACATTTAAAAAAAAAAAATACCAAACTATAATTTATAGTCAACATAAAAGTATATATAAATAAAGATTAACCTGTCCTTTACCTTTAATTAATACGAAAGAAAAAATAGCATAATTAAAAGAACTTGAATTTCTAAAAGTTACAAGGTCATTGCTCTTTTTACACCTATCCATACTTTTGATTATAATTAAAATTGAATATTTATACAAATAAAAAAATATTAAATTTAACATAATATTATAATATAAACATGTATGAATATATAAAATTATATTTTTATACAATAGTAAAATAAATTTACGTTAAATAATGTAAGACCTAATGAAATGCATTTTACCCACACTCTCCTTAGAAACTAGGTCACACGAGCCATGTTTATTGTAAATAATAATAATAAAAAAAGTTACCTTATTACAAAATCTTCATTATAATGATAAATTTTTACTTCAATTGCGTCTTAAAATATTGGAAAAACCTTAGCGTATAAGTACTATTTCACAAATGTTTGAAACTAATGCTATGAGCCACCTAATATAAACAATTTTACGGACTTTGATCTTTTTTTCCATTTGAAAGAAAAAAAGAAAATAAACATATATTAGTAATGCAATTTTAATGAGTCATCATTGAAATATCATTGCAAGGTTACTTGGGGTAAATGATCTGATCTATGATATACGAGGGTCTCGTGACTGTTTGCATATTATAAATTACGCCCCTAGAAATTTTAAATAGAGATTCGTTCGTTTTTTTTATCATACATTCGGCAACAGAAAGCATGATGCAATTATCATACACAATAAAATGCTATAAAATTATAAAATATGAATTATAATTTACATTATTTACATTTAAATATATTAAAATAAAGTTATATTATCTTATTTTATTTCAATGTCATTAAAAAACCTTGTAAAAAATTCGAAATGTAAAAACATAAACGACCTCAAAACGTTGGGAAATCCTGAGTCAGAGCCATGCGTTTTTATAATTTGATTTAAGCTATTTTATATGATATTTTTATATAAATTTATAGAAAATATAATTATATATACTTTTAAATATTTACTTACCCTTTATTTGAATGGAAAGCACTTAAAATAACTAAAAAGTTGGGATAATTACACGCCCCATCCCCTCACGAACATGGCGTTCTGGGATAGAAATTTTTGTTGTGAGATTCGTTCTTCGTTTTTTTTCTTCAGACGCGGCAGCGCGCGGGAAAAGCTTGAATTTCAGCGCACTGCAGAAAATTCGAGAAAATTTGAAAGTGATACAAAATTATTAATTTATTTATACATTTTATTTCCTCCTGTGTAATCTTATAAAATTATGAAATATAAAGATAGATTATTAAAATTTACACTATGTTATTAAGAATATGATACTCATTATATTTTATTATTATTATTGGCTAGTAAAGACTCAAAACATTGCATACGAACACGCGAACTAAGAATGTAGAACTTTCAAACCAAAATGTGAAGGTCCATGGAGGATATTTATTTGCCCTTGAAATTTAAAAGATGCTGTGTTGTGAATTATAATAATACAATAAAAACTGTACGAAAAAGAACTATCTGCTTTTACTGTTTTACTGAAAGGTTACAATTTTATTTCCATAAAAATAAGGCTAAAAGACCCTTTTTTTTTTCTTTTTTTTTCCCCGATGCAATTAATTTGGTTTAAAGTATTATTACATAATAAAAATCATAAATCATAGTAAAAATAAATAAAATACTGTAATAACAAATAAATTTTCTTTGGTTTTTAGTATATTTTTATTCTTTTCACAATTATATGATACTATAAAAATAATATAATATGCACAATCATTATAATTAATTTTGTCAATCAAAATTTTGTTTTACATCAAATACATCATCATACAGTAACAAAATGCATTTTGTATCATTTATATTTTTATTATATACTAACAGTCTTAAGAAAATAGTATGCATTATTGCCAATCACAAATAAAACTTATAACCCAAAAATCAATCTGCATTACCAAAACCTATCAAAAGTACAAACACTCATTAGAAAAAAGATTTAACTTTTATTATAATAATTGATAAAAAAAAAAAAAAAAAAGTAAACACATGTTGTGGAACTTTACGAACCCTCAGGTAAAATAAATGGTGAGGTCCAAGTAGAGTTCCTTTAACAGAGAATTGTCACAACCCCTAAAAAATACTTCACTGTATTACATATATTTTGGGTACTCTGGATACTGTACAGCCGGTTTATGTGTGTTTACATTTACTGAGCAGTGTTGAGGAGTGGTATGATCGTGAGGTTGTCGTTGCTCTTTTAAGGGGGCATTGAATAAAAATGGAACAACTGTTTTGAGGCCAACTTTAAGTGACTTCACTCACATCTGCTTCCATTTCAACGTACTATGCAGTCAGCCTCAAAACAGTTGTTCATTTATTAGTTAATAGGGCAAAGATTTACTGTTAAAGTATCCCTCCAATGTTCATTTCCACAAGTTCTTATTGGCATTAAAGACACACTTAACCCTGAAAATAAGTATTTTTTTTTATTCTTCTACAAATCATTTCAATACAAATTAGTCGTTTGTTTGACTTTCCTAGCCCGCGGGATAAGCAAAAGCCCCACAACGGTAACAAGGGGGAAATGTGATGGCACATTTCCCCTCTAGTGTGCAAGTAAAAAGTCTGTGCACCTTCTCAGGTAACCTTAGCAGGTAGAGCAAGAGGCACATATTTTTTACTCTCCCAGTAGAGAGACGGGTACTTTGTCTCGTTCCTTCGCGGGGCTCGCTTATCCAGTGGGCTAGAGAAGTCAAATTAACGAATTATTGCTATTGAAATGATTTGGAGAAGAATAAAAAATAATTATTTTTAGGGTTAAGTGTATCTTTAAGCCATTAATGGACACATAAAGAAATGCTTCTATCAAGAACATTCAAATTTAATAAAATGTTGGTAAGAATTTTCAATCAGATCTGATGCAACATTATAACAAAATCATGAACTTGACAATCACACAGTTTCTTATCAATATCTGTTTTTACAAGTACTCAAAATTAAAGTATCTAGAAAATACAAAGTACTCTCACTCTATAAGAATTAAGAATTTTTAACATTTTTGCTCTCTTTTTTTCATTGATAAGAGGTCACGAACTGCATCTTATTTGAGTGAGGTTTTTAACAGTTTTGGTGAGCACTTGGGTATTTTCTAAGGACTTTACCCAAAACCACACAAAATATAGGAAAAATTTACATAAGAATACATTTATATCATATTACAGTATTGTAAACCAGTCTTGAACCAGTCTTTTTATATTAGGTGCTATTACATTTTCTTATACATAAATTATTATGTATTAATTAGTATATAAATTGAAAGAAGTTCACCCTTTTTATTATTTATACATGGATAAAGAACTTTTTTTTTTTTTTTTTTTTTTTTAATTTGAAAATTAAATTGTATTTTTTAGGAGAACTCACACATAAAATTACGACAAAAATACAAGCTCTCTAATTCTATTAAAAATATTTACGAGTAAAGACATTGAAGTATTAAAACTAACATCTCTAGACATAACGTCTTTTAACATCTCCGCAATTTTCACATCATTACTTGTATCAGGTCTCATGACTCTAGCATACATCCTAATATATTCTATCTCTGCTAGAGTAGCATGTTTTTCTTTTAAGTATTCTACTTTAGCTTGCAGTAGATGTTTTGTCAGTACATGATGCTCACTCGTATTCTTCGTAATTACACGACGTAACATATGGAATGGCCCTAATTTATCTAACGCATCTTTAAGTAATGTATCATATATATCTAAACATTTATTAATTTCTCCCATATGCCATAAACATTCAGCGTTACCGAGAAGTGCATTTACAGTAATTTCATCTGTTTCACCAAATAACGGAATACTAGTCTCATGTACTACTTTGTAAACTGGCATTACGTTCTTTTTATCCCAACTAAATAATAAATCAGCTTTATCTAATATAAAATGTAATACTATGGGATCTACAGAACCAAAATATATTTTTAATTTGTTTTCCAATAATCGTATAATATCTAATATATATTTTCTATTTTGCTGTGATTTAATTTTATATTTGTGACATTTTTTTAATATTTTCATTATTGATTTATAATGTTTATTTTCAATTGATTCTTTCATTAATTCAGACCATTTTTGTAACATTTTTGAATTTTCTATGACAATACAATACATGTTTTCAAGTAATTCTGTATTATCTTTTTCAATTTTGTTATATCTAATATTTAATTCAATATATAATTCAAATGCCAATTTAGGTTTACATCTTTCTAATAATTTTGCAAAATCTAGCATTGCTTTTAATGTTAATTCATCTTCAATTCCACGAGTTTTTTCAAGATTTTGAATTAATTGTGAATACATTTTATAGAATTCTGAACATTTTTCAACATCCCAGCTCCATTTACTTTGTACATGAGTTAGAATACATTTTAATATATCAATGTTATCGTATTGATGCACATTAGAATCTATAATTCTATTTTGCATTATTGTTATAAATTCTAACCAATACTTACAATTTTTCTGTTCTAAATTATCAAAAATATAGAATAATCTCATTAATATTTCTCTAGTATTTATATGATTAATTCCTATATTTTTCAATTGATAATTATATAATTCTAAATATATTTTACATACTTCTTCATAATTATTTTGTTCTATTAAATTTCTAGCACGTTTTTCAGCTAATGAAATTTCATATCCATTTTCTAGAGAAGTTTCAGGATAACTAGGAGCTTGATCAGTACTTTCACTAGACATATCTTCAAGACTTTTTTCATTTTCTTTATGAGAAATTATTAAAGGAGCTAGCGCAGGAACTTTTTTAGTGCCTTGCAAGTTTTCAGCCTTTGTTGCAACATTTTCAGACTTGTTATTTCCAGTACATATTTCTTTATTTTCTGTTACGTTATCAGTTTGACTAATAGATTTAGAGGATTCTACTTTATTTTTATCACCTATTTCCATAGTGCTACCATTGCTAACATTATTTACCTTTATCAAGGGTTCAGTAGAATTTATGGCAATTGTTTCTTGTGATGGTAGGTCAGTTTTACTTTTAGATTGAGGAAGTTTGACTTTTGAAGAACTGGGTGGTTCTTGCGGTAAACTAGTAGATATAACTTTTACCCAATCTGGTTCTTCTTTTTCCTGCAATTTTATATTAAGTTAATAAACTTATTCATACAAATTAAAGAAAATTAAAAATTATTTTGGTTTAGATATATTATCAAAGGAGAGACTACGAAAACCAAAAAGTGCTTTACCACGATGAAGTGCATAGCTAGGTGAAGGTGTAACCTTAATGTTACAGATAAATGTATAGTTTCAGACAATACAAAACAAAGGCTGACCATTTAAACTTGCTGCTGTTTTGTGCGCCTCAAATATTATGAGGGAACAATATTGTTATTTCACATTCACACACAGTATTTTGATGCACGCTCAGGTGTAACGTTATCTATCAAGTGAGCTGCTTTAGCCAGCAGGACAAACATACCTCGTGATGCACGTGAATTGGACATGATAATATAATTTCCACATAAAGTTTGAGGCGTGCAAAACAGCAGCAAGTTTAAATGGTTACCTTTCATTTGTCTGAAACTGTACAATACAATTTAAGTCGTTAATGAAGGAATGAATTCTTCAATTTTCTTGTAGTCTTCTGACATAAGTTATTCATTGTATTCTTTATTATCTCTAAACTAGCACATTTTTTTCCTAAAACTATAGGACTTCAATATGATATGATAAGGTTGTTAACTAGTTTTCTTTATCTTTTAAATTACTATAACCAATCACACTGTTTGTGTTTTTTTCCATATAATGTTTAAACTTCTATTTTTCTTTTCTTTTACACAAACAATAAATATTAGGGGGGAAAATTTGTCTATGAGATAGTTGATAATTAAAAGATTTGATACAAAAACACATAGGTAGATTAGTAAAGATTGGGGAATGGGAGATCCCAAGTACAGTAAACAATAAAAAAATAAAGAGACGTGACTTTTGCGAATCCTTCAAAGTAAAGTGGCCTTTCTTTGATTGAGCGTCCTTTCGAGTACAGCCTTACAAAAGGCCAGTGGCCTCATCGACGAAGGCCACTCTTCTTCAAAAGGGGTGTATGCCTAATCAAATGGCCTTTCATTCTAAAGGCCACTTTACTTCAAAAGGGTTCTCAAAAGTCATGTCTCTTTATTTATTAATTTATTATTTTTTTTACCTGGGTAGTATGAGCTAATGAGCTTACACTTACAAGGACGCAAGGTACAGAAATTATTCTAACACCCCAGGTCAAAAAGAAATTTATTGAAGTTTGTAAGTGGCTCATACTGCTCTGTAGAAAGCAAGCTTCTCTTACACAAAGTTTAAATTAAACTTTATAAATTATATTTACCTCTAAAAGTTCCTCATCAGTCTCAGGTAGCTCTAACCCAGGCATTATGATCTCTGATTCCACCCATCCTTCTTTGATAAGAATCTATAAATAAAACAAATCAATCAGCAACCTGAATGGTAAATTTACATATATGTATTCTAATAATATGCATGACAAAATTCTGGCATGATTTGTAATTTGTAATGGGGGGGGGGGGGGGGGGGGTGAAAACATATTATTATATAAATATTGAAATTAGAACATTTTGTTCTTGAAAATAAAAAAATGAGGAAGCCCCCATTAGTAAAGCCATAGACCACATAAAACAACATGTGCTTTTCAATGAATAAACACGAAATAGGATCTTCAAAACTGTTGACAATTTTCACTAGAATGTTAATGTAGCCCCACGAGAGAGCGTGAAAATACTGTAAAGTATGCAATTTAAGTGACTATTCATGTTTGTGACGTCAGAAACATGCAAAAATTAGTATGAAAATGTGGTGCGAGTTGCATAAATTGAATATTCTGATCACTGCTACGGAGCTACTGTTGGGTTTTGAGACAAACTAAAGTTATTTAAGAAAGGCCCTTTAAGTGTTTTGGGATATAAATGCCTATGTTTTTCTCTGGTCTATTCCTGTAAGTATGATGCTATTTTTTAATGTTGTAACATTGATGTAGTTTGAGAACATGTGTTACTAGGTTTATCGTATTTTATGGGCAAAGTATTCCTACCCTTTTAATGTCTATTTAAATAAAATACTATCTAGCTCTTTTATATACGCTAGAACATTTGAACTAACTCCCATAAATGAGAGAATCTTTGCTTTTTATTAATTTTAAATTTAACGTGCACTTATTTCTCTCTGCTATTTTCTATTATAAATTGATTTCTTCTTGTAAATATAGTAATCATTATTTATTTCTCATTAGAAAACCATTATAATCAGATCACTGATCACTACAACATATTTATATTTATTATACAGTTGAAAATAATATTTACAAGGTGATAATTTATAAAAGGTGTATATTTTTACAGAATTTAGTAGATAATCCACCAACTTTTTTTTTTCTTGTGCTTTAATTAAATTTTACTGAGGTACTCAGCTGTTCCCCAAATCTTCAGAAACCCTGTTTTTAGTTTGTGTGGGATCATCTAAAATGTCATTAGCCACAATGTAGCAAATCCCAGCATTTGCCAAAACAGACTGAGGAAACTGTAGAAATGCACATCAAGGCTAGTCGGCAAGGTTGACTTTGCCTCCCATATCTCCAAGCTAGCTCCCTGCTATCACAGTATTTTTGTAAAAGCCTATACTCGGTGGTTGGGATCGAACCTGCAACCCCTTGCATGCAAGTCGGTTGCGTGAACCATTACACTATGGAGTTGGTCAATCTAATTTTGGTACCTGCATGGTAATTTTTATTTATGTTTTAGAGAATGTTTTTACCTCTGCTTGGTCTAAAATTTTCTTAGTCTTCTCCACACAATCTACAAATTTGTTGAGATGTACCTGAAGCTTGGCATCTGCAAATTCCTGAAACAACAAAATAATAAATACTGTACAGTAAAATTGTTTTATTTTGCTGAAATCCATTAACGACACACAAACACATTTCAGCCTGAGCAGAAAATTTAGCATAAACATTATCATGGCTTGTATAACACTATGGCTGTATGCCAAATCTTTTCTATCTCCCTAGTAAAATTAAAACATTTCCTAAAACTCTCTGCTGCTAGAGGAGTACACGTCATCTCTACTGCAAGAAGAGTTTGCATACTTATATGCCATGAGTGATGCATAATATTATACGATGGTCATATTAAGTAGGGATTCAGGGAGGTAGGGGAAGTTTAGAACATTGAACTTTACGTCCAATGCTACATAATGCTCAGGCACTAAGTATTGCTGGTACTGTACCTGTAATGATTCAACGATTCAACATTTATATAAACTTTAAAAAAAAAATCAAATCAAATCAAATCTTTCTTTCTTTTTTTTTTTTTTATTTTATTTTTTTTTTTTTTGCAAAAATTTGCTAAAATATTTAAGGCACTGGCGGAAACATAGATACTAAGCTCTAAATATAGGGTGGTTTCATTCATGTTAAAGTCGACGTCATAAGTGAGTACTAAATAACATTGGCTGGTATAGGAAAATGGCACATTTTGCCTGTTTAAAAATACTTCGCGATTTTTTGGAGAGCATTAATGCTGTTAACAGGTTGAATTAGTACCTCAAGTATGCAAGAAAAATAATAATGACCAAAAAAATAGCTAATTTCCAAAGAAAATAGCCAAAAACTACCTTTGCCCTATACTGAGCAATGTTATTCATTACTCAAGATGAGCATCGAAAAGCACTCGACAGAATGACGTCATGCGCACACACCCTATAGATCCGATGAATATTTGCAAATCTCAATTTTTATTTATAAATTTAGTTTATTCATGTACCAGTAGTTCAGATCTGGAGCATTTTGAGTCAGAAATTTATAGTGTTTTGTTTGTTTGTTTGTTTGTTAGTTAATTTTAGCAATTTAATGCTATTTTATTAACACTTCATTAACACTGATTTATTTTGATGTTACACTTCACTTTCAATCATAGGGTATATAGTTTATAATAATGTAGGTTTATTATCTTATTTTAATTTTAAATATCACTGCATTTAAGTTTATTGAATACTTGTTTTTTGAAATTTTTAACGTTTAATTCTTTGTCAACTTGATTGAGTTTGTTATATAATTTTATGCCATTAACAAATAAAGACTTTTGGCTTGAACCTCTGGTAAAGAGATTAATGTTGGTTGGTGATCAACTACAATGTTAGACGTTCCTACTGGTCTTAACATTGATTTAACGGGAGATCTTTGATGTGGAGTTGTATCATAGGTTTGCATAGGCATACCAGGGACAGCAATAAATTCTGGGTTTGAAATATGGTCTTCATTTGCCTGAACAATGTCAGTTGATGGTTCATGTTTAGGAAGAATCGGAGGAACGGTGGTTTCTGTTTTAATTGTTTTGAAGGGTGGATCTGCATTATCGTCTTCTTCATGTTCTCGTTTCATCTTTAGAGCTTTCAGTTCAATGTTATCTGAAAAAAAAAATAGAAAAATTTAGTTTCCAACATGAATAATATACGGTTTGCAATAAAGTGCTGCAGGACAAAAAAAAAAAAAAAAAAAAGGGGGGGGGGGACTTTCTTCCAATCGACATGTATTGTGTTATTGTTATGGTGAAAAAATAGACCTCCTCAATGAGAGCCTCCAATTTGTCAAAAAAGGTAAGCCATGATATCGCTTGACGGCTTGACGCTTGATGCCGACAGTTTTTTTGCAATCGGGTGTCCAATATTTTATTAGCCATTTTAAATTACAAACTACACGCTACACGTATTTACCATTTATACTTCAAAACAGCCTTCCTTAACTTCAGTTATTGACTATAAATTTATAACTATATAATTGGTTTGAATTAAATGCAAACTTTTTTGTATTTGTAAAAATTTGAAGAGTTTTCGAAAAAGCACGAGCACGATGTAGTACGGGATGTAAAGGATTGAATAGTGCATTTCATTCTAGAGTTATGAAACTTGGTACACTTGCAGATGACACCCAGCCTATGATTTCCCGGGGCTGAGCCATGCGGGATACCCAACCCTTGCACCCCTGGAGACCCCTGAAATATGCTTTATTTTTTTGTGCCTCAACTAATGCTCTGAGCAAAAAAAGCTTCAAGCAAAAGTTGTAAGGCTTACTTTTTTCTATGCCCATGAATTTTTTCAAAATCCTATGTTGCCACATTTAGCTACAGTGTTGCCAAATATAGGTCACCATGCGTAAAATAACCTTATTTCAGGGGTTTTCGTTTAAAATATGCAGTTTATGCTTGATATTTTGTTGCACGATGCATTTTAACTAACATTAGTGTTATATTGTAACAATTAATGGATCAAATTTTATTAATTGAATTGAAATAAAAAATAAAAATAATTTTAACTGTTTTAATAGTGCATTTGGTTATATACGTTAAAACCGTATAAATAGGCTTTCACAGACTGCTGTGCTGTAAACGTGCACGTAACACTAGAATATTTTAACTGTTCAAACATATAGAAGCTAACATACTAAGGAACAAAACTGAGGGCTGAGCCATCCTTAGGGGTCAACCCTGTGACCCTGAAAAAATCGCAAAGTAGGTACATTTGACAAAAAAGTTAGATTATTTTAGCCATTTCAGTGATTTTTACTGAATTAGGCGTGAGAAAAGGGCACAAAGGGTTGACCCTTGATAAAGGTTTAACCTCTTAATAGTTTTAAAAGTATCTAATTATCAATTTCTCGGGGTTGAGACCCTTCAGGGGTCGACCCTTAAAGACCCTGGTGACCTGAAAATGGACTGTTTATTGATAATATGATATATGAAAATAATTAAAATTACCTAATTGAAAATTAAAGTGTGCACCCCTACGAGGGTGTCTGAGCATCCTTGGAGTGATGGACACAATTTATGAGAGCATAGACCCTTTTAAGGATTATTTTTCTGACTTAATATTCTGTATTTTTAATTATTTTCATATATCATATTATCAATAAACAGTCCATTTTCAGGTCACCAGGGTCTTTAAGGGTCGACCCCTGAAGGGTCTCAACCCCGAGAAATTGATAATTAGATACTTTTAAAACTATTAAGAGGTTAAACCCTTATCAAGGGTCAACCCTTTGTGCCCTTTTCTCACGCCTAATTCAGTAAAAATCACTGAAATGGCTAAAATAATCTAACTTTTTTGTCAAATGTACCTACTTTGCGATTTTTTCAGGGTCACAGGGTTGACCCCTAAGGATGGCTCAGCCCTCAGTTTTGTTCCTTAGTATGTTAGCTTCTATGTTTGAACAGTTAAAATATTCTAGTGTTACGTGCACGTTTACAGCACAGCAGTCTGTGAAAGCCTATTTATACGGTTTTAACGTATATAACCAAATGCACTATTAAAACAGTTAAAATTATTTTTATTTTTTATTTCAATTCAATTAATAAAATTTGATCCATTAATTGTTACAATATAACACTAATGTTAGTTAAAATGCATCGTGCAACAAAATATCAAGCATAAACTGCATATTTTAAACGAAAACCCCTGAAATAAGGTTATTTTACGCATGGTGACCTATATTTGGCAACACTGTAGCTAAATGTGGCAACATAGGATTTTGAAAAAATTCATGGGCATAGAAAAAAGTAAGCCTTACAACTTTTGCTTGAAGCTTTTTTTGCTCAGAGCATTAGTTGAGGCACAAAAAAATAAAGCATATTTCAGGGGTCTCCAGGGGTGCAAGGGTTGGGTATCCCGCATGGCTCAGCCCCGGGAAATCATAGGCTGGGTGTCATCTGCAAGTGTACCAAGTTTCATAACTCTAGAATGAAATGCACGGTTCGAGGGTTTTTTTCCTTTAAGGTTCCGGACTAATGGAGCAGCCGGAAGTTTACAGAAAAGTGGGCGTTGATCAAATACCAGCTGAGCCGGCTGAGCTGCAGCGAAAAAATGAATTTAGCAGGACTTTTACGGATTTCTTTCCATTCTACGGGATATTTAAGTACATTTGTTACACAAAAGGTATTAAAAAATGTCATTTTATCAAAATTAAACATTTATGTATTCTTGGAGGCTTAAAACAAACCTAAATAACGTGTTAAAATTTTTGGGTCCACGGGGTCCATGAATGTTTTTGTTTTGAGCATGGCTTTTAGTTTTAGATGGCTTTTGGCTATCATTCTATTGTATGACATATACGCTAATGAAATAATCATCATTTTTCCTGTTTTTACATGCTCTTTTTTCCGTTGATAAACTGTGTACAATAATTTTATTAATTACATATAATTATGTATGATATTATGATTTCATAGATGATTTAAAATGCACGTATATATGTATGTTGTACATATGTGTGACAATATTTTGCAACATATATGTACAGCATACATACAGCGACCGCAAACCACGAACACAAACGCAACCTTTATTCAGCATTTTATGGTACATTGCTTTAAAAAATAATAATAATACGATTCTTATATGTATGAGCGTTTTACATCAATGGACGTTATCGGTTTAGCGCGCGGGGTGCTGCGGGGAAAGCTAAGGGTCCCCTAATTTAACATTACGCTTATGGAGAAAAACACGTTTTTTGCGATTTTTGAGAAAACTGCTCCACCGATTGTGGAGAAATTTAAATGAGAAATACTAGACATACTTTTACGTGTTTTAAGCCATAGAAAATTTTTAACAATTTTTTTAAACCGATAACCTCCATTTGTGTTAATCCATGTAACCTACTTTAGTACAGTACAGTGTACATACCTACATATAGTCGCTTTAATATAATTTCTCCTCCCCCACCCCTTTTATTTAATGACAGTAGGAGATAATTAACTGAACTGTTGCACTGTTTTTTAAGGATAGTGATTGAGTCAGGTTCCAGGTTATACATACATATATTTTAACATTGAAATAGAACCTGAGGTGCAAAGATGTGCAGCTCTGGCCAAAAGTTCCTGAACGATTTGTATGAGGCAACCACACTATGTTATCTTTATGAGAAAACGCAGCAACCGCCGCTGCCTCTCTTGGGAACTTTTATCCAGAGGTATACATACTGACTTGACGTGTAAGAGATCACTAGTTTGCCACTTTTTCAGAGACTGGTGTGCACTGAATGCACTCTTGTGTTCTTCACACATTGATACCATGATGCATAATCAGTGAGTCACAGATGAAACGGTAGGAGATGTGTAAAGCTCCAGACAGCGGTCGTTTCTTACTGCACTTTAGGCTCCGTCCCTGGGTTAGCGTCTATAAAGTTAGCAAAGTCGAAACTCTTATCGCTGCAATAAGTAAACGGATAAGAAGGACTGCTATTCTAGGCTTTAAGACTTGACAGGTCTATTCATATCTCCAGCCAGTCCTGGCAGTGGTAGTAGTGGCCCATGCCAAGTCAGAGATATCTCAGGACGGCTCTCCAATCCATCTCATTAATGACTATTGAATTTATAACGACCCTTGGTAACAAATCAAACATTGAACTAAATCAATACATATTGTTATGTACATTAGAGAGCTTGAGTGCTCTGTATAAGAAAATTCATACTATGCATTATTAGTTATTGCATGCATTGGTTTAGCATATTAGAGAGTCTTGACTTGGCTAAGACTAGAGCTGTCTCTACATTCATCTACATTGTTAATATATAATTAATGAATAAACAAGTGTATCATTTGGATAATCAACGTTTATAATTTACATTCTCCTACTGCACCTTTATAAGCAAGAGCTTAATAAATACAAACCCCCACAATAATCTACGATCGTACAGAGATTTATTGTATACTTCCTATTCTTTGTCATCACAGAAGGTAACAATAAGTGGTTAGGTTAGGACTGTATCCTTTGCCATCACAAATTGCACATTGTTAGGCTATTTATCCTGTTATGTGGTATAAGAACTCATATTTATAATTCTGCTTAAAGGCGTAAAACACCTTGAACAAAAAAGTTTCCTAATATCCTAACAAACCTGAAAATCAACGTTGATTTGGCTGGAGTCATTGATTTCTAATTTATTTTGCATTCACAAAATGACACTGGCGGTCACTGACGTCACAGCTCGCCCGGTTAACGCATGCGTTAAACAAGTGGGCTGTGACGTCAGTGACCGCCAGTGTCATTTTGTGAATGCAAAATAAATTAGAAATCAATAACTCCGGCCAAATCAACGTTGCTTTTCAGGTTTGTTAAGATATTAAGCAACTTTTTTGTTCAAGGTGTTCTACGCCTCAAAGTATGCCTGTAGGATAGAACTAGTGGGAGAGAAATTAGAGCACTGTGAATTAAAAATTAATACAAAGTGAAACTCTCTGATTTTGATAGAGGGAATGGGATTTGCCATGATAGCTTTTTCATATATTTTATAAAGCGCGTATAGGGTTTACAAAGCTCTTGTACCAAAATGTTTTATACTGGTCCACTTACATATAAGAACAAAAGGGCAACTGCTTTTTACTCATTTTAATTTTTTAACTTGTATTACAGATGAATTCACGTTTATTCCACATCTTACGACCCACATCACAGCTCCTCACATCAATAGGAAGTAATCTTCAAGTCACACCAAAGTTACTTACACCTCCACAAATACCTCAGATCACATCTGTATGTGGTTTTAAAGTAAAAGGAAAACTACGTAAACGTTGTAAAGATTGTTATTTTGTTGTTAGAGATGAAAGAACATACATTATCTGTGCTACTCATCCACGTCATAAACAAATGTCATTTATTAAAAAAGAAAAAAATAATAGAATTTTAACTCCACATGCTATGCAATCTAAACAAAGGCCTTGGTAAAAAAAATGTATAATAATGTTCTAGTGTTTAGTAAGTTTATTTTTATTGTAAAAGGCATTATTTGTTTATTTTCTATTGCTATAGTTTAAATGAAGAGATATTTGTTATAGTTATCGTCATTAAAAACAATACAATGTATCGGCCATTTGAGTGTCAGATTTTATTGATATATTCATAAAAACTGGAAAACACAAAGAGAATGGGAAAACACATATCTCCTAAACCAATAAATCTAAAGAGATAAATCTTGAAACTTTGGTTACCACGAGTACGCCTTAGTTTTAGGCATTGAGACGCTCTTGAGGCAAAATTTCCCATAATAACTTTAATTACATACACTTGTTTATATTTAAATACCTCAACAAAAGCCATCAGACTGCCGTTAATTGTTTCCATGCTGTAATTCCCAATTTATTTTGTGAATCCAAATATTTATTTTTATCCTTCTTATCTTCTGTACCTTTCTAGCAGATTGAGTTGAGTAGACTTAAAAATCCAGTCAAAATACATTTATGAAAACCATGTAATTTTTCATTGATAAAATTATATTTGTCGTTTATTGATACTATATCATGATGTACTAAAATTTTGTGGAAAAATTATATTTGTATTATATAATAAAATGTTTAGTGCTGATTAATGTTCTTATTTGGATTTTTATTGCAATAAATAATAAAGAAATAATGGTGAAAACATATTGCATTTTATTTTTTTGCTGTAAATTTTTAGTTCCCATTTTCTTATAAAAAAGGATAGTATTATAACGAGAGAGAGAGAACAAAATAAATTACAAGATCTATTTTTCCACACTTTAAAAACAAAATTGAAAGAAAATTTTGTTTGTTCTTTCATTGGTATTGTATTTTTTTTTTTTTTTTTTTTTTTTTTTTTTTTTTTTATGATATTTCATTTTCCAGCTTCCATGGAGCTTTCTAACGAAATGACGGTTGGTTCAAAATTTGACCTTGAGCGAATTACGGCAACAGTGTCGTGGGGACCAGATTCAAATAAAAGCAATGGAGTGCATAGGAGAAAGTATTGATTTTGATTTAATTAAAATAGAAAGAGGTAAAAAGTCGCGGTTTTCGGTCGTGGTCTGATTAGATGAACATCTTAGCTTTCGATTGATATGATTTTGGCTCCAAAAAATTATTTATTATTAATTAACACAGGTAATTAAAAAATACCTTATGAATAGTGCTGATATAAAAATTGTTGTCAATCGAATTTAAAATGAACTAGAATCATGAAAATTGGTACAAAGGTAGATCAATACCTTAGTCATTAGTTATCAAAAGGTTAATTACCTAACCCAGCCCTAAAGGGTGTAAAAGGGGTAGTTAACCCCCGAAAATTAAACTAATCCGATTTCAAAAGTTTTAACGATGTTGGTGGGGTAAAGTGACCCGCCTAAGAAGACTGTGATATTAATTTTTGTTAATTTCCACCCCTAACCGACCTAAGGGGTAGTTTACCCTTAAAATTGCATCATTTCGAATTTGTAGGTTTTCAACAAAACAAACGTTGTTTCCGGGGTTTCTAAACTTGCTGAAGACAATGGTGCACTCAAAAATTTTCTGGCTTCAACCCCTAAAGAGCAAGGGGTAGTTTTAACCCTAATTTCCAATTAAACCAAAATCAAAAATAAAAGTGTGTCATTTCCGGTGAAAAGCAAAGTGCTAAAAATATAAGTGGTAGTTTTAAATTTTTATCTTCCACCCCTAACGTGCTAGAGGGTAGTTTTTACCTTTAAATTAAATTTAAATAAAATCAGGCCATCAAAGTGTCATTTCTAAGGTAAAAAAATATGCTAAAGACGATGGTGAGGTTTAAAAAATTCTATCTTCAACCCCTAGCGCGCTAGGGGTAGTTTCACCCTAATTTTTGGAATAATTAATATAGACTATAAAGGTGTCGATTTAGGGGTTAAAAATTCTTTTGAAGACGATGGTGTCACTTAGAAATTTTTATCTTCAACCCCTAACTTTCTAGGGGTAGTTTTTAGCTTTTTTTGGTAATTAAATAAAAAATATTGGCAAAAACTACCCCTAGAAAGTTAGGGGTTGAAGATAAAAATTTCTAAGTGACACCATCGTCTTCAAAAGAATTTTTAACCCCTAAATCGACACCTTTATAGTCTATATTAATTATTCCAAAAATTAGGGTGAAACTACCCCTAGCGCGCTAGGGGTTGAAGATAGAATTTTTTAAACCTCACCATCGTCTTTAGCATATTTTTTTACCTTAGAAATGACACTTTGATGGCCTGATTTTATTTAAATTTAATTTAAAGGTAAAAACTACCCTCTAGCACGTTAGGGGTGGAAGATAAAAATTTAAAACTACCACTTATATTTTTAGCACTTTGCTTTTCACCGGAAATGACACACTTTTATTTTTGATTTTGGTTTAATTGGAAATTAGGGTTAAAACTACCCCTTGCTCTTTAGGGGTTGAAGCCAGAAAATTTTTGAGTGCACCATTGTCTTCAGCAAGTTTAGAAACCCCGGAAACAACGTTTGTTTTGTTGAAAACCTACAAATTCGAAATGATGCAATTTTAAGGGTAAACTACCCCTTAGGTCGGTTAGGGGTGGAAATTAACAAAAATTAATATCACAGTCTTCTTAGGCGGGTCACTTTACCCCACCAACATCGTTAAAACTTTTGAAATCGGATTAGTTTAATTTTCGGGGGTTAACTACCCCTTTTACACCCTTTAGGGCTGGGTTAGGTAATTAACCTTTTGATAACTAATGACTAAGGTATTGATCTACCTTTGTACCAATTTTCATGATTCTAGTTCATTTTAAATTCGATTGACAACAATTTTTATATCAGCACTATTCATAAGGTATTTTTTAATTACCTGTGTTAATTAATAATAAATAATTTTTTGGAGCCAAAATCATATCAATCGAAAGCTAAGATGTTCATCTAATCAGACCACGACCGAAAACCGCGACTTTTTACCTCTTTCTATTTTAATTAAATCAAAATCAATACTTTCTCCTATGCACTCCATTGCTTTTATTTGAATCTGGTCCCCACGACACTGTTGCCGTAATTCGCTCAAGGTCAAATTTTGAACCAACCGTCATTTCGTTAGAAAGCTCCATACTTTCTCCGCATCAAACTTACGCGCGCTTTCAAAGAAAAACAATTGAAGTGTGAAATTCCATATTTTACCAAAGATGGACGACATTTATGGATAATCAAGAATATTCTATGTGTTATATTTGAGTGAAATTAAAATATTTAACCATGTATTCCTTATTATTAATACAAAGGAATATACAATTAAAAACCTTGTGTATTGTGAAAGGTAAATATTGTTATGATAACTAATTTTAAAGTGACATTAAATCATATCTAAAAATATTTTTTGACTTCATGCCGATCACCTGATATTTTCGTGAACTTTTTTTTTAGGAAAAAGAGACATTGACCTTTATTTTTTTTCTGTGCTAGAAAAATCTATGCAAAATTTCTTAGAAGTTATTAAAATAAATGTTAAATTAAAATCATGTTATTTTTAATATATTTGAAATACTTTATGATTCTGTCATCATATTATGCAATATTTTAATGAAATTATTTGTTTATTTTTCAGTCGGTGGTCGAAATTGGAGCTCTGTTTGTTCTTCTACAAATCCAAGATTGCTGGTTCAATCCTCATCAAATAATAATATAAATTCTGATCTCAAAGATTTCCATTATAAATATAATTCAAGTGTTTTTCTATATAATTTACCAACACAATGTAAGTTTAAAGAAAGAAAGGGGAGAAAAAACGTCTTACCGGTAATGCATTTTACCGGTATAATATGGGATGGTACTAAAAAAAAAAAGGGGGAGGGTCTTGGTTAGTCATGATTCTATTATAATTGCTTACGACAACTATAATTAATGACTCCTTCTTGGTATGTAACTCTTACAGGCGTAGAACATCTTGGACAAAAAAAAAAGTTGTGTAATATCCTAACAAACCTGAAAATCAACATTGATTTGGCCAAAGTCATTGATTTCTAATTTATTTTCCATTCACAAAATGCCGCTGGTGGTCACTGACGTCACAGCTTGCATGGTCCACGCATGAGTAAACCGGGTGAGCTGCGGTGACGTCAGTGACTGCCAGTGTCATTTTGTGAATGGAAAATAAATTAGAAATCAATGACTTCGGCCAAATCAATGTTGATTTTTAGGTTTGTTAGGATACATATTACACAACTTTTTTGTCCAAGGTGTTATATATGCCTTTACGATATATCTTTAGGATCATATTTATGAAATGAAATTTTCTCTAAACCACAAAATTGTTTAATATATTTAAAAACAAACTATAACAATAAGATGTCATAGCTTTTAGGAAAAATTGAGAAATATAGATGTTAAAGCTGCCGAGGACATCTTGTGAGAAGAAAAATTATTTCTAATTTAGAGCAAAATAATTGCATTTAATGTACTATAGCATGCATATTAATTAGAATTTGAGCATCTGAGGCCTGTGTTCATTAGATTTGTTCACATTATTGATACTGAATGGTATTTGATCACTCTTGATGGAGTCATTACTTTGTTTGGGGGGTCTCTCATCGCGTGTCATCTGTTCGTATGGTTCTGAAATATTGTAACCAAGATTATTATACATACTCTTACGACCTCATAGAAGTTTGTTTGAAGTTGATAGCACATACCAAGAGCTGATCAATGAGATTTATATATGAGAACGCAGAAATGTTATTTAAAATACATTGAACTGTACGAATGCTAAAAAAAAATATTTATATTCAAATGAGATAATATTACCTCCTGCATTTAGTGTAGATTGGGTTCGAAGTTAATCTTCATGTTGACCCAATTTTTTTTTTCTCTCCCCATTTCTTCCCAAGGTCTACATTATTTCTGCATGTATTTTTCCACATTATAACAGAACTGTAATATAGACTGACCAACAAACTAAAATATCTGTCGTTTTGATTGACAATACCCTGAAAAAGGAATAGAGTAGAGGAGGCTTGACAAAATATAATGTATAATTAGGTGTATATCATCTCACTCAAGCAGGTAGTACACTTTTTGCTTGCGAGCCATGGTTTTTAACAATATGTTAACCTTTGATACCTGATAATTCAAAAAGTATAGTTTCGCGCGGTGTCATTAGCCATCAATGCATAAAAATTAGATAAAGAGGAAAAATATAAAAATCAAAGACTAAATTCTTGCAGAAACTTATTTTTATGATTAAAGTTTGAAAACGTAATTCTTAAATTTTATTATGAAATGCAAATTTTGCAAACCAAGAAAAAAAAAATGAAGATGTGTTGCCTCTCTTTGTTTTGCAACCATGGCATGTTTAAACTAAATTTTTGTACCTGCAATTTAGTTCGTTGGTCAGAGTATATTATTGGCTTTTTTTTTTTTTTTTTTTTTTTTTTTTTTAATCCTTTCCTTTGAATGTATTAAACATAAAATATTTTAAATTAATACAATTACTGTAATATTAATTTCAGCAGTTCTATGGCGTGGTATCAGCACAACGTCATATTTACTAGAGAAAGAACCTCTAAAACCTTCCTCCAAAGTAGAAGCTACTGTACAGACTTTAAAAGAAGACTTGAAAACAAAGTCCACAACACCTGCAACTCCAACAACGACAATAGCACCTGTTGTTAAGAAATCTTTGTGGATTAAAATCAAAGATGAAGCTATTCATTATTATCATGGATTTAGATTAATGTTTATTGATATTAAAATCTCTTGGAAACTTGTATTTAGAATTCTTAATGGAAAAAGTTTAACAAGGAGAGAACATAGACAGGTAAGAAGAAAAATCGTGTTGTTAAATACAAAGTATACCAACTTAGTTTATTTATAGCAATGTTTTAGCGGAAATTATGCATATCTCGTTTTTTATCACAGGAAGCAAAATGTGTAACTCGGAGCTCCATCTAAATTACATCCGGAAATAAATTACACATTTTGCTTGCCATGAAAAAAAAATGAGATACATATCGATGGCTCCGCGGAAAACCGAACTATCTGTAGTCTCTCCGCGCCTCAGATATGGAACATATGCGCTCTCTGCCTCTCCCAAAATTGAAACATCTCTTACCAGGGCACTATTACAGATGCTTCAATTTTTGGAGAGGCGGAGAGCGCAGATGTTCCAAATGTGAGGCGCAGGGAGACTACAGGTAGTTTGGTTTTCCGCAAAGCCAGATATTTTGCTTCACAAGATAAAAAAACGAGTTACATAATATTTTCATCTACAATATTGATACACATTATTTTGAACTCGGAGATATGTATTCAGGAAAATAAACCACCATAGTTAAGTATGATAAACTTGAAAGTAGGTGATAGGAGAAAACCAGCAAGGGACTTGCCATAGTGAAGAAACTCCCATAGTTTGGTTTAAAATCTTGCTAGCACACAGGTATACAATAATAATAATAAATAACACATTGGGTAGCTTTCGGCAGTAAATTTCAAGAGAAATTTCGGCCCTTACACACTCGGAGAGTACAGTAACTATTTCTTTGTAAATCTGTAAGGACTGATGAAGGCACAACAAACTCAATTTCTCTCGGAATCAAGTGTCGAAAGCTATCCAAATGTGTTAGTTTTTATTTAATTTGTTTTTATCTCTGTGCTAGCAACATTTTCTCCAAACTACTGGATTCTCTTCACAAGGGGCGTATTCAGGGTGGTGTTTTTGGGGTCGCCTGTCTGGTCTAAAAAAGCATGGGAAAAGGGGGTGGTTCCCCCCCCCCCCCCCTTGCCTTTATGCTCACTATAGGCTGGACCCCTTTCGGTGCAATATCCTTAATAGGCCCCTGCTCTTCACTATGATAAGGTCCTTGCTGGTTTCCTCCTATCCTTTTCTTTCAAAATTTATCATAATAAAAAGCAATGACTCGCATCTCTGGAAAAAATATTTAAATCTAAATTTGCTTAATTATTATGTTTCAGTTGGTAAGGACTGTATCAGATTTATTCCGACTTGTTCCATTCTCAGTGTTTATCATTGTGCCATTTATGGAGTTGTTGTTACCTCTTGCTATCAAGTTGTTCCCTGGTATGTTACCTTCTACCTTCCAGACTGTTACAGATAAGGTAAATATATTACACATTGGTTTTTCTTCTTCGTATTTACACACATGTACACACAAACGGGTAAATGTTTTCAAAGTTAGAAATTTATTAAGTGTCTGGGCTCTAGTATAAATAATGTCAAAAAAAAAATCTCCCTTGCAGTAGGGTGAGTTTTTATCAGGGTTCTATACCTCTCCATCAAAACATATATATATGAGTTGGGAGGGAGCTCAAAAGTTTCCGAATGGGGCTGAGGCAGCCACTGCATCTTTCTCATAAAGATAGCATAATATGGTTAAGGGTTGCCTATACAAATATTTTGGGATTTTTTTGTCTATAGATGTACAGCTCTGACCAAAAGTTCCTAAACGGGGCAGCGGCGGCCACTGTGTTTTATCATAAAGATAACATACGCTGTAAGCTGCAACCTCTAATTAAACCTTAGTTATCTTTTTTTTTTAATTGTTGCAACAGTCAAAATAACAACTTAACTATGGTTTAACTACTTACTTAGCGTTGCAGCTTACGGGGGATAGTGTGGTTGCAGGTTGCCTATACAAATCGTTTGGGAACTTTTGGCCAGAGCTGTACATTATACAGTCTGTTATAAAACAGTAAACAAATCTTCTTGCAATTATCAGATCAAATGATTGTGTCATCAATATAATGTTTCAGTACAGTAGTAGGGATTTAAGGATGTGAATAGAGAGTTTGCATTATTGCATGAAAAAGTTCAGAAATGCACTTCAACGCCATACTGGAGCAATTAGCAACATTGCTCAGCATAGAACAAGCATCATATTTGGCTATTTTCTTGAGGAAATCTTTAATTTTTTATTTCTCGTATACTTGAAAGCCTCGTTAGACTTATTAACAGCATCAATGCTCTCAAGAATATTGCGAAGTATTATTAAACTGGCAAAATGAGTCATCTTCCCATGCCGACCCATGTTATTTAGTGCTCACATATGGGGTCGACTTTTATATACAGAACTATAGGGTCTATATGCATTACGCTAAAGTCAACTCACTCAATAGCATGGGCGGCACAGGAAAGTAACTCATTTTGCCAGTTAACAAACACTATGCAATATTTTTGAAAGCATTAATGATGTTAATAGGTTGAATTAGTATCGCAAATATGTGAGAAAAATAACGATAACAAAAAAAATAACCAATTTCTCCCCCAAAAAAAATTGCCTTAAATGAAATTTGTCATAATGCTGAGCAATGTTATTCACTACTCCAGTTTGACCTCCAAGCGCATTGAATATGATGTCATGCGGATACACCCTATATGGGAACTGTGGCTAGTTATTTGGTGCTGACTAGCCATACAACAAGAGGTGCATTGATTGATTGATTGATTGATTGATTGTGTTCATCAGGAGGACAAGATGAAGCAGGCACTGAAAGTGAAGCTTGAGATGGCTAAGTTCTTACAACAGACCTTGGACAACATGTCTCTGCAATCTAAGAGCGGACATCACTCCGAGGCAGCTAAGAACTTTGCTGAATTCTTTGAGAAGGTAAGAAATACGTGTCAATATCCTACATACTGTATCTGCTTTTTAGAGAAAGCAGAAAGGTAACATTTTCTTTGATAGAGATGTTACCTTTGATATGTTTATAAAAATAATAATAATAATAATAATAATAAAAAAGGATAATAGAAACCAGCGCTGTCCTTCCCATTGTAAAGAAAGTCCCATAGCTCAGTGAAAATTTTGCTAGCATAAAATACTAACACGTATAGCTTTTGGGTACTAAAGTCTAAAAACAGAGGATGTTATGCCTTCGTCAGTCCTTAAAGACTTATGAATGCAGAACTAACTCATGACTTGGTCATAACAGAGGTATGTTGGAGGCTCACTCTTTTCAGATTGTTAAAGGTAGGTTATCTGAGTCTAGCAGTTAACCAGATGTTATTGATTCAGTTTGCAGAATAGGTGTATAGCATTTATTGACAACAAAATATTACACTAAGGTCAGAAAAAAGTTAATGAGCATTCCAAAACACTTATGTTTTGGAATTAAAATAAATTTTAATAATAACGTCAGTGATGCCCATTGCAATAAAAAAAAAGTACTAGGGTTTAATGGAGGTTAATGAGGCTGATAGGAAAATCTTAAGGGCCAGCATTGCAGGATAGGATAATTGTTTTGAGAAAATTAGCTCACCGGGGCTAGAAAATCAGGAATAGTAGAATAGTAGACACTCTTTTATGTGTTTTAAGCTAATATAAATGTTAAGTTTTTTTTTTTTTTTTTTTTTTTTTTTTTTTTTTTTTTTTTTTAGCATTCATTATTTATAATTACAATGTTTCAATATCTTTGTCTTGCATGTTACAGATGCGTTCAACAGGAGCACAAGCCAGCACAGAAGATATCCTGAAATTCTCCAAGTTATTTGAAGATGAGATTACACTTGACGCTCTGTCTCGTGCTCAACTGTCAGCGTTGTGTCGTGTACTGGAGGTCCAACCTCTAGGCACAAATAACTTCCTCAGGTTCCAACTTAGAATGAAACTGAGATCATTGTCAGCTGATGATAAGGTATGATTCTAAAAAATTTGTAAGCTTATACTGTATTTTGATGAGTCAGTAACGTTATATTTTGGATTTGGTATCAATTGTGTTCACTGTATATCTGTAGCAGTGATTAAGTCATACTTTTTTAATACATATTTAGCTTCAATACATCAAGGAGTACGCAGCATTTTGGTACTTCTGCATCCTCCGCGGCAGCAATTCAGAACGTGCAATCTCCGCCGCTCCTACTAATGGCACACCTATGCAGGCTAAGCATATAAAATATAGAGATGTTTCAATAGAGGGGAGCAAGGAGAATGTAGATGTTCCAAAATTGCACCTGTGGAGATTGCAGAAGTACTAAAATGTCAGCCCTTGATATTGTTGGTGCTCTAATTGACAAGTGTCCAAAAGACATTGGTTGAGTTTTTTTTTTTTTTTTTTTTTTTTTTTTTTTTTTTTTTTTTTTTTTTTTTTTTTCAAATGCTATGGGAAAATAAAAATAGGCATCAGTTGGCTATGGAGCGATTTTGCCACCCCATTTTTCACCCACTAATTATTTTATTATCTTTATAATTTTTGTATTCTGAGATGCAGTATACAGATTATGTATTCTACATCTATAGGGTTTAGAATCATTTAATTCATACAATAATTACCCCCATAGTGCCTAAGTCTAGTTTTCTCTCAAAATCTAAATTACCATCATATCCACTATACTGATATTTTCTGTTAGCTTATTATTTGAATTAATAATAAATACTGATATTATTTATGTTATATGACAGATGATCATGAAAGAAGGCGTGGAGACACTGACAGTACCAGAACTGCAACAAGCATGTCGTTCACGAGGTATGAGAGCATACGGTATGCCTGAGTCACGTCTACGTGCCCAGCTATCCCAGTGGTTGGACTTGAGTCTGAACGAGAAAGTGCCTCCGTCGTTACTGCTTCTCTCTAGAGCTTTGTTACTACCAGAGACTATACCTGCCACAGAACAGATCCAGGCTACCATCTCTGTTCTCTCTGATACTGCCGTAAGTATATTGTTCAGTATATTTTGCATCACGTAATGAAGTGGGAATGTTGTATGGAAACTTTTTTTTTTTTGGGGGGGGGGGGGGGTGCAACATGGGTAAAATATGAGATAGTTGCATAGATTGGCGTGGTAGTTTAATGCGCAAGCACATAAATACATAAGACAAATGTCATTTTTATATAGTAATTAAATTCTTCTTGGGTGTAAATTACTAATCAATCATTAAAAATCAGCAGAAGTTTTGGCCTTTTTTGTATTTATTATTATTGGCAAAAATATATAGGCCTATATATTTATAATATCCTATACTTAATATAGGTACTTATAATTGGTAATTTTGACTCAAATATGGTGTTGAAATACAAGATTAAATCCAGGAGAAAAACTGGCCAATTACTTGCACTTTCCTCTGCACAATGATACAACTCAGAGAACCTTGCCATTTCATTAATTTTCTATTAAAGTGCTCTAATCATTTTCTTTAATATTATGTACGTAGTTCTATATTTTAAACATTTATATATCAGTTGCTATGTATTTAACCTCAAATATGTATTGTGATTTTGTAACATTATATTTAATTGTATATATATTTTATTTATAGGTAACCCAAGCTAAGGCTGCAATTGGTGAACGTGAAGGCAAGGTAGACAACAAGACTAAGCTTGAACTGATCAAGGAAGAGGAGAGGAAAATCAAGGAAGAGAGACAGGAGAGAAGGCAAGAGGAAAGAGAGAGGCAGCTGAAAGAGGTTAGTATTTTGTATCTCATATATCGATCTTCTCACGTCAAGCGCATTCACTTTACAATTTTGCAAAGAATGAACGATGTATGTACACTTCACATAGTCGTGGCTAACTGGAGCTGCTGCTACATAAAACAGGTGTCAATTCACCAGGTAGCCACAAATTTCTAAAGTGTAGATCAGTCATTCCTTGTAAATCTGTAAAGCATAGAAGCTTTGACGCAAGAAGATTGATATGTCACATCTACAAGTATGATTACTTCTTAAATCAATGAATCAATCAATCAATCAATCATATGAACTAATTAAAATGGTTTCTCTAACCCAATCACAATCAATTCTTTTTCCTCATTTATCAGCTTTTATGATGGCTGTTCTAATTTATGCTAGCTTCTTCTATCCTGCTATATTATGTAATTTACATTTCCCAATCAAAATAGTCTAAGCCAATCACAATAGTTTCTCTTACCCAACCACAATGGTTTCTTTTACCTCATTTATCAGTTTATATGCTGGTCATTCTAATTTATGATTTATTATTTTCAGGAGGAAGTTTTGGTTGACAAAGCTCCAACTCTTGAAGATGCCGTACTTGAAGCCTCCATGGTTCAAGCTAAAGCAGCAGAGAAACTGGTAGCAGATGTAGATAAACAGAAGGTAAGAACAAGCTGCATGGTTTATTGACTAATTGTAAAGGAACAACTCTTTCAGACTGGCATTAAGCGATTTACCTCACATCCTCTTCTGTTTTTACTTAATACTTACTACGCAAGCGCAGCAAGTTGAAACAGAGGCGTGTGTGAGCAAAATTACTTCAAGTCTGCCTCAAAACAGTTGTTCCTTTAATAGACCTTCAAAAATTTTACTATCATTTTTTTTTTTTTTTTTTTTTTTTTTTTTTTAATATTTTGATAAATTGAAAAGAAAACGATAGAAAAACCCAGCAAGGGCCGTACTAGTGAAGAGGGTCCCATAGTTCCGTGAAAATTGTGCTAATACAGATATAAGAAGAACAAAAAATGGGAATATTTTGGCAATAAACTCTAAGAGAGATGGAGCGTGTTATGATCAGTCCTTACAGACTCCGAGAGAAACTATGAATGATCTGTTCTAGCAAGATTTTCACCAATCTATGGGACTCTCTTCAGTGTCGCCCTTGCTGATTTTTCCTATCCTTTTCTTTCAAATATATCATACTTAACTACGGTGATTTATTTTCCCTAATATACCTATTTTAAAATATTTTGTGTACAGTATTAATACCATTTATAGAACTCCTAATTGTAATTTCTAAAGGCCCACGCAGACATCTTATTTTATTTAATATTAAATTAATTTTAAAAAATAAATTGCTGTGATTGGCTGAGAGTCGACTCAGCCAATCACAGCGGCTTATTTTCTTAAATTAATTTAATATTAAATAAAATAAGACGGCTGCGCGGGCCTTAACAGTGGGTATCAAATTATTGCTCTTTTAGTATAAAATAATTAATAATGATATGTAATTTAAAATATATTGTACAGTTGAAAAACTCACTCTAAATTTTGCACCATAATTCTTATGAGAAAAAGTTCTGAATTGGAACTGTAAAATGCCTTTGCTTTGTGATTTTAAACATACATATTATTCACCCCAGAATGTTGATGTTATGTTGATAGGAGCTGTCGTCTAAAGACTTTGAAGTTCTTGAAGATGCCCTGGATACTCTTGGTAAGGACAAACGCAAGTTACTGGTGGAGAAAGAAGAACTGGAGGATCTTAAAGAAGAAATGGCAGACTATCAGGAGGTAATCAAACGTGTTATATGTATTTAAAATAATAATATGTGCCAGCTCTGTGTCAATGTTGTTTGAGATAATAATGCTGTTCATAAACCCTGTTCTCTGCTCCTAAAATTACAATCAAATTTGGTTATTCAAATGGAATGCACATTTTTTTGGTGCAAGAAATCAGGGTTTGCTAACAGCACTATTATTGGGTCTGCAAACGTAGGTAACCTTTTCAGACCCTTTGTTATGCATGAACATTATTTTCTCCTTAAAATTCTCTAATTAAGGGGGGTAACTGGGAAATCAAGCTTTTAATAATAATATCAGGATATCGATGTTGTAGCAGAAAATATGTGTATTTTGTTTTGTATCACAAGAAAGCAAAATGTGTATCTTTTTTTTTTTTTGTCATGGTAAGCAAAAGGTGTAACTCGGAGTATTTGGAAACATGTTACTACACATTTTGCTTCCCACGACAAAAAATAAAAAAAAGTACACATTGTGGGCTACGCGGCATTTCGGTACTTCTGTAATCTACACGGGTGCAATTTTTGGCACATGTGTAATCTTTGCGACGCCTACTAATGGCACACCTGTGCAGGCTACGCGTATACTGATGTTTCAAAAGAGGGGAGCGCAGAGAATACAGATGTGCCAAAATTGCACCTGCATAGATTGCAGTAGTGCCAAAATGCCGCGTAACCCTCGACATATTTTCCAATACAACTTTGAAATGCAGGATTTTATTATACAGTATTTGATTTCAGAACCTCATAATTTTAATATCTTTATTTCTAAGCCAGTTTTATATTTTGTGTGCAGGACTTACAAGACCTGAGAGAGGTGATCAAGGTCACGGATACAAAGGTAGACGTCAAAGAGTCCAAAGCTGCTAAGATGTTATATCGTCGTGTAGATCGTATGATCAACAAAATGGATGCAGTTTTATCTGAGTTAGAGAAAGAAAAAACTAAACTTCAAGAGACTTTGACTGAACAGCCAACAGAGGCACAAAAACTTAAGAGGTAAGGGCTACTTACATATTTAAAACTAAATATGTAAATATTGCCACTTTTAAAAGGAAAAGAATGAAAAAAGTATGTTCCTGTAAGGATCCGTATGTTTGGCTAACACTAATTTTCCTTTCCGCATTTATTATTATTATTATTATTATTACATCTTATTAAGGGGGTAGGTGACCGACTGATATCTCGCAAACTAGGACGGTTGCAAATAATAATAATAATAACACAAAGTAAAGAAGAAATGTTACTTAAAAATTTAGTTATGTCAAATATGTGAAAACACGATCAAATATTTAAGTTATTACACTTTAAAGATAACATGTAAATGTTGAAATTTAAATTTGAGCGGGAAATTTTAGTCAAAGAAACTTTTTTACAATTAAAAATATCATTAAAATTTTTTGGGGTATAAAAAAATACATTTTAAATTTACTTGATTTTATTTGAAAATTATAGTGTTTCTTTTATTTGAATTAAATCATGTACAAAAAATTATTGGGAAAATATAGTTCTTCTTTTAGCGGTTTCCGGTCCAAGTCGGTCCCCCACCGCCTTAATGTGTTTTTCATGCAAATATTTATATTTGAGGGGGGGGGGGGGAATCATGGCTAAGGATAATAATAATAAAAAATAAAAATAAATAAAAACCTTACAGGAACTTTTGTAAATTTTTTAAATTGAAAAATATGGTTGGAGAGGGAGAAAGATGGGTTTTTAGCTGTCACATTTTAGTCCAAGCAACTGAGAAAATATTTAAAAAAAAAAAACAAGCCTAAATAAATATAGGCTCAAAGCCAAAGTGTAAAAATATTCAAGGGCAATGAACTAGAAAAAAATTAAAAAAAAAAAAAAAAAAAAAACTAATCCTCGATTTATTGAATTGCGTATTGAAATCTAATGCAAAACAAAATTATCTCATTTCTCATGTACTGTTTCTGTCCCTTTTTAAAATATTTTTCTTTAGCTAACGTAATATTGAAATAATTTCAGTGAGGAGATGGTAAGCATCGCAGACCTGATGAACGCCATACGTCAGATACAAACAGTTCCTGATGCCTCCAAGCTACAGAGGATTTCAGAAGTCTTGGCAAAGATTGACGACGATAGAGATGGATCTATCAGAGTTGACGATGTCCTCAAAGTAAGTGGTCTCTTTTTATTTTTATTATTATTTGATAAATTTAACAAATAGGATAGTAAAAACCAGCCTGACCATGTAGTAAAGAGAGTTTCATGATTAGGTAAAAAAAATTTGCTAGCACAGAGATAATAAACATAATGAATAGTTTTCAGCACTGAACTCCAAGAGAAAATCCTTCGTTAGTCCTTTGTCCTTACATACTCAGAGAGAAAATACTATTGAATAATCATTCATAGTTTCTTTCTGAGTCTATGAGGGCTGAAGAAGGCACACACACATACTCTGATTTTTCTTTGAGCTTAGTGCCAAAAGATAACCTTTTTTTTATATATATAGGACTCTCTTTACTATGGTAAAGCCAGCGCTGGTTTCCTCTATCCTTTACTTTTATATCTTCATATATCTCCAATACATTTATTTATCATTACTTTTAATGTTTGATGTGTAAAAAGATTTGATGTGTAAAACACATAGATTAGGAAAAATTGGAGAACGGGATATAGTATGGGTTTACACGTACAGGGATACGTGGTAGAGAAAATATAAGCTAACCCAGGCCGAAAAGAAATTTTGTTGGCTCGGATCGTATATGCAAAAAAAATAATTTTGAATAGAAATTTTGAGCTTTGTCCCATGTAAACTGGTACACACAAAGGCTTAATTTCCTGCGAATTTTGTCTTACATATATGACAAGTGTATTCCGAGTTGACGTTTCATAAGAGTATGTAAGTGGCTCATATTACTCTGTAGAAAGCGAGTGTAATAAAAAAAGGGGGGATTTTGGCTTACATTCTTTTTAATGTTTTTATCTAATACATTTTCTTGGTATGTTGACAGGTGATAGAACTGATAGGTAAAGAAAACATCAAATTATCTGCTAAACAAGTAGATGAATTGATTGATTTACTTGATAAAGAAGAAGTTCTTGAACTTGAAGCTCAAATTGATCGTAAGTTAGAACAACAGAAAGTTGAACCTAGCGTTACCACATCTCAAGTACCGAGAGATGCACACGAAGTTCCGACCAGAACTACAGATAACATTGCCATGGCAACGTCAACCAAGATTATTAATGACAGTATTGTACAAGATCCCAAGAAACCTAATAATACAACTAAACAATTGTAATTTCATTTTTTGACAATAATATATTAATGTAAATCCGTATTTTTTTAGGGGGAAAATAACATAGTTCAAATTTAAGCCATAGATCATACAAAATAAAATGTGCTTTTTAATAATTTAACCTAAACATATAATGAGATCTCCAAAACTGATGACAATTTTTACCAGATTGTAAATGTGGCCCCACAAGAGAGCGTGAAAATGCTGTAAAGTATGCAATTTGCATGAATATTCCTGATTCTGATGTCAGAAACGGGAAAAAATTGATGTAAAAATGTGGTGTGGGTTGCATAAGTCGAAATTTTCTGATCACTGCTACGGCGCTACAGTTTTGGTTTGAGACAAACTAAAGTTATTTATGTAAGTCCCATCAAGTGGTTTGTGATTCAAATGTTTAAGTTGTCTTCTGGTCTATTCCTTTAAGGAAAAAAACATCGTGGTTATAGGATGATTATTAAAGTAAACAATAGAAATACCAGCAAGGGCCTTACCACAATTGAAGTTCTATAGAAACGTCGAGGTCTCACGTGGCACAGAGTTTGAGTAAATAAATGTTTGTATAAAGGAGAGCTTTTGTCTTTTACAAGACTAAGCTACTCTGTGATGTGTTTAAGTAAAATTGTTCTTAGATTGATAATGCAGTTACAATAACGAAAGCTCTCAGTTATATAAACATTATAACTAAACTGTGTGCCACGTAAGACCTCAACCTCTCCATAGAACTTCTACTGTGGTAAGGCCCTTGTTGATATTTTTATCATTTTCTTTAATTTTAAGGGAAAATAATGTACAATTTTTTTATTATTATTAAAATCTTGTATGGGTTTTAAATGGAGAGCTATAATATGGAACCTAAAATGCTTGAATTTTTTCCCCCCTGAAAAATACTGAAAAAAAATATGCAAAAAAATATAAAATAGAGGTGCTTATATGTATAATAAAAAAAAATGTAAAATATAAATCATAATATATAATTTTTATATAAATGAAAAGAAAAATAGGGAACTTTGACGCTAAATAAAATAAATATATAAAAAGTTTGAATGTAATTTTTGGTTCATATTTCAAGTCAGAGTTCTTCAATTTGTGTGTCTGTATTTATGTGAATTTCCAGTAATTGTTATGTTTTAAACAATATATGACTAGAGATGGGAGGTTTAGGTTAAAAAAAGAACAATTGGCAACAAGTTTCATAGACCGCTAATGTTTACTCAAAATGCAGAAAAAGAAGTGCCTGAAGAGGAAACCATGACGATAAAAGTGGGAGGTAGCTCAGGCCTAGCTTGCTGCTGGCACCAACTTTTCTCTCACTTTTACCGTCACGTGTGGTTTCCTTTTCCGGCACTTCCTTTTCCATTTTTTAGAGTAAACATACGTACTCATAGTTTCTTGCGTTACAATTGCTTTATTTTCTGTCGTAAATTTTGCCATTTAAAACCAGTCCGTGCTTTTCTCATAAAAATAAAATGACAAATGTAGAGCAAGTTTTTGAATGGTAAAAAATATTATCATAATCATGTGTACAGTTTCGATCAAATGAATAGTTACCATTTAAACTCGATGTTTTTTACCGCGTTAAATTTCGTTCAATTTTGCAACCTTGTTTATGATTATTCATTGAACTCTATATTCTCAATCACATCTATATTCAAATTCATTGAGTCTATATATTGTAATAGTTGACAAAGACACCACAAGAAGTCACCTGTGATGATGCACTCAGGTAGACAATCTGGCGGGTAAATATTTTGCTTGCTTGCTTGCTCATTCTCTCTCTCTCTCTCTCTTGTGAGAAATGCTTTCAAGTATTTGTTTGATAACAAGTTTCGAACTATTTTCTTACCAAATTGCTGTCATTACAAATCATATTGATATAAATGATAAAAAAAAAAATCTTAATTTTAATCTCTTAATCGGGCAAATCGGTAAGTCAGCAGTTATTTTGAAACATAAAAAAAACATTAAATGCATTTCTTAGAAGAGAGAGAGAGAGAGAGAGAGAGAGAGAGAGAGAGAGAGAGAGAGAGAGAGAGAGAGAGAGAGAGAGAATGAGCAAGCAAGCAAGCAAAATATTTACCCGCCGGATTGTCTACCTGAGTGCATCACAGGTGACTTCTTGTGGTGTATTTGTCAACTATTACAATATATAGACATAGACTCAATGAATTTGAATATAGATGTGATTGAGAATATAGAGTTCAATGAATAATCATAAACAAGGTTGCAAAATTGAACAAAATTTAACGCGGTAAAAAACATCGAGTTTAAATGGTAACTATTCATTTGATCGAAACTGTACAACACATTGGTAAATTAAAACTTGTGTACACTGACCTTCTTTATAAAGTTGATGTATAAGAAGATTTTGATTTGAAAAGAAAATTATTAAAAACTGGGCGCCAGTAAATGTCATATTTGTCAGCTCGTGAAACACGTTTTTCCCCCAAATCAAATTTATGTAACTTTCAAAATGGTATCTCCTTTCTTGTTAACTTTATGAAGAAGGCTAGTGCACTTTTTGAAGTATTTTGTGAAGCTACAGGTAGAAATAGAAATAAAATAGTAAAGAAACTAAAAAAATAATAATAATAAATCAAGCAAGCAAGCATGTTTTTTTTTTTTTTTTTTTTTTTTAAGATTTAACTACTATTTTTTTTTAACCTAAAAATCCTGTCTATATTATATGACTGATGTCTATTGATGAATATTAGAAGGTTACTTTGTAAACTCCAAAACAAATTATTTTATTTTTTATTACTATAGCTGAAACTATACCCAGGTATAGTTTCCTTATATTTATTGATCACTGCTGGTGAATATGTTTGGTACACTACCTACCTGTTTACCTACTTTATCTGTAGTTACTGCATATTTATAGTGCCTGCTTTGGTCATAATTTAATGTAAATTGCTGGCCGCGCTGGAAGCAATTTTCATGAACCACGCAAGTGGTGAATATACACCTTTCACAGCCGTTGCAAGTGACTGTGAGCATAGCTTAATCGCCACTCGCAGCGGCCGTGAAAGGTGTATATTCACCACTTGCGTGGTTCATGAAATTTGCTTTTTCATCATTTAGACGTGTGGCCAGCGAAATATTACATTGTCACTACCTAAGAATTAACTTGATGTGTGTTTGTTTTTAAGGTGCTGAGTGTTACAAAAAAGGGCGAATTAAAATTAAAAAAAAAAAACTGATGGCTTTATATCTAATGCTTAAATTATTATTGACTGACAAAGGAACAACTGTATTGAGGCCTAATATAAGCGATTTCGGTCACATCCGCTTCGGTTTCTACTTACTACACACGTGTAGTATGTCTAAACTGAAGCGGATGTGAGCGAAATTGCTGATAGTCAGCTTCAAAGCAGTTGTTCCTTTATTAATCAGTTGAAACTTTTTTTTTTTTTTTTTTTAACTAATGTATTACAGAATTATTATTATTGTGATAGTCATCGTAGATCACTCGACTCTAAAAATAATACGGGAAAATATGTTTTAAAACACATCAGTGGTAATTTTGCATAAAATATATATTTAGCATGTAAGAAAATCTTTGCCTTTATGATTGAATGCTCTGTAATGAATACTTACAATCATGGTGTGTAAGTTTTTTTTTTTTTTTTTTTTTTTTTTTTTTTTTTTTTTTTTTTTTCTCAAATAAAAAACAAAAAAATGTTTATTTTTAAAATGTCAATACTTTGGAACTTAAGAGTCTCTTCTTTATTCATCAATAAAAAAAATATATAAAACCAGTAACTGTCAATAGTTTTAAAAAGCTCTCTCTTATTCTTACTGTCTAGCTTCTTTTGCACAAAAATAATATTTTAAAAGTAAATAATAATGAAGGTTAGTTCAGTTATGTAATTAAAATACTAAAAAAAGATTAGTTGACTTTTTGGTGCAATTTGAAAAAAATGTATAAAAGTATTATGCAAGACAATTGATAAATTTGTGATTATGTTTTATTTTTTATTTTTTTATTATTATTTATTTTTTTTAATTCACCCCAACTGGAAATAAAAATCTTCATTATTTAAATACCCATAAAAATATGTCTATACTATCTATATCAGTTCAAATTCTTTAACTTTGTCGCAGTAGTTTTCTTAAATATAAGCTAAAAGGAGCAAATACGGAAAAGGATAAAAAAAATATATTACATAATGCTATTTTCTGTTCAAATTTTCACTAATACATTCTAGTTTTCAATATATCGTATGAAAAAATTGCATGGATATAGATAAAATTTAGTTCAAAGGCCCACTTAGCTGTTTTCCTTATATAAATTAAACAAATTCGCACATTGAATTGGCTGAGAGCAGTGCGATATCACACTTTTTTTCTTTCTTTTTTTTTCCCCCTTATTTTTCCCCCTCATTTTTTATATTGTAAGCAAACAATTCCAATTTTATTTGCAACTAAAATTTCTACATGAACTGACTTCATTTTGTAGTAAAATGTTTAAATTAAATACTTTTAAACATTAGTAGAGATTTCTTAACTAAAATTAGGTGATGGACTTGCTTATAATTTTTTGTGCAACATTTTTTTTTTTTTTTTTTTTTTTCTTTCTTATGTCTTTTTAACATAACACAATTTTGCTGGACAAATTTTGTTTTATGTTTTCTGCTTATTTCAAATTTAAGAAAGGTGCATTATATGTATGTACAATAAATAACCAGTAAAAAAAAAAATGTATAAAATATGCATTGCCTGTTAATTTTTTGTGATAGTTTTTTTGTTTTAATTTATTTTTACAGATAAAAAGAAAATGTAAAAGAATTTTTTTTCAAGCTATAAAATTTGTGTGATAAAAAAAAATATGTGAAAATAATCCTAAATATAATTTTCTTTTTATCTCATTAATTTGCCAATAATTATATAGGGACCTATTAAATACTTTTAATTATTTATGTTTCTTAAAATTTTCCTTATTTCATATTAACAAATATAAAAGTGATTTATATATATATATATATATATATATATATATATATATATATATATATATATATATATATATATATATATATATATATGGCCCTATAATATTTACGTATGTATGTTGTAGGTGTTGAAATTTATCATAGTTTCAAAAGTAATCAATTTTATTATGATTTTTTTTTTTTTTTTTTTTTTTTTACATAAAAAAAAATAATAAAAAATAAAATAAAAAAGTACGCGGAAATATGAAAAATTGTAAATTATGCTATGACACGTAGTTATTCACTTCTAAAACATAATATAGTAAACTCTCGATCACAAGGGTCATTTCACAAAACTGAATTCCACAAAATCGACATGCTTCATTAGTAACGTCTGCTGCGAACCCAACTGAATATTTCATAAGATAGAGAAATTCACGAAATCGAGAGTTCACTGTATTTCATTGTTAGGGTTCTAACCTACTGCTATATATTTTGTTGTTTTACAAAGTAAGTTTGCTGTAATGATAAACGTATTTAGTATTGACATGTAACTTTGGTGTACAGCATACAGCATAGTTAAGCTATCAGAGAAAGCTCTTTAGTCGCTTTATTCCGTGTAAATAAAAAGTTTAGAATTAAATTTGGTTGGAGTTTTTTTTTTTTTTTTTTTTTTTTTTTTTTTTTGATGTACAACACTGGCGAAAAAAAAACTTTGATAAAATTAAGTGAAAATTAATCTACAGCTTGCTTCATTAAATTTTTTCTGATGTCGATGAAATACTTTTGTTCTTTCAAAATACGCAAAAAAAAAAAAAAAAAAAAAAAAAAAAAAAATGAAGTTGAAGTTGAAGAATTAGATGCTTGCCCGTTTCTCACATTACCTGTGATTTGCAAGCGCACCACTCAAGTAACCGATTAAAATTAAGTTATATATAATTATATTTATTTTAACAACCATAAATTTGATAACATCTAAAAAAAAAAAAGCATAGAAATCACGGAAAGAAAAATGTTTTACTTTTGAAACTTTGATAAAAAAAATCAGATTATATAATTAGATGAAATTAGTTTAAAAAAACATATTTTTGACACATTAATAATTAATTTTGTTATAATTACCATAACCCTATATATAGCCTCAAATAGAATATTATGTAATATGTGTTCATTTATTAGTGCATTTTCAACTCTATATTATATTGGAGGTTATTTAATTTTGTATTGAAAAACAAACTTGTAAAATTTATCATCCTCCCTCTTGTGAATAATCATATGAAGGTTTAAAGCGATTTATTACAGTTTTCAAATTTATTTTCAATTAGAACAAGATGTTGCATAGAAGCATTTTTTTTTTTAAGTCCTCTTGCTAAATAGGTCGATTTGCATAATATTTATCTTACGTTAATTTATGCCTTAACAAAAATGTAAATTTCGTTTTGTAAATAAACTACTTAGTTCGTAAATTAAAAATTTCATATTGTGATTTTTTTATTTTAGCTAAACTTTTATGTTTGAAAAAAATATATATATTTTTCCGTCGTTTTTAAACTTCGGTTATAGTTAAAGAAAGGAGCACAATCTTATATGAAAGTTTTTTCTTTTTTTTTTTTTTTTTTTTTTTTTTTACTTAAAGGCGTAGAACACTTTAACAAAAAAAAGTTGCGTAATATCAAAGACCATGGTCTTTGGTAATATCCTAACAAACCTGAAAATCAACGTTGATTTGGCCGAAGTCATTGATTTCTAATTTATTGTCCATTCACATAATGGCACGAGGGGTCAATGAAGTCACAGCTCGCCTGGTCTACGCGCGCGTAAAACAAGCGAGCTGTGACGTCAATGACCGCTCGCGCCATTTTGTGAATGGACAATAAATTAGAAATCAATGACTCCGGCCAAATAAACGTTAATTTTTAGGTTTTTTAGGATATTACACACTTTTTTTTTTGTTCAAGGTGTTAAGCCTTTAAAAATTAGATATTGTGGTTGTTATATATATTTTAAGCATTTATGTTTATTCTACTCACGTTAGTGATATGAGGGGAAAAATGCAACCGTATTTTTTAATGTTAAGTTGATAAAAATAACAGCAATATATAATAATAGAAAATATATATATTTTATATTAATGTCAAAAAAAGTTTGTTTTTCAATGAGATAACGTAACAACACAGGTAATTTCAAAAAAGTACAATTAAACATTTCCCCCACGGAAAAAAAAATATATATATTACGTATTTTAATTTATGCTGCATTGCATGCTATATAAAATGTATAGCACAAATGTTGTAATTTTATAATAACATGAAGGCGTAGAACACATTGAACAAAAACCATATATCTAATGTCCTAACATACCTGAAAATGAATTTTGATTTGGCCGTATAGTCATTGATTTCTAATTTATTTTCCATCCACGCAAAATGATGCATGCGTGACGTCACAGCTCACCTGGTCAACGCGCGCGTAAAGCATGTGAGCTGTGACGTCATAGTCCACACGCATCATTTTGTGAATGGAAAATAAATTAGAAATCACTGACTCCGGCCAAATAAATGTTGATTTTCAGGTATGTTAGGATATTAGTCAAGTTTTTTTGTTCAAGGTGCTTTAATACCTATAAGTAACAATACTGATCATCTCAGCTATGTATATTATATTATAATTGCTATACAATATAGCATAAATGTTGCTGCATTGAGCTAACATCATTATTAGGTATTTTTTTTTTCCGTGCTCTTAATATCTTTTTGCACCTCTAAAAAAATATATATATAAAAAAAAGTCCATAATAGAAAAAATGTTATTTTTAAGTTAAATTATATTATGGATTTAATTCTTCTTTTTTTTTGCAAGAAAAAAATATATGGGTGACTGATGAAAAAAATGTAATGTGGCATATAGAAAGAAAGAAGAATAAAATATTATAGACTGTATGGATTTAAATTTTAAAATAATTGTAAAACAATTAAGAATATAAAAATAATAAAAATTGTTTAATAAAAATTAAAATCTGTTGTGTTGTATTAATGTTTTTAATCCTATATATTATGTAGTCCTGAGAAGCTATGAATAGTTCTATAGGTCATTTGATAATCGATCAATCGATTATTTGTACATACAGCTATAGTACTGATATTTTGGACGATTGTTTAAAAATTCGACCTATCGCCTCTAACATTCATAGAACATCGGGAGTGGCTAAAATAATTATTAATTTATTGACTAATAAAGGAATTAACAACTGTTTTGAGGCTGACTTTAGGCGATTTCGGTAACATATCCGCTTCCGTTTCTACTTAATTGCTACGCATGCGGTATGTATACAGCTCTGGACAAATAAATTTGAGAACGATTTGCATAGGCAACCCGCAATCAGACTATGTTATCTTTTAAGTGACCACCGCTGCCCCATTCTCTAAAGCCTCGTTCACAATGGACTTTTCTTAAGTGAAAACGCTAATTTTTTCAAATTAAGAAAAAAAAATTGATTTCCACTTAAGAAATTTGTTTCTTAATTTTTTACGTAGAACTTTCACTTAACAATTTTTTTTCTTAATTTTTCTTAAGTATAGCTAATTATAGATCGAAGAATTATTTGAATTCATCACGACGAGAATTAACTTGGGTTTCATTCTTACGTAAATTGAAATAATTCTTCTAATTTATACTTAAGAAAAAGAAGAAAAATTGTTAAGTGAAACCAATTAAGAAAATTCTTAAGTGCAACAATAGTTTCATTGTGAACACCAATCGTTCTTAAGTGGAAAAAATTAGCAAAACAAGCACGTCAAAACGGAAGCGGATGTGTACGAAATCGCTTTTATAGTCAGCCTCAAAACAGTTGGTTTCTTTATTAGTCAATAATGTTAACTATTTTATCATTTATAGAGTGGTTGCACATTCATATGTTAAAGTCGACTCCATATAAGTGAGCGCTAAATAACATTTATGGGGAACCAGTATGGGGGAATTGACACATTTTGCCACTTTAAAAATACTTCGCAATATTTTTGAGAGCATTGATGCTGTTATAGACTGAATTACAGTTTTTCAAGTATGCAAGAAAAATAAAATAATAATAATAAAGCTAATTTTCCAAAGAAAATAGCTAAACCCTACGTTTTTCCTATGCTGAGCAATGTTATAGTCATTTGCTCAAGGAGCATCGAAAAGCATATTCACAATGACTTCATGCGCAAACATCCTATGAAAGAACAATTATGTCTGAAATGCGTTCTATTATTAATATAATATTATAATATATATATTTTTTTTTATATATAACAATTAAGAAGTATTTTTTTAAATTAAAATTTGCAAGCAGGAGATGTGATAAATAATAATAATGAAAAAAGTTTTAAAAAAAGACACCTTCTCATTATTTATATTTATAAAAGTCATAACATATTTATACTTTACGTACGTTAGTTATATCTTAATTGCGGACACAATTTGTTTGTTTTTTTCCAGGAAACGATCACGCGTGATCGCATTTACATAATAATATATAAACTGTATAATTATATTACTTTTTAAATCGTTTAATTTCATTACTTGATAATATAATAATAATTATATACGCTTGATTGGTAATTATATGATTGCTTGATTATTATTATCAATAATGTACTATACATTGTACGAATTAAAAGAAATGTAGGAAAAATATAGTCGTATTTTATATACGTTATATAAAATACTGTGTATATATACTTGGAATACAGACTATACATTGCAGTACCATTAGGTCATGCACATGGCGTAGTATTAGAGAGAGAGAGAGAGAGAGAGAGAGAGAGAGAGAGAGAGAGAGAGAGAGAGAGAGAGAGAGAGAGAGAGAGAGAGAGAGAGAGAGAGAGAGAGAGAGAGAGAGAGAGAGAGAGAGAGAGAGAGAGAGAGAGAGAGAGAGAGAGAGACTCTTTAGTCCCCCATATACAATATAGTGGACATAAGAAAAAATGCAATTAAAAAAATCGGAAAAAAATGAACAAATTGAGATAAAAATACAAAAATTGGACCTGAAAATGCTCCTAAATTTACTTAATTTTTAAAACTATTTTGAGTATTCTAGAGTGGGTAGTGTCACGTCAACCGGCAGGATCACCACTTGACGGCACTAATTTATGATGTATATTTAGGCTATGATATATGATAGGTTGATATATTAAATAACACACTGTATGACGTTGTATGTCATTTATTGACTAACAAATTAATACACAAGATATATGTGTCAGCGCGTTGCATAATCTCCGCGCTGACCGACTTACTTACACATCAAGTGTAGTTCCTTTTTATATCCATAACTTGCACAGCACTGCAGTTCTCATTCTGCAATGTGTGCATTATTTATTACATAATTACATAACATTATACTTATGTAATTTGTGTTACATAACAATATAATAATGCTGTCACATATTTCCCCCTTCTTGTAAAATTACATGCCCTCATGTTATCTCTAAAAAAAAAATTATAATATTAATATCTTTATTTTCTACCATTTTTTTTTTTTTTTTTTTAAAGGATTTCTAAACATCTTTATTGTTATTACATATTTTATTAATTATACATGTTTTTATTTATTCATCTATTTATTCAAAAAAAATTTCTAACCCTTGTTATAATAAAAAAAAAATACATTAAATTATAAAATTAAACATTTAGCTAAGAGAAAAACATATATTATGATATATACTTTGTTAATTACAATAATAATAATTATTTCATATCATTAGGTATAATTACTTGGGGTACTGCTTGAACAACAAAGCAGCACCTCTTAAGACAATATGCTAATATAAAAATACAAAAAGCTATTGCTAAGATACTCCCTAATGTACTGTTAACAATATAATAAATGAATGTATGATTCCCAACTTTACTCTGTAAATTACTCAATACTTCATCATTAAAATAATTTTATACCCCTTATTATGTTAAAAAAAATAAAATTCAAAATTATTGTTATTATAATATAACTAATTGTATTTATGAACAATGTTTTTATAATAACCAGGTACTCTGCCTCTAACTCTACGTGCACCTGGTCTTATAGTCACCCCTTCTATAGCGTCCTCACTTCCACTGTCACTGCTTCCAGACTCTTGCGCAAGCTCCTGTTCCTGTCCACTTGCAGAATCCAATTGTACAGCAGGTTGTTGTGAATATTGAGATATCGCTTCAGGCTGTATATCTTGCGACCCTTGTGCCACCCCAGACTGTGACGACTGCGATGACTGCGCCGACTGCGATGACTGCGTTGACTGCGTTGACTGCTGTGAATCAGAGAGAACAGTATGTGATCTTTGCTTAAACAGTTTTACCCTATTAGCATGCACAATTGCAGAACGATTAGGTAACTGAATTTCAAGCAAAACAGGAGGTATGACCTTCAAAACATTAAAAGGCCCAGTATAAGCTGCCTTTAATTTTTTATTCTCCCCCTTCTTTAAAACAGTATCTCTTAGGAAAATTTTATCCCCTATTTTAAAATTAATTTCATTTGCTCTTTTGTCATGAGCCTTCGCATAAGTTTTAAACACACGATGACTGTACTCCTGCACCTCAGTCCAAATCTCTTGTAATCTCTCCGCAAGCTGATATACTTCCTCATTTTCAAGTTGTGGCAATTGTTCCCCAATAATATTAAATGGCGATTTCATCTGACGCCCAAATAAAATTTCATATGGCGCATAAATCACGCTATGATGTGGTTTACTATTATGTATGCTTACCGCGTAATTTAAATATTTCAGCCAATTATTTTGCCTCTTGTTCACTAGATGAGATAATATCCTCTTAATGTCCTGATGTACAATCTCCGTTCTCCCATCACCTTGTGGATAATACGGTGAACTCCTACTTCTTTTTATACCTAGCAATTTGCATGTGTCAGCTAAAATATGCTGCAAATTGTGCGCGCCATCAGAATGAATACGGTCTGGCATCCCAAATATCAATATAAAATTCTGAACCAATGCATTCGCTATAGTAGCTGATTCTTGATTTTTTAATGGAACCATCACCAAATATCTAGAGAAAAAATCAATAATTGTCAGAATATACTTATAATCTTCTTGTGCGGGCATATATGTTATATCTATCCCCACCATTTGGAAAGGATGTGTTAAATCTTCAATTTCAATAAGCTTCATATTCGTTTTGTTATGAACTTTCCTCTTTTGACACTCTTCACAAGTATCAATATAATAATTAATATCATTTCTGCACCCCGGCCAAAAATATTGTTGTAATATTTTCTTTATTGTCGTACGTTTCCCACAATGTCCAGCTAGAACTGAGTCATGATGTTGTTTAAGTATCAAATTTCGTAATGTTTTAGGTATATAAGCTCTTGGACCCACTTTAGTTTGATAATACAATATACCATTATTTAGAAAAAACTTATCATTGTTTCTGTATTTCAACACTTCCGTGTCTCTATCTTGATGTTGTTGCAATTTTGTCAAGTCGACAATATCCAGTACATTGACCAGCCTAGAACATGCGTCAGCATGTTGAAACTTCTTCCCGCTGACATGCGAAATCGTAAAATTGTATGAAGAAATTTCTAATGCCATACGCAGTAATTTACTACTTGGGTCTTTTAAATTCATCAAATAAATCAATGCTTTATTATCCACATTAACCTCAAAATGATCTAATTAACCCATACAAATAATATTTAAAATGTTTTAAAATAAAACATAACCCAATCATTTCACGCACACAAGCCCCCTCAGCTTGTTCTCTCGCAGTTAACTTCCTTGATGCATAAGCGCAGGGATGATAAATATTATCATCACCCAAGATTTCCATTACTCCACCAGTTGCATACCCACATGTATCCACTGATACCTTTATTTTTCTCCTAGGATCAAATATCATTACTACAGGTTCACTCGTTAAAATCTCCTTAATTTTATTAAACGCTGCAATGCACTCCTCTGTCATTACAACTTTCTTCTTTAAGTCATTTTGATGATTTTTTAATAAGTTAGTAAGTGGTAAACATATACGAGCATAATCTTTTATCAACATTCTATAATAACCTGCCAAGGATGTAAAACTCATAATGTCTCTAATATCTTCAGGCACAGGGTAATTTTTTATTTTTTCCACCAACTTCTCATCTGGTGAAACTTTATTATGCCGAACTCGATATCCCAAAAACCTGAGATCTTCTACACAAATTTCACACTTCTTTAAATTAATTACAACGTTGCCACGTCTCAATCTCTGTAACACGAGACGAGTATAATATAAATTCATTTCTTGTGATATAGCATAGATACTTAAATCATCTATAAATACTAAACAATGTAATGGACTGAGTCCACTCAATAATGTGTTCATAAAACGTTGCATTGTGCTCGAACTACCCTGAAGACCCTGAGCCATGAAATTCCATTCATAGTGCCCACTATATGCTCCTGAAGGAATAGTAAATGCTGTATATTGTTTCGACTCTTCTTCCATAGGAATATTGAAAAAAGAATCAGTTAAATCAAATAAAGTAAAATATTTACAGTTTGCCAAATTTGTCAATGAATCCGTTATATGTGGAAGAGGGTGTGGTGTTTTAAACGACGCCATATTGATTCCTCTGAAATCTAAAGTTACCCTCAATTTAAGGGTTGTTCCATCTTGCGCTTTCTTCCTCACTAAAACAATACCACTGTTGTATGGACTCGTACTCGGCCTTACTGTACCATCATTGATATACTTAGAAAAAAGCTCGTCAGCTCCCTCCTGTAAAGCTAATGGTATTTTATAAGGTTTATTATAAATAATTCTGTCGTCCTTCATTCTTATCACATGTCTAGCAAGTTGAGTACCTTCACGTTTTTTCTTCTCTACAAAAACGTCGGCATATTCATATATCAAATCTCTAAATTGCTCTCTATATGGATCTGATATATGCGCTAGTTTTTTATTTAATAATTCTTCATCAATTTGTTGCCAGTATTCATTATACTTAAAAGTATTATTTAAATTAATATTCTTATTTTCATTTCCATTTTCTGTATCACAGTCGGCTTTTTGATAACTGTTAAATAAATTATCATCAACTGAGTCAAATGAAAATATATCTTCGTGCTCTATAGGGGAAGCAGTCGCTGCTAACGTACCCTTAATTATATTTTCTGTAGTTCTATTAAAATTATGAACATTTACAGGAACAGAAAAAGAGCAATACATGCAATTATCTTGTTTGCAATATTTTGTGCAGAATGTTCTTTCAACATAACACACACTTCTGGCTATACATATATTTTTCTCATCTAGCGCTCGATTGTTTCCTAATGGCTCTATTAGAAAACATTTTTCTTTATTTTTCCTTGCTAAATCTTGAGAAATAGTTAAATGAACTATCTTGCTTGCATCTTTAGATAATATAACTGGTGATCGAAATTTTAACGTCGAGAACTGAAGCGTACTTTTTCCAACCGAATTTTCTACTTCTGGCCGTACTAAATTCACTCCCTTCTTTTGTAGCAATGGTTGGTTCATCTGTATACTTTCTCCTTGTAAGATGAGCACCCCCTTGCCAATATCAATCACACATCTATATTTCTTTAAAAAATCCATGCCTAAGAGTCCATGATAATCGTAATTCTCATGTTGAACTATGTGCGTCTCTATTTTACACCTCTTCTCTCCTATTTTAAATTTTAAATTGGCACACCCATATGTTTTTACTGCATTATTTCCTAATCCCATAATTCTATATTTTTTAGGTTGTAAATTTTTAATTATTGGGTGCCATAACACAGTTACTTCAGCAGCCGTGTCGATCAAAAATTTTAATTTCTCGCCCCTTATATTACAATCTACAATTAATTGATCTTTTATATTACATTTATTTACATTATGCACATCATTTGCTTTACTTATAGGAACAAATGCATTCTGCAATTTAGGGGTCATTGACTTCCTTGAGGTTGCCCAGTCAGCACACCGACTTTAGACGACCATTGCCTACTTTCAAAAATTGCAAGTAGGCAAGCCGACTGTTTTTGACTTTACAATTAGTAAATATTATTGAGTAATCCTTCTTTTTGATGGTTAGTTAACACACCACATAAAAGTCTTTTTAAGATTTTACTCAATTATTAACATTTTAAGCAGTTTTAATATTGCTCATATTTCCGACTGAAAACGACAAAAAGACGATTTTCAAATTTGTATCAGATTTTAGAAAAAGATCAATATAAAAACCTTCCAAGAGATAAATTTGGTCCTCCCACCTATATAGTATGTAAATTTTACATGTTGAGCATAGACGACTTTAGGCGACTAAATATTCGACTAACAATTATTAAGTCGGCATGCCTACCGTAGGCGATTTTCATTTTAAGTAAAAAACTGGTTTAAATGTACTTTTAAATATTATCTGAGAAAAAAAAAATGATGTCGCACTATAAATTACTGCAATTCTCATTAAAATGAGTTTGGTAGGTATTTGGCGATTTCGGCCGAGTACTTTGACGATTTACAAATTTAAATCGGCATGACGACTAAAGGCGATTTTAAATTTAGTTCATAAAAATTATGAGAAGCATAAAAAAAACATTTTCTGAAGTTAAAAAATACGTCGCACAGGAATATAGATTGCAAATAGAATAATAAGAACTGAAGTCAGAAATACGACTGTGGACGATGTTCAGCGATGTTTGTCATTGTCAGTTTTTTTTTTTTTTTTTTTTTTTTTTTTTTTTTTTTTTTTTTTTTTGTTTTTTTTGTTCAAGATGAAAAAGTATAAAAACACAATTGCTAAATTAAAATTACTTCTATTGGAAAAATACCTCTTAAAATAATTAAATACTAATAATTTTACCCTGTGGTGAATGTTTTTGATTAAAACTGCGGTATAGACCGAATATAAGTCAAGATAAACATGTAAAAATAATATCGTGGTATAAGTATAACATTAAGTCAATACATTAATATACTAGTGCTTTGTCAGAACTGTCTAGGCCGCTGCGCAGGTGATCACGGAAGTCAAGCAACGTCGAGCGCAGTCAGTACTTGGATGGGTAATAAAAAAGTATCTTAATAAAATTAAGATCGTAACAAAAATAATAAAAAACGTAATAAAAAAGTATCTTAATAAAATTAAGATCGTAACAAATTATTTTAACAAAAAAATATTATATATTTTTATTATTATTCCGCATATATAGTACGTCGATTTTCGGCGACGTCGGCCGACATCGTAAGTTAACTCGGAAAAAGTGGTCTCGTTCCCCGATTTCGCTGGCGACTTTGCCAGCGACCGTCGGCTACCTCTTTTTCGACCGTCGGCGATGTCGGTGCCGACGTCGAATTGCCAAGTGGGTGCTGATTTCGCGTACGCTCGCGAAAATTTCTCACAGCTTGCAAGGCCTCACCACGCTCATTATCCACATCTTGCTGACGTGGCGCATTTTGTCTCATTTCCTCATTCTCCCTGTTACGCGACTCTTGCTCAACACGCTGGTTACGAAACTGCTGCCCATGCACTTCTCCTCTACCTTGCATACCTCGATTACGAAAATTTCTTGCACCACCAAAGCCTCTAGCTCGTGAATTATGTAATTGACCACGTGAATAATAATAGGTTCTTCCATAATTCCTATTATTTACCCTGGGTCTTGGTCTCTCAATTTGTTGATCTGCAGCAAACACATTCCTTTGTTGTCTATCTGGTTGCAAATTAGCCCTACGCTCTGCTTCACGTAAAGCAACTGCAACAGCAACTGCTTTTTGAAATGTATCAGGGAAAGCAGCATTCACCTTCTCACCTAATGGTCCTTCAATACCATTCAAAAACGCATCTAACGCTCTACTATCAGCCTCACTAACTAGTACTTTATTTACACTCTCCTCTCCTGTCAATACATAAGTATTAATGTTTACTGCACGAATTCTATCCGCATAATGCTCAATGTCCTCCTCAGGTTTCAGCTTGATATATTTTAATACGTCTCTGTATATAGTAACGCGGTGTATTTTTAGACTTGAATCTCTCTAAAAATAACGTTTTAAATGTACCATACTCGGTCACTGCTAACACTCTCTCATCACTGTTAGCCCATACAATGGCCTCTCCATCCAAATATTGCTTAGCAATAACCAGAGTTTGCTGTGGATTCCATAATGCAAGTTGAGCAGCATTTTCAATTCTCTGTAAATAAAAACTCGCATTCTCTTTTTGCTTCCCTGAAAAGCGCACTAATGTATTCGTAACTGCAAAATTACTAGGGAGATTTACTGCCCCTTGTCGTAACGACAATTGTAGTACTTCCGCTCGTAACGCAGCAATAGTAGTTTCTTGATCATTTATCTTCTTTCTTTGATTATCAATTGTAGTATCCTTTTCTGATAACGAAGTCTGTAAGTTACCAATTTGTGTCTGATTAGTGACAATACTCGCTGCTAACCTAGTTACAGCATCCGTAATTGGCATAGATACGCCCCCCACAACAACTTCACTATCAGCCATATTTAATTATTAAACAATCGGGAAAATAATAAAACTAATTAGCACCGGACCTCTTATTAACAATGTAACAAAAATAAATCGTTCTACAATTGTACATACTCATAAAATAAAATCAAACAGATCACATACCGCATATCTCTTTGTTTTGGTATAAAGAGATCAATCCAATATTATCAACCAAAATCAAATCCTGGACATCTGTTGTGGGCTGACTTCTGCGAAGAATCAGTCCTCTTCTGTGCTTCAGCGGATTTTATATACTGTTAAAGTATATATAAACTGGGTATAAATTTTATATATATATATATAAAATGTTTTTTATATATGATTAAAATGTGTGTATATAATAGCTGTATTTGTCAAACGTTTAATTGAGAAATATTCTCGTGATATCACAAAAAATAAAAGATATAATTGATTCTTGAAACATAAATCATGCACTCAAAAATACATCACAAAGTTTTGTTAGATAATCATAGCAGGTAAAATAAGTCCGTGTTAGAAGTCCGCCACTTCCGACACCATCTGTCACGTCAACTAGCAGGATCACCACTTGACGGCACCATCTGTCACGTACTCAACTAGCAGGATCACCACTTGACGGCACTAATTTAGGATGTATATTTAGGCTATGATATATGATAGGTTGATATATTAAATAACACACTGTATGACGTTGTATGTCATTTATTGACTAACAAATTAATACACAAGATATATGTGTCAGCGCGTTGCATAATCTCCGCGCTGACCGACTTACTTACACATCAAGTGTAGTTCCTTTTTATATCCATAACTTGCACAGCACTGCAGTTCTCATTCTGCAATGTGTGCATTATTTATTACATAATTACATAACATTATACTTATGTAATTTGTGTTACATAACAATATAATAATGCTGTCACAGTAGGGGGTCTGTGAAAAAATAACAAAACCTTATTATAGTTATATTTTGATAAAAGATACATTTTGTCATTCTGAGAGCCGCATAAAAAACGCGTGGTTAAAATATTTAAAAAGTTAGGGACTACTCTTATTGCACTCTCTTTTAAAGGAGAGACAGCGTTTTATTAATTTATCTATATGGTCAAAAAATATTGAAATATGAGAGTTTGTAATTTAACGCCTATTTTACACGGGAAGTTTTAATGAAAGGGTTTAGCTTTCGTGTTACACCGTGTTATATAAGCAGTAAACTGACATTGAAAAGGAATTCCCGGTCGAGCCGAATTCCTTTTCAATGTCAGTTTACTGCTTATATAACACGGTGTAACACGAAAGCTAAACCCTTTCAATATTGAAATACTTAAAAAAAATGGTATAACACAATCTCTCTCTCTCTCTCTCTCTCTTTTTAATAAAAAGTTTTAGCAATAAACTTTGATAAAAAATAATCAATTTTATCATTTAGAACGAGAAAATAGTACATTTCGCACATAAAAAAGTAAATGCATGTGGAAACGACAATAAATGAAATCAGAAAAAGAAATAAAAAAAAGTTGAGATCTTTTATTATATACATGGTATAATTATGTACTATTGTTATATGGGCAGGCCGCAGTTATCGGGCAGGCTCTTTTTACGGCAAAAGTGTTAAGTTTACGAGATTCTATAACTAGAACCATGCAACAATCTTAGAATTCTGTTTACTTTGCCATATATACCACTGCTTAAAACTCTTTTATCAGTAGAGGGGAGCTAAGATAAATAGGGGTGCTGATAATGGGTCAGAGCAGAGTGTCAGTTTGGCTGCTTTTCTCAACAATATATTATAGGAATTTTAACCTTAGACCCTTAAGCTGCCGATAACTATTCCTATAACCATATATGCATTATATATTTCATATACACCAATTACACCAATAATATAATTTAGATTGAATTATATATACTCAACTTATTATTATGTTTATTCTTTCTATATACAGAAGTCAATTGGTCAATTCATATAACCTCATGGCACCCCCCCCCCCTTCATATGATTATCATTAAATGATAATTAAGATACGGTCAAGCTGGCAACGTTGTTATTATTATTATTATTCTATAGATATATGAATATCAAAATGATTTCCCCTTATCTCCTATCGGTGTATATATTATATTATATAGCTCATTCTCCTTTTATATATAGAGCGTGCCTGTCTGAATTATTAATATCCACAAACTTCATAAATAAAGCACGGTCTGTTTTATGTATTCAACAAGGCACAATATATAGTTCATTACAGTATATATCTACAAAATGTATTTACTTTCAATGATAATGAGATACAGAATCAAACCTCTGGGATTAGCAATTGTTTTTATTACTTTTATGTGTATGTGTAATGTGTTTTTATGGAAATTTCAATTTTGGGATATTGTAAGTATTTTTTATTTTATTTTTATGTATTAAATTGTTTTGTTTTAATAATATAAGATTTTTTGTATTTTTTTTAATTTTGGAATTAAACTTTTTTTTTTTGAACGTATATAATATAACCTATATAAGTTATAATAGTCCCGACTATATCGGAATCTTAAATTTATTTTTATGCACTTTCATTATATTTATGCTACTCTACACGAAGAGAATAAATTACGTAATTTATGCTGCAATTATGTGTCATTTTTATAGCATAAATGATGCTATTATATTAGATCAGCCTAAATATTTATGCTGTACAACATAATATTTATGCTATGTAACATAGTTATTATATGCAGTAGCAAAAATTATGCTGTATTGAACAAATTGTGCTGAAAATGAGCTAGCATAATTATTACGTAGTTATTTTTATGTGTTACATTTCAAAAAAATATACGCAATTGACTTTTTGTTTTTTGTTTTTTTTTCTTCCCCAGAGGAAATGTATTAAAAGTGTTTGTTAAGTAATAATGTGAAGCGTACGTGTTAGAAAATAGAATCAATCTTATTTATAGATATCTGATGAGCTGTCCTTTAATTGTAGAAATTATATGACCTTATTGACCTAAAAATAATTTCCAAGGCCTATCATAATAAAATATGCACCGAGGGCAAAAAAAAAAAAAAAAAATGCTGACGGCTAAATTATGTTAAATATTTTCTTTGTAAATATATAATATTTATCAAAAACTTAATTATATTTAAAAAAAAAAATCTTTACATTTTTAAAACTTCATTCCAGAATTATAGAAATAAATAATCGAACCTTTTTGTTCTAAAAATGTCTTACTTTTTTTTATGGTTTTTTAGAATGTATATTTTTAATGTAATTTTTGATATTTGTTATAAATTTCTGAAATAATTACCTTCTGAAATAATTACCAGAAAATTACAATGAATTCAAATTTATCGAGGAAAGAAAGTTTTACAAATTCAATATCTCGACAGTTATATTATAATCATATTATATATATATATATATATATATATATATATATATATATATATATATATATATATATATATATATATATATATATATATATATATATATATAATTATATATATATATATATATATATATATATATATATATATAGCTAGAGGAGAGGCGTATGCAAGGGTTGACGCGTGTCGGCGTGTAGCCAAAACAATATCATAAATGTTGATATAGCGATTAAGTAATCAAATTTGTTTTCATTCTTAAATAATTAAATTAAATAATAATTGCTCACCTTGATGAATTAGTATAGTTTAATGTGTCACGTTTGTTGTGACTTTTTCAATGTAAAATAACATATCAATAACATTATAGGGTGTATGCGTATGACGTCATATTTAATACGCTTAGATTCCATACTGGAGTAATGAATAACATAATATGCTCAGTATATTAAAGGCCAAACTTCGTTTTTGGCTATTTTCTTTGGGAAATCGCTTGATTTTTGTTGTTGTCGTTGTACTTGTTTTTATTTTTCTCATATACTTATGCGATACTAATTGAACCTATTAACAGCATCAATGCTCTCAAAAATATTGCTTATTGTTAGTATTTTTAAACTTGCAAAAAGAGTCATTTTTCTATCAATTCATGATCTAACATGTCCAAATACAAGTCATACTAGATACAAAATATTTAATCTGAGGAGTCACTTAAACCCCAAGTATATATTATTCATTTATTAAATTCACTATATTTAAAATGTCAGAGCTCTCTATAATGTTAAAAATTAGTTGCATTTATTTTCTAAGTTTGACAATATTATAAGATTATTTCTGATAGAAAAAATGACAAACCTGTTCAATCATTACATTTTAAATTTTTAACCCTCGGTGATATAGGCTTTGGAAATATTTTTACGGCTAAGATGACATAATTTCTAAAGCTAGGGCATCAAAATCAAATCATGCAGGTATGGAAGCTAAATATGTAAGTTTTTGGTTATATTTTCTAGAACGCATAAAATTACATGTAATGTTATATTACAATTTTAAGTTTTAATACCTCCTCTCTGCAAAAAAAAAAAAAAAAAAAAAAAGGGGGGGGGGGGGGCACCGAAATGAAATAATTTGCACTTTTAATGTTTCAATTCAGTTGTGCAAGTTTTTTTTATATTTTGTTTGTTTGTTTTCCGTGCAGTACATTTCCTTAAATTAAAAATAAAGTGTATTAAGGTATCTTAAAGGCATTATCAAAGGACATTATTTTTAATTTAGGGTTTTGATGGTCGGGATGGTCGGGACCATAGGGGTTGGGTTATTGGGACTATATATACCTAAGTTCCTTTTAAATACTTTTGACCCTTATGGCTTTTTATAGTAAACCCCTTAATTTTTATTTCACAATAGTACGTATAAATATTTATTAATTTATCAATCTTATTTATTTTTTTTTTTAATTATTATTTATTTATTTATTTATTTATTTATTTATTTATTTATTTATTTATTTATTTATTTATTTATTTATTTATTTATTTATTTATTTATTTATTTATTTATTCATCTATTTATTTATTATTAAATAAGAATTATAAAGGTGTAATCATATATTTTTTTTAATGCGTATAACACTTTGCATAACAAATTTCAACAATACATAACATTTTCATTGCTGAATTTTGTTATATAAAAACAAGAATATGTGAATACACCTTAAAACGTATAATTTAGTCATATTACGGGAGAGATTCATCAACGAAAGATAACAGAGTTTTTTTTTTATATCATTTGAAGAATTCTGATAGTTGTGAATATATTTGCATGCAGACTTTTTCTATAGATATAACACTTATCATTTTGTCGATGGATCCCTTCCTTTATTACTTTTTAGAAATTAAAAAAAATATATATATAAACTTTTCAAATCTTATCAAATAATATTTTAATTTTTTTTTTTACAATTGAAAAGGCGTTCATCATGTGGTAATAATAGTTCATTGTTTTAAATATTTGAGGTTTGAATTTTTTTTTTACACATGATAAAGATAATGTAAAAAATTTTATAAAGAAAAAAGAATGAAAAAAATTATATAATATAGTAACACTATCATTAATTTCCTTCCTTTGCGCTATACTGTAACCGCAAATACATGCAGTATAATGTATGAGATAGATAATAAAACACAAGTTGAAAGTCTAATAAAAATTAATAATAATAAATTATAATAATTACAAAAAAATAAAACTGTTATTGTGTGTTTTAAAAAATGCAAAAAGAGGGGCTTTGCTGCATTTTTATTTTTTTATTTTTTTTTATCATTATGATTATAATGTAAATTTATATTTCATTTCTTGTAACTAGGCGCAGCAAAATAATTATGTACCCGCATTTAAAAACAATTCTATTTTAATATTTTTGCTATAACGCAAAATAAATTACAACAAATAAATGAAAAGATGCATGCACAGGGCTCACTAAATAGGGTCTATGCATTCATATTAAAGTCAACGCCATGTTGGATCACTCAATAACATGAGTTACATAGGAAAATGACTCATTTTACAAGTTTATTAAAATGACTAAACACTAATTTTGAGAGTATTGATGCTGATATAATTGGTTAAATTAGTATCTAAAGTATGCAAGAAAAATAATAATAACCAAAAATTAACTGCGATTTTCCAAAGATTTCAAAGAAAATAGCAAAAAAAAAAAAAAAAAAAAAAAAATACTAAGTTTTTCGTATGCTGAGAAATGTTATTTATTACTCCAGTATTGCGTCCAAGCGCATTAAATATGACGTCATCCAGATACACCCTATACTGCATGCCATATAAAGTGTTAAAACCATCACTGACCGCCATCATAATATACTTTTTATATACTTTTAGGATAGTTGTAAAATAAGTACAGCCTCTTTCATTAAAAAAATTGGCTTTCTGCGACCGATAATGTCCAGGAGTCCATAGGTACAGTTTTTTTCTACTAAAAAAATTATTTCTATTGGGTTATGGCCATATACAATGCAATCAGATAGAGATTTCAGTTGAAGCAAAACTATACACATGTTATTTCCATAAGCCTACAGAAATCTATTTTTTAGTAAAAAGACTGCACATTAAAACCCATGTTCCACTGTTTATATATTTTATGTTTATTATATTATGATCTTTAATATATATTTTTTTCTCTTATTTTAAAGATGACAAGAAATGATGACAAGAAATTGGTGCGAAGCAAAAGGTAAAAATATTTTTAATTCATTAATAAATACTTTTTTTTTTCTTTTTTAATATTTATTATATAATTATCATTTTATTCACGAATTATTGATATATTGTATTTTCATTGTAAATTTCAGCTCGAGCAGAAAATTTATTAGAAGTAAACAACAGATATTACTACATCTCAGTTCCAGGTGACTTGGTGAGAAATTATATTTATTAATTTATATAATAGATATATATATATTGACCTCGGCAGGTGGAGTTGATTGTGATATAAAAAAAAAAAAGTGTGGATATTGTCAAATATTATTATCACAATTTTATAGTATCAATATTTGTGACAAACACTATATACTTTGTGATATTATAACACAAACAAAATATTTTAATCAGCATTTTTATTGTTTTTATTTTATCAATTAAACTAACAGATATGAAAATGAAATGAGAGGTAAAAAATTAGAGAAAATGATAGTAAAGTGTCAAATTTGTTAAATGTTATATATATATATATATATATATATATATATATATATATATATATATATATATATATATATATATATATATATATATATATTCTTTCTTTCTTTCTTTCTTTCTTTCTTTCTTTCTTTCTTTCTTTCTTTCTTTCTTTCTTTCTTTCTTTCTTTCTTTCTTTCTTTCTTTCTTTCTTTCTTTCTTTCTTTCTTTCTTTCTTTCTTTCTTTCTTTCTTTCTTTCTTTCTTTCTTTCTTTCTTTCTTTCTTTCTTTCTTTCTTTCTTTCTTTCTTTCTTTCTTTCTTTCTTTCTTTCTTTCTTTCTTTCTTTCTTTCTCAATTATATATATAATATATATATATATATATATATATATATATATATATATATATATATATATATATATATATATATATATATATATATATATATATATATATATTAAAAAATATATTAACTATTTATATTATTGTTGCTCAATTATAGTGAAAAAAATATGAAAAAAAAGGGGGGGGGGGAATGCAAATTGTGAAAATTGATTTTAATTGCATTAATTATAATTTCAATAATTTCATATTTACAGCGTACCTGGCAAGAAGCAAAAGACTTTTGTAAGAGTAAAGACCTTGATCTAGCAAGTATTGAGTCAAACGAAGAAAATCGAGCACTTTTTCACACCATTATGAAAAAATATGGTGCGTTGAATTATTAATGTTAGTAAAAATATAATAAAAATATATAGACATTTTCAAAGTATATAAAAAAAAAAACATTATAGGGTGGTTTCATTCATGATGAAGTTGACATTGACACCATAAGTGAGCGCTAAATAGCATGGGTCAGTATGGGAAAATGACTCATTTTGCTAGTTTAAAAATACTATGCAATATTTTTGAAAGCATTGATGCTGTAAATATGTTGAATTAGTATCTCAAGTATGTGAGAAAAATAAGATTAACAAAAAATTAACCGATTTCACAAAGAAAATTGCCTAAAATGAAGTTTTTCCTATGCTGAGTAATGTTGTTCACTACTCCAGTATGGCCTCCAAGCGCATTAAATGACGTCATTCATCCGCATACACTCTATACTATACGTAATAAATTTTGTTAATGTTAAATATATTTTGTATTAAAATAAAAACCGTATAAGTTTATTAAATGCGAACATTATTTTTACAAGAATAACGAAATAATAATAAAAAATAAAAAAATCTTTTGAAAATTCACATTGGTGAAATTATTGTTTATATTTTCAATATTTTGCTGGTCTAGATAATTTTAATCACTGTTCTAATCGGTATGATGATAATAAATATAGTAATTCTATAGTAATAAACATAGTATTCCTGCTTGTACTAACGATGTGACTAATAACTCCTTTAAAAAAGAGCTACACCATTATGTAATGACATAAACATTAATATTTTCAATGATTCCTGTGATACAATAAAAAGTTTATATTCTAGGAATGTTGAAAAGCAATGATTATGTTATTAATACATAATCTAAAAATCTTATAATTTAATAATGCGTGTGTTATTTTTACTGTAATTGTATTTCATTGATTATGAGTACTGTGAGTTTACCGCCAATTTATTGGACGCAAGCCTGCTTTTGGTTGACAAATAAATAAATAAATACATAAATAAATAAATAAATATATAAATAAATAAGAAAATAAATAAATAGTAATATAAGGGAATTACAAATTGTGCCTTTTTTTAAGCGCCTGGATATGTATGCAACTTTTGCATTACGTATGTTACGAATTTGCCTACCTTACAAGGGGCTTCATATTATATTTATTTTGTTGTTTTGTTTGATGTTTGTTTTGTTTATTTATTTGTTTATTTATTTATTTATTTATTTATTTATTTATTTATTTATTTATTTATTTATTTATTTATTTATTATTTATATTTACTTCGATAATAATTTTTTCTGTCTTCCTTATCTTTTGTTTTCCTCAGGTCCCGTTGAAAGAGGTTCAGACAATCACAAGTTATGGCTAAGTGGTACTGATGATAACCAAGAAGGTAACTGGACTTGGGATTCTACTGGACAACAAATCAACAACATATATTCACATTATCATGTAGGTGGTGTTGATGCAGGGAGAAAAGAGAACTGTTTAGTAACATGTGCTACTTATGTCACTTTAGATTGGTGTGATGCACCATGTTCGAGACAATTTGGGTTTATTTGTAAGTTATATCATACTTGTGATTTTCGGTATATGTATTAAAAAATATATTAAAGCCCTTGTCAACTTACATTTTTATCCTTTAGAATACTAGATTGATAATTACCAACCGTATTATCTTTTTTTTTTTTGGGGGGGGGGGGGGGGGGGGGCTTGCCATATTATGTTATGGTGCTACACCAATCCTAGTCCCAGTCATCGACAGGTAAGGACTTTCCAAATTAATGGAAAAGCACACACGGGCCGGCCACGGCCTAAGTACACAGCTCGGCATTCGCCATGACAGCCTATAGAGAAGCCATGGAAATTAGACACCACTACGTTGATTTTGTATTTATTTTCATTTTGACGGTTACTTCACGCATCTGACGTCACAATGTACCACTGCCAATCACAGTTACTTATCTAGTCACGTGATAAATTTAAGTCCCTCCCTCAAGTTTTGTACCCCTATCACGGCCCCATCGGTACATTGTGATGTCAGATGCGTGAAGTAACCGTCAAAATGAAAATAAATACAAAATCAAGGAGTTGGTGTCTAATTCATGGATAATAAGGTATGGTAATTATCAATCTAGTATTCTAAATGATAAGTTGACAAGGGATTTAAAGGGGTAGTTAACGATCATGGCTTTTATCATGAAGCGCGTTAATAATTAAAATTTTGAGATCGTGTTTTCGGGAGCATCAATCTATTAAACAAGCCATGCATTGTTTACTTTAAGGGAGACTGAAATGGGCCACCATTAGTCAAATATTAGTCAAATGAGAAACCTTATTTTCATAATATATAATGACTTATACGCAATTTATACCCATTAAAAAAATGGTAATCTCCTAATAATTTTAATTTATATTTATTGTTCTTTTGTTACTGTATTTTTTTAAACTTTTTTTTTTCCATAACTTGACTTGATGAAAGTTGGCGTTAAATTTTAAAAAAATTTAAGCTATTTTCATAGTAGAATAGAGCTTATCGGTTAGCGCGCGGGGAGACGTGGGTCCCTTAATTTAACATTATACGATTATGGAGAAAAAAAAGTTTTAGAAAACTACTTCACTGATTTTGGATAAATTTTAAGAAAAAATACTATAGGCATACTTTTACATGTTTTAAGAAGCCATAAAAAAGTTTAAAGTATTTATTAAACCAATAACCTCCATTATATTAAATATTTGATCTTGATCTTTTTTTTTTTATGTGTTTGGCATTTAACTTAACTTTTAAGTAACATTTCATCTTTATATTTTAAGTCATGTTAATTTTATGTTCTGGCCACGACCAGTCGGCGACCATTCAGTTTGTGAGATATCAGTTGCCTATACCAGTTGGTAAAATATAGAAGAAAAAAGTAATTCAAATGCAACTATACTATAGGGTGTATGCGGATGACGCGATTACTTCATATTTATTGCGCTTGGAGGCCATACTGGAGTAGTGAATAACATTGCTCAGCATAGGACAAACTTCATTTAAACCAATTTCCTGTGGGAAATCGGTTCATTTTTTTTTTTTTTTTTTTTTTTTTGTTATTGTTATTTTTCTCACATAATATAACTTGAGATACTAATTCAATATATTTACAGCATCAAATCAATGCTCTCAAAAATATTGCATAGTGTTTTTAAACTGTCAAAATGATTTATTTTCCTATGCCACCCATGTTATTGACTTATCCAACATGGCGTTGACTTTAACATGAATGCATACACCCTTTAATATAGCCATACTATATTATGACTGAAAAATGTTTGACAATTTGGATTTTGCTAATTCGTCACTTCAGAATAAGAATGTCGTATCTGCAAAAAAATGTGATGCAATTCTGAGACTTATGTTGATAGATAACAAATATTCTGAGGTGACGAATTGTATTGTACATTATACACCTATTGACCTTTAGAAAGACTAATAAAATTTCATACAAAGTGTATAAAAGAACTGAAATGTATAATATTTAAAAGGTCCTCTTTGTAGTTGTCTAAATATTTTTAGTATAATTTTTAACTTTATAAGTGCATTTTAATGAATAAACATGCACAAATGTGATCTTCAAAACTGATGACAATTTTTAATGTAGCTCCACGATAGAGCGTGAAAAAACTGTATAGTATGCAATTTGCGTGAAAATTCATGTTTATGACGTCAGAAACATGCAAAAATTAGTATGAAAATGTTTTGATCCTTGTATATAAATCGAATTTTCTGATCATTGAACGGGGTGGATTTTCAGACAAACTAAAGTTATTTATGTAAATCCCATCAAGTGTTTTGTGATATAAATGCTTATGTTTTTTATCTGGTCTATTCCTTTAAATATAATTAATATTAGATGATAATATTCATAATCAATATTTATGAATGATAACTTAATTGAAACACAAATTTACCTGTTATTTTAATTATTGTAATGTGATTATTGACTGTCGGTATGTTATTGTAAATATTTTGTTGATTATATCGATCATTTCTATATAATTATGTTATATGTCTCATTTTGAGCCAATATAACCTAAGTTTATGCATTTTAATTGTGCTTTGAATGTATGGGATGAAATAAATGAATAAAGAATTGTTTTTGTTTTGTTGTTATACTGAGCGAAGTTTAATGTTTATTTTTGAGAAAACAACGACAATATAGTACTTACTTCACTACTCTTTTTATTTTTATGCAATATGTTATATAATATAATGAAATTTATATTATATAATATATTATAATATATATATATATAAAATATTGAACCGGCTGATAAGGCTATGTCTTGATTGGTTTATGAACTCTCTAAATTTTAAGAATAATAAAAAATTGAGCTTATTGTTTTAGCGCACGGGGAAACGCGGGGCTCCTAATTTAACATTACGCTTATGGGGAAAAACACTTTTTTTATAATTTTTAAGAAAACTACTCCATCGATTCCGGAGAAATTTTAAAATGAGAAATTCTAGACATACTTTTACGTGTGTTTTAAGCTTTTTTCAAGAATTTTTTAAACCGATAACCTCCAATCATCTGTCTTGAAGAGATCAAGAAATGATTTATTTATGAAACAATTAAAATTACCTTGCACATTTTAAAAGATCATTACAAATTTTTTATAAGTGCACGGACACGGACAAAAATAAATAAGTAATATTTATATGCTGTCAATGCAGCAATATATTAGGCACATAACATATTAACTTATGTTATTATAATAAGGATACGTGATACTACATTGCATAATAACAATAACTAAAGAGACTAGTCTAAAAAAATAAGAAGAAGAAGAAATGGGACTATATATCATATCCTCACCCTTTCAAAAAGTTGTATTTTTTTCTATCTATGCATTTTTTTAATAAAGACAATTATTTATTTATTTATTTATTTATTTATTTATTTATTTATTTATTTATTTATTTATTTATTTATTTATTTATTTATTACTTATTAGTGCTTATTACTGTAGACTCTGAATTCATGATGTCATGAATTCCTAAAGTTGACTACGTTGACTACTTTACAATTTTTTATGCCTAGTTTGTGAGAGTATGGAAGGGTTGAGAGACATATTATATATATATATATATATATATATATATATATATATATATATATATATATATATATATATATATATATATATATATATATATATATATATATATATATATATTATTTGGTGAGAGTAAAATATCAACACGATATTATTTCATTTGTGCATCATGCATAATCACGTATTTATAAATTTACTGTAATAAACATTTTTTTTTTTTACTTATAAATTCAAAAGTTGTATTTGAAAGGACCACGTTTTTCCATGTATTCCTTGATTCCTTTCATCCCGATGACTTTTTGTTGTAGTTTTTTAATATTTTGTTTGTCAGAAAAGACATTACCGATGTTGTTACTGATGAAATAATCAAAGAATTCAAACAATGAAGCGAAGTATATATCTGCCCAAGTTAGCTGTAAATTTAAAATAAGATAATTAATATTATTTAATAAGTCCACTTTTGATAACGTAGTGGGTTAAAGCGTGCTCATGCTCATAATATACTTACGCGTTTTATTTATTATTATTATTTTTAATCCTCCCTTGCGTAAGGCCTTATGTTAATTTCATTAGTTTTTTATCTCTCCCTTATCTAATATAATAAATCCAAAACTCGAAATCACGAGTACTGAAGTTTTTATCATAAGTATATATATAATAAAATGTATAATATGATTAATATGGTTAATAGCATTATCATTTGTTGACTTTTTAGGTTGAGGTGATTTTTTAAAAATTATTTCCCACAGTACATATTGCAAATTTGCGAGTCTCTCTCTCTCTCTCTCTCTCTCTCTCTCTCTCTCTCTCTCTCAAATAAAAAAAATAAAAAAAAAAGGTTTACCTTTCCTCCAACAAAGTGACCTCCACTTTGGTCCAAATGCTCTTCAAATTTGCCCAAATAATATGGGAGTATTTTAGATTCCAGATTTTGTTTCTTAGTTTCGCGTGCTTCAGCATTCGTTTCAAAAAACCATTCCACCAAAGCTGTAAAATAATATCACAATTGTTATTTTTAAAAATATAATAATAATAAAAAGAGGCTAGTATAATAATTATTTTATGTGTCTATAGTCTATATAGTTTTATATTGCATAAATAAATTTTATATTTGTTAGTTTGTATAGCTTATATGGGGCCTTTATATCTTATCTTTATATGGGGGAGGAGGGAGGGGAGGCTTGTTAACTTACAAATGTATGCATATTATTTTATTTATTTTATATATCATATAATAATATATTTAAAAATTACATTTAAATTTAGCATAATAAAAGACAATGAATTATATATAATAAATTTTTTGAGTTTTGTATTTTATATTATATATTATATATATATATATATATATATATATATATATATATATATATATATATATATATATATATATATATATATATATATATATATATATTGAAAGATCATGAATATAATATAAGGTAAAAATCTCGTTTCAACATAAAGCTGGAGGCGGGAAAATGAGGAACAATTTCTTTTGCTTGTTTTTGACTGTATATACTGTACTGTACAGTACTGTTGTATGATTCTCCCAAAAATTAGCCGATTAAAATTTTTCGTCAGCTTTTGGTATAAATCAGAATATTTTTATCACAGGGATTAATACTATACAAGTTAAATAAAAGTATTATTAAACCACATTGTATATTATAATATACTTACATCCTCTCATATCCTCAATGGTATCCACGATCATATCACATTCCAGAGCCTCTAGTGAGTTAGCACCAGTTAATTTAATTTTGTTAGCAACATAACGACATATCGCGCGACATTGATGAGCAGTCTTACCATCTATCTCCAGGACAGGTAGTTTGCCATAGGGATAACCTGCAAAATATCACAGGTTTAAAGGTGTATAACTTCACTTTTAGTTTTTGCGTTGGAGTAATAGGTCTTGAAAAGGTTTATATATCAAATCAATCAATCAATTTATAACTCAATCTATTATCCAATCAATTATAACACAACCAAATAATAAATCATGGATTATTAATCGATCAATAAGTCAATTAATAAGTCAAAAAATATAAATAGTTTAAAGTTGCAACGTTTTTTTTTTTTTTTTTTTTTTTTGTTCGAGTTATTTATATATTATATTTATAGTCTTTAAAAACAGTTGATCAATCAATAAATCAACATAATAGTCAATCAATATATAAAATGTTCAATAAATCATTCAAGTAAATAGACAACAATCAATCAATTCATCATAGTTAATCAGTCACTATCTAGTCAATCAAATAACCAATCAATCAATGAACTAAATAATTAATTAATAAGTCAATAATTAATAATTATAATCAATGAGTCAGTCATGTTAATTTATCATATTTTTCAACAAAAAAATAAAAAATTGGAACAGCGTGTTTGCGATCTTAATTTATTCTAGCTCATCACATTAATACCGTAATTAAAATTCTAAAATACAATAATTATATTATGATATTCTGGCGATACGATACTAATAATTTAAACGTCATGAGCCTTATTTATAGATAAAATAATAAATCTATATTGTAATCGGGCAAGGTCCATATATAAGAGGTTAGATGCTCCGGGAAAAGTTTTGGCCAAGGTCGCGCAGCTTAAATAAGTAATTCATTAAAGACGTTATATTACCAATTGAAACTTTGTTCACCTTATCAGTGACGTAACTGGTGAACGGGTCGTCGATATTGGCTTAGAACCAAGTACAAAATCCTTAATTTGCAAAATTAAATCGAATGCGCGAGTTTTGTGCTGCGCTCAACCTCTTTATCATATGGACCTTGGTAATAGGGCAGTAATGTCTTATTATTATTATTTTTATTATTATGAAGAAAGCAAAGGTCCAAGGAAAGCGTTTGCTTCCCATACTTCTAAAATATGATTTAACGAACGAACGAACGAACGAACGAACGAACGAACGAACGAACGAACGAACGAACGAACGAACGAACGAACGAACGAACGAACGAACGAACGAACGAACGAACGAACGAACGAACGAACGAACGAACGAACGAACGAACGAACGAACGAACGAACGAACGAAAGAACGAACGAACGAACGAACGAACGAACGAACGAACGAACGAACGAACGAACGAACGAACGAACGAACGAACGAACGAACGAACGAACGAACGAACGAACGAACGAACGAACGAACGAACGAACGAACGAACGAACGGAAAAAGAGGTTGAGCGTAGCACAAAACTCGCGCATTCGATTTCATTTTGCGATGGATTGTACTTGGTTTTACGCCAATACGATGAAGTTCACCAGCTACGTCACTGATTACAGGTGAACAAAGGGTGATATGACGTCTTTCGTGTATTTCTTTAAGCTGCGCGACCTTGGCCAAAACTTTTCTCGGAACATCAAACCTCTTATATAATGGACCTTTGTGAAGAAAAGAGTTGTTTGTATGGTCAATACAAAACAAACAATGTACACATGACTTTCAAGGTAACAAGTAGTATAACCTTGTATCACTTGATAGATTTCTTCCACGAATTTAGTGAATTTATGATTTTTTTTATTTATATTTTTAATGTATAATTCTCGAAAAAAAAAAAAAAAAAAAAGTTGAAATTTAATGTATATATAAAAAACGTTTTTTTTTCTAAATTGTATAATGTAAAAATATGATTACACATTTTATTATCCTGAATAGCCAAGATAATGCCTCTTAGATGTCAACTATTTTTTTTTTTTTTTTTTTTTACAATTAATTAAAATAACAATAATATAATAAATATACGTAAAACTTACTTTCTTTTTTCTTCAAGAATTGCTCGGCAGTTTCATATCTAAAATCATTAAATGTAATTCCTCCATAGTGAAGTAGCCACCTAATTGGCTCTCCTAAATCAGCAACATCAAAATAATGCAACGTGATTGGTGAAGACATGATGCGGAACTGAAATTAGTCGTTAAATAAGAAAAAATTGTAACAGATCATTTAAGTATAAAATATAAAATACTCTAGATATGGAAGCAGATCAAAAGCTTAAAAAAATGAATATACGTATAATTTTGTTTATTTGTTTACTAATATATCCTTATTATTATTAGTATTTTTTCAAAAACGTGGACTTAGGACATTAGTAAATAATATGGACCACGTGTTATTATGTTATTATTATGTTGAATGAATGAATAGGCATAAATAAATAAATAAATGAATAAATAAATAAATAAAAAATCAAATAACAAACAAATCAACAGATTGATAAATATTTAAACAGAAAATATAACAATAACAATTCTGAACAATAAAGAGAGGGAAAAAATGATAACTTACGTTATGTCGAAGTCGACTCGTGTGTGCGTGAAGTCAACGATGAATATTTGATTTAACACAAAACTGCTGCCGTGTTTGCTCTTTTTATATCTTCTAAAGTTGTTACGTTGACGAATAGTATCCCACCTTTTTATTAAAAAAAAAAATAATAAAATAAAAAGAACTTTTGTATATACATATTAAAGTGGATGATGCAACTATATTTTACAATGACATGCATTTTTTTTTTATTCCGTGTATCTTCTATATCTCTCTGTACGCTTATCTTTGCTATAGACTGTTATTACTTATCATTATTATATTATGTGTAATTATGTAAAAGATTGCATCATTTTAAATTTTTATATTATCCATTGTTCAATATTATGCATTTTATATTTAAAATTGCGTCATTTTATTTGTCATTCATTCATTCCTTCATTCATTTGTTCGTCCGTCCGTCCGTCCGTCCGTCCGTCCGTCCGTCCGTCCGTCCGTCCGTCCGTCCGTCCGTCCGTCCGTCCGTCCGTCCGTCCGTCCGTCCGTCCGTCCGTCCGTCCGTCCGTCCGTCCGTCCGTCCGTCCGTCCGTCCGTCCGTCCGTCCGTCCGTCCGAAGACGCGTTCGTCGTTGTCTTGTACGTTATCTTCCAGTTTCGTTGATGCACCCTGGGTGCACCTCACTCTCTGCACTGCATATATTGCCAGCGTGATATCACGACGCACGTACTGCTTTTTATTCGTCTTCTTTTATAGCTCGACTATATAATTATATAATATGTAATGGTCATAGACATATAGCTACAGTCTGCGCCACCTAAGGCTGCGACCAATTAGAGAGCATTTAAAAGCTTTCCATTTAGTTAACATTATTACCCTACCTCCTTGTGACCTTGAGCGCATAAACGTCTATTAACTCGTCGCTAGATTTCGATTAATCGCAAACATCCTTAGGTGGCACGGACTGTATAAGTATATGACCAATGAGAGACCAATGAGAGAGCGCCTAAAAACTCTCCATTTAGTTAACATTACCCCACCTCCTTGTGACCTTGAGCGCATGAACGTCTATAATTGGCTCGTGGCTAGATTTCGATTAATCGCAAACATCCTTAGGTGGCACGGACTGTATATACTTATATACATGTACATACTTATATAAATGACTGTATAAGTATATACAGTCCATGCCACCTAAGGATGTTTGCGATTAATCGAAATCGAGCCACGAGCCAATAGACGTTCATGCGCTCAAGGTCACAAGGAGATGGGGTAATGTTAACTAAATGGAGAGTTTTTAGGCGCTCTCTCATTGGTAGCATCCTTGGGTGGCGTGGACTGTATGGCCATATATTTTATTATTGTTGTTATTTTTGTATTTTCTTTCCCTTTTTCTCTGGTTTTATTGTTTTGGAGAAATCAATAACAAAATTAATATATAAAATATATAGGCTCAATAATGCTCAATTATATCTTATATTTATTAGAAAAGCAAATGATAGTTAAAAAATAACTATATATATTTTAACAATAAAGAATACTTGTTTTTAATAAATCAATACACAGCGGAAATAAGGAATTATAGTCTCATTCTCTCTCTCTCTCTCTCTCTCTCTCTCTCTCTCTCTCTCTCTCTCTCTCTCTCTCTCTCTCTCTCTCTCTCTCTCTCTCTATTTCTCTTAAATAAAAATTCCATTTTATGTTTTTCAAAAACCAAAATAATTTTATTACATCAAGTTACATACAGACAATATTTTTGAGAGCATTGCAATGATGCAATGCAGTGCGAATAATGACTTATTTAAGATAATCACTTGATAATAATTGAGTTATTATGAGTAACAAAAATAATACATTTTAGGAATTTATTAACAATTAATAACTATTTTAACTTCAAATACCTTAAAAGAACTCAAAACTTATTAAAACCACTTAAAATAGCTATTGTTTATAATTTCCTTCAATGCATTATTTTATAGATACTCATAACAGTCATAACAACTCAAAAGTGTTTATCCTAATATATATATATATCAAAACTAAAGTAATGTACTTTTTTTTTATAGTTATATCAATGTATGCGAGAAAAATAATAAGGACAAAAAATTAATTGATTTTCCAAAGAAAATAGCCAAAATAAAGTTTGTCTTATGCGCTGATCAATGTTATTTATTACTTCAGTATGGCGTCTAAGCGCATATTAACTATGACGTCTTGAGCATACACTCTATATATATAGTTAAACGTGGCAATTTTTATATTATTATACGTACATTAATATACATAATTTTTACATATACTTCTGAAACTTGGAATTTATAATACATCTGCTATACTCTGCTAGTTACTCAGGTAAAAAAAAGTAGAGGTGACTTTTGAAAAGCCTTCCAAAAATAAGGTCCCTGTGGCCTCATCGAGTGGCCTTCCGGCCTCGATGAAGCCACAGGGAAGGGACCCTCTTTTCGGAAGGCCACTCTCTTTTGGAAGGCTTCTCAAAAGTCATCTCTACTTTTTTTCTACCTGGTAAAAGTACAGTTACGATCATAAGTACATAAATGAAGAAATTCATGGATAGAATTTTTTGTCATTAAAAAAGTTCACAATTTACATTTCGTTACATTTTTTTGGAAAGATAATAAGAAAAAGGGCAAATGTTCCAAATTTAAACGTTTTTTTATATTTTATTTACTTTGATTAGGATCAGTTTTATTATACTATTTGAGTCATATATAAACCACAAAATTGTATTATGTTTTTCTTTTTTTTTTATGTGAAAAGTAATATAAATAATAAAATAAAAATAAAACGTGCGTAAGAGTTATAAAAAGTATGCATACCGAACCACCAATTTCTCTGTATTATGGTAACGATGTATAGGTGTAGTAATATAAATGTTAAATAAATTAAAGGCAATTGAATTTTACATATCTTTTATAAAATCCTATAGTTTTTGATGTCGTTAAAACATTTTGATATATGCGTATATATTAAGAAAAAGAGGAAATCAAAAACAAAATTTGCCAAATTCCCAATTTATGGGTTGAAATTTCGAGTAAAAACACACACAATTTGTTTATTTTAAGAAAGCCCAAAACATAAAGCTTTACTGTATATTACGTAAGTTAAAATTGAGGTTTGATCAGTTCGTTTTACTCCATTTAAATACATGTTATTAGCCATATGCCAATATAATTTAATATTTTTATGAAAGAGACTGTACATTATATATTAAAAAACACTTAATTTAAAGTCATTTTAAAAATTACATAGCTTAATTGTTATTCACACAATTTTTTAACGAACAGCGCCTCAATTATAATACCAAAAAATTATATGCATAATATACACAGAGTAAACTTTTTAAATTCTGAGATCTTCGACGAATGCACTTTGACGCTACCCACACAGCACAGATTGAGATATCATACATATAATTTATGCTTTTTACATACATATACCAAAAAGGTAATTATATGTATATAATATCCGTATGTAGAAGAAATGTTGATCGTATGAGAAACGTTCAAACGTCCTACTTCGTGCGTATATTATACGTATATATATCTCAAGACCAAAAGTATATGTATATCATACAGATGCTATACGTATAGAAGATATATGCTTTTTTAAGAACAAATGAAAATATTAATTATACCAATTACTGTGGTATTAACTAACTCCAAATCTGATACGTACCCAACTTATTCATTACTTGCCCCGGCTCAATTATTGTTTAACACTTAAACCACGACTGGCGCAGCGGACTTTATTTTATAATGCTGCACTTTATTATGTCAAGTTAGGTATTTAAGCTTTACATTTTGGGGAACCTGACCAGTAGTGAGCTAATAACTTCTATCAGTTATAAAAAAAATACAAAATTAAGTATCAATTTTGGAAAAAAAAGTTATGATTCTGTACACATAACTATTTATAATTTTTTTCAAAAGTCACTCCAAAACTTCTAATTAACAATCCTAATTACATTTTATGTTTTGTTTGGAACTTTTTGATTCAGAACTTTTAAAAACATTTTGATTCAAAGATGTATTAAAAATGAATAAGCTAATTTTTAAGTTTCAAAAAGTTGGTTATTTTAAATATAAGCTGTAATTAGCACTTTTAATTAACATCTATTAAAGGTTTGGAGGTGTAAGTTTAGTAAATGTTTACATAGTATATGTAGAGATGAAATTTTTAAAAATATTGCATACCAATTCTATATATACATTCACACTCCATATATGTAAAATATACGTATAGCAGTATAAAATGAATACATATTATATGTTTTAAAAAAATATGCATATATCTGGTATATGGGGTAGATGAAAGGTATATGTCGTATATTATCTCATTGTGCATTGTGTGCTGTGTAGGTATACACCATTTTAAAACTTCACTTATAGGACAAATGTAGTTTTAGGCTAATTTCTTTGGAAATATGTTTCTTCTTTTATAAATAATGTTTTTGCATAATTCAAAACTTAATTGAACCGGATACTAACACACCATTAATAATCCTCACAATTAAATAAATAAGTATTTTTCAAACTTGTAAAATGTTTATATATAAATGCAAACATCCTATAATATATATAGAATAATATATACTTACTTCAAAGTCTAGGTTATTTTCAGGTAAATTTTTTAAATTACATTATATTAGTAAATGGCAACCTTCTTCTATGTCTTGATGCAAAATTGCCATTAAAAATTAACCATGATAAAATTAGAAAGTGACTTTTAAGCACACAATTTAATAACATCTTATTATTAATGTTGAAAATCTCTATATGAAACGACGGAGAAAAAAACAATACAAAAAATGAAACAGAGAGCAGTTTTTATATATTTTCGTAACAATTAAGTATAATAAATAAATAAAATCTTAAAAGTAAATTAATAAACAAATAAAACGAAAACAGTTTAAAACAATTTCTTTTACATGGTTTGCATGTCATTGTTATATTTTTTATTATATGACAATAATTTAATGGTGCGTCTATTATTTAACCATAATCATTTGATAAATTTAATTGCATATACGTATAATATGTATATATATATATATTTTATGACTTAATTTTTGTAAAACAAAATTTATTTCTAAATGATAAAATTTATTACTCAATACATTGAAGCGTAAATGTATGATAAAAATAATTTGTGGCATAAAGAAATATAAAGTATTTAAACTACACAACGATATTCCCATTTAAAAAAAAATTAAAAGTTGCGAAAATTTCTAATTATTTAATAAATTATTTATTTATTTCTAACATTCATTGCAGCGAAATAAAAAATATCACTAAAAATTGAAATCAATAGTGCCCGTTCTGTAAAATAAAGTGAATATCAATAACTGTGATTGGCTGAGCAACAAAATAAGACACATTTATTGGTTGATTTGGGGGGGGGGGGGCTAATAAAAGTGAGTCGCATATTGATACTGGAACTTTTTTAGGAAGTTTCTTTGTTCTGCTTATCAAGTTCAAAGTTCTAAAAATAGAGATAACAATGATGGATCATATGTATAAACGTAGAGTAAACAGGTAACGACGTCATAACCAGCTGTTTTTAACAAAGGGACATTTTGGAAGCTGTGATTAACTGACGAGTAATTTCAGAAGTTTTAACTTTTTTATGTAATCCAAAGAGAATTCCCGCTGAAAAGTACTGGTTCAGCGAGACATATTATATATTGCGGGTAAGAATTACATTGGCATCTGGGCAAAAAATTATAGCTTCCAGGATAAAATAAAATAAAAAGCAAAAGAAAATTTTGAATAACGACTTTCTCTTTGGATTATACCTAATGTATTGAAATACCTTACTGACGTGATAATTATAAGGCAAGAAGGAACACCGGGAAACGTCTTAACTTGAACACAATATATGTATTATTTACTTATATAAACATATATATATATATATATATATATATATATATATATATATATATATATATATATATATATATATATATATATTATATATATTATATATATATAAATATATATATATATATATATATATATATATATATATATATATATATATATATATATATATATATATATATATATATAAATATATATGAGGGCATCTTATTCTATCGAAAGTAAAATATGATCCACTCAGTTTCTGATCCAAAGCCGTCTCCATAATGCGGTGCTGATGCATGTGGGGGTGGGCAATGTCATTGTTTGCAACTACGTTTATGTATTTAGGGCAGGTATTTAAAAGGTATAGTTACCAAGCATCACTGCATGTAGCAAATTTTGAATAAACAATATATAAATTAAATTTATTAATTTTTGGTTGCAAATTATTGTCCTATATGCATCTCACCGGCCATCAGTGCCCCCTAATTTTCATAAATTAAGAGACCAGATTTTTAGGTGAAAATTATGATTACGCCTGCAAGTTTGATAGTTAGGCTTTTTGCTTTACAATCTACTGTGTGTTTATAAAAAATTGGTACTTCACTCACTTCACTGCTACAAAGCTTAAAAATATAATTTATGTAAACGCCGACAGTAGGTTAATTGTGATGCAGGTAAATAACTTACAATTTTTGCAGGTGCAGCCACCATTTTCACCTAAAAATCCGGTCTCTATAAATTACTATGGCGCATATATAGAAGTCCACTTTTGAGTGTAAAAGCACTCTGAAAACGGGAGTCGGGAGGTTGACTTTCTTGTGATATATAGCTATAGCTCAATAATGTTATTGAGTATCTAAATTTATGCATTAGCCTTCGCAAATATAAATATTATAATTAAAAATAACAAATTATTGTTGTGTTGATGATGAGTTGGCTTTGAAAATTTTTTGGCGGGAAAGATCACTAATTTTATGATTAGCTTAGATAGAGCTGCGCAGAAACATATTTCCGTTTACAGCGGGTGGCAATGCGCAACGTATTTCGATACTTCTTGGGGTTATGAACGCACATATGCAGTGTTGCCAGAGCGGAACGGAATAAAAGAACGCAAAATGGATACCGCTCATGTTGATGCAGCCGCGGTAAGCTGAAATCGAGTCTCGGCATCTGTGTTACGCATTATAGTGAGTAATAAACAATTATTGATTAACCTCCCTGCTCACAAAACCGCGCAAAAAACCGCGCGGTTACCGTGCAAAAAACCGAGCTCGGTAACCGGGCAAAAACCGCGCGGTTACCGCGCAGTTACCGGGCAAGAACCGCGCAAAAACCGCGCGGTTACCGCGCGGTTTTTGAGTTGAAGCCGCGCGGTTTTTGGGTTAAAACCGCGTGGCTGCCGGGCACCGCCCGGTTACCATAGGCGGTTCTCACGTTGAACCCAGATGGCTCTATGGCTTACATGGCGCGTGCTGTTGAACCTTAATGCCGCCTTCTCCGACGCTCTCAGTGGGCTCCGCACCTTTCTGGTTCGATATTGTCGTAAAAAAACTTACTTTTTATTGTCACTGCACCTGAACTAGAACAGAACACAACATTTTCTACTTACACTCGTACATGTTCCTTTGAATAAACAAAAAATAACATTATTATATACTACACACATTTTCATTGAAAAAGCGTACCTTTTATATAAATACCACGCTTTTTCAATCAAGAAAATACATATAAAAAATATTAAATATACATATTATTATTGGCTAAAAACAAAATCTAAGACATAAAAATATATTTTAATATACATACTAATAAAAACAAACCCAATATATTACAAAAAAAAAAAAAAAAACTTTACGTTCCATGCGATGCGTGTATAGAAATACGTTGGTCTTTGCGAAGTACAAAACCACTCGCCATAGCCGCGCCCAAGTACATGTAACAAAAATCACTGTTTTAGCCCTCTACTGACATTAAAGCTTTGGATTTATACATTAAGTAAATTCTTACCTCATTTATAAACATCGAGCACCAATTTTTTAGCTTCTTACAATCCTTTGGTCTTAATATTCACGTAAAAACCAACACAAAGTAAATTCGCCATATTAGTTTCTTCCTTGCTCAAGTTCACTGACATACTGCGCATCTTTCTCACACATCCTTAATGCGCATGCGCTAGATCACGTGACCTTATTCTAAAAACCGTGCAAGAGCCGCGCGGTTCTTGAGAACCGCGCGGTTTTGTAAGAACCGCGCGGCTTTTGCACGGTTTTTTAAGAACCGCGCGGCTTTTGCACGGTTTTTTGAGAACCGCGCGGTTTTTTTCATTTTTCTCAGAACCGCGCGGCTAAAATCACGGTTTTGTGAGCAGGGCTAGTATATTTTGATTACCAAATAAGATTGTTTAGAAGCAATATTATGCTAAAATTGCCAGTCGCACAAAACCAGCCCACGAAGTAGCATTCTCGTTTCGTTTTTTTTTTTTTTTTTTTTTTTTGGCTCAGTTCGACAACGAACGGCAAGATGTTGCGCACTGCCACACGCTAAAAACGGAAATATGTTTCTGCGCAGCTCTATTTAAGCTTATGATAAAATTAACGATCTTTTTGGCCGCTAAAAATTATTCAAGCCAACTGATCATTAATACAACTTGACTTTTTTATTTTTATTTAAAATATAGACATTTGCGAAGGCTATAATGCATAAATTTAGATACTCAATAACATTATTAAGCTATCACAAGAAAGTAAAACCTTCCGACTCCCGTTTTCAGAGTGCTTTTTGCACTCAAAATTCAAAAATGTACCCCCATATCTAGTAACTGATTAAAATTAGGGGGCACTGCACTGACGACTTCATGGCCGGTCAAAAGCAATTAGTTCAAATCGCATACATTATGATGTAATTCAATATTTATAAGCTATTGAATAAAAATATATTTATATAATTGTAGAATTTTATTTATTTCTTAGAATTTCTATCGATTTTGTGATTGCATAGATTGATCTCTGTGATAGCAAAAAAAAAAAAAAAAAAAGTGTCTAAAATTTGAAAAAAAGGATTTGTTTTCATTTTCTTACCTCAGAATTTTTATATATAGTTTTGAAAGAGTCTGTATTATTTATCTTATAATGAGTGGGAATAATTATACGAGATTTTTATATAACGCATCTTTATAAATCTATTAATGAAATAAGGTTCTAAAAGATATAGCCATTCAATATTTTTAACATAAATAAAATGAAATTTAGAATTATGACATCATTAATATAATTTATTCTTATTTTACTTTTAATCCTTTGAAATCATTTTCATTAATCTCAATGTTTTATAATTACTGCTTCTAATGAAATGTATAACAATAAATTTATATAATTAGTAAAACACGCAGTTATTATAATAAAGTACATCTTTCTTTCTTTTTTTTTTTTTTTTTTTATTATTTCTCTGATTTTCACTTTAATAAATTAAGTTGACCATTATTAAGATTATATAATTGATAAAATGATCTTCTTTATTTTTTTATGATTTGCACTGACTTCTTTAACCCTCAAGATGACGAACAAAACAGAAGGCCTAATTTTCATGATTATAAAAGTTACAAAATGTATTAAATGTACGAAGCTCAAATTTGTACAGGCGATCCAAAATTTATTAAGCTATATAAAAATATGGTTAAATTTATTTTGTGGCATTAATAATAATGACAAATTAATTAGTAAAATTATACTTCTGTCAAAGAAATCATTTTTCACGCATTTCTCAAATTTTCTAAATAGATAATAACTTTTTAAAATTTTGTTCAATTGAACCAGGTTAAAACTTAATAATAATAAATAAGAACTTTAACTGTCCTGAACTAAATAAATTAAATAATATTTTATAATAAAAAAAATTAACCATATTAATTTCCAGGCCAATATTATAATTTTAATTTATTTATTTTTACGTATACATATTTAAAATCAAGATATTATTTTACTTATTTTGACACACATTTATATTATTATAGTTAAAGCCGTATAAAAAAATTGTTCATAAGTATTGAATTTTGCTAAAAACCTAAATTACCAGCTAACCACAACATTACTTTAAATAGATGATCTGTATGAAGTAAAACACCTTAAAAATAAATAAGCAAAGTAGCGTTAAATTAACAAAAAGTCTTACATGGACTTTAATATATATGCTATGCTGTAGGATAAAAGCTCGTAAGTTAGCAAAGTAAATAAAAAAAAATATTTATTATTGTTTCAAAACATTTATATATATTATATTAAACATTGCAATGTAACTTGCGTGTTACCTATTTTTATTAGTCATATATATATATATATCTGTTAATAAAAATATATTATATACACAGTATATAATAAAATTACATAATATACACGTACAGTACATTACTGCAGTATATAAATACATAATAAAATGTTTGCCTTTAAGTTGGAACATTTTAGCGTTAAAGTATAACGCTCCAAATTCTAGATTTTTCATGTAAAATATATGCCGTATGGTTCATGATATTTTACATTCCCCTATTAGATAAAAGCACTCGCAGACGTCTTATTTTATTTAATATTAAATTAGTTTAAAATAATTAGCTACTGTGATTGGTATAAGAGAGGTCGTGTGCCTAAGGTACGAAAAAAATAGCACAAGGGATATAAATATGCTTGATTTAATAAGAAAAAGAACATTTTTTATGATGCGAGGGGAGCTAGCAAAGTAGTATTATCCTTCTAATCTCTCTTGTCATATTAACTCAAACAAATTAAGTTTTTTTTTGTATAAATTAAACAAAGTAAAAATAGAAAAATCAAAATTTCTACTACGATTACCTTTTAGCAAAACGTATTTTTTTGTCATAATATTTTAAATTTACATTATATTCAAATATGCATATTTTTATACATAAGTTCTCTTACAGTTCTGAAAATCTTTCAGAGATATAGATATTTACAATAAATATATATCATTTACAAATTACAGAGATGATATATTTTATACTAGATTATAACAATTACTATTTTTATTTTATGACTTTATTTCAGTACTGCCAAGATGTATATATATACATCTTGAGTACTGCCTTTTTTTTCTTTTCTTATCACACATCACACGCGTATTTTTTACACCTTTTATATATTTATTTTCATTAGCTGGTGTATATTATAAGGACATGAACGAGGCATCAAAAGAACCGCATATTGTGTTATAATATAATAATATTTAATGCAAGAAGGCAATAAAGCTTTTAACATCCCTTATTTATATCTGATACCTATAGCATAATTTTCTTTTGCGAAAAAAAGGTCCCCTCTTTATTTTTGTAACCTCTCAAGGTAATAAAATTTTCCCTTCCAAGTGATCGAGTACTCAAGGATTAACCTTATATGTTTTTTTATTTAAAGCAGGTATGCAGATGTACCAGGCCCTGGATGGCTGTCCACGTAAAAGCAAAATTTTAATTAAGAATTGCAATTAATGCAATCATATCTGGGCGCTCAACTTTTTTGTCAAGATGTAAGTCAACACTTTTAAAGAACTTAAAAAATTTCAGCAATTACAAAAAATTTAAAATTAAAAAAATTAACTCAAAAAGGAGACAGAACTAATTGTCCGTGCGCTTGAGGGTTAAGCATGATTGTTTCTATCGATAACTTAAATTAACGGTTGTACTGATCCCGTGTTATAACAGTTGTAATTTAACTGAAAATTATGTAATATCTTTATTGATTGTGCTCTAAAGTCTAAACGTTTTTTTTATATTATTTTTTCAAAATCTTAAAATTTGAAGACAAAATAAATGTTATTATTCAGTTTTAAATTACATATTCATGTTTCTAATGAACAAACATGTTATTTTACTTTACACTATTGATAGATACGACCACGTGTAGATTATTCTTTCTTTTAACCTCCCCTGTATATTTCTTTTAGTTTTTATTATAGCTAATTTACATTAATTTTTTTCAGTGTGCTATAAAAGGGAGGTTAAAAAGTAGAATTTTCTACACGTTGTCGTATTTATCAATATTCTAAAGTAAAATGACAGCTTTGTTTATTAGAAACAATAATATGTCATTTAAACTGACAATTTACATTTATTTTATCTTTAAATTTTAAGATTTTGAAAAAATGATATTAAAAAAATGTTTTGTATCCTCCCACTCAAACATAGGAAGTCCTAATGAATTCAGAATGAATTTATTTACACCTTCATTTTTTAAAAGTGAAGCCTCATTATGAATTCACGGTGAGCCGTTGAGACGCTCACATCATAATGAAGTTTCATTATGAAGTTCGTTATGAAGAAGCAAATGAAGCAAAACTCCACTAACAGCTTCATTTCACTGCCGCTTCATCTTCGCTGTAAAAATGAAGTGAGAAGTGAAGTTAAACTTTCGACGGCTTCACTTCACTTCCCGCTTCCTTTTCGCCGCGACCGTGAAGTTGAACTAAAAAAATCAGCTTCACTTTGCTTGATTATGAAGTGAAGCTAAAAAGGAAGCTTCATCTAGCTTCACCTTCTTCATAATGAGTTCATATGTCTTACTGGGCTGCAAGCTGAAAATTATTTTTAGTCAAAAGAAATGATCTTGGGTAGTTGTAAAACAATAAAAAAAGTTAAAACATCCCCTTTTTTATAAATAACTTCAAAAATTACCATTTTTGAGATAGTCTTGAAAAAGCATATTTTTCAATTTCCCGCCTTCATTTCCTCATAGCGCTAAAAATCTGTAATAATTACTTTTAAGTAGTAAGTATTTTTCATTACTTCTGACGAAGAAATCTGTCCTAAAATTGTATTTGTTTAGGAGCACAAACTTACTTTGCATGTCAATAAATAGAAATTTTTGAACAAAATTATTGATTTTTTAACACAAGTTAATTATTCAAAAATCGATTTTAATGTCCCAAACCAGTAATGAAAAATACTTCTTTAAAAAGGTTCTTAAAAATTATATCAGTCTACTAAACAACTTTTAGGTATTTTTAAGATTTTATGCACTTTGACCATTTCTCAGTTTAAACTTCACGCTTTAAAATTTAAGTTTTGATTGGAAGATGCTAAAACTCATATTTTTTGTATTTCTTTTAACCTTCCCAAGCAACATTATATATCAGTTTTAAGAAAATTCATATGAACCCCATTTTTTTATATTTTTTACGTAAACGACCCCATATATATATATATATATATATATATATATATAAATGCCAGATTCAGGGAAACAAGAAACCTCATATTTATCAAAACTAATAGGTAAGATAGAAAAATTATTCTTGTCGTTTAATATAATATTATATAATTTAATTAGGTTCATCAAGGAAAAAAACTTTATTTTTTAACATCTAACATTTATTTATCATCATATTGACAACAGTAGAAAAAGCATAAATTTAGACAAATTTGTCATTTGACAATAATTTGAACTATTGAGGTCAAAGTTCTTTTGGTTATGCAGAAACATTTTTCACTTTACAATAAAATAATTGAAAACATGAAAAGTAAAAAGATATAAAAGTAAATACATTTGTATTACTTTTTGACCAAATGGTGCAGTAAGGTTAAATGTGCAATAAAATAATATTATATTACAATGAGCTTGCAATTTTTATATATATTCACAATTAACTATTGTTATTTTTACATGCAATTAATTAAATTTATAGAATGTGTCATAGTTATGTTCTAAAGTAAATGCAGTGAGCACTAGCTTCTTTGGGATTTAAATAGATTCTATTTACTATTTTAAATTTATCAAACAATTTTTTTCAGAGCATTGATACTTTTTTCATAGGATTAAATAGATTTTAAGTAATAAAAAGTAAATAAAATAAAATGGTTACAAAAAAAAATTATTATTAATAAATAAATAAAGATTAATAAAAAAAGGTGTCTCATGCTGTATAAAAATATTTAAATTGTTTAAGTATGGGGATGAGAAGCAATCAGTATATAAGACTTATGCATATTAAAACAGAATATTCAAAAATACATAAGAATATATTGCTTGGTGTGCAAGTGTAATATTGTATCTATAGATTCTAAAGTCAGTAAAATATGTTTCTTATTTTTATAATAATAATAAAGATTTTATTGAGCAAATATATTACAATACAAACATTGCACATAGTCAAAAAAGTTGCTTAACAAGAGATCAAAAAAGGCAAAGCCCATACAAAATTTGATATATCAAAATAAACAAGAGAAAGAGATAAATATATTGCAAAGATATATAACTAGATACTAATTTTAAATTTAGATGAAGACAAATTTGAAATTTCTGACACTATTGTCCAACTTATTGTATAAATTCACACTGTACGTGCGGGAAAAAAGAAGTATTGTAATATGCTGCTGAGACACGGGGAACAACATATTCAACACTATCTCCTCCACGTAACCTACTATGCCTCGTACGTATATGGAGAGTCTAGCATCAGAGAATATTTGCGTATCAATATCCCCCAAGAGACACTTATGCAAAAAAGTTAAACCCTGACGATACAACACATCACTATTTGGGGGAATTTTACACATTAAATTGCGAGTTTTACCATTATGTTTACGTTTTATACCATCGACATAATGGAACGAATTTTTGCCAAGAATTAGACGTGTGGCGCTATGCTGCACCTTTTTCAGTTTTTTAAGGTTATGAGCAGTGACCGGGTGCCACTCTGGTGTACCGTATAACCAAACAGGACGAGCAAGAGTAAGATAAGCCATTCTTAGCGCCGCACGTCTAGTTCCTGTAAGGGCGCGATCTACGTAACATACCAATGATTTTGTAAAATTTGGCAATTGCTATATTAACATGAGTATTCCATTTTAGGTTATCAGTAATATTAACGTCTAAATATTTTATAAAACTTTCAACTGGAATATTATTGTCATTAATAGTATATGCTGACTGAATGGTATTAACTGCTTTTGAAATTTTGAGGTGAACACTTTTACTAGCATTTAAACTAATACTATTCATTTTACACCAAATATTTACGGAGTTTAAATCTTTTTGTAGTTCACAAACATCACTGTCAGTCTTAACAGCCTTAAACAAAAAACTATCATCAGCATATTGTGCAAATGATGAGAGTACAGACTTTGGAAGGTCCATCATAAATATGGAAAAAAGAAGGGGCCCGATACATGACCCCTGACAAACCCCTGACTTCACCCCTTAGACCTTAGAGGACGCACCACGATAAACTACCCTCTGCGTCCTACCAGTGAGGAAGGAGCGAATCCAGTTCAGCATGCTGCCACGAACTTTATAGCTCCATAATTTTGAAACGAGCCTCTTATGAAGAACCTTATCAAAGGCTTTGGATTAATCAAGATTAATGACATCAATTTGTTTTGCGGAGTGACCAGCAAGATTATATAAATGCCCAATCATCTAAAACATGAGTGAGCATGGTAACACATGATCTCTTTGGAATAAAACCATGTTGATTATTATTAAGTCGTTTATCGTTGAAAACTTGCCATTATAATGGTTGCAAAAAGTTTGATATGAATTATAAACAAAAAAGAAAAGAAAAAGCAAAGAGCCATATTTATAAAGTAAAACTATGATCACCAGTACTACTTTTTAAATCATGGTCCCATCATAAGATTTTATGCAATTTTTATGGCTAACTTTGTTTAGAAAATATTTCTTTTTAGGGCTCACAATCAATTCTGAATTTTCGAATTTGGAGATATATGTTTTTAATGTTGCCTCATCAGTTGTTGCATTATTTGTAAGAATCCACATGTGCTCTGCAACAAAGCAAAACATTTTAATTATCTATTATTAAAAATAGTTCTATTGACAGATACATTACAATGCAAAAAAAAACCATGCAAACAGGTCAATCATGACCTGATACCCTGTTAAGCTATCATTAGGCAGCATAGTAAATTCTTTGAAACTCTAGGCATGCATGAAGCCTGGATCCAAAAAAGGAAAAAGGTTACAATCATTGAAATTGAAAAATATTTCGTACACTTCCAGAATGCTTTGATTCGTCATCGTAGAATGATAAAAAAATGCATAGAAAAACCGTGCTATTGTGGTTTAACTCTATTGACTTTACAAAGAACAACTGTTTTAAAGTGCACTTTATAAGCAATTTAATCGCTCATATCCACTTCCGTTTCCATATACTACGAAAGCGTATAATTACTAGAAACGTTAAAGAGGATGAAAAAACAAAGAATTAAAGTCAGCTAATAAATAGTTTTTTCTTTTAAACTAGTTTGAATATAGGTTGCAATCAGATGATTTTAAATTTATTTGATTTTTGGATCTCACTTGAAAGTATTTTATTCTTTAAATAGTCGGCCATAACACAGCCGACTCAAACTGATCGACACTCTCGTGTCAAAAAAAAAAACAAGCTCTACCAACTGTGCTATCATTGCCAAATAAAGATGCTCTCGTTACTCATATTTTATATATTATTTGTTGCTCTTTAAAACAACTTTCTAATCAAGCACTTTTCCAAATTTTTGCAGTCACGTGTTCAAATATGCCCTATTTTTTATCCTCAACTTAAAAATTATTTTAAATAAATACAGATTGTATTCACATTTTTCATGAACATTTCCCACATGTACAGCACAATTTGTTGTATTTTATTATTTCCATATAGTACCATGCACTATTTCAATTTAAATAAGAATTAAAATAATTTTCATAGAAGAAAAAAAAAAAAGGAAATTCATGTAGTTGTAAAAACTCAAGCACAAAAATAGTTCATATAAGCTCATAGTAAAAATTTAGTATATATTGTAAAAAATCTCCATATTTCAAGTTTATTAAAGAGGTTATCGATTTAAAAAATTCTTAAAAATTTTCTATTGCCTTAAACACGTAAAATTATGTCTACTTTTTGCATTTAAATATTTACGGAATTGCTGCAGTTATTATCTCAAAAGTCACAAAATAAATAAATAGATAAAAAAATAAAATTGAAAGCTCTGTGTATATTTGATGCAAAAATCAGGATAGAAACTTCTCGCAGTAACTTGTAAGCATGTTATGTTGTTTCTTCTTTCGCACTTTATTAAAATTAATATATATATATATATATATATATATATATATATATATATATATATATATAGATATATATATATATATATATATATATATATATATATATATATATATATATATATAATATATGTATATATATATATATATATATATATATATATATATATATATATATATATATATATATATATATATATATATATATATATATACAGTATATAAAATATATATATATTATGCGCACGTGAATGCATGTGCATGGGTCATGGGTGTGTGTTATTATACTTAAATAGTTTTGTTTTAAATGTTTTTTAACTATACCCCCGATACTACTGAATCTATATTAGAACCCCGATTTTGACCTTTGCTTTGATTTTTTTTTCCAGGTTGAAAAGTTTGGTTCTAAAAATTGATTTTATACGGACTTTTTCACAACATTTTATTTTTGACCCATGCAAATTTAAATGTGCGATTGGTAATAATTTTGTTCTCCAAAAACAAAACAAAAACAAATAAAAGTAAAAATTTTGTAAAAATTGTTTTTAAATTCAAAGTCAATAATAGTTGATCTGTACCTATATTATAGAACACGCTATAGTTTTTTGTTTTGTTTGTTTATGTTGTTCAAATAAAATTTTGCTTACGACGTTTTGAATTTTTTTACTTACTAAACTTGCTGAAGATTTTATTTGAGCTTTAAATTTAAAATCAGCTGTCAACAACCTCGTTCAAACTACTTTAAAGACGTCGAAGCATAAAACCACTTTTGTAAAATTGACTTTACTAACTTTTATAGAAAAGTTGAACGTGATATATTCAAAGAGTTTTTCAGGATTTTCTCATCATTTAAGCAAAAATCGAGAGTCAGAAATCATGACTCATATCATAAGTAACTGACATTGATCCAGACGTGCTGAACATGTAAGACAAAAAGTCAATAATATTAACATAAAAGCATTCATTACCTGCTTTAAATTTACCAATTAATGGCCGACAGTCATACAAAATCAAATGAGTTGGACTAAAATCAATAATTTGGAAGTTTAGTGTCTCGTAGAAAAAGGAGAATCCTGTAGAAGAGAATAAAAAACGCATGTACTATTAAAAGCTTAAATAGACAATAGATATATCTTGCATGTGCCGTTTTGTTATGTTTTTAAAAAATTCTTTACGTAAAATGTAAAATACATAATATAAAATTTCTTAAAAAATGCTACTTCATATTTAAAATAATTTTTAAAATTCAATTTTTATTTGGAGTAAAGACGGTGGCCATTACGCCGAAAGACGGTTCGCGTTTCTTTTTTTTTTTTTTTTAATTTTGTTGAAATCGTTCAAACGGGTTCGCAGCAAATGAAGAATTTTTAATTCGGCCTTTGAAAAAAATTCTTCAGTTGCTGCGAACTCGTCTGAACGATTTCAACAATTAAAAAGCAAAAGAATTACCATCCGCGTATATTTTTATAACCTTGAATACGCGAGACACGGTCAAGGCAATCTTAACTCAGAGCAATGTGGCAACCAAGCGTCTAGGACGCTTGGCAACACTGCTCTAGTTGTCGTCTCCGCTTGCCCATGACCTTGACACGTGTCCTCCAATTTCCAAGGTTACAGAATATTTTCGACTTCTGAAAAACACACTATTTTTATGTTAATAATATTTCTTATTATTCTAAGGGTAGGGTAATCAGATCATTCCAACAATGAGATATTTAATTAGACATAAAAAATTATGATTTTTATTTAGTTATTATGAGGTAGACATGGTTAAATACATTTTTCATCTTATTATCCAAAGGCACTTTAATTATTACTGGTATTTTAATAATCGTTTATTTTATTAATTAGATTTAACACTCAATTCACTTAATTTTAAGGCTTCCCTTCCCTATTACTTCCTAAACACGAGGGGGTGAGATAATAATGGCGGTATGCATCAGCCAGTAATCTTACAATGCTCCCTCACCACCTCGGCACGTCTATACTTATCAATTTCCCCGAATGTCCAGTTATCACGGCAAGGTTCATCAACATCAGGGCGTTACGAGCTTGTATTGTTCTTTAAACCCGGAGCGCTTATACGTACATTTGCTCCTGCAAATGTTTTTTCCAATTGAGATGGGCTGCGTGTGCCGGCAGGCAGAGCAAGCGACCTGGTCTCGGCTATGGCGCATTCACGACTAACTTTGCTCGCACTCGGCCTCCCATGCTTTGATTTGATTGGCTCCGCTCTACACCCCGCGCCAGCGCCACTGCCATGCCGACACTCGGCTTCCCGACAAACTTTTGACGCCTTGATGTTGACCTTGCCTACTAATATTACTAAAATAACCCCCAAAATCTTACATATTACTTCTGAGACAATATTTTGTCACAAAAATAACACTCAAAGCGTTTCGCATGTTTGACGTCCTCGTTTTGTTACTTATTTCTTCATGCTTCTCTCTCCCTCATGGTTTCTTGATCCATTAAGGGGTGAATCATGTTGTCTACTTCAAGGTGCTTTTTCTGTTTATACACACTCTGAAACACACAATAATAACACAAACTATTATTATGGTATTGGTCTACGTATGTTGCACATAATGAATATCACAATTATAATATAATCATCTTCTGCTTCAATGTGCCATAGAAAGTTGTGGAGATTTATCACTGGGTCAGGATAAAACATCTGTGTGTTGGCTTACCCCGAAAGGGATTATAGCATCATGATATGTATGTATGTACCAAAATCAGAAGAGAGGTTATTACAACCGGATGCAACCTTTTTTTTTTTTTTTTTTTTTAATTATTCTGATCAAGTTTTAGAAATAAAACTTAGAACATATTGACTTCAATATAACATTGATCACCTGTTCAATTTTTGGTGTTTATCTGTAGAAAATTGTTTCAGAAAAAGGAGTGTGTCCGGTTGTAAAAGTCTCTGTTCTTATTATTGCGTGGCATGCAGGTGTGTATAAAATAAATATTTAAAAAAAAAAGTTAGTAGAGATTGGATCACATTGAATTGAAAATTTATATAATGCAAAGATTCTCTAATTTAAAAATAGTAAGTTGGGTCTAGGGGCCAGATTCTAGCTTTAGCTAGTTAAAAATAGACGTTATAAGGAATTAGAGGACAGTGTCAATTTAAAATATGATATGCCTATTGTCTCACGTTCTCACACTACATCAAAGGTAAAATATTATCAAACAGTATCAGACAATACTTTTGGCTTTGATAGACCAGTTTTCTCTTTATACCTATAGTTAAAAGGACTCTCATCATTAAATGCGTAGAACACCTTGAACAAAAAACTTGCCTACTATCCTAACATACCTGAATATCAAGGTTAATTTGGCTGAAGTCATTGATTTCTAATTTTTATTTTCCATTTACAAATTGACAGCTGCGGGTTTGTGACGTCACAGCTTGCCTGTTTCCGCGCGCGTGGACTAGTGAGCTGTAACGTCACAAACCCGCAGCTGTCATTTTGTAAATGGACAATAAATTAGAAATCAATGACTCCGGCCAAATTAACGTTTGATATTTAGATATGTTAGAGGATATTAGGCAAGTTTTTTGTTCAAGGTGTTCTACGCCTTTAAGACTCATTAATCGGGCAGAGGTCTATACAGCTAGAGATATAGCTCACACCACATCTGTTAACTGTGCTAACTGGCTGAACTGTGGAAGCAATGCCCGCACAGCTGCACCGAGCCATACTGATGAGTTCTAGGTAATAGACGAAACCAGTCTAAGGCCAAGATTAGGTCTGACAGGGTCGGCCTGGCCAGGTCCACTAGTCCACGATTGCGGACCGGGCCCCCCCGGGCGCGGACCCTTGCCGTGCCCACAACACTCCAATTAAAAAAAAAAAAACGAAGAAGAAAAAAAAAAAAAAAAAAAAAAAAAAAGGAGAAGGAGAAGGAGAAGGAGAAGGAGAAGAAAAAGAAAAAGAAGAAAATTAAAAGGACAATTTCAGACTGATAAATTTTATTTTTCTTTCAAAAGACGATAAGAAATTACATCCAATCTTAAAATTCTATCCGCTTTTAATTTTAAAAAAAAATTGCACTCCTAGTGAACTCTAGTCTAGTGGTCAATGTTTTGTTGTTGTTCACCTCCTTCATACAATTTGTCCTCCTTATATTGGTAAAAATGATAAAAAAAAATGTGATTTTTTGATTGAACGGCAGGGAAGAAATGTGACTTGGAGCGGCAAGTGTGTCAGTGTGACATAATACTAATTAGTAAAGATAAATTTATAATTAAATTATCGCTCCTAAATGTTTTCTAAGCCAGAATATAAACACAATACTGGTGCACTGGGCTAATCTGAACGGATTGAAAATTAATGCTAAGAAAACAAAAATTGTAAAATTCAGGAGAGGTGGCCCTTTAGCAAAGTCAGATGTAATAACTTGTAATGGAGAAAAGATAGAGTTTGTCAATTCTTTTAATTATCTGAGGGTTATAATGCAACAAACAGGGAAATCTTTCTCTAAACATGTCAAAGAACGCTGCCGAAATGCACTGTCATCTTCATTCGCTATTTCAAATCTAAATTCGTTATCTTTGGAAACATCTATAAAATTGTTTCACCTAAAAATCTCTCCAGTTGCTTCATACGGCATTGAAATTTTTTGGTCATATATGTCTATAACAGATTTAAAAAATTTAGAATCTGTAAAGTCTCGGTACTTAAAACGGGTACTTTGCTTGTCTAAATTTACGTCATCAAGGCTGGTTTATGAGCTAGCAGGGGAGAAGTTGTTTGTAACGGAACTACAAGTGAAATTTAAATTGTTAAAAACTGATATTTATATTAAGTTTGTTAAGGATAGATTAAGTAAAACTGAAGATATCAGCCTGGCCTTCTATAATACACCTGCATTTAATATTAATGGGTGGAATTAAGGCTTAAACTGTACAGACAGGCATGTTATTACCCGTTATGCGGTGCATGGTTTCCACCATGTAATTTGTCAGATTAAGGAATATCACGAGTGTAATGATAAATGTGTATGTTTGTTATGTAGTGGCCTATGTACTAGGTACCACTTACTTCAGTGTCCATCTCGGACCCTATCATTAAGTCAATATGCAAAAAATGTAGACTTGTAGAGTGAAATGTAAATATATATGTATAAGTACACCATTGGTGTTTAATAAATGAAATAAATAAATACTGGTGCACTGAAACGTACTCAGTCCGCTAGAAAAGAATTGGATTAGTGTGGAAATGATCCTAAACAAAGAAAGCTGTCGTTCTCCGAGTTTAAATAAAATAGTTGATTTTATTCAATTGTATTTTTTAATTTAAGCTTTTTTCTTAACACCATATTTTTCTCCATTATCTTAGCTCATTTAAAACATTATAATGATTTTATTTGTAGTGTGCATGTCATAAAAATCTCATACAAAAGTGAAGTTTTTTAAGTAAATTCCTAATTAAAAGGGGGCGTGGCCTCAAAAATTTTTGCCTGCGGAACATTTTTTGGGGGCTTTGCCCCCAAACCCCCCTTTGTAATCTCGCGGACCAGTCCTTTTCCTCCCAGGCCGACCCTGAGGTCTGATGCTGTTTTATATAATGGTGTGTCTATGATGTGAGAACGTGAGATGCTACATATATATTGTATTTTACATTGACACTGTATCCACATCCCTTTAATGTCTATTTAGAAGTAGCTCCTAGAATATTTTGCTCCCTATAGACCCAATTACTGTGTATCTACTGCCGCATTTACTTCCACTATGCATGCCTTGTGAGCACACCTTCTCTCTCTCTCTCTCTCTCTCTCTCTCTCTCCTCTCTCTAGCATTATATTTTTCTCAAGGCAGGAAAAGTGAGAGACAAAGAGAGAGACTGAGGAGCACGAGAGTGTACCAGATGGCTGGTCCTTCAGGCAAGCAAAGTTTGGTAATTTTAATTTTGACCCGCAATACACGTACATCTCCAGCTGACCACTACTCTTCAGCGAAAATCCTCTTTGGATTAATCCAAACTATATTAGTTATCTAACTACATTACTTGCATTCTTTATGTGCACTCTAAAAATTGGTGCATTACTTTAGTTACGAATACTAACTTATTTAAGATATACACTTTTAAGTTATTATGAGTAGCTTAAAGTAATGCATTTTAGCGAGATATTAAAAATAGCTAATTTAAGTTGTATTAAGTTTTTCAAAGGTTTTTTAAGCTATTTCAAGTTAAATTAGCCATTTTAATAATTTGCTAAAATGCATTTATTTTAGCTACTCATAATAACTTAAAAGTGTACATCTTAAATAAGTTAGTATTCGTAACTAAAGTAATGCACCAATTGTTAGAGTGTGTGTAGCATAGATATAATTTGACATGCATTATGTAGCACTTTGTTGGTATTGTTGAATTGTGTCTATTTCATCTTAAACCTACTTTTATATCGTCTGCTATTTGCTTACAGAATTACCATTGAAAATAAACTGTAGCAAATTTCGGGTGACAAGAAAAATAATAATAATATAATAAAAAAAGGGGGAGACATTAAAATGGAGTTGGGTAAAGGAGAACTGTAGAGGAATAATACTGTAATATATATATGATTTGTGAGTAGGAATATTTATACTGGTAGAGGGTTGGCTTATACAAGTGTGTTATCGTAAATAGATATTGAGGTCAGGTTCTAATAATCTGCCTTCGTGGACTGTAAAACTTATTGGTTTAATGCTAATTCATACTGTTGTAAATAATTATTATATGAGCCAGGGAGATGTTTCAGTAAAAATTATAATCTCCCTGTAACCCAACTAATAATTACATACAACAGTGTGAATTAGCAAACCAATATGTATTGCAGTCCAGGAAGGCAGTACAGACTAACCAGGCACTATATAGCGTTACAACACATTGAAACCAACCCTCTACCATATAACAACATGTCCCCAATACCGTACCATGGCATCATTATTATTCCTCCACTTTCTTAATTCTTCTCTCCTCTTGCACATCTTCCTTCCTCCCCATCCTTAACTTGTATATACACATGAGAATTATATAATTAAATATGAAAATATTAGCAACGGCCTTATACCACTGTAAAATTCTATGGAGAGGTCAAAGTCTTGTGTGCCACAGTATTTTGTTATAATTTTTTTTTATTTAAATCATTTCATAACAGCGCTTCCCCGTCATAGATTTATATCAGATTATCAATCAAAGAAGAGATTTTCTTGAGCAAACCATAGTACAGCATACCCAGTAAACCACAGTTTTTTCACATGTACATTGCAAGTACTTTTCCGATGCAAGAATGTCAGTACCAGTGACGTACGTCACATGAGCTGGGAGTGACACTCTTACATCGGAAAAGTACTTGCAAACTACTTGTGAAAAACTGTGGTTTACTGGGTAAGACCCGAGACTTTGACCTCTCCATAGAATTTTACAGTGGTATAAGGCCGTTGCTAATATTTTCATATTTATTTATATAATTCTCGATGTGTATATACAAGTTAAGGATGGGGAGGAAGGAAGATGTGCAAGAGGAGAGAAGAATTAAGAAAGTGGAGGAATAATAATGATGCCATGGTACGGTATTGGGGACATGTTGTTATATGGTAGAGGGTTGGTTTCAATGTGTTGTAACGCTATATAGTGCCTGGTTAGTCTGTACTGCCTTCCTGGACTGCAATACATATTGGTTTGCTAATTCACACTGTTGTATGTAATTATTAGTTGGGTTACAGGGAGATTATAATTTTTACTGAAACATCTCCCTGGCTCATATAATAATTATTTACAACAGTATGAATTAGCATTAAACCAATAAGTTTTACAGTCCACGAAGGCAGATTATTAGAACCTGACCTCAATATCTATTTACGATAACACACTTGTATAAGCCAACCCTCTACCAGTATAAATATTCCTACTCACAAATCATATATATATTACAGTATTATTCCTCTACAGTTCTCCTTTACCCAACTCCATTTTAATGTCTCCCCCTTTTTTTATTATATTATTATTATTTTTCTTGTCACCCGAAATTTGCTACAGTTTATTTTCAATGGTAATTTCTGTAAGCAAATAGCAGACGATATAAAAGTAGGTTTAAGATGAAATAGACACAGTTCAACAATACCAACAAAGTGCTAGCAGATGATTTAGAGTGTTCCTGTCTACATTTAACATGCTTTCTAATGGGGCAATGAAGCAGATATAACTTATGTTAGCATTCTTTCTCAGCCCTGAAATTTTTACTGTAGCTTTCTGAGACTCAAAGCTTTTGTTTTCCTGGTATCAAGAAGTTTGTTTACAAATCACTTTTTCTTCCAATCTGCTTGAAATCCAGGAAAACAAAATATTTGAGGCTCAGCAAGCTACAGTAATAATTTCAGCTCTGAGAAATGTTCCTTCACTCAAGGTAAAACTGAATTATTGCCCCATAAAAAAGAAAGTAAAATCGATTCAAGAACCTAAAGCTGTGCTAACATTTTTTGGGCTAAAAGTTTGTGAATTTTCCAGTTTGTTAATTTTCCCACTAAAGCTAGTATTGTTCACATGGAGTGAAAACTTAACGTCCGTTGACGTCCGTCGACGGGTATTGACGGAAACTGACGGTGACGCGAATTTGTTGGTTTCACACGAGAAAAAAAAATTCGCATTACTGCGCATGCACGGGAAAACTGACGGATCGAGCTGCGCTTATATAAACATATCGCCCCGTTCACATGCATTATTGTTGACGGATACTGACGGATGGAGCTGCGCTTATGTAAACAAATGCAACCGTTCACATGCACCCGTCGCTACCCATCAGTACCCGTCATTTTGACGGACAGCAACGGGTAGAAAAGCTGGGTGTTGCCAGCTTTGCCCGTCAGTATCCGTCGGTATCCGTCAGTTTAAAACCATGTGAAGGGGTTCGTTTTTTTTTTTTTTACATTATAAACAAGTTGCAACAATACTTTTTCAACTTTGTTTACCCGTTGACGTCCGTCGACGGACGTAGAATTTTCGCTCCATGTGAATGATACTTTAAGTCAATTTTTTGTATGCTTTTTTTTATGCTTACCAAAAGTTGTCACAAAAAATAAACTGCAAGACATTTCAAACGGGACAAGAAAGCAGGGCAATTGGAAAAAAGGCACAAGAAATTTTTATTTAATTTAATGAAATTAAATTTTCATGAAAAAAAAAATCTTTTTTTTTTTTTTTTTTTAATCTTATATTTTTTAAACTATTTTTACAAAAATTTTGAGTGAAGTTTGTATCAGTATATATTATATATATCACATTGTTAATTTCCTACGTCAAAGTGCCAAAGTACATGTACTTGTATTTGCCAGTTTTATGTACTGGCAGTTTCAAGCAGCAAATTGTGATACATATATTACAAATTTCACTCACACTTATTATATTTATAGTTGAAATATGTAGCTTAGTTTTATAGGTATACTTTCCACACCGTATCACACTCGTATCTCCCACGCAAGTCAACTCATCTTGCTATTATATGTAATTCTCACTACACAGTTCAACAAATAAACTAAATAATGTAAATTTAACAACATGTATAGTTACTATAAAAAAACGCATACAAAATTGAAAATTATATACGTTGGAACTTTCCACAGCAAGATTGTTTACTAGTACTGTATGCGATACATACGGATAATATACATGCGGATAAGTAAAAACAACAAGCAAAGGCATGAAACATGCACTGATCTATATAACAACATGCACAATATAATATAAAACGTATATATTTACCACATAACTGCAGTTATATAGTCAATCCGACGTTTTCTCAATCTCAGTATGCATGACGTTAGTGGATTCACTCATCATCCATGTACATACAAAGCAAGGTCACTCTCAATGGTAAACTCGACCCTCCTAATTAAAATATACATATATATGTATTCAAAATAAAAGGGTTTATATATGCATGCAAATGAATCAGTAAAATATGATAAATTTACCTACATTGGCGTCTCAAAATCCGATCTTCTTTCGCGAAGACTGGAATGGTCAATCAAACCCAGTCACACTGGAGGCTTTTCATGGTCCCATGGCTCTCGAGAGTTGACAAATAGGCGGAGTTTTCATGACTAAATAATCAATAGATTAGTTATACATATCAATGGCCCACATAGACCATAATTATAAAGTATTTTCATACCAGATTGTTAATTTGATAGCGAATCTTTTCTATGCAAAAAACGTTGTAGCACCATCACGAACTTTTCATTGGAAAGATTACTTCTTAAATGACTTCCCAGCCGAAAAAAAGTTTAAATGATAATTAAGAATATTAGGGACTTAAGGGATTTTAGAAAAGAATTTTAAGAACTTTAGGGAATTTGAGAAAATTTTAAGTACTTTAGGGAACATTAGGGAAGTTTGTACTTTTATGATAGGAATTTTAGGATACGCACATTGTTGCCAAAATTAGTTATGACAATTTGGCAACATTGCAAGGAAAAAAATTCAAATTTTCTAGCAAACATGGCGTAACGGTTTGTTTAGTATTTTATCAAGCAAATTTACTTTTTATAGTATATATTTTAAGCTAACATCATTACATTAATATGTATTTTTTTATAATTAAATATGTAGCAATTAACGTGAACAAAAAAGTAAGGTCAAATAAACCCAGCCGAAAAAATGTTGAAATGATAATTAGGTATATTAGGGATTTAAGGGATATTAGAAAAGAATTTTAAGAATTTTAGGGAATTTGAGAAATTTTTAAGAAATTTAGGGAACGTTAGGGAACTTTGTACTTTTAAGTTAAGAATATTAGGATACGCGCAATGTTGCCAAACTGCAAAAATCAGTTATGAAGATTTGACAACATTGTAATGAAGAAAATTCGAATTTTCAAGAAAACATGGCGTGAACGGTTCGTTAATTATTTTGTGAAGCAAATTTGTGTTTTATGTCATATTTTATAAGATTATATCATTTTATTGGTATGTTATTTTGCACTTAAATATGTAGTAAGAACGTGAATAAACAATGATGGTAAAATTAATTAATTTTGGTAGCTATTTGTCGAATTGAAAATTCGTGATGTTGCTACTTAACGTTCTTTGCATAGAAATGATTTGCCACAAGCCACAAATCATCGTTTTATGGTATGTAAATTCATTGGATATAATAATTATATAGAATGTGGGCGGCCAGTTGTGTTAAAATAAACAATTTATTATTCAGTCACGAAAAAACCCGCCTATTGTCATTGTCAACTCGCTCGGATAGCCTCGATCTAAAGTTCTGCAGTGTGGAATGCTTTTTGGATGACCATTCAAGTCTTCGCAAAAGAAGATTTGATTTTGAGAAGCAACAGAGGTAAATTTATAAAATTTTATTACATAAAATACATCGACTATATAGACGTGGAACTATATTTTTATATTTAATATGTTTATTTTTTTAACTAGGCGCGGGTCGAGTGTTGCCGATAGAAAACCTTTGTATACTCGGGCGATTGAGTGAATCAAAACTGCGACGTCTTGCCTATTTACTGCAAGATTGAGACAAAGGATCTGCTCTACTGTAGCTACAATGCAGTGATTTTTTCAATGGTATGTATATAATTTTCATAATATTATCTACGTATATACATAATTATATATTATACATTTCCATGATGCTTGTTGTTGTAACTTCTCCGCAGCAAAAATTTCATTGGAACAATACCCGTATGCATTTAGAGTAAACATTTTGCTGCGGAAACTTACATATTACAATTGAAATTTTTATTATTATTATTTTTTTATTATTATTATTAATTGAGTAAAAGTGTTGCTTTCAGTTTTAAGAGTTTTAGCTTTAAGCGTCTAGTTAATTGGGAAATTTCTAGAGTACAGTATATATATATATATATAGTTGCATGTATAAACATGATCTCAGTCCCACACGAAAAAATTTGAGGGTTGGGGGGGGGGGGAATTATTGCGTGAAAATGAAAAGAATTACTATCTGCCCATAACTGCGATATAATTATCAAAATATACATACATACATAAAATTATTTCGTTCAATATGTATGTATATTATGTATGTATATTATGTATCATACATAATGTGCATGCTTAATCGTATGGGGACTTGTTGCAATAAAAGTGTACAACTCTCACAATTATACAGCTTTGCTTTCCATTTAAGGTTGGAAATCAGGTATTGCGGGATTTGACTAAAAAGTTGTAAAGAAAGAAAAATCTGAAATTTGCACCGCAGTGATACGTAGATGAAGGTATCTTCAAAAATGTAAAAAAATTTGGGGGGTCACCATGCTAGTTTTTAAATTATGATTTATTGAAACTTTAGTCTCATAAGAACCCATGTTAATTACATTAATTAGTTTCTCTCTTATCTGATTGTCATGGGTTTTAAAAATTGTATCAGGTATAGCTCTGTTTTATTATACTTTCAAATGGCATCATGAATTTTGCAAGTTTTCTTTTGAGATTTTGAAATGTAAGCCATCTGAATTAAAATGGCTTGAATAAAAAAAAAATAATAATAATAAAAATAAAAACTTTATGATGCCATTTGAAAGTTTATTGTAACAGCTAGGTACCTACGAAAAATTTTCAGAACCCGTGACCATCAGATAAGAGAGAAAATAATTATTGAAATTAACATGGGCTCTTATGGGACTAACACTTCACAAAATCATAATTTAAAATCTAGCATGGTTATATACCTCTCATTTTTTTTTTTTTTTTTTTTTTTTTTGAAGATACGATATCCTAATGTATCTCACCGCTGTGCAAAATCTCAGATTTTTCTTTCTTCACAGGCAAAAATAACAACGTAATAATTATGCTGGCTCATTTTTAGCACAATTTGTTCTACACAGCATAATTTATGCTATACTGCATAATAATTATGTTAGATGGCATAAATATTATCTTGTATAGCATAAAATATTGTGTTGGTCCAATTTAGTATAACTTGTGCTATAATGACACAAATGCAGCATAAATTACGTAATTTATTCTTCCCGTGTGTTTACAATTTTTTAGTCAAATCCCTCAGTACCTGATTTGCAACCTTTAAGCTAATTTAAATTGTTAGCAAAACTTACTAAAAAAAAAAAAAAAAAAAAACATTTACAATTATGTATGGTGCAATTTCCAAGTATTGTAACTTATTTCTCTGCAGTAAAATAGTGCTTCATGAAAATATAAATATCCGTGTGTACCGGTACATATTATACATTAACTTACTGCGGATATTGCAAAATACATAATTGTAATTGTCAATGCTTTTTTAGTAAATTTAGCTAACAAAATTTAAATAAACTTCAATGAAAAGCAAAGCAGTGTTGTGAGAAATGCACACTTTCATTGCCAGCTGGTTTGACGTAGGAGTGATATTGGTGTGGGTACACTCACACGGTGTGTTAGTGTTAAGCTATTTTCACTACAACTATATGAGTGAAATCTAAAGTATGTATTGCAATGTTCTACTTCAAGTTGCTAGTACATGGAACTGACAAATAAGTACATGTGTACTGGCACTTTGACGCTGGACATTGAGATACATACTTCAAAATTCACTCATAATTATTGTTAAAATAGCTTGATAGTTTAAGCAGATGTCTTTAGTATTAATATTTTATTACTATTATTTTCTTGTGCCTTTTTTTCTTTGTCTGCTTTAAAATTTCCTATATACAGTTTATTTTCTCATAATATCTTTTGGTATAGGCATAAAAAAAAAAATTGACTTTATTGTGAAAATTAACAAACTCGTAGCCCAAAAATGCTAGCACCAGCTTTGTGTTTCTGTATTGATTTTACATGTTTTCTTATGGGGCAATAATGCAGCTTTACCTTGAGTGAAGTAAAATTTCTTAAAGCTAAAATTATTACTGTGTACCTTGCTGAGCCTCAAATATTTTAATTTCCTGGATTTTCGAGCCGATTAGAAGATAAAGTAATTTGTAAGCAAATTGCTTGGAATCCAGGAGCTTTGCGGCTCAGTAAGCTACAGTAAAAATTTCAGGGCTGAGAAAGAATGCTAACACAAGTTATAGCTGCTTCATTGCCCCATAAGAAAGCATGTTAAATGTAGACAGGAACGCAAAGTCGTCTGCTAGCACATTGTTGGTATTGTTGAACTGCGAGTTTGTCTATTTGACCATTCAACCTACTTTTGCTTATAGAATTATTATTGAAAATAAACTGTAGCATATTTTAGATGACCAGCAAAACAATAATATAATAAAAAAAGGGTGAGACATTAAAATGGAGTGGGGCAAAGGAGTATACTGTAGAGGAATAATAATATATGATTTCGAGTACGGATATTTATACTGGTAGAGGGTTGGCTTAAACGGGTGTGTTATCGTTACTAAATAAAGAGATCAGGTTGTTATACTCTGCCTTCCTGGACTGTAAAACTTATTGGTTTGCTAATTCATACTGTTGTAAAAAATTATTATATAAGCCAGGGAGATATGTTTCAGTAAAAAATCTAATCTCCCTATAACTCAAGTAATAATTACTTACAACAGTGTGAATTAGCAAACCCAATATGTATTGCAGTCCAGGAAGGCAGTATAGACCAACCAGGCATTTACGTTACAACACACATTGAAACCAACCCTCCACCAATATAACAACATGTCCCATTAACTCCCATGACATCATTATTATTCCTCCACTTTCTTAATTATTCTCTGTCTCTATCTCTCCTCATGCACACCTTCCTTCGTCCCCCCTCCTTAATTTGTATATACACAATGATATAAAAAAGATAAAATTATTAGCAAGAGCCTTACCACAGTACAAGTGCTATGGAGAGGTCAAAGTATCGCGTGGCACAGTATTTTGTTATAAAAAAGTTTCATTTAAATCATTTAATAACAGCGCTTCACCGTCATAGATTGATATGAGATTATCAATAAAAGAAGAAATTTTCTTGAGCAAACCATAGTACAGTATAAGACCCGATACTTTGACCTCTCCATAGAACTTTTACAGTGGTAAGGCCCTTGCTAATAATTTTGTCTATTTTTTTATATCATTGTGTATATGCAAATTTAAGAGTGGGGAGGAAGGAAGATGTGCAAGAGGAGAGATAGAGACAAAGAAGAATTAAGAATGTGGAGGAATAATAATGATGTCATGGGAGTGATGACATATTGTTATATTGGTAGAGCGTTGGTTTTAATGTGTGTCGTAACTTCAATGCCTGGTTGGTCTGTACTGCAATACATATTGGGTTTGCTAATTCACACTGTTGTAAGTAATTATAAGTTGAGTTATCAGGAGATCAGATTTTTTACTGAAACATCTCCCTGGCTTATATAATAATTATTTATAACAGTATGAATTAGCAAACCAATAAGTTTTACAGTCCAGGAAGGCACAGTATACCAATCTGATCTCTTTATTTATTTACAATAACACACCCGTTTAATCCAACCCTCTACCACTATAAATATCCCTATACTGACTCACAAATCATATATTATTATTCCCCTACATAGTACTCCTGTACCCTACTCCATTTTAATGTTTCCCCCCTTTTTTTAATTACATTATTATTGTTTTTCTTGTCACCTAAAATTTGCTATAATTTATAGTTTATTGTCAATGATAATGCACCTTTGTGCACACCTTCTCTCTCTCTCTCTCTCTCTCTCTCTCTCTCTCTCTCTCTCTCTCTCTCTCTCTCTCTCTCTCTCTCTCTCCTCTCTTCTCTCTCCTCCCTCTACCATGATATTTTTATCAAGACAGGAAAAGTGAGAGAGACTGAGGAACGAGAGTGCACCAGACTGCTGGTCCTTCAGGCAGGTATAATTTGGTACTTGTAAATACGAGTGCCTCAAGAAGGCTGAAAAATACAGCAGTAGGCACACCTTACTTTTTTTATAATAAGTATACTTTTCAAGAAGAAAATTCTGCTATTTTACTTTATACCAAGTCTCAAATGTTTGACTTGGTGTGATGTTTATTTGATGGCAAAATTATTTGGTTTATATAAAGCACATTTAAGAGGGAGTATAAAGATGTGCAAGTGAGGCAGGAGGAAAAAAAAAAAAAAAAAAAAAAAAAAAAAAAAAAAAAAAAAAGAAAAAAAGAAAAAGAAAAAAAGAAAAAAGTGGAGTAGATTATAGGAAATAAATTGATGTGGAAGTAGGGATATTGTTATTTATGGAGAGGATAGTTTTAATGTGTGTTAATGTGGGGTCTGTTCCGTAAGACTTCATGAGAAACTTGGTGTCGAGAAAGTTCACGAGTTCTCTATGATACACAAGTAAGTTTTGATCCCCCTTTCTCGAAACCGAGTTTCTCGTTAGTACTTGCGGAACAGACAACCAGGTTGGTCTGTTATGCCTTCCTGGACCGTAAAACATATTAGTATGCAATTTATACTGTTGTTAGTAATTACGTATTAGCTTGGTCAAGTTCAATTATAATTACTTACGACAGTATGAATTAGCATATCAATATGTTTTACAGTCCAGGAAAGCAGTATAGACCAACCTGGCCTATACATTATAACAAACATTCATACCAAACTAAACTATCTACGAATAACAATATCCCTACTCCCACACCACTATTATTCCTATACTCTACTCCACTGCTTTTTTTTCCTCTCTCCTGTTCCTTCTTAAATTTGCTTTATATTAACAAACAATTTTGCCATACAATTAATGTCACACCCAGTCAAACATTTGAGACGTATAAAGCAAAATAGCAGAATTTGCTAGCTGAAAAGTTTACATGTTATAAAAAAAGTAAGATGTGTCTACTGCTGTATTTTTCAGACTTCTTGAGGCACTCGTATTTACAAGTACCAAAATAAGATTGCCTGAAGGACCAGCCGTCTGGTGCACTCTCGTGCTCCTTGGTCTCTCCTAGTTTCTCATTTTTCCTGTCTTGAGAAATATATCATGCTAGAAAGAAGAACGAGAGAGAGAGAAGGTGCATGTGCACGAGCTTGCATGGTGGAAGTAATTGGGTCTAGGAACCAAATACTTCAAACTAGACATTAAAGGGATGAGGTGGATACAGTGCCAGTAAAATACGATATGTGGTATCTCACGTTCTTACACTACATCAAAGACACACCATTATAAAACAGCATCAGACTTAATCTTTGCCTTAGACCAGTTTCTTCCTTTACCTAGAACTCGGAACTATGGTGCAGCTGCAAGGCATTGCATATATACAAACGCGGCTATGCCGCTTGCATAGCCGCTTGCTTCCTCAGCTCAGTTAGTTAGCAGTTGTGCTATGAGCCATCGCGAGCTGTACAGAGCTCTCTGCCTGAATAATGAGTCTTAATGATGGATCCTTAACTAGGTAAAGGATGAAACTGGTCTAACAAAGCCAAGAGTATTGTCTGATGCTGTTTGATAAAATTTTGCCTTTTATGTTGTGTGAGAACGTGAGATAATAGTCATATCGTATTTTACATTGACACTGCGTTGTACCCTCATCTCTTATAACATCTATTTTTAACTAGCTAAAGCTAGAATTTGGCCCCTAGACCCAACTTTTACTATTTAAATTAGAGAACTTTTGCATTATATTAATTTTGAATTCAATGTGATCCAATCTCTACCAACTATTTTCAAAATATTTATGACACACCTGCATGCCACAATAAGAACAGACACTTTTACAACCGGATACACCCCTTTTTCTGAAATAATTTTGTACACATAAACACCAAAAATTAAACAGGTGATCAATATGTAATATTGAAGTTAGTATGTGCTAAGATTTATTTCTACAACTTGATAAGAATCCAAAAAAATGGAGTGCATCCAGTTGTAATAACCTCTCTTCTTATTATAATATACATAATATCTTAACGCTGTTGGTATGAGTTTTCTTAGAAGTTTGTGTGGTAAAACAAGATTAGATAGGGTAAGGAATACTTGGGTGATGGAAGAATGTGGAGTGAAAGAAACTCTGTGACTGAGAAGTATGAGAACAGTTTGTTACGGTGTTTGGTCATGTAGAGAGAATGGGTGATGAAAGAATTGCAGAACAGGTATTTCATAGCAGAGTGGATGGAAGGAGAGGTGGAGGCAGACTTAAAACATCATGGTCTGAGGTGGTTGTAAGATGTTTGAAAAATAAGAATATACGCAGTATGCCATGAGATGCAAACGGAAATGTATGGAACAAGAGGTATATGAGACTGGTATATTATCACTGTGTCAGGCTAAAACATCTGTGTTGTTGGCTTACCCTGATGTTTTATCCTAACCCAGTGATAGACCTCCACAACTTCCTATGGCACTTTCAAGCCGATGATTATATTATAATTGTGATACAATTTTGATATTCATTTGCAATGTATGTCGACCAATACCATATAATAGATATAATAATAGTTCGTGTAATTATGTGTTTCAGATTGCATTAGACAACATACAGCATTATTCAACCTTGATGGACCAAGAAACCATAAGGGAGAGAGAAGCGTGTGAAACAAACAAAACAGGACGTCAAACATGCGACGCGCTTTGAGTATTTATTTTTACTTATGTATTTAGTGCTCTTATATATGTAAATATTTATTATTAATGTTTTTTTTTAAATAAATACTGGTTTATTATTACATTTTATGCTCATTTTACGAAAATTCCCTAAATTCCCTAAAATACCAAAGGTTGGAGTAAATTCCCTAATGTCCCTAATGTTAGTAACATTAGGGATTTTAGTAGTACCAAAAGTGGACTAAGCCTAAAAAGCTTAAATTTCTTAACGATTTTTTCTGGCTGGGACCTGTTCTGATCAAAGCAGGCCATTATTTTAATTGCAATTACGTAAAGAAATACAGCTAAGTAACAAAAAACTAAAGAAGTAATTGTACATTCCTCCAATTTTTGGATAACTTCAGTATTATATTTATGTGAGATAAACATAATATTGGTGCATGACACCTGAGTCAAGGTAAATAATAAACGATCAGAATAGGCGCTCACAAAGTAACGTGAGTCACCATTGGCGGCATTTTTACTTATGTATTTAGTGCTTATATATGTAATTGATTATTATTTAGGTTTTTATAAAATAAATAATGGTTTATTATTACATTATATGCTCATTTTATGCAAAATCCCTAAATTCCCTAAAATACCTAACGTTGGAGTAAATTCCCTAACGTCCCTAATTTTAGTAACATTAGGGACTTTAGTAGTCCCAAAAGTGGACTAAGCCTAAAATACTTAATTTCCTTAACGATTTTTTCCGGCTGGGAACGCAAACCGTCTTTTGGTGTAATGGCCACCATCTTTACTTCAAATAAAATTAGAATTTCAAAAATTATTTTATATATGAAGGAACATATTTTAAGATGTTTTATATACACCAATAATTTATTTTTCCTAAAGAATGTTTTAAACCCATAAAAAAAACGTCATGCAAGTTTTCTATTATTATTCTATGATTACGGGAAAATGAATATACGTAATAAATAAAAAGTGAACAATTATCTGTTACCTTATATTTGCTTTAATTGTTATTAAATCAGTGTATTTATGTTTTAACAAAACATATAATATATTGAGAGTTTGTAATTTAACGCCTATTTTACACGGGTAGTTTTAATGAAAGGGTTTAGCTTTCGTGTTACACCGTGTTATATAAGCAGTAAACTGACATTGAAAAGGAATTCGGCTCGACCGGGACTCGAACCCGGATCTTTGGTTTCCCAGACCACTGCGTTAACCATTACGCTACCGAGACTCCTTCCAATCCAACATCATTCACTGCTCATATATAGTCAGCTTTCGCTGCTTGCCATGCGCGTGCCTTCGTTGGCTCGCAAGAGCAAGAGCTCGCTCGCAAGAGCACCCGCCATGACTGCTTAGCAGTTTAAACTGTCGCGCCAACGAAGGCACGCGCATGGCAAGCAGCGAAAGCTGACTATATATGAGCAGTGAATGATGTTGGATTGGAAGGAGTCTCGGTAGCGTAATGGTTAACGCAGTGGTCTGGGAAACCAAAGATCCGGGTTCGAGTCCCGGTCGAGCCGAATTCCTTTTCAATGTCAGTTTACTGCTTATATAACACGGTGTAACACGAAAGCTAAACCCTTTCATATAATATATTATTGTCATAAATAACTTAATACAATAACAAAAAGCATAAATAAACATAAATAATTTTTATAATAATAAATATAAAAAAATGAACATTCTGTCGTGTTAAGTTTTTCCTATACTCACCCATGTAAAAGCTGAGACAGCTTTAATAGTCATAAATATTTTTAAGAACATTAACAGTACTTAATTAAGTAGATAGAGTGAATTTCTTGTTATTGCAAACGAAACCGTTTTGGTACATTTTTATTGTTTGCAGTGTGCGGATCTATATAATAGGAAGAATAAAAAAATACCTGTCTTTCAAAACGATTAACCCATTTTCAGCCTTAAACTTTGAATTTATACTTATTAGGCATGGGTTAAAAAACGGCAAAGACCACGTTTTTATAATTTTAGATGCTTATAAGTTTTGAAAGCGGTATTTTTCTTTTCTGAAAAACTGAAACTTAAGCTCTTTATGATAATATTACTTTTTTTAAGACACTAAAAAAATGATGTTTCAATTGTAAAAGAACACTTTTTCCAATTTAATTAAAGTTTAAAAGTCAGTGTTTAACTTTGACAATAAGTCGTTGAGATTTGAATTAAATTCGTCGACTTAACTTCCGGCTGCTAGCAACTTCGTCAATATTCGTGTGCATGTACGTTCGTATTGAATTAATTTGTTTACTCTGTTTTAGACTTATGCAATAACAAATTTTACTTTGTGTTATATAAAAAAAAGTGAAATAGTAAAAAAAAAATAATGATTTAGAATTGCTGCAAGCAATAGAATACGTAAAAGTTAGCAATACCACATGATCATTGCTAAGTGAAAAAAAAAAACTATCAAAAATCGGAAAAACGGCTGATGATACAAATTCTGAACAATTTCAACATTTTTGCATATTATAAGTTGCAGATTTATAAGCCTTATTTTAAAATTTATTTGTAAAGTTTATGTTATTGCTAAAATTCTAAACAATACTTTTAGCTTTTAGCCCCGGTTCGTGATTGTACAAAGTAAGATAATATTTCAAAAAATAAAAAATTGTCATGAGCGTCAAAAATGTTTAGAGAGGGAAAAAACCCTGGGGAAACCGATAAGAAATTGTTACATCCACTTTAAAGACAAAAGAACAGTTTTTATTCAAGTATGTTACCTTACAAAACTTGATTAATCTGCTTATTAATGCCTTACAGCATGCCAGAAAAATATTTTAAAATTTTAAAATTAAATATTTTACCAAATAAAATGAAAATTAAATTAACATATTATATTCACAACTTTTTTACTTGATACTGTACAATTAGGTAATGACGATTTTATTTAATAATTTAGCCAAAGAAAAGCATATCTAACAGAAACTTCTTAAAAAGCGTCCCTAATTGTCTTTAACAGAAAAGGTAATTAAATTTAAATCATTTAATAAAATTCAAAAAAATTAAAACGGCTTAATGTTCTATTAATGGATTTGTAAAATTATCAATTATTATGCAGACATTTTGTAATAATTAAAGCGATAAGTTTAGGGAAAAAGAATACAATATTTCAAGACATCAAAAATATCTCATATCAATCATTACTGTTGGTAAGCAGTACTTAGCAGCCACCAAGATTTTTGTATATTTCAACCAGTCATGGAGTATGGAGTATCGGTATCGACTGCGATACGACATTAGATACTATACCGAAACTTCTATCGTATCGGTATCGTATCGGGGCCTTTTTTAAACTCAGTATCGAATATCGGTATCGGTCACCGATATCAGCAAAATATCGTCGAATTTCGATACTTTTTTTCGATACTTTGAGACTTTTGCTCTCTCATAAAATAAAAGTAAAAATACAAAAAAAAAAAAAAAAAAAAAAAAAAACTTATGAAGCAACGAGAACATTCCATTAGTGATTATCTATCTTTCGTACTTGGACAATAAAATTCACTCCTTTATTTTTCATTGTGCTATAACAACAGGGCAGGGCGCCGTGCACAGTATTTTTATTTTATACCTTTTTATAAAGCCACCAGGTAAAAAGTATTTTTTTTTTGTATTTTACATACAATAAAAATAAAGAAAACAGTGTTAAAACTTTTTTCTTCTTTTTATAAAAAAAAAAAAAAAAAAAAAAAAAAAAATGAGCGATCGACTGTCGCCAAGTTTCTGAGAAATCCGTCGTGTGGTCGTACAGTACTATCTATGATCTCTCCTAATGACTAAAGCGCCGGTAGATATCATAATAAAATATAGCCAATGATTGACATTTTAAATCACTGTAATTGTATATAAATTCAATGCATTACAAATTACAAAAGATGTAGCATACTTCCGTTAATGTCTTTGTACAAATTTTTTACAAGGTTAAATTTTTAAAATAAGTTTACAAAATCAAAGGATTTTTACAACCAGAGGGGAAATTTGGACTTTAACCCCTTTGGTTTAGCGGGGATGATTTGAGCCAATAAAATAAATACGAAAGCTAAAGATACTTTGTTTACTTTAGCAAATAAAAAATACAAAAATTAAAAAAAAAAAATTAAATTTATTAAATATTTGAAAATTACTTCTATACGAAATAAAGAAATTGCTAATTTGTAAATAATTAAATTAACAAAAGTGCTTGGAAACAGTAGAGGATATTCTAATCGTATAATTTCATTAAACGAATGAAATATAATTTTTTTAGTCATTTTAGTTTAACAAACGAACAATAGAATAAAATAAATACATAAGTGAGCAAATAAGCAGTAAATAAATGAATAAATAAATAAATAAATAAATAAATAAATAAATAAATAATGTGGCAAAAATATGCATGGATTTTATGATACCAATTTATGTCTCAAAGGTGAAAAAAAAAATGAAATTTATAGTGCAATATTTTTATTGTATGAGATATAGCAAAAATATCAAAAAAGTCTCGGAAAATATCGGTATCGTATCGGTATTGTATCGGAGCAAATTTTTTTGGCCAATCGTATCGGTTTCGGGAAAATTTAAAAATATCGATATCGTATCGGTATCGAAAATTTCGGTATCGACTCCATGACTGATATTTCAACTTTACATCGTTATATCACCACAATACAAAGTTTGAAAAAAATAAACCAATATTCTCATTATACTGTATAAACATCGGACAGTAAATTTGCCCAACTATTTTCCTGCTTATGGTAGACTCGCTAATAATTAATTAGTCATCAGAATAACACCGATTAAACACTAGGGCTGTAAGCTGCAACCTCTAGTTAAACCTTAGTTATCTTTTTTTAATTGTTGCAACAATCAAAATAACAAGTTAACTACGGTTTAACTAGTTAGTTAGCGTCGCAGCTTACGGGGGTTTAATGTTTTTAAATCATTGACTTAATTAACCTGTGAGTTGTCTTTAAGCGATAAGTAATAAAAATTTCATACTTGATGGGCAGGGTAAACAAATGTTGCTTATGAATGTAACGTAGTTGAAATATTTCGCAAACCAACCCCTTTGCAAATAAATGGCAAAAAGTTTAGACTTACTTGTTAGATCCACTGAAAGTTACAAAGATAAATTAGTTTCCGGGTAGGAAGTAGCTTAAGTAATATAGAACTCAAATACAATGTGTGTGAATTTTTTTTATTTTTTAGGAAAATTTGATTGTTTATTAATTTGGTGTACTGAAGGTTGCCTTCATCAGGCTGAAAATTTTGAGCATTCATCTCTCCAAGGTGAAAAAAATTTGCAAAATCTCAAAAAAAAAAAAAAAAAAAAAGGAATATAAATTTTTTATTGGAGTTCTATTACATAAATTTTTTCCTACCCACAGAAACTAATATTTATCTTTGTAACTTAAGCGGATCTAAATTTACACTTTTTGCCATTTATTTGCAAAGAAGGTGGTTTATTGCGAAATATTTTAACTACGTTACATTCATAAGTAACATTTGTTTACTCTGTCCATCAAGTATGAAATTTTTATCAATATATTAATTCAATATTGGTTATAGAAACAACTCACCAGTTATGCCCATGATTTAAAAAAATAAAGTGTCAAATCGGTGTTTCTGATAACTAATTATTTAATAGCGATCGAGTCTACCATGAGCAGGAAAACGTTGAAACTTGACACATTTACCGTCCGATATTTATACATTACGACAATATTCGTCTCATTTTTTTAAAACTTTGTACTGTGGTGATATTACGATATAAATTTGAAAAATACAAAAATTCTGGTGGCCGCGCTTAATATCCATAATGATCGATATATTCGTTTCGATAAAATTGTAAAAACTATATATATATATATATATATATATATATATATATATATATATATATATATATATATATATATATATATGTATATATATATAAATAATATATATTATATATATATATATATATATATATATATATATATATATATATATATATATATATATATATATATATATATATATCTTCCTGATCGCGC
>OX439133.1:15309904-15484904 GCA_949318235.1 Ecdyonurus torrentis
GTGTACCACGTGTCCATACATGTAAAAAGTTTAAAAAAAGTAAGGATGAGCAGCAAACACCTTTATTTGCGGAGGTTGGCACTTCCCATGAGCATCAGTAAATAAGCTGAAGAAGACCGGCACAAAACAGTATATATTTTAATATACGCCCTCAAAAACGTTACAATTATGTATAATATAACATATAGCTATATATTTTTTAAAAAAAGTTGCGAATTTATTGTTTTATTAATTTGTATATAAAGCGACAATTTAGTATGTTGTTTTATTTTATCGTAAAATTAAGCAGCGATCGAGTAAAAAACCATTGACTTTTAATAGGTAAAACAAAAATTAATTTACTATCATCATACAGTTATGTCACCTCGCTCGATTTTCAAAATTTCTATCATATATTTATATGTATATAATGATTGCTTATCTTTACTCAAAATACGGAAAAGAAAGTGCCGGAAGAGGAACTTACGGGACAGTAAAATTAGGGGGTAACTACAGCCTAGCTAGCATTTTTAGAAAGCATAAACATTATATATATATATATAAATATATATTATATATTTATATAGAAATATTTTATATAAAATATATATATAAGTGCGTGACGCGAAACTGAATTTAAATAAATGCCTTACTGAAGCAACAAAATTACTATTGATAAGCATAGGAAAATTGTGGTCTTTGTATTTTCATTAGCAACTTAGATCTTTTTTGTTTCATTATCATTTTTTTTCTTTTCTATTTAAAAAAAACAGCTAGAGATTATCAATGCTTTTAAATACATTTTTTAATCGGCTAGATTTTTTAGTTTTTCTGTTTCTAAATGTTATTTAGTGCTCATATAACATTGTTTTCAAATTTATACGACAGCAAAAACCCAATACTTACTAAGTTTGGTGGTGCAATGACTAATGATGGTTTTGGATTACAACTACAGCCATTTGGCAAATTGATTTCTTTTCTATTTCTTGATGCAAAAATGAAATTAAAAATTAAAAATAAAAAAAATAAACTTTGAATTATTTTACTATATTTTGAAAACATCTTATATGTCTACACAAACTATTAGGTTAAAAAAGAAATGATAAAGGAAGCAAAAAAAGGGCAGTTTATATATCATCGTGAAAAAAAAGCAACCAATAAGAAAAACGGTAATAACCACATTTTTATTTTATTGTATGCTTGTCGATAAAATTTATTACTATATGGCTTTTTATTTTACTGTTTATTTAAGTCATAATTATTTAATAAATTTTATTGCAAGCAATGAACATATAATATGTAACTCAAATTTTGATTGATAATTTTTTTCACAGTTAGTATTGCTCACTTCATTTGAACTATTAGCTCTGGCAAAATATTCCATAAAGGGACATTGCAGTGGAGCTTTCTCATAAATATATCTTATATAGCTTATGGTTTCGGGTTGCTTCACTATGGAAATTTTGCTGAATTTTTAGCCATAGCTGTACTATTAAGGCAATTAAAAAAGTTTACGGAATTTAATGTAAAATATGATATAAATAACAATAAGTTCAGTACATAAATATAGGTTTGCATAAGTTTAATTTTACATTTTAAACAACATTTTTTTATTCATCAACTACACAGAGACAAAGTTAATATAAAATTTACAATTTTTAATAATAAGTTATAGGTCCTATACAATGCTATTTCCATATAATAATTTTTGGAATGTTTTTCCCGATATGATAAAAAACCACGTTGATTTTAATAGTTAATTTTCTCTTTCATTATGATTATAGTCTTGCAAAGTTTTAAAAGTTTAACTTACAGATTTACTATTATTTAATAAATTTAAAAGAGAAATATAGAGTTTGACAATTTCCTTTTTCTTTTTGAGGTTTTGTAAAGCTAAGTAAAAAACATATAATACAACAAATTGTATTACAGAAACCCATCAAAGGAAAATCAAACCCTCTGGCAGAAGTGTATCCATTAATTATATAAATTATATCCATGGGGATTTCAACATTTTTCCCATTTTTAGTTTCTATCCATGGGAAATAATTGTCCATGGACAAATTTCACGTGGATATAGTTTTTTCTCATGGATATAAACTATGCATGGGGAAAATGTTGAAATCCCCATGGATAATTTTTCTTTCAGTGGATATTCATTTTATCTTGCGTTTTTTTTTTCAACTATCAACCTATAGGGGTTTTGTTAATATTTGCTCTTAATCACCCTGCTCACAAAACCGTGATTTTAACCGCTCGGTTTTGAGAAAAGTAAAAAAAACCGCGCGGTTCTCAATAAACCGTGCAAAGCCGCGCGGTTCTTAAAAAATCGTGCAAAAGCCGCGCGGCTCTTATAAAACCGCGCGGTTCCTAAGAACCGCGCGATTTTTGCACGGTTTTTAGAATAAGGTCACGTGATCTAGCGCATGCGCATTTAGGATGTGTAAGAAAGATGCGCAGTATGTCAGTGAACTTAAGCATTGAAGAAGCAAATATGGCGAATATACTTTGTGTTGTTTTTTACGTGAATATTAAGTACAAAGGATTGTAAGAAGCCAAAAAATTAGTGCTCGATGTTTATAAATGAGGTAAGAATTTACTGAATGTATAAATCCCAAGTTTTAATGTCAGTAGAGGGCTAAAACAGTGATTTTTGCTACATGTCCTTGGGCGCGGCTATGGCGAGTGGCTTTGAACTTCGCAAAGACCAACGTATTTCTATACACGCATCATGGAACGTAAAGTTTTTTTTTTTTTTTTTTGTAATATATTGGGTTTGTTTTTATTAGTATTTATATTAAATATATATTTTTATGTCTTAGATTTTGTTTGTTGAACCAATAATAATATGTATTTAATATTTTTTATATCTATTTTCTTGATTGAAAAAGCGTGGTATTTATATAAAGGTACGCTTTTTCAATGAATATGTATGTAGAATATAATATATGGTATTTTTGTTTATTCAATGGTACATGTACGTGTATAAGTAGAAAATGTTGTGTTCTGTTATCTAATTTAGGTGCAGTGAAAATAAAAGTAAGTTTTTTGCGACATTATTGAACCAGAAAGGTGCGGAGCCCACTGAAAGCGTCGGAGAAGGCGGCATTTGGGTTCAACAGCTCGCGCCATGTAAACCATAGAGCCATCTGGGTTTAACGTGAGAACCGCCCGGCAGCCGAGCGGTGCCCGGCAGCCGCGCGGTTTCAACCAAAAAACCGCCCGGTAAACGTCCGGTTACCGCGCGCTTACTAAGCTCGTTTTTTTGCACGGTAACCGCTCGGTTTTTGCGCGGTTTTGTGAGCAGGGCAACAATATAGAATGACATTTTGGGGTATTTAAAATCGAATTACATCGAAAAACGCGATAACATTTTTTTACAAGTTGGTAATTTTTCTATATAAACCAACTATTTGGGAGGAAAAAATATCTAGTAAAAGATTAAATAATAGACACTCTTTATTCTTATGCACTTTTTTATTTTTTGCACTCGGACTGTGTAAATAAGCTAGGATTGTCATATTAGTCTTGCGCAACGCTTTAATAATTTACATGGACACACAAAACTATCCATATGGGAATTGGGAATTAATAACTACGTGGGAAAATCAAAATTTATCCATGGGTATTCAATTTCCCATGGATAGAAATAAAGTCCACGTGGGATAACACTAATATATTCATGGGAAATATATAAATATCCCTGGAAAATATGTAAATATCCATGGGAAACAAGACATTATCCTTATGGGAATATCCATGGATTATTTTTGCCAGGGAATGAATACAGCTCATAAATATAAGATTATAAAAACTGCATAATCTTTCTCACTTTTCTTTTGTGTTTGTTCGACGTAATTATATTGTTATAAGATTTTCATTCGTAAGCGATATTTACAGAATAAATTACATCGTTTAAACTTAAGAGCAATAACTATGCATGTAACAGAGGTGTCCTGTGATTGGACAGTAATTGGTTCATTTAAAGAGACAGGACAATAGTGTATTATATATACGTTATTGTGGTTATATAATAACAATAACTAACGACCATAGGGTCGGATTGGCCATAAGAGCTACTCCATGATCGCGGAGTGCTCCTCCCCGAGCTAACGCCCTTATGCGCCTAAAAAGGGCGTTTTTAAAATTAAAAAAAAAAAAGAACTTAGAACGCTGAAAGGGCTCCAACTAATAATTAAAGAAATATTAAATTATGGTCCTCTTAATATATTCACTTAAAACTAAAAATATAACAAAAAATTACGTAATCATTACAAAAAGAGAGAGATATAGAGAGAGAGACCATTATTCATTACTTTATGCAAAAAACAGGCCCTTCTTACAAAATCATAAAAATGTTTTGTTATCGTATTCAAGCTTTTTAATTTTTGAAAATTTTTACTGAAAATAATTTTAAATTTAAACCAATAAATGATATTTTTAACACGTGAAATACAGTGCTCAAGATACCTTTTTAATTTCTACTTTTATACATATTTAATTTTCAAGTATGGGGCGTATTTAATCAATCAAAATCCTAAACTATTGTTTAATTTGCAAATTTTGATCTAGAAGCTCTTTTCTTCGCATGATATACTACAGCAAAGGGGGTGCCCAACACTCCAATGTTATGTATTCAATCGATCTTTTTTAATAAGATAACGACCATTACATCAGATCGGTGATCGGATTAACGCTTTTTTTTTTTAATAATTTTAATAATTATTATATGTTTTTTTAATAATTTAAATAATTTAATAATTAACAATTTTGATAATAATTAGAATTTTATCATTCTCCTTTCAATTTAAAATTTAAATACTAATAAAAATAGTAGCCTTTTTACATAATATGCGATTTTACTTCAGAATTATAATAACAAAAGTTATTACAAAAAATTTAATTATTAGGTACATATTTATTAGAAATAATGATATAATTATGATAATATATTTAATTTTTTTTATCAATATTGCATTATTACAGAATAAAAAATTAGTTTAAAGGCAATGTCTGGCGTCAAAATGTAATTTTTGACTATTAATTGATTACTGTGACCTAATTTAGACTTATACCACTAAAAAAATTTGAAAACAAACAAACATTAATTAGATATCTTTCTAATTATTAACAAAATTCTCGTGAAGTAGAGCCTACTTCACGAAGAAAGTGCACAACGGCAACAGCGCTCCCTATATTCTATGCTAGATTTGGTGACTTTATCTGATTGGCCTGAGATTCCGCCGTCACCTGAGAAATGACCACTGAGAAAGGGTTGAAAAAAATAACAATGCAAGTACCGCTAGTACTCGCATTGTTATTCTTTATTTCGCACACCTACTATGATTTGGAGGGGCTAAAATATACTTGTTGCAATGCAAGTATCCACTCAGTAATAAAAAATAATGCAGAGTTTTACCCGAGACTGACTGAGGTAACTCGTTACTTTAGTGTGCAATCAGTATACATCAGAAAGAGGGAGAATTCCCCTATTTCTAAAATAAATTTCTCCTACTTTTTATTATTTCTTTCAAAATATTTGTGTGAAACTTTTTGAGTTATTATTTAAAATTAGCTTGCTTTAGTTTACAATGAAAATTAGACATTTTTATTATGACGCCAGACATATCCTTTAAGTTTAATTTATAAAAGAAATGGAAATAAGCGAGATATTATCTTTTATTAATCTTTAAAGTAAATAATATCTAACTGTCTTCATTCAATCATTCATTCATTCATTCATTCATTCATTCATTCATTCATTCATTCATTCATTCATTCATTCATTCATTCATTCATTCATTCATTCATTCATTCATTCATTCATTCCATTCAAGTAAATTAAATAAAAAATATTTATTATTGTTGCAAAACATTTATATAAATATTATATTTAACATCGCAATGTAACTTGCGTGTTACTTGTTTCTTAAATTAGTCATATATGCGTTTCTGTAAATAAATATTTATTAAATACAGTACACAGTATTTAATAAAATTACATTATATATATATTCACGTACATACTGCAGTATGTAAATACATAATAAATTTTTGGCACATGTTAGCTATTAAGGTAACGTTCAAAATTCTAGATTTTTCATGTAAAATAATTGTCGTATGTTTCATGTTACTTTACATTCCCCTATTTCATAAAGGCCCTCGCAGACGTCTTACTTTATTTAATATTAAATTAATTTAAAAATAAATAAGCCGCTGTGCATTGGCTGACAGTAAACTCCCAGCCAATCACAGTGGCTTATTTTCTTTAATATAATTTATTATTAAATAAAATAGCACAGCCTTATCGCGTTGTCTAAACCGGTTCCCATTGGATTACCGAAGTTAATCAACGTCGAGCGTGGTCAATACTTGGATGGGTAAATTCGTACAAAGTCTGGCGGCGTAGCAGTGCTGGCAGTTTAAACACTGTTTGCTAACGCGAGTGCTGTCAACTCTTGGTTTTCCTAGAGTCAGTGGTCCGGATTGCACAGATCTGGTAGTCGAGCGACGAGCCCAGAAGAGTGTGATAACGGGTTGAGCCTGAGGTCTGGTGAGCCTAAGATCATACATTAAAAGCCCATACTGAAAAGGTTCCGTTTAATCCGGGCCTACACCGAAAGGTATTATGGCGTCATGATGCTTACCTGCTTTAAAAAAAGATGGCTGCGCGGGCTTTCACATTTGAAAACTATTAAATTTATTTGAAATCAGCATAAAACGATAGAGTAGGTCTACTCATTTTTATACAAAACATAATACAATTAACATGCAAGGGATATATCAAAGAGTTGATTGAGATATTTGAGATGATACACTCGATGTTTTAATCTGTTTCTCACTCTCCTCTGCCTCTCTCTCACTCTCTTTCTCGACTCTCTATTTAAATTTTCAAATGCAACTTTATTAGGAAGTACTTGAACGCGCTTATATCTTATACAATTTATAGGTGCCCTTGTAAAAAAGAAAGTATACTTTTATGAAAAGTATACATTTTATATAATCGTTTAAGTATACTACTTATATGTTATATATGTACTAATTTTATATTAATTTTATGTTAATTTTATGTTTGAAAAATTACAAAAATAACATAAAAAAGTATATTTCTTTCAATACTATTTTTGTAATAACGTTGATATGCTTTTTTAATGTTTAACTAATTATACTTTAAGAATAATTTTTTAATGCTTATTTTGTATATTTGCAAATTTATGCTTTTTAAATATTTAATGAATTATACTATTCGTAAAATATTTAAATACTGATTTTGTATTATTTTTATCCTTGTAAATATTCAACTAATTATACTTTAAGTATAATTTTTTAATAATAATTTTGTTTTGCACACACGTTAAATGCTCGCTTTTAAGTTCTCATACACTATACTTTGATTATATTTATGTTATATATATTTTTTATACGTAAAATATAATATATTTATATAAATTATATATATTAGCATATATAATATACATTTTCTTTTAATATAGCTTTCTTGCATTCATTAGATTTGACAAAAAAATATATAATTTTTTTTATGATATTTAAATTATATAGAGTGTTTGCATGACCTTTTATGCTTTTAGCATAAGACACAATTAAACGTAGATTAGGCTATTTTTTTGTTAGATTTTTTCCCATATTTGAAAATATTTAAACATGGTAAAATATATATATCATCAAAATGCATAAAAAATCATCAAAAAGTATCTTTTATAACTCGCATGTGAAGGATATTATTTTCCATTACCGTTCCATATTTATATAGTTTTCTAACATATTTGGCGTCGAATAAATTTTGCATGCAAACTATAATGATATTTTTTTGACCTACCCTTTTTAAAAATTTTAAATGTACTTTTTAAGGCGGTGGGGGACTGACTTGGACCGGAAATCGCTAAAAGAACAACTATATTTTCCCAAAAATTTTTTGTACATGATTTAGTTCCAATAAAACAAACACTATAATTTTCAAATAAAACAAAGTAAATTTAAAATATATTTTTTTGTACCAAAAATTTTTTTAATTTTTTAATTGTAAAAAAGTTTCTAATTTGACTAAAATTTCCCGCTCAAATTTGAATTTCCACATTTACATGTTATCTTTAAAGTGTAATAACTTAAATATTTGATCGTGTTTTCACATGTTTGACATAACTAAATTTTTAAGCAACATTTCTTCTTTACTTTGTGTTATATTTATTATTATTCGCAACCGTCCTAGCTTGCGAGATAACAGTTGGTCACCTACCCCCTGCTTAAGATAAATTACAATTTAATTTTTAATTTTATTGCTTTTTTTAAGAAAAAAAATAAAAGCATAAAAAAATTATACTTATAGCATAAAAAAATTACACTTGATAAAAGTATATAAAAATTATACTTCGGAAGTATAAAAACATTATACTCAAAGTATACTTTCTACGAGCTTTTTAATGCTTCCGCGAGAGTAAATAGAGCCTCTTTATATTTAATTAACTTTAAACAATGCCGTAACGTTTAATGCAAAATTTTTACGTTAATTACTGCTACTGCAATATATGTTTATAACGGTTTAAAATATAATTAACCGTTATTTATGTACAGTTATAGTAATTGGCGCGCATTAATATAATGTGACGCAGTGACGCTTAGAAAGCGTCACTATAAAGTCACCATCTTTGTGTTGACTGCTCGAGTTGTTGTGTGCTCCTGTAAAGTGTGTCAAGTATCTGCAGTTTGGACTACAATGAGCATTCCAGGTAAATGAATAATTAAAGTAGAGTTCCTGCTTTAATGTATTATATTAAGACTATAATTGAATTTTATTTTTATTTTCATGAAAATCGCAATCTCTTCTGAGGTTTCATGGAGCTTCTTGATTCGTGGGAAAAAACATGCGATATATGGTTGGACTGCTTATTCTAAGAGGTCATTGCAGTGTTTGGCAAGTACAGAGTTGCATGAAATGTTAATTTAATTTTATATAAAATTAAAACCTTCTTATAATTTTTTATTATTTTCTTTTTGCGTTGTATAGCTGAGAAAAATAATGATTTTTAGTATATCATTGTCATATTGAATCAAGATATTGCAAGTGCGTTTTTGTAAATTGTGATTTGAGTATATAAAACCACATTTGTAATAACATATATATTAGCATGAAAATAAATAATATATATTTGTTATTGTGTATAGTTATAAAATAAACCTATTTTTGTATAATTTGACCATGATATGATTTTTTATGCTTAAATAAACATTGCATGATTGTTTATATCCCAGCCGGAAAAAATCGTTAAGGAAATTAAGTATTTTAGGCTTAGTCCACTTTTGGGACTACTAAAGTCCCTAATGTTACTAAAATTAGGGACGTTAGGGAATTTACTCCAACGTTAGGTATTTTAGGGAATTTAGGGATTTTGCATAAAATGAGCATATAATGTAATAATAAACCATTATTTATTTTATAAAAACCTAAATAATAATCAATTACATATATAAGCACTAAATACATAAGTAAAAATAACACTCAAAGCGTTTCGCATGTTTGACGTCCTCGTTTTGTTACTTATTTCTTCATGCTTCTCTCTCCCTCATGGTTTCTTGATCCATTAAGGGGTGAATCATGTTGTCTACTTCAAGGTGCTTTTTCTGTTTATACACACTCTGAAACACACAATAATAACACAAACTATTATTATGGTATTGGTCTACGTATGTTGCACATAATGAATATCACAATTATAATATAATCATCTTCTGATTCAATGTGCCATAGAAAGTTGTGGAGATTTATCACTGGGTCAGGATAAAACATCTGTGTGTTGGCTTACCCCGAAAGGGATTATAGCATCATGATATGTATGTATGTACCAAAATCAGAAGAGAGGTTATTACAACCGGATGCAACCTTTTTTTTTTTTTTTTTTTTTTAATTATTCTGATCAAGTTTTAGAAATAAAACTTAGAACATATTGACTTCAATATAACATTGATCACCTGTTCAATTTTTGGTGTTTATCTGTAGAAAATTGTTTCAGAAAAAGGAGTGTGTCCGGTTGTAAAAGTCTCTGTTCTTATTATTGCGTGGCATGCAGATTGCAGGTGTGTATAAAATAAATATTTAAAAAAAACAGTTAGTAGAGATTGGATCACATTGAATTGAAAATTTATATAATGCAAAGATTCTCTAATTTAAAAATAGTAAGTTGGGTCTAGGGGCCAGATTCTAGCTTTAGCTAGTTAAAAATAGACGTTATAAGGAATTAGAGGACAGTGTCAATTTAAAATATGATATGCCTATTGTCTCACGTTCTCACACTACATCAAAGGTAAAATATTATCAAACAGTATCAGACAATACTTTTGGCTTTGATAGACCAGTTTTCTCTTTATACCTATAGTTAAAAGGACTCTCATCATTAAATGCGTAGAACACCTTGAACAAAAAACTTGCCTACTATCCTAACATACCTGAATATCAAGGTTAATTTGGCTGAAGTCATTGATTTCTAATTTTTATTTTCCATTTACAAATTGACAGCTGCGGGTTTGTGACGTCACAGCTTGCCTGTTTCCGCGCGCGTGGACTAGTGAGCTGTAACGTCACAAACCCGCAGCTGTCATTTTGTAAATGGAAAATAAATTAGAAATCAATGACTCCGGCCAAATTAACGTTGATATTTAGATATGTTAGGATATTAAGCAAGTTTTTTGTTCAAGGTGTTCTACGCCTTTAAGACTCATTAATCGGGCAGAGGTCTATACAGCTAGAGATAGCTCACACCACATCTGTTAACTGTGCTAACTGGCTGAACTGTGGAAGCAATGCCCGCACAGCTGCACCGAGCCATACTGATGAGTTCTAGGTAATAGACGAAACCGGTCTAAGGCCAAGATTAGGTCTGACAGGGTCGGCCTGGCCAGGTCCACTAGTCCACGATTGCGGACCGGGCCCCCCCGGGCGCGGACCCTTGCCGTGCCCACAACACTCCAATTAAAAAAAAAAAAAAAAACGAAGAAGAAAAAAAAAAAAAAAAAAAAAAAAAAAAAAAAAAAAAGGAGAAGGAGAAGGAGAAGAAAAAGAAGAAAATTAAAAGGACAATTTCAGACTGATAAATTTTATTTTTCTTTCAAAAGACGATAAGAAATTACATCCAATCTTAAAATTCTATCCGCTTTTAATTTAAAAAAAAAATTGCACTCCTAGTGAACTCTAGTCTAGTGGTCAATGTTTTGTTGTTGTTCACCTCCTTCATACAATTTGTCCTCCTTATATTGGTAAAAATAATAAAAAAAAATGTGATTTTTTGATTGAACGGCAGGGAAGAAATGTGACTTGGAGCGGCAAGTGTGTCAGTGTGACATAATACTAATTAGTAAAGATAAATTTATAATTAAATTATCGCTCCTAAATGTTTTCTAAGCCAGAATATAAACACAATACTGGTGCACTGGGCTAATCTGAACGGATTGAAAATTAATGCTAAGAAAACAAAAATTGTAAAATTCAGGAGACGTGGCCCTTTTAGCAAAGTCAGATGTAATAACTTGTAATGGAGAAAAGATAGAGTTTGTCAATTCTTTTAATTATCTGAGGGTTATAATGCAACAAACAGGGAAATCTTTCTCTAAACATGTCAAAGAACGCTGCCGAAATGCACTGTCATCTTCATTCGCTATTTCAAATCTAAATTCGTTATCTTTGGAAACATCTATAAAACTGTTTCACCTAAAAATCTCTCCAGTTGCTTCATACGGCATTGAAATTTTCTGGTCATATATGTCTATAACAGATTTTAAAAATTTAGAATCTGTAAAGTCTCGGTACTTAAAACGGGTACTTTGCTTGTCTAAATTTACGTCATCAAGGCTGGTTTATGAGCTAGCAGGGGAGAAGTTGTTTGTAACGGAACTACAAGTGAAATTTAAATTGTTAAAAACTGATATTTATATTAAGTTTGTTAAGGATAGATTAAGTAAAACTGAAGATATCAGCCTGGCCTTCTATAATACACCTGCATTTAATATTAATGGGTGGAATTAAGGCTTAAACTGTACAGACAGGCATGTTTTTACCCGTTATGCGGTGCATGGTTTCCACCATGTAATTTGTCAGATTAAGGAATATCACGAGTGTAATGATAAATGTGTATGTTTGTTATGTAGTGGCCTATGTACTAGGTACCACTTACTTCAGTGTCCATCTCGGACCCTATCATTAAGTCAATATGCAAAAAATGTAGACTTGTAGAGTGAAATGTAAATATATATGTATAAGTACACCATTGGTGTTTAATAAATGAAATAAATAAATACTGGTGCACTGAAACGTACTCAGTCCGCTAGAAAAGAATTGGATTAGTGTGGAAATGATCCTAAACAAAGAAAGCTGTCGTTCTCCGAGTTTAAATAAAATAGTTGATTTTATTCAATTGTATTTTTTAATTTAAGCTTTTTTCTTAACACCATATTTTTCTCCATTATCTTAGCTCATTTAAAACATTATAATGATTTTATTTGTAGTGTGCATGTCATAAAAATCTCATACAAAAGTGAAGTTTTTTAAGTAAATTCCTAATTAAAAGGGGGCGTGGCCTCAAAAAATTTTGCCTGCAGAACATTTTTTGGGGGCTTTGCCCCCAAACCCCCCTTTGTAATCTCGCGGACCAGTCCTTTTCCTCCCAGGCCGACCCTGACGAGGTCTGATGCTGTTTTATATAATGGTGTGTCTATGATGTGAGAACGTGAGATGCTACATATATATTGTATTTTACATTGACACTGTATCCACATCCCTTTAATGTCTATTTAGAAGTAGCTCCTAGAATTTTTTGCTCCCTATAGACCCAATTACTGTGTATCTACTGCCGCATTTACTTCCACTATGCATGCCTTGTGAGCACACCTTCTCTCTCTCTCTCTCTCCTCTCTCTAGCATTATATTTTTCTCAAGGCAGGAAAAGTGAGAGACAAAGAGAGAGACTGAGGAGCACGAGAGTGTACCAGACGGCCGGCTGGTCCTTCAGGCAAGCAAAGTTTGGTAATTTTAATTTTGACCCGCAATACACGTACATCTCCAGCTGACCACTACTCTTCAGCGAAAATCCTCTTTGGATTAATCCAAACTATATTAGTTATCTAACTACATTACTTGCATTCTTTATGTGCACTCTAAAAATTGGTGCATTACTTTAGTTACGAATACTAACTTATTTAAGATATACACTTTTAAGTTATTATGAGTAGCTAAAAATAATGCATTTTAGCGAGCCCAGCAAACACGGCCTAATCGGGCCGAGCTTGGCTCAAAATCGGCACTGTCGGCGGACAATCGGCAACGCCCAACGTCGGCAAGCCGACTTTTCCCCGGACATAGATTTTTATAGTTTAAGTCCCCAAGCTCGGGGTTTAGTCGGCATGCCGATTGATCACCGGCATTAAAAAATTTTTTTTACAAAAATTAATTTTTTATAAAAAAAAATATTTTGATAACTTTTTTTTTTTTTTTTTTTATAAAAATTTATTTCTCATTTTTTTTCTATAAAAATATCTTTTTACGAGCTCAGAATTATGAAAAACTGGTTTTAAATGTTAAGATGGATGTTTAAAACTCAAACTTCGATTTTACGATCTTTATATTAACGTTTCGTCACATAACTTTTCATGTGAAGCCATGGCCTAGTGGTTTGGGCCGCTGGTTTGTGATCCAACATTGGCAACTCGCATGGGTTCGAGTCCCGGTGGGTCCATCTTTTCATCATCAACTAACATTCCTATAATGTGTAGTGCAGGAACATAAACCCTGTCATAAACATCGCGAGGCAAATTAGAACCATTAAGTTTAATTTTAATTAAAATAAAATTTGAAAGTCGGCCTTAAAGTCGGCACTGCGACTTTGGCGGAAGCTCGGTAAACCACCTTTTTAATGCCGGCCCGACGTCGCAGTGAAAGTCGGGCCGGCTTTCATTTCCGATGATCGGCGATATCGGCCCAATTAAATGCCGATTATCCCGTGTTTGCTGGGAGATATTAAAAATAGCTAATTTAAGTTGTATTAAGTTTTTCAAAGGTTTTTTAAGCTATTTCAAGTTAAATTAGCCATTTTAATAATTTGCTAAAATGCATTTATTTTAGCTACTCATAATAACTTAAAAGTGTACATCTTAAATAAGTTAGTATTCGTAACTAAAGTAATGCACCAATTGTTAGAGTGTGTGTAGCATAGATATAATTTGACATGCATTATGTAGCACTTTGTTGGTATTGTTGAATTGTGTCTATTTCATCTTAAACCTACTTTTATATCGTCTGCTATTTGCTTACAGAATTACCATTGAAAATAAACTGTAGCAAATTTCGGGTGACAAGAAAAATAATAATAATATAATAAAAAAAGGGGGAGACATTAAAATGGAGTTGGGTAAAGGAGAACTGTAGAGGAATAATACTGTAATATATGATTTGTGAGTAGGAATATTTATACTGGTAGAGGGTTGGCTTATACAAGTGTGTTATCGTAAATAGATATTGAGGTCAGGTTCTAATAATCTGCCTTCGTGGACTGTAAAACTTATTGGTTTAATGCTAATTCATACTGTTGTAAATAATTATTATATGAGCCAGGGAGATGTTTCAGTAAAAATTATAATCTCCCTGTAACCCAACTAATAATTACATACAACAGTGTGAATTAGCAAACCAATGTATTGCAGTCCAGGAAGGCAGTACAGACTAACCAGGCACTAGCGTTACAACACATTGAAACCAACCCTCTACCATATAACAACATGTCCCCAATACCGTACCATGGCATCATTATTATTCCTCCACTTTCTTAATTCTTCTCTCCTCTTGCACATCTTCCTTCCTCCCCATCCTTAACTTGTATATACACATGAGAATTATATAATTAAATATGAAAATATTAGCAACGACCTTCACACTGTTAAAGTTCTGTGGAGAGGTCAAAGTCTCGGGTCTTACCCAGTAAACCACAGTTTTTCACAAGTAGTTTGCAAGTACTTTTCCGATGTAAGAGTGTCACTCCCAGCTCATGTGACGTCACTGGTACTGACATTCTTGCATCGGAAAAGTACTTGCAATGTACATGTGAAAAAACTGTGGTTTACTGGGTATGATGTACTATGGTTTGCTCAAGAAAATCTCTTCTTTGATTGATAATCTGATATAAATCTATGACGGGGAAGCGCTGTTATGAAATGATTTAAATAAAAAAAAATTATAACAAAATACTGTGGCACACAAGACTTTGACCTCTCCATAGAATTTTACAGTGGTATAAGGCCGTTGCTAATATTTTCATATTTAATTATATAATTCTCATGTGTATATACAAGTTAAGGATGGGGAGGAAGGAAGATGTGCAAGAGGAGAGAAGAATTAAGAAAGTGGAGGAATAATAATGATGCCATGGTACGGTATTGGGGACATGTTGTTATATGGTAGAGGGTTGGTTTCAATGTGTTGTAACGCTAGTGCCTGGTTAGTCTGTACTGCCTTCCTGGACTGCAATACATATTGGTTTGCTAATTCACACTGTTGTATGTAATTATTAGTTGGGTTACAGGGAGATTATAATTTTTACTGAAACATCTCCCTGGCTCATATAATAATTATTTACAACAGTATGAATTAGCATTAAACCAATAAGTTTTACAGTCCACGAAGGCAGATTATTAGAACCTGACCTCAATATCTATTTACGATAACACACTTGTATAAGCCAACCCTCTACCAGTATAAATATTCCTACTCACAAATCATATATTACAGTATTATTCCTCTACAGTTCTCCTTTACCCAACTCCATTTTAATGTCTCCCCCTTTTTTTATTATATTATTATTATTTTTCTTGTCACCCGAAATTTGCTACAGTTTATTTTCAATGGTAATTCTGTAAGCAAATAGCAGACGATATAAAAGTAGGTTTAAGATGAAATAGACACAGTTCAACAATACCAACAAAGTGCTAGCAGATGATTTAGAGTGTTCCTGTCAGCATTTAACATATGCTTTCTAATTGGGCAATGAAGCAGATATAACTTATGTTAGCATTCGATCTTTCTCAGCCCTGAAATTTTTACTGCAGCTTTCTGAGACTCAAAGCTTTTGTTTTCCTGGTATCAAGAAGTTTGTTTACAAATCACTTTTTCTTCCAATCTGCTTGAAATCCAGGAAAACAAAATATTTGAGGCTCAGCAAGCTACAGTAATAATTTCAGCTCTGAGAAATGTTCCTTCACTCAAGGTAAAACTGAATTATTGCCCCATAAAAAAGAAAGTAAAATCGATTCAAGAACCTAAAGCTGTGCTAGCATTTTTTGGGCTAAAAGTTTGTGAATTGTCCAGTTTGTTAATTTTCCCACTAAAGCTAGTATTGTTCACATGGAGTGAAAACTTAACGTCCGTTGACGTCCGTCGACGGGTATTGACGGAAACTGACGGTGACGCGAATTTGTTGGTTTCACACGAGAAAAAAAAATTCGCATTACTGCGCATGCACGGGAAAACTGACGGATCGAGCTGCGCTTATATAAACATATCGCCCCGTTCACATGCATTATTGTTGACGGATACTGACGGATGGAGCTGCGCTTATGTAAACAAATGCAACCGTTCACATGCACCCGTCGCTACCCATCAGTGTCATTTTGACGGACAGCAACGGGTAGAAAAGCTGGGTGTTGCCAGCTTTGCCCGTCAGTATCCGTCGGTATCCGTCAGTTTTAAACCATGTGAAAGGGTTCGTTTTTTTTTTTTACATTATAAACAAGTTGCAACAATACTTTTTCAACTTTGTTTACCCGTTGACGTCCGTCGACGGACGTAGAATTTTCGCTCCATGTGAATGATACTTTAAGTCAATTTTTTGTATGCTTTTTTTTATGCTTACCAAAAGTTGTCACAAAAAATAAACTGCAAGACATTTTAAACGGGACAAGAAAGCAGGGCAATTGGAAAAAAGGCACAAGAAATTTTTAATTAATTTAATGAAATTAAATTTTCATGAAAAAAAAAAAATTTTTTTTTTTTTTTTTTTTTTTTAATCTTATATTTTTTAAACTATTTTTACAAAAATTTTGAGTGAAGTTTGTATCAGTATATATTATATATATCACATTGTTAATTTCCTACGTCAAAGTGCCAAAGTACATGTATGTACTTGTATTTGCCAGTTTTATGTACTGGCAGTTTCAAGCAGCAAATTGTGATACATATATTACAAATTTCACTCACACTTATTATATTTATAGTTGAAATAGCTTAGTTTTATAGGTATACTTTCCACACCGTATCACACTCGTATCTCCCACGCAAGTCAACTCATCTTGCTATTATATATGTAATTCTCACTACACAGTTCAACAAATAAACTAAATAATGTAAATTTAACAACATGTATAGTTACTATAAAAAAACGCATACAAAATTGAAAATTATATACGTTGGAACTTTCCACAGCAAGATTGTTTACTAGTACTGTATGCGATACATACGGATAATATACATGCGGATAAGTAAAAACAACAAGCAAAGGCATGAAACATGCACTGATCTATATAACAACATGCACAATATAATATAAAACGTATATATTTACCACATAACTGCAGTTATATAGTCAATCCGACGTTTTCTCAATCTCAGTATGCATGACGTTAGTGGATTCACTCATCATCCATGTACATACAAAGGTCACTCTCAATGGTAAACTCGACCCTCCTAATTAAAATATACATATATATGTATTCAAAATAAAAGGGTTTATATATGCATGCAAATGAATCAGTAAAATATGATAAATTTATACCTACATTGGCGTCTCAAAATCCGATCTTCTTTCGCGAAGACTGGAATGGTCAATCAAACCCAGTCACACTGGAGGCTTTTCATGGTCCCATGGCTCTCGAGAGTTGACAAATAGGCGGAGTTTTCATGACTAAATAATCAATAGATTAGTTATACATATCAATGGCCCACATAGACCATAATTATAAAGTATTTTCATACCAGATTGTTAATTTGATAGCGAATCTTTTCTATGCAAAAAACGTTGTAGCACCATCACGAACTTTTCATTGGAAAGATTACTTCTTAAATGACTTTATTTGACCTTACTTTTTTGTTCACGTTAATTGCTACATATTTAATTATAAAAAAATACATATTAATGTAATGATGTTAGCTTAAAATATACTATAAAAAGTAAATTTGCTTGATAAAATACTAAACAAACCGTTACGCCATGTTTGCTAGAAAATTTAAATTTTTTTCCTTGCAATGTTGCCAAATTGTCATAACTAATTTTGGCAACAATGTGCGTATCCTAAGATTCCTATCATAAAAGTACAAACTTCCCTAATGTTCCCTAAAGTACTTAAAATTTTCTCAAATTCCCTAAACCCAGCAAACACGGGATAATCGGCATTTAATTGGGCCGATATCGCCGATCATCGGAAATGAAAGCCGGCCCGACTTTCACTGCGACGTCGGGCCGGCATTAAAAAGGTGGTTTACCGAGCTTCCGCCAAAGTCGCAGTGCCGACTTTAAGGCCGACTTTCAAATTTAATTTTAATTAAAATTAAACTTAATTGTTCTAATTTGCCTCCCGATGTTTATGACAGGGTTAATGTTCCTGCACTACACATTTTAGAAGTGTTAGTTGATGATGAAAAGATGGACCCACCGGGACTCGAATCCATGCGAGGTGCCAATGTTGGATCACTAACCAGCGGTCCAAACCACTAGGCCATGGCTTCACATGAAAAGTTATGTGACGAAACGTTAATATAAAGATCGTAAAATCGAAGTTTGAGTTTTAAACATCCATCTTAACATTTAAAACCAGTTTTTCATAATTCTGAGCTCGTAAAAAGATATTTTTATAGAAAAAAAATGAGAAATAAATTTTTATATAAAAAAAAAAAAGTTATCAAAATATTTTTTTTTATAAAAAATTAATTTATTTGTGTAAATTTTTTTTTAATGCCGGTGATCAATCGGCATGCCGACTAAACCCCGAGCTTGGGGACTTAAACTTTAAAAATCTATGTCCGGGGAAAAGTCGGCTTGCCGACGTTGGGCGTTGCCGATTGTCCGCCGACAGTGCCGATATTGAGCCAAGCTCGGCCCGATTAGGCCGTGTTTGCTGGGAAGTTCTTAAAATTCTTTTCTAAAATCCCTTAAGTCCCTAATATTCTTAATTATCATTTAAACTTTTTTTCGGCTGGGATATTGCATGATTTGTTTTGTTTCAAAAAAATATACAAAAGTGTGTGATAACAAATATTTTTGGGTTCTTTTTGGACGTTTTAATGCTTTTTTTATGCTTAAAGTATACTTTTTCAATATTTAGTACATGATTTTACTTATATACGTAAAAAAGTTAACTTTAAGCGTAAAAATAAATATTTTTGTGTTCTTTTCGGGCGTTTTAATGCTTTTTTTTATACCCAAAGTATACTTTTTCAATAAAAGTAAAGTGGCTCATATAATATTATTTAAAAATAAATATTTTATACTCATTTTATGCTCAAAGTATACTTTAATTACACAAGTATACTTATATAAAAAAAGTGTACTAAAATCATAAAATGTATACTTCCTATATGTTGTTATCGGACGTTTTTATACTTTTTTTATACTCAAAGTATACTTTTTCAGTTAAAGTATACTCGCAGTAAAAGTATACTTCATGCAGTATTTCTATGAAAATGTATTTATTTAATACTTATTTTATAATCAAAGTATACTTTTTTAAAACTAAATTTCATTTGAAAGTATACTTTTCATGGATTTATTGTATATTCAAAGTATACTCAAAATATACTTTTAGGTTAAATTTAGTTACAAAATAAGTATACTTTGAACATAAAATTAGCATAAAATTAAACAAAATTATCATAAAATTAAATACTTTTAAGTATAAAATATAAAATGAGTCTATAATAATTACAAAATAAGTATTAAAAAAATTATTTTATTATAAATATTATTTTCTAGCTAGTATACTTTTTTCCAAAATGTATACTTTAAGCATACAAAAAAGTATAATAACATCCGATAACAACATAATAGGAAGTATACTTTTTATGCTTTTAGTATACTTTTTTAATGATATTATACTTACCTAAAGTATACTTTATGTATACTTAAGGTATAAAAAAAATATAAAAAAAAGTATAACTTTTTCACTAGGGGCATTTATTGAAACTAATAGTTAGAAAGCTAATATTAGCAAAGAAATATTGCTCTCAAATCATGGTTATAGAAATTTTCTTTCACAAATGTGCATCTATTACATGCATTATAAAATTTAAGGTAGCACAGTTATTCTCTTATTTGTTAAAAAAAACATAATAATATATAATTTAGGATCAATTAAAGAATTTTAGTTTCATTTTTAAGTATTTATTTATCATATTGACATACAGTAGAAAAACAGAAAGTTTAGGACAATTCATCTTATTTGATAATTTTTTACTTATTGTGAGATGAAAGTTTTTGTTTTTATTTTAAGCTATGCAGTAACATTTTACACTATACAATAACAATTGAGAACATAAAATTAAAATAAGTTTTTATTAGGTTTTGATTACATAAAGCAATAAAGTTTAAATGTGCCATAACAACCATAATATTATATTAGATTTAGCTTGCAATTTCTATATTTATATTTATAAAACCATTGTTACTTTTGTATATAATCAATCAAAATTATAGAGAGAGTGCATTAAAGTTGCATTCTAAAGATAAAGCCGTGAGGATTAGTTTAAATGGAATTTTATGGATACTGACTTTTTACGTAATTAAATTTACAAAAGAATTTTTGTAAAAGCATAGATTCTTTTTAAAGTTTTAAATATATATTAGGCAAGAAAATAAAAAAATATTATAATAACATAACAATATAATAATTTCTAATGCTGAACAATAACTTTATAATTTTTTTAGTATGCGGTTATAAAGAAATCAGTATGCAAGGCATAATGCACATTAAAACAAAAATTTAAAGTAAATTATAATCTATTGCTCGGTGTACCAGTGTAATTTTATTTATAGACCGGTTGCACTCATATTTAAGAGCCATCACCATTTTGCTGGTTATGAATACATAGGCCAACATAGGAAGAACGTCATTTTTATTTTTTTTTAATAGCAAAAGAAGCTTCAAACCTCAATCAAAACCTAATTTCTATCTCCTTAAAAGTTCAAAGAATATGAGAAAAATTCTTTCAGTTGAAAATAAATTTTTTTATGTGAAAAATTAGGAGAAATGATGTTTCCTCTATGCTGGACAATGCATTAGGCACCACAAACATGAGAACAAAGCGCAAGGATGTGAAAGGGATCTATAGTTTCTAAAGTCATTAAAAATTATTTTTTATTTTATCGTTAAAGAATTTCCATTTTAATGTTTGCAATATATTGAAATGAACTTCCACTAAAAAAGAATAAACGATAGATTTTTTAAAGTTAAAGTATGATGTGTGGTAATTTTTAAAAATTACAATCTTTCTGACTAACTCTCTTAAGAGAATATTTCTTGTTAGGGCTCGCTATTAAATCTGACTTTTTGAATATGGAAACATATCTTTGTAATGTTGCCTCATCAGTTGTTGGACTATTTGTTAGAATCCACATGTGCTCTGAAATAAAGTAAAAAGTTTCATAATTTAAATGTATATATAAAAAATGATAATGAATTTTTTCTACCTTCTATGACACTGGGCTTTCGCTCGCTGCTTGATTTGAAAATAAAATAATACAATACTAAACAATTGTCATTTAAATAAGTTCATAAAAATACCTAATTCACAGTTTTTTTTTCAAAAAATTGCATTGCTAAGATACATTACCACAAATTTACCAATTTTGTGTTAAAATAAAATAGCTATGTATATATATTTTTTTAAATAAAGTGAATTGAGTCTTTTTATATCAACTTAAATAAGAGACAAGTTTTAAGTGTTGTGTTATTTTATGGTCAAATCAAGCAGCGAGAGAAAGCCCAGTGTTTTATAAAAGGTAAGACCAAAATGAATTTTTATCATCATGTCACCTCGCTCGATATTCAATTTTTCAATACATGTATGTATGTGTATGTGTATGTGTATGTATATTTATATTTATATATATATATATATAATATATATATATATATATATATATATATATATATATATATATATATATATATATATATATATATATATATATATATATATATATCAAATATAAATATTTGAAGATATTTATGTTGCACCATCTGAAACGAATCTTATAAGTGAATAGGCAGCGAAAAGGCGACAGTTTGTCGTCATAGAATTGTGTAAATGCAAGTAAGGAATCAGGGTTGAATTCAGATGGCCGCGTAGCTCAATATAGTCAGAGCAGTGGAGCGCAAATCCAAAGGTTATTGTCGGTTTGATTCCGGCCGCTGTCTCTCCTTTTAACTGTTTGGCTTTATTTGCATTTATATTATTCGTTTTAGATGGTGTTATAGTGCAAGATAAATATTTTCAGATATTGATATATTGATATAAATATCGCCATCTCGTGGAGTCTGAACTACACTTATGTTTAGTAAGGAAAACTATATCATATATATATATATATATATATATATATATATATATATATATATATATATATATATATATATATATATATATATATATATATATATATATATACACACTATTAACACTTAACAAGTATGTATAATGGAACCAAACCCGCGCAAACAGGTCAACAATGACCTAATACACTGTCCGGCATTCATCAAGGCAGCATAGTGAAACTATTGAAACTCTAGGCAGGCTGTTTTAGAAGGTTACAATCCTTGAATTTGTAAGTAAATGATTTGCACCTCCCAGGGTCGGACTGGCAATCAAGGGGCCTCGTCCTCAAAAGAGGTGTAACACTCTCTTTAGGGGCCACAAAGGGGGCGTAACACCCTAGTTACGCCCCTTTTTGGGCCTTAGGGGCCTCAAAACAGGGGGGGCCACGTCCGCAATTGCGGACTTGCTCTTATGGCCAGTCCGAGCCTGGCACCTCCTGAATGCTGTGACACTTTTAAAACAAGTGCATTACTTTAGTTACGAATACTAACTTCTTTAAGATATATACATGCACTTATACACTATTATTAAATAGTAGCTAAAATAATGCACTTTTGGCAAGTTATTAAAAGTAGCTCATTTAAGTATCTTTAGTTTATTTATTACGGGTAACTAATTTTTCCACTCCTTCGCTGCTTATATTCTTCTCTGTCTTTCCCTATATCTTATAATGCAAGTAATGTAACACACACACAATAATAAATTGATTCCACAAAATATTTCGCGTTTTCACAACAAAGATAGCAATTATATCTTTTTTGATAAGTTTTCAATCACATGCATACTGACGTACATACAGGTCTGAAAACACGAAAATAACAAAGACAAAATTAAATGTCAATTATATAATTATTAAAATGACTGTTTATATATATTTTAAATGTTTTTATGGTATTCAAACTACCCTAAAACGATAAATGCCTTCATTTGAGACCACATTTTTTCTCAATAATACCCGCCATGTCTACACCAAGCACATATCGGCATATGGCATTATCACATAGTAAGTTCTCATATTTACATTTCCTCCTTTCACTGGACCTAAAATAAAATGTTCCACAAAGTAAACGCGCTCTTATACATAAAATTATTATATTAAAACCATGTTTACTTCCTGTTTATTCCTTTAATTTGTGGTTTCTCAAGAGCCGCTTTTAGCTTGCCGTCTTATTCGCCATGATGCTTTCTTTCGTCTTTCCGTACTTAAATTGTCGCAAGTATTCGACAGTGATCGTTAACCCTCAAGCGTTCGGACAGGGTCTGTCTCATTTTTGAGTTAGTTTTTTTAATTTTAAATGTTTTGTTATTGCTCAAAAATTATGAAATTTAGTTACTTCCTCAAAAGTGTTGACTTACATCTTGACAAAAAAGTTGAACGCGCAGATATGATTGCATTAATTGTAATTCTTAGTAAAGTTTTGATTTTGCGTGGACAGCCGTACCGGATCTGGGATATCTGCATACCTGCTCTATATAAAATATATAAAAGGTCACCCCCTGAGTAGTCGATCACTTTGGAGTGAAAATTTTATTACCCTGAGAGGTTACAAAAATAAAGAGGGGACCTTTTTTCGAAAGAAAAATAATGTTAGATACAAGATAAAAAAAAGGGATGGTAAAAGCTTTATTGCCTTCTTGCATTAATTATTATTATATATTACAACACAGTGCGGCCTTTTTGATGCTTCATTCATGTCTTTATAATAAACACCAGTTAATTTTTTTTTTTTGAATTTTTTGATGCAATATTATGCAAAAATGTTGAAAAATGTTGGAAAATAAAGAAAAAATATTTAAAAATGTTGAAAATATTGAAAGTAAATGGGTATTAAACGACGTAAAAATGCGCAAATCACACTCATTTTTCATTTTTCAATAAAAGTGACCTAAATATGGTCAATATAGAAAAAATGTTGACAGAGACTTTAAATCCAGTCTCTAGTAATAAACATTATCGAAAAACTAAAAATATTTATTGAAAATTTAAAATTATTATGCTTAATCAATTTTCTTTAAATGTCTTTGGACTCCCTGTATAAAAATTTAGAAATAAAACATAATCTATTTTAAAGTGACAAATTAAATAATATAAACTATGAAGGCTATATTTTACCTGCTTTAAATTCGCCAATTAATGGTCGACAGTCATACAAGATCAAATGAGACGGACTAAAATCAATAATTCGGAATTTCATTGACTCATAGAAAATGGAAAATCCTGTAGAAGAGAATAAACAACGCATGTATTAATAAAAGTTTACGTAACATATTTATTACACTTTCTATATAGGGGAAAATAAATACTAAAAAGTGAGTAATCGTATGTAAATTTTTCGTCTTTATAATTGTTATCAAATTAGTGTATATTATATCTTGAAACAATACATATGTCTTATATTTGGAATACATATTATAGCTTAATTCATAAAGTCATATATTCGTAAACAATACGAAGAAGAAGAAAACATCAGGCAGTATATAGTGTTTAATAAAAACTGGTCCCGGTCCCACCCTACTTCTATATTAGTTCTATAATATAAGAATATAAGGTATTTGTATAATTATAAAATAATATACAGGTATTAAAAAAATTCAAATTTATTTGATGGTACGGGACTTAAAGGATATTATAGTGCATTTCTTTCTAGAGTTATGAAGCTTATTTAGTACACTTGCAGATGACACTCATATCATGATTGCCCAGGACTGAACTATCAAGGATACCCCACCCTTGCACCTCTGGTTATACTACTAAAAAATGCTTTATTTTTTATGCCTTAACTAATGCTCTCAGCCAGTGGCGGTCCTACGATTTTTGGGCCGGGGGACAGAAATCGTACTGGGCCCCCCTTACAGAGGCGCGAAGCGCCAATAGCCCGCCGCAGGCGCGATTTTTTTTTTACCACGTGACTATTTACAGGCAATTTAGTATAATTGCAAGGGCGGATCCAGGGGGGGGGGGGGCGAGGGGGGCGATCGCCCCCCCCAAATGGTCCACGTGGGCGGAAAAAAAAAGAGGAAAAAAAAAAAAAAAAAAAAAAAAAAAAAAAAAAAAAAAAAGGAAAGGAAAGGAAAGAAAAATTATCTCCAAAAAATTAAATAAAAAATCGCAGCTACAGCGCTCTTTTCTTATTTACCTATAATACATAATCCATTTTTTTTTATTTATTAAGGTCTTACTTTAGGGTAGCATTTTTGTCAAAACACTCAATTATGACATTTTTTACCTTAAATGAACCAAAGAACTTAAATTCTCTAAACTCCAAGTTTCAGCTCAAATTAAATCTTCCGCAAATAAGCCCCCTTTAGCGTGTATATTATAGATACGAAATTTCAAGCTCACCGTGTGCAAAATTAAATCGACTAACTTCTCAACAATTAATACCAGCGTAATCTGCAAATCTATTCTTTTAATGAATTTGAGATTTAAAACAAATTTAACGACATTTTTTCAAAGAAAAAAATTATTGAAGATTGCATATTATATTAAAATTAAAATGGGTCAATTTGTGATTTTTTTTCTCGGCAATGCGTTCTGGAAAAAATCTGAAAGTTATTTTTCATTAAAAGTTATCTTATAGTATTTTCTTAAACCACTGTATATTCGCATTAGCAAAGGAGATTTTCCAACACTTTGTTGCTCTGTTCAATTTTGTGACGATAGTTTTTGAGATACAATTTTTTAAATTTCATTTTTGGGTACAGCAACCTGAACTTAATAAAAATGTTAACAATAAAAATACACCGCTACATAATAGTACCTTATATTTATGTAATTTACTTTCTTCGCCCCTCCCCCCCCCCCCCCCCCCCCCGCGCATCCCTCCCTAATAAACTACTTTGTGAGGAAAAATGAGCAAAATAACAAAAATGGACCACTTGCAAGAAACGAACTCTTTCAAATAAATTTGAACTTTTCAAGGAGTTCTGCGTTTTTATTTTTTATTATTTTGTTTAAATCTTATTAATCACAGATTAAAGGCTATAATGGGGCTAAAAAAAATCTTTGACATTTAGATATCTATAAAAGCACGTGCAAAAGTATGTCTAATTTCTCCGGAATCGGTGGAGTAGTTTCTCAAAAATCGCAAAAGACGTGTTTTTCTTCATCAGCGTAATATTAAACTAGGGGACTCTTAGCTATATCCCCGCGCGCTAAACAGCGATGAGCTCCATTAAATCTAATGTATCATGATCTTGCTTTTATAATTTTAAGTGTATTGTTTTGAACCAATTTTTGTTCAAAAATCTTATTATTTTATAAGGTTCTTAAAATTCTGTAGGTGACAAATTCAGTCTAAATTGAAAATTTTATGCGAAAATTTCATTTGCATGATAAAAATTAGACCCCTATATGGATAATTTTTTTTTCTTATACGAGCTCAATTTTTAAATTAAATTGAGGTGCATTATTTTTGGCATTTAAAATATAACGACTTGCTAATCGTTTATTAAGCAAAAATTCTTGTGGTTACTCTGTAATAAGATAAAATTTAAAACATAGTTTTGGAATTTCAAAAATATGAAGTACAAAAAAAAAAAAAAAAAAAAAAAAGAGCATCTTACCTTTTTTTTTTTTTTTTTTTTTTGAAGGTTTCAGTTACAAATTTCCACATATTTTCCAATGTCATTAAATAAGGGTGGGAAAAAAACGCGATAAAAAAAATAAAAAAATTAAACTAAAATAATTTTAAAGTTATTTTTTTAAGTATACTATTTTTGCGTTTTTCCCAAAAAGGGGCGTGTCCCTAAAAAATTTGTCGCCTGCGGCGGGCTGCCCCATCCCCCGTCCCCAAAGTGGAAAAATTTCCCTCGTGTCGCCCCCCCCCCCCCAACCAAATTCCTAGATCCGCCCTTGTATAATTGTCAGTATTGTCAGTGCAGATAGCTTTAAGAAAAAAACAAGTAATGTTCTTTTTATTTTATAATTTTTTTTTATTGTTATTATTATTTTTTTAAATAGGGGGGAAATGCTAAATTTTATTTTAGAGTGAAAATTAAAAAAAAGCAAAAAAAAAAGTATACAAAAATTCATAATGAAAAATCACTTATTTTTAATTACTTTGCAGATTTAGGCCAGATTAAGTGAATGGAAAAAATGTTTCCTTCATATTATCAAAAAGCTTTTTTTTTTCTCTTATAGAATTATTTTCAAATTTCCAAAACAGAAATGTTGTTCATAAACCCTGTTCTCTTGCACAAAAAAAAATGCACATATTCTATTTGAATAACCAAAGTTGCGATCGTCATCATCATTTTAGGAGCAGAGGACAGGGTCGATTTGATGAAAATTTAGGAAGATCGAGCTAGTGTTTATTTATCATTGAAAATTTTTCACCTACGCCAGGCCAAGTCGAGGACGACTAAAAATGTTTTCAGGGTAAAATTTTATTTTATATTCTAAAAGAAGACTTTGTCCTGAATCGATTTATTTGCAAAAGTCTAATTTTAAGTTAATTAAGCATTTCTATAAAAAAAAATCGATAAATGTCGACACGCAATACCTATATGCATGCGGGCATAGGAAAAAGTTACTGACTGTAACGTCATTTTAAGACTTTTAAAAATTCATTATAAATTCTCAATGAACTTAAAAATTAGAAATGTCCATATTTATGTATTGAATAGCCCTCTTTTAGAATAAAAATTCAATAAAATAACACCCTGAATTTTTTTTAGTCTTCATTATAATTCTATTAAGTAGTTTATTTTACCTTTTTAAATCAGGGCAGCCCTTATTTAAAAAGATAAAAAAAACTGAATAAAGTTGTAATTATCACCATAGTAAATTAAGATATATTGTATTTTATCTGTAGATTTATATGCTTTATTTTTATTTATTTTATATATATATATATTATAATTTTTTTGGATAATTTGTTTGTTAGGGATAATTTTATTATAGTAAAAAACCATTAAATTGGTTCATAAACTTCTCTCTCTTCTTCCCGTCCCGTCCCTTCGCTTTTTTTTTTTTTTTTTTTTTTTTCTTTTTTCGTTTGCTTTGAATTTTTTTTAAAATTTTTTACATGTAGGCCTCGTCTCGGGCCCCCCAAACCTAGTGGGCCCGGGGATATCCGCCCCTCAATCCCCCCTGTAGGACCGCCACTGCTCTCAGCATTCAAGCTGAAGGTGTTGGGCTTACTTTTTTCAATGCCCATGAATTTGTTTAAAATCCCATGTTTCCGCATTTAGTTAAAGTGCAGCCAAATGTAGCTCACAATGCGTAATAACTAGAGAGCGCAAAAATAGTCGATCAAATTGACAAAATAGTCGACTATCTAGTCGATGATTTTTGGTGCAAATAATCGATAAATAGTCGATTTTATACAAATAAAGTCAAATAAAGTCGATTTTTGTACATAAAATTATATAAATAATAATAAAAAAAGCTTTTGTGATTAAAAAATAACTTAATATCATGTTATATCAAAAATTTAAAATTAATTTTAAATATATTTATATCACATAATATCAATAAACAGTCACCCAGGGTCTTTAAGGGTCTTTTAATGGTTGAACGCTTATCAAGGGTTAAGCCTTAGTGCCATTTATTTCTTACGCCGATTTTAATTAAAATAAATGAAATGTCTAAAATATTTAACTTTTCTGTCTAATATACCTATAATTTGTGATTTTTTTCAGGAATCACAGGGTTGACCCCTGCGGATTGTTCTGCTCCAGTTTTGTTCCTTACCTTGATAGTTTCTATTTTCTATGTTTCCACACTTAAAATATTCTAGTGTTATTTTACGTGAAAGTTTACAGCACAGCAATCTGGGAACCAACGGAAATACGGAATCTGGGAATACGGTTTTAACGTATGTAACTAAATGCACTACCAAAACATTAAATATTATTTTTATTTCTATTCAAAAATTTAATTGAATCCTTTAATTGTTACAATATAACAATAATGCTAGGTAAAATGCATCCTGCAACATATATATAATATTAAAGTAGTTTTGAACGAGCTTTCATTGTTATTAAACGCCGTTTTTTTGTTACCTATAGATTCCTTATCTCTCTACGCTCACGCTCCTATTGATGTATTATAAAATTACATTTAGTTCGAAAACACATATTAAAAACCATGCCGAAAAGTCGAGCATTTTTCTCATATAGCATTGGTTAATGGCTGAAAATCCATTCCCCCTCCACAGTAGATCATTCATATTTCTGCGAAAGTGTTATTAAATGGACTCAAAAACAGATAAATAGCTCTTTGATAAACAAAGAAACTTTTAAAAGCATTAAACTAAATTTGGTTCGAAACGCACTGAGAACTTTGAGACTAAAGAGCTGAAAATGAGACTTTTTTTGTTAACCAGTAATTTTTATATAGTTCGGAAATCGGCCGCTAGAGGCGCCGAATCATGGCGATCGCGGGAGAAACGAGATATAAACGTTAATTGAGCTCATAACTGTTAATAAAACTCTTGCAAATGTACTTAATTTGTATTAACTTCATTATAATTAATTAATATATGCACTGAGAAGCGAGAAAAGTGTTATTAGAAAATAGTTACAAAAAGCAATATATATATGATTTGCTGGATTATTGTCTAGTGCCTTGACAGCACAGTTGGTAGAGCGCTGCTTTTACATGACGAGGGTCAGCGGATTGAGACTTGGTTAATGCAAAGTTTTTAATGATTAAGTTATAATTAAGTAAGCGCCAAACTTCAAATAAATTTAAAATCAGCTGTTAACAACTTCGTTCAAACTACTTTGAGAAGAAACTGTATAATTATATTAAACAATGAATCATGAAATAAGGTTATTTTACGCATGGTAGAATGAGCTATATTTGACTACACTGTAACGAAAGAATGCGGAAACTTGGGATTTTGAACAAATTCATAGGCATAGAAAAGCCCAACAACGTTTGCTTGGAGCTTTTTTTGCTGAGAGCATGTGGCATAAGATACATGTTTCATCTATTATATACATACTTGATATATTCATACTATTTTCAAACATATTATGTAATCAATTATACGTATATTTTGCATGTGGAGTGATAAAAGTAGTTACATAAAGGTTTATTTGGGGAAGACAGCAAATTATTAGAACAATTACCCATGAACTTAAGTTGAGGAGGGGAAAGAGATGTTGCCATGGAAGATGCAGTAACTGTTTCTGATTGCGGAGCGAGGGTGGCCGACTATGTACAAGAGTTACTGACTCGGCAATGGAGAGAGGATCAGGAGTAGCTGCAGGGACTTCAACCTTCCTGGAGGGAGAATACACTTTGAAGACATGTAGCAACCACCAAACTCCTTGTGAAGGAGAGATTAAACGTATACTAATTCTTAGTGGTCTATAGGACACACCCCATTTTGGGAATTTCTGAATGCATAATATTGTTCTTTTGACAGTATTGTGCACGGTGATGCGAAAAAGTTAGATAACTTTTACTCTCATAACTAACATCTTAATCTTACCGTGACATATTACGCGTAACCTATATCGTAACCTCTTCAAGGTCGGTTACAGAAGCTATTTATATTTGAAGCGCTATTTGTGAGCCTTTATATAAAAGCTAAAGCTTACGTAAATATTATTTTTAATAAAATATATAGATAAAATTTCTATGCAAAACATACCTAAAATTTTAAATTTAAATAAATATTGAATCACATTCTTTCTTTATTCTTTTTTTTTTAATTCTTTCATTCTTTCTGTTCTTGATACTTTTCGTGATACTAGTGTAATTTTATTTTTTCACAAATTTATATTTTCAATTAATATGAATATAATTTTTTCCGTTTTAAGGATTTATAAAGTCTGGTACGATGTTTTTATTTTATAAATGTACGCTACAAAAATAATAGGAAATTATGGTTATTACTAATGCATTTAAAAAATATACATCTTTACACAATCAAAAAGGAGATTTAATTTCTCTTCACCATTTTTATTTTATGACTCCTTTGTTTCCCATGTTATTTGTCATTTTCTTATTTCAATACTTTTTTACTTACAATATAGTGGTAATAAAAGTTATGCTTATAAAGTATAGACGATGTTAAAAATATTCAATTCGTCATTCTATATTATTAATTTTAAAGTTCAAATAATAAGTAAAATAAAATAAAAAAATTCTTTATTTTAGTAATAGCAATATAGCTTTTTATATGATAATAATAAACGCCAAATATTGACACACATATATTGCCCTCACAGGTTAGCTAGTAATAACCTTAAAGAAAAAATGTTCTAAAATGTTATGAAACCGTCATAACGTACATAACTTAACAAAAATGTTAGGTAACCAGGTAAAGTTCCATCACTGAGTGCAAAATCCTTGATGCCTGATTCATAATTAACAAGAAACTGGTTGGGATTCTGCCGTAACTTGTGACCCGATAAGTATTTAGATAGACAACATTTAGAACTACAGAATTTTCACTAGAAATATGAGGAACAATGTTACCAGGACTAATTCTTTTGCCAATTACAGTAGGAACACCAAAGATTTCTTGATTTTGAATGCAATGCCAGCAGAGCAGTGCATGTCTGCAGCCATCACATGTGCGATGACGGGTTCATTGTATGATAGTAAATCTTTATTAGATTCTGTTAATTCTAGTTTTCTGTTAGTAGTGTTAGTGCGGATTCTTAATGGATCAACCATGCATTTCATTCTAAAGCAATTAAACTTTCAACACTTGTTCTTGATCACCAATGGTTAATTTTTAGAAGCGGTACCCCGAGGTACTTCCGTCAGGTCAACCCCAGGTGACCTTACAAGGTCCATTTTTGATTTATTTGGTTTTTATTTTTTTCCGAAAAAACTATTAAGTAAATCAAATTGATTTTTCAACAGATGACGGAGGAATAAATTATTTATTATTATATTTCTTTTCATAATTGAATAATTTTGCAACGGCGATGCTTAATGTAAACGAAGTAAAAAAAAATGCATAATTTTTCTTTGGCAAAAGTGATTAAAAGTTGAAAAATTAAGAAGCGTAAAAATGAAGTTTCAATGTTTAATACTATGCATTAACAATATAGCAATATAATTAAAATAATATTTCCGAATTTCAATATAAACTTTAATTTTTTTTTTCCTAGCTGCGAGTTTTTGAATCTGCAACTCTCGCTCTCAAAACAATAGCAAGGCACGGACTTTTCTATCATTTTCATTTTAGATTATTTATTATTTATATAAGGAATTACACAGAAAGAAAAAAATTAATGAAAAATTAATAACAGAAGTCCGTGACATCCTCTATTGTTTTGGGAGCGAGAGTCGCAAATTCAAAAACTCGCAGCTAAGAAAATAATAAAAAAAAATAAAGTTTATATTCAAATTTGGAAATATTATGTTAATTATATTGCTATAATGTTAATGCATAGTATTAAACATTGAAACTTTAATTTTTATTATTTTTTATTTTTCAACTTTTCATCACTTTTGCCGAAGAAAAATTATGCATTTTGTTGACTTCAGTTACGTTTGGCATCGCTGTTGCAAAATTATGCAACACTGCGTTTTGAAAAAATTCATAACAATAAATAATTTATTCCTCCTTCTTTTATGGTGAAAAAATCCATTTTATTCACTCAATAGTTTTTTTCGGGAAAAAATAAAAACCAAATGAGTCAAAATTGGACCTTTTAAGGTCACTCGGGGTTGACCTGACGGAAGTAACTCGGAGTACTGCTTCTAAAAATCAACCATTGGAAGTCAAGAACTAGTGTTGAAAGTTTCATTGTTTAGATTGAAATGCATGGTTCGTAATTTAATTGCAAATATGAAACCGTACTATGTTATCATTTACTGAGTATTGACTTTTTCGTGATATTTATTATAAACTGGGGTGAAACTTGATTTTCTGACGCAGTTCTTATTTTTTTTAGAAATATGAGACGTGGTGTTGTTCTTGTTACACTGTTTACAGCTGATGATAAATTATCAATTTGATGTTAGAGTTTATCGATTCTTGCCAATAAACCAAGAATTAATTGACATTCGCATTGATCATAGTTCATAAAATTGTTCATTAACTATTGCTGTATTTAGAAGCACGAAAGGCAGGGCCCACGTGACATAAGAAGCCGCGTGACTTTGATAACCCCATGCGCTCGGACTCTAAGAGTTTACAGTACTTATTGCTAATTGTTGGAGGGGGTCTGCAACTATTAAACATTTTTCACTATTTTATATCAATTATACAATAGTACAATTGACACTTATAAAACACTTATTTTTTACGAAATAACGCAGACATATATTTTTCGACAGCCATACTGGATAGTGCTGCCCTCTACAATATATGTATGTATATATATATATATATAAATATATATATATATATATATATATATATATATATATATATATATATATATATATATATATATATATATATATATATATATATATATATATATATATATATATATACATATATATCGATGCCTCCGCGTCAAAAGCGATCATCTACACATTCCAGATTTCCGACAAAACGACTATCTACACTTTCCGCCGCCGAGCATCTGCAATGTTAAGCTTATGGCCGCTAGTCGGGTTACATAGTGCTGCTCGGAAAGTGTAGATAGTCGTTTTGTCGGAAATCTGGAAAGTGTAGATAATCGCTTTTGACGCGGAAGCATCGATATATATGTTTGAAAATTTGAATATCAAGCGAGGTGACATGATGATAAAAATTCATTGTAGTCTTACCTTCTATAAGACTCTGGGCTTCCACTCGCTGCTTGTTTTGACGATAAAAAATAACACACAACACCATAAAAAATTGTCACTTATATATATATAAGTTAATAAAAAGACTCAATTCACAGTTTTTTAAAAAATTATATATACATAGCTATGTTATATTTACACCACCAAATTGTAACGTTTTCGAGTGCGTATGTAGAAACATACAGTGTCTGCACTCTTCTTCTGCTTACTGACTCTTGCTCACGAGGCGCGCCGACCTCCGCAACGGGGGGAGTGGCTCGTCCTCGTCAGTTGTTATTTTATTGTTTACATTTTCACCTGCACGATCACGTGGTACAGTCTTTTTACATGAATCTATAAGTGGAATCCAAATAGGCGGCAAATCAAAAATAGGTTGACTAATTGTTTCATTATTTCTTCTTGACATTTCTATTGCTTCTAATATTTTTCTTTTTTTATAATGACTTTCTCTTCCTATCACCTTTGTTTTCTCCCATTGAATTTGATGTAGTATAGTAGATACCCTATACCCTATGTAGATGTAGTATATTCTATACCCTGTGCATGTGAGAAAGAATACATCGGAGAAACAGGTCGTCCTTTGGAAATCAGGGTGAATGAACACAGGCAAAAAATAGAGAAAAGAGATACAGGATATTCAAAACTTGTAGATCATGATGCACTGGAGAACAGCCATCAAATTCAATGGGAGAAAACAAAGGTGATAGGAAGAGAAAGTCATTATAAAAAAAGAAAAATATTAGAAGCAATAGAAATGTCAAGAAGAAATAATGAAACAATCAGTCAACCTAGTTTTGATTTGCCGCCTATTTGGATTCCACTTATAGATTCATGTAAAAAGACTGTACCACGTGATCGTGCAGGTGAAAATGTAAACAATAAAATAACAACTGACGAGGACGAGCCACTCCCCCCGTTGCGGAGGTCGGCGCGCCTCGTGAGCAAGAGTCAGTAAGCAGAAGAAGAGTGCAGACACTGTATGTTTCTACATACGCACTCGAAAACGTTACAATTTGGTGGTGTAAATATAACATAGCTATGTATATATAATTTTTTAAAAAACTGTGAATTGAGTCTTTTTATTAACTTATATATATATAAGTGACAATTTTTTATGGTGTTGTGTGTTATTTTTTATCGTCAAAACAAGCAGCGAGTGAAAGCCCAGGGTCTTATAGAAGGTAAGACTACAATGAATTTTTATCATATATATATATATATCCCACGAAAAAGTGTTGCAGTCACTTTGAATGATTTTGAGTGGAGCAATTCAACTTCACTCAAATTCATCTCGATATGTCCAAAATTGGGGTCATTTTGAATGGCTTGAATTAAACTTAAAACCATTTATTTGCACTTGACATTGGTTTAATTTAAGTTAATTCAAATTGAATCAAAAGTATTCATTATTTTACGTTATATGTATCAAAAGCATTCAAAAGCATTTTAAGGAATTCAAAAATATACATTCAAAAATATTCAATAAAATTCAGTTCTGCTTAATATGTACTCAAAAGTTAGCTCAATTATACTTAAAAAAGCTCAAAAGCACTCAAAATAACCACTTAAATTAGTTCATAGCCATTTGATTACATTCAAAAGCAGCTCATATACATTCAAAGCAATTCACTTACATTCAAAGCAGCTCATATACATTCAAAGCAAATCACTTACATTCAAAGCAGCTCATATGCATTCAAAGTAATTCACTTACATTCAAAGCAGCTCATATACATTCAAAGCAATTCACTTACATTCAAAGCAGTTCATATACATTCAAAGTAATTCACTTACATTCAAAGCAGTTCATATACATTCAAAGCAATTCACTTACATTCAAAGCAGCTCATATACATTCAAAAAGCAATTCACTTACATTCAAAGCAGCTCATATACATTCAAAGCAATTCACTTACATTCAAAGCAGTTCATATACATTCAAAGCAATTTACTTACATTCAAAGCAGCTCATATACATTCAAAGCAAATCACTTACATTCAAAGCAGCTCATATACATTCAAAAAGCAATTCACTTACATTCAAAGCAGCTCATATACATTCAAAGCAATTCACTTACATTTAAAGCAGTTCATATACATTTAAAGTAATTCACTTACATTCAAAGCAGCTCATATACATTCAAAGCAATTCACTTACATTCAAAGCAGTTCATATACATTTAAAGTCATTATCACTTACATTCAAAGCAGCTCATATACATTCAAAGCAATTTACTTACATTCAAAGCAGCTCATATACATTCAAAGCAGCTCATATACATTCAAAGTAATTCAGTTACATTCAAAGCAGCTCATATACATTCAAATAATTCACTTACATTCAAAGCAGCTCATATACATTAGAAGCAATTCACTTACATCCATTCAAAGCAGCTCATATACATTCAAAGCAATTCACTTACATTCAAAGCAGCTCATATACATTCAAAGCAATTCACTTACATTCAAAGCAGCTCATATACATTCAAAGTAATTCACTTACATTCAAAGCAGCTCATATACATTCAAAGTAATTCACTTACATTCAAAGCAGTTCATATACATTCAAAGCAATTCACTTACATTCAAAGCAGCTCATATACATTCAAAGTAATTCACTTTTACATTCAAAGCAGTTCATATACATTCAAAGCAATTCACTTACATTCAAAGCAGCTCATATATACATTCAAAGTAATTCACTTACATTCAAAGCAGCTCATATATACATTCAAAGCAATTCACTTACATTCAAAGCAGCTCATATGCATTCAAAGCAATTCACTTACATTCAAAGCAATTCACTTACATTCAAAGTAATTCACTTACATTCAAAGCAGCTCATATACATTCAAAGCAGCTCATATATACATTCAAAGTAATTCACTTTTATTCAAAGCAGCTCATATACATTCAAAGTATTTCACTTATACGTTCAAAGCAGCTCATATAAATTCAAAGAAGTTCACTTGCATTCAAAGCAGCTCATATACATTCAAATAAGCAATTCACTTTACATTCAAAGCAGCTAATATACATTCAAAGCAATTCACTTACATTCAAAGCAGCTCATATACATTCAAAGAGTAATTCACTTACAAAAGCAGCTCATATACATTCAAAGCAATTCACTTACATTCAAAGCAATTCACTTACATTCAAAGCAGCTCATATACATTCAAAGTAATTCACTTACATTCAAAGCAATTCACTTTACATTAAAAGCAGCTCTTATTCATTCAAAGTAATTCACTTACATTCAAAGCAGCTCATATACATTCAAAGTAATTCACTTACATTCAAAGCAGCTCATATACATTCAAAGTAATTCACTTACATTCATAGCAGAGCTCATATACATTCAAAGCAATTCACTTACATTTAAAGCAGCTCATTTACATTAAAAAAATAATCAAATAAATAATATTATGAATTTCAAGAAATAAAATGAAACCTATGTCAAGAGCATTTTTAACTTAAAATAGAAATACAAGCCATATAGTTTAAAATGATCAGGTCAGATATTACAGGACAAAAAGAGTTAACAGAATTTGAGTAAAACTGAACTGCTCCACTCATAGTTTATTATTGTAATGATTTCATTGAGCCAAAAAAATATACTATATATGTATTATATATTAATGCTAAGTTATACAGTATATATGTAAATATATATGTAAATATTATTTTTTTTAAAGGATATATATATACTGTATATATTTATTATATTATTTTGATATTTTTCAAGGTTAAATATATATATTACTCGTAATTAAGATACCAAATGCAGCATAAATATATGTATTTTTTTTCTTTCCTTGCAATAGACAACTTGCATGCCAATTTTTTATGGTATTAAAAAATTCTTTAGGAAAAATAAATAATATTGGTGTGTTTAAAACTTCGTAAAAAATGCTCCTTTATATATTTAAAATAATTTTTGAAATTCAAATTTTATTTGAAGCACCGTAAAAATACTGTGATTTAAAGTGAGACGGTGGTCATTACGCCGAAAGACGGCTCGCGTTTCTGTTGTTTTTTCAATTGTTGAAATCGTTCTGACGAGTTCGAACCCTCTGGGCATTTTTTTCCGTTGGCCGATTTTTTTAAAAAATCTGTATTTTCTCTAACAACTTTTTTAAAAAATTCGGCCACTGGAAAAAAATGCCCAGTGAGTTCGAACTCGTCAGAACGATTTCAACAATTGAAAAAACAAAAGAAACGTGTGAACCGTCTTTCGGTGTAATGACCACCGTCTCACTTCAAATTAAATTTGAATTTCAAAAATTATTTTAAATATGAAGGAGCATTTTTTACGAAGTTTTAAATACACCAATATTATTTATTTTTCCAAAAGAATTTTTTAAGAACATAAAAAAATGGCATGCAAGTTGCCTATTGTTTTCTGTATATATTTTTTAAACACTGATAATTTGATATCAATTAACCAGCGATGTTTTTTTTTCTTTTGCATTTTAGATAAATAAAATAGTATTTTTTTAGTAAACGCACGGACAAAAATAAATACGTAACAATTATGCTAGGTCATTTTCAGCACAATTTGTTCAATACAACATAGTTAAAATAATATAATTATATACAGTATATATATTTCATGTAACATAATTATTATACACAGCATAATTATTTATATATAGTACAGTATAATTTAAGCTATTATGACATAAATGCAGTATAAATTACGTAATTTATCTTATCCGTGTGCGGAATAAAGTGAAATATTATGTTAATATTACAATTAATTTCGAACATAAAAAAGAATATATTTTTAACATTTATAATTTTTTTCCCGTGTATATATATATAAATCAAAAATTAAATTGATAATAATTATATATTAATAATTGTTATATTTCACATAATTTATAATATATAGTTTGTTATAAAAAACCACATGCATATAATCCTCCGTGCTTTACCAAATATACAATAAGTATATATTATACTGAATATATATAATATTAATACAGCTATGGTATACGAAATTATAATTTTGTACATCAGTGCTTCTGCAGCATCTAACTCGCAGTTGTGAACGAGTCCAACACTAATCATTGGAGCTATCATTATAAAAGTTACAAAGACTTATAAATTATTTTGAATCTCTGCGCTCGTGAAAATAGACAATTTTTATATTATACTTTAGCAAAGTAAAATGCTCGCAAGAGAAATTGCAGACATGCACGTACTGTGATATATAGCATTCAAGTTATATATAACTTTGTGGTGGTAACATGCGTACTGATAGATTATTGTATATGTATAGTGCATAAAAGGATCGCAAAATTAGATCGAGTGTTATACACACGATTTACACGCGATATCAAAGTTTGGATGGATGTACAGCTCTGGCCAAAAGTTCCCGAACGGGGCAGCGGCAGCCACTGCGTTTTCTCATAAAGATAACATAGTGTGGTTTCGGGTTGCCTATGCAAATCACTCGGGAACTTTTAACCAGAGGTGTACAGTATAGCAAATAAAAAGTTATAAAATAATTTTTAAATCATTTTAAATCAAAACGATTGATTTCAAATGTGATTAAATTCGCGGTTACTAAAAAAAAAATAGCAAATTAAAAATATACACTATTATTCAAGCATGAATTCTTTACAGCGTGATATTCAATCCTTTTATGATTAAAATAGAACCCTGTCATTTCATAAGGATTTTTATATTTTTGATGAAAATTGAATCATATTGAGTGTTTTCAATCAAAAATAATATTTGAAACGTTAGAGTAGGTGTTTAGCTCACCTGTAACACCAAAAGTTGTGAACTGACATCGCATTTTACCAGTAATTATCAAACAATTGTCAGAGCACTATGAAACACGTCTTTCCTCTCACAAAAAGACGCCACAAATACGTTATATTTTTTGAAAAAAGGTAACGGCTAAATTTGAACCAGCTAATCAGAAATTATCTTATAAAAAAAAACAGCCAATAAGAATTTATCTTATAAAAAAAATTCCCCAATTTAAGTTGACTCAATTTTATTCAAAGTTATTTATTTCATTATTTTATTGAAGTTTATTTTAACTCAAAGTAACTTGAATAGCACTCAAAACTATGTGTAAATGGCAGAATCAAACTTGCTCAAATGAATTCAAAACTAAGCAATATTCAAACTCATTTATTTTAATTCAAAAATGAATAAGTAGTAAAACTAATTCAATTCCTATTCAAAAACATTTAAAATGATTGATTTAGTAACAACCATTTGTTTAGACTCAAAACTAATCAAAAGTCAATCAAATTTTTGTAGAGTGACAAAATGAATTTCATTTTCACTCAAATTTATTTATTTTAATTCAAAAATAAATAAGCACTAAAATCTAATTCAATTCCATTCTAAAACATTTAAAATTATTTATTTTGTAAAAGCCATTTGTTTGGACTCAAATCTATTCAATAATCAATCAGTGTTTTTTTGTAGAGTGATAAAATAATGATTTTCATTTTCACTCAAATTCATTTATTTTAATTCAAACATGAATAAGTAGTAAAATCTAATTCAATTCCATTCAAAAACATTTAAAATGATTTATTTTTTAAAAACCATTTGTTTGGACTCAAAACTAATCAAAAGTCAATCAATTTTTGTAGAGTGATGAAAAGAATTTCATTTTCACTCAAATTCATTTATTTTAATTCAAAAATGAATAAGTAGTAAAATCTAATTCAATTCCATTCGAAAACATTTAAAATGATTTATTTTGTAAAAACCATTTGTTTGGACTCAAAACTAATCAAAAGTCAATCAATTTTTGTAGAGTAACAAAATAAATTTCATTTTCACTCAAATTCATTTATTTAATTTCAAAAATAAATAAGTAGTAAAATCTAATTCAATTCCATTCAAAAAACACTTAAAATGATTTATTTTGTAAAAACCATTTGTTTGGAATCAAATCTTAAAATCTTGAAATTGAATTAGACACTTTAAATTTTACCTTTGAATGAAAATGAATTATTTTGAGTAAAATGAAAACAATTTCATTTTTCTACAAACGTTAATTGACTTTTGAATAGTTTTGAGTCTAAACAAATGGTTCTTACAAAATAAATCATTTTAAATGTTTTTGAATGGAATTGAATAAGATTTTCCTACTTATTCATTTTTGAATTAAAATAAATGAATTTGAGTGAAAATGACAATCCTTTTGAAACTCTACAAAAAACTGATTGATATAGAGTTGAATAGATTTGAGTCCAAACAAATTGTTTTTACAAAATAAATCATTTTAAATGTTTTTGAATGGAATTGAATTAGATTTTAATACTAATTTATTTTTGAATTGAAATAAATGAATTTGAGTGAAAATGAAATTCATTTTGTCACTCTACAAAAATTGATTTACTTTTGATTAGTTTTGAGTCCAAACAAATGGTTTTTACAAAATAAATCATTTTAAATGTTTTTGAATGGAATTGAATTAGATTTTAATACTTATTCATTTTTGAATTAAAATAAATGAATTTGAGTGAAAATGAAATTCTTTTCATCACTCTACAAAAATTGATTGACTTTTGATTAGTTTTGAGTCCAAACAAATGGTTTTTAAAAAATAAATCATTTTAAATATTTTTGAATGGAATTATGAATTAGATTTTACTACTTATTCATTTTTGAATTAAAATAAATGAATTTGAGGGAAAATGAAAATCCTTTTGCCACTTAACTACAAAAAACTGATTGATATAGTTGAATAGATTTGAGTCCAAACAAATGTTTTTTACAAAATAATTCATTTTAAATGTTTTTGAATGGAATTGAATTAGATTTTACTACTTATTTATTTTTGAATTTAAATAAATGAATTTGAGTGAAAATGAAATTCATTTTGTCACTCTACAAAAATTGATTGACTTTTGATTAGTTTTGAGTCCAAACAAATGGTTTTTACAAAATAAATCATTTTAAATGTTTTTGAATGGAATTGAATTAGATTTTAATACTTATTCATTTTTGAATTAAAATAAATGAATTTGAGTGAAAATGAAATTCATTTTGTCACTCTACAAAAATTGATTGACTTTTGATTAGTTTTGAGTCCAAACAAATGGTTTTTACAAAATAAATCATTTTAAATATTTTTGAATGGAATTATGAATTAGATTTTACTACTTATTCATTTTTGAATTAAAATAAATGAATTTGAGGGAAAATGAAAATCCTTTTGCCACTTAACTACAAAAAACTGATTGATATAGTTGAATAGATTTGAGTCCAAACAAATGTTTTTTACAAAATAATTCATTTTAAATGTTTTTGAATGGAATTGAATTAGATTTTACTACTTATTTATTTTTGAATTTAAATAAATGAATTTGAGTGAAAATGAAATTCATTTTGTCACTCTACAAAAATTGATTGACTTTTGATTAGTTTTGAGTCCAAACAAATGTTTTTTACAAAATAAATCATTTTAAATGTTTTTGAATGGAATTAAATTAGATTTTACTACTTATTCAATTTTGAATTAAAATAAATGATTTTGAGTGAAAATGAAAATCATTTTATCACTTTACAAAATATTGATTGATTAATGAATAGATTTGAGTCCAAATAAATGGTTCTTAAAAAATGAATCATTTTAAATGTTTTTGAATTGAATTAGATTCAAAGGAACTTTGAGTTAAAATGAATTATTTCAATTTTAAATCAAATTGAGTGTAAATAAGTTGAATTGAACTTGATTGAAATCTTAAAGTCAGTTTGAGTCTTTTTAAATGAAAAAATATGAACTAGTTTTGAAGGCCTTTGAGTGGTTTTTAAAATTGAATCATAATGATTGACTTTAAGTCTATTTAATCGGGGTCACTTTGAGTCATTTTAATTTTAAAGACACTTTAAGTAATTTTGAATGATAATAAATCTTCAAAATTTGAATCAAGCCTTTTCAATCCAAAATAAATTACTTTTGAGTCATTCAAAAATTAAAAATTTTCTCGTGGGATATATATATTATATCGTCGCAGATCCGCTATATTGTCCAATGTCCATTTGACCATGAAAAATTTTTTTTGCTGCAAAAGCTTGAAATGAAAAAGTCCAAAACTTGGGGACGATCCAATGAAACAAATTTTTTCAAGGTCAATTGGACATCGGACATTATATCGGACCAATGAGGATATATATATTTATACTCTGATTAACGAACTAAAGTGCAGGTACAAAAATTTAGTTTTAACATGCATGAATGTGGCAGTTATCAAAGGTTAACGTATTGTTATAATCCATGGCTCGCAAGCAAAAAATGTACTATAACTGCTTGAGTGAGATACACCTAATTTTACATTATATTTTGTCTAGCCTCCTCTACTCTATATTCCTTTGCCAGTGTATTGTCCATCAAAATGACAGATGTCTTTTTAGTTCGTTGGTTAGTCTATATATACATGTTTTATGTATGCCAGATCAAGTGATATAAGAAAACCCGCATTTATCAAAAGTAATAGTTAGAAAGCTATATAATAGCAAAGAAATATTGCTTTCAAATCATGGTTATAGTCTTTTATTTCACAGATGTGTTTAAGATGAGGTATACACTTACGAAAGATATAATAATTAAAACTAGTAGTTCAGTCTTTCGTAAGTAAGATGATAGGTAAACGTAAAGTAGATTAAATAAAATATGAGTAATTACTTTTCAATAGAGTTTATTGGTAATATAGAAAAACTGAAGCGACAACGCTAACAGATGTGAATCTATAACATGCATTATAAAATTTATGGCAGAACAATTAGTCTCTATATTAAAAAAGAACATAAATATATAAAATATAGAATTATTAAAAGAATTTTAATTTCATTTTTAAGTGTTTATTTATTATATTGACATACAGTAGAAAAAACAGAAAATTTAGCACAATTCATCATATTAAATAATTTTTTACTTAGAGAGATAAAAGTTTTTTTTTAGCTATGAAATAACATTTTACACTTAATATACAATCACAATTGAGAACATAAAATTAAAATATATTTTAATTAGGTTTTGATCACATGGTGCAATAAAGTTTTAATGTGCCATAAAAATAAGGCATAAAATAATAGATTGAGCTTGCAATTTCTATATTTTTATTCATAAAATCATTGTTACTTTTGTATATAATTAATCAAATTCATAGAGAGAGTGCATCATAGTTGCATTCTAAAGGTAAAGCCGTGAGCAGTAGCTTAAATGGAATTTATTCAATAGATACTGAGGGATTTTATAATATAAATTTACAAAAAAACTTTTCTATAAGAGCTTTGATTCTTTTTTAAAAGTTTAAAATATATATAAGGCCAGAAAATATTAAATACTGATAAATAATAATTTATCATGCTGAACAATAACATGTAAATTGTTTTAGTATGGGGTTGCAAAGCAATCCGTATGTAATGCTTTATGCATATATTAAAACAAAATTTTAATGCACATTATAATCTATTGCTCGGTCTGCCAGTGTCGTTTTATTTATAGTTTCTAAAGGCATTAAAAATAATGTTAATTTTTTTATCGTTAAAGAGTTTCCATTTTAATGGTTGCAAAATATTTAAATGAACTTCCACCAAAAAAGAAGAAAAGAGAGATTTTTTAAAGTAAAAGTATGCTCAGTGGTACTTTTTAAACCTTACAATCGTTTTGAATAATTCTATTAATAAAATATTTCTTGTAAGGGCTTGCTATTAAATCTGATTTTTCGAATATGGAAACATATCTTAGTAATGTTGCCTCATCAGTTGTTGAACTATTTGTTAGAATCCACATGTGCTCTGCAATGAAGTTTAAAATTTCAAAGTTTATATGTATATATAAATGTAATAATAATTAATTTTTGTCTACCTTCTACACTGGGCTTTCTCTCGTTGCTGGATTTGACGATAAAAAAACACAACTCTAAACAATTGGCATTTATATAAGTTCATAAAAATACCTAATTCGCAGTTTTTTAAAAAAACTGCATAGCTACGATACATTACCACAAATTTAACAATTTTGTGTTAATATAAAATAGCTAAGTATATTATTTTTTTTTTAAAAAAAGTGAATTAAATTGTATTTTTAACTTAAATAAGTGACAAGTTTTAATGTTGTGTTATTTTATCGTCAAATCAAGCAGCGAGAGAAAGCCCAGTGTTTTATAGAAGGTAAAACCAAAATGAAATTTTATTATCATACCTCGCTCGATATTCAATTTTTCAAAATATGTGTATGTATGTATGTATGTATGTATGTATGTATGTATGTATGTATGTATGTATGTATGTATGTATGTATGTATGTATGTATGTATGTATGTATGTATGTATGTATGTATGTATGTATGTATGTATGTATGTATGTATGTATGTATGTATGTATGTATGTATGTATGTATGTATGTATGTATGTATGTATGTATGTATGTATGTATGTATGTATGTATGTATGTATGTATGTATGTATGTATGTATGTATGTATGTATGTATGTATGTATGTATGTATGTATGTATGTATGTATGTATGTATGTATGTATGTATGTATGTATGTATGTATGTATGTATGTATGTATGTATGTATGTATGTATGTATGTATGTATGTATGTATGTATGTATGTATGTATGTATGTATGTATGTATGTATGTATGTATGTATGTATGTATGTATGTATGTATGTATGTATGTATGTATGTATGTATGTATGTATGTATGTATGTATGTATGTATGTATGTATGTATGTATGTATGTATGTATGTATGTATGTATGTATGTATGTATGTATGTATGTATGTATGTATGTATGTATGTATGTATGTATGTATGTATGTATGTATGTATGTATGTATGTGTATGTATGTATGTATGTACCCTGGTCAAAAATCTTGTGCAAGATCTTGTGCAAGAACTTGACAAGATCTTGAATAAGGCAAGATAAAATCTTGACAAATCTTGACAAGATCTTGTGCAAGATCTTGCACAAGATCTTGAGTTAATCTTGCAAGATGTCTTGTGACAAGATATTTGCAATCTTGCACAAGATCTTGCCGTAAGAATTTTGTCTTGTGCAAGATCTTGACGTCGTAATATCTTGCATTAAATTTATTTAAGACAAGATAAGATTCTTGTCGTAAAATCTTGCAATCGAATCTTGACAAAACTAAGCAAGATTAAAATCTTGAAGAAAAAATCTTGTCAAGACTAAGCAAGATTATTTCAAAAAATCTTGCAGAAAATCTTGACAAGAATAGGCAAGATTTTTCCAAAAAAATCTTGTTAAGACTTTGCAAGATTTCTCAATAAAATCTTGCAGAAAAATTTGTCATCATCGGCGGCTTCTTGTAAATTGTAAGCTTGACAAGATATGATGCTCCTATATGAAATTGAATTATCGCTCATCCAACATATCCTCTAGGCTGGAAGTAATCTAAAATTAAAATAATATTAAAATATCAAAGTATATGGTGCTTTTTGTTCTACAATCTAGCAGAATTAAGCCATCAAGAGTCGAGGCGTCTAACTATATATGATTGAAAAATTAAAATAACATTAAAATAACATAAAAAATCTGTTATTTTATAAAAATTGCTCATTCTGCATCAATAATATACTTTATAAAACATCGGTCTATCAATCAGTCCAGCTGCAGGTATCTATATTCAACAGTCTGAAAAAAAAATATATAATGATTGTACAATAAGGGCATGCACTCAATAAAACATTGATCTCGGATCATTCTGCAACAGAGGAATATCCACTTTTGTATTTTTCGTCAATTACTCTAACAAGATGTAAAAAATAATAATATAATAAATGGAGTGTCTTAATTAGGCTAGGATATAATCTAAAATAATATTTTACAAAGCATTCAATATATAATTAAAAAATATATTTGCTCGTGTAATTATTGTAATCAAAGCTGCGAGCAATCCAGCACGATGTCATTCAGTATATATACGCAGCATTCTGAAAAAAAAATCAATTTTATGTGCAATTTTCCTGCAACGTGTAGGCGATAACATCCGGATATTATTCAAGAGGCAAAATTCTGAAATTTAAAATCATAAATTTTTGAAGTGCACACTGTTTCTTGAAATTTTAATTCAGGAATAACACATTCTTTATATAATTTTTTTTAGTCCAAAAGAGATAAGTATATATAATCTGGAATTAAAGAGAGCGAAGAACAGTTTAAAATGTTATTTCGTACCGTCTCCGCAAATCGAAAAGTATTTCCATCAGCTGTAAAATATACTTATATAGTCAATGCAGAGCGTAAAATCTGAAGATAGAAGAAACAAGGTCAATTTAAATAATACTTTTTGGCCTGCAATCTATTTAAGTACATTGCTAAGTATTAAATCTTGAGTTAATACTTTCAAGATTAGCTCGCAAGATTTATTATACTTCCAAAAGGATTAAAAAGTGCAAGATTTTAAATATTAAAAACATATTTGAATAATAAATATTAAAAGCATAGAGATAAACTAAAATAATAATAAAAATCTTGCGTTAGTTCTTGCAAGATTCTCAAGATTTTTACTGTGAAAAAATCTTGCTTACACACTCTTGCAAGAGCACCCGCTGGCGAAAAAGCGCTCTTGTATGAGCTCTTGAGAACTCTAAAATCCGCTCTTTAGAACTCTTTTTTGGAACTCCTGGAAGAGCTCTTCCAGGATAGATCGAATGAGACCCCGCCCAGAGCTCCTGGAAAAGACCACCAAGGAGCTCTTTAGGAGCTCTTGACTACTCCTGAGTGCTCTTTGACTGCTCCTGAGTACTCTTGACGGCTCCTGAGTGCTCTTTGACTGCTCCTGAGTACTCTTGACTGCTCCTGAGTACTCTTGACTGCTCCTGAGTACTCTTGACTGCTCCTGAGTGCTCTTTGACTGCTCCTGAGTACTCTTGACGGCTCCTGAGTACTCTTGACTGCTCCTGAGTACTCTTGACTGCTCCTCTGAGTGCTCTTGACTGCTCCTGAATGCTCTTTTACCCGATTTTCGGGGTTTTGGGTACATGAGCATCTAAACTCAATAAAAACTATGTTTAGAAGACCTTGACAATACGCGGCACTAATTTTTTAGTCTAATTAAACCTTTTTTTTTTTTTTGTCTTTAATTTTATTACATGAAAATTTAAAACAATTCGATATTGCTGACTACTTTTATTTATGAATGTGCACTCCTAAAAGTGCGCAAAACCTAAATATTAATAATAATAAAATGCAAAATATATATATATATATATATATTATTATATTATATATATATCGTCGTGGTTCCGCTATATTGTCCGATGTCCACTTGGTTCAAAGTTTACTAATGTCCGATGTCCATTTTGAACCAAAATTATTTTATTGTATTTTTCAATCCAGAATTTTGTTTTACATATATATCTCAAAGTTCTCATAGATAGCTTACAAATTTGAAATTTTATACGATAAAAACTAAAAATGTATTGCGAGAAAATACGTCAGCTGATCCGCGGTACGCCTCTTTTACGAATACGCAGATTTCATTTGCTTCTCAAGTCTTGTATTTTAAAGAAAAGATACCGAAATTTTTGTAAGAAAATTAATTTGAAAATTGATTCCTATATTTACCTGCTTATTACGGTTAACTTTCAGTAAAATAATTAAAGAAAGCTACTGCAAATAATTTTATAGTAAATTTCTACAATCGATACTTCAACTTAAAATTACGCAGATATAAATTTAGTTTTTTTTTTTATTATTTATAATAAACATTAACATTTTTAATTAGCATTTGTTGGTTTAAGAATTGATTACAAAAAATTATTATATATAAAAAAATACTTTTATATAATATACTGTATAAAGAAAATTTATTGTATCGCAATAGACGATTAGATAAGTATTTTTGTAGTAGTTTCTATATTAAAAATAAATTCATATTGACTTTATGAATACAATATATGTATCGAACAATATATTTTTGGAACGCAATAAATATTTTAATCTGTTAATTTTATCGCAAACAGTTCGCAAAACAGTATTGTGTTAAACTACCCCTATATAGCTGTTTTTGCTCTTATTTTGAAAGTGTATTATTTTCTATGCGCATAGAAAATAAAAATTTCGTATGAAATTCATAATCCCGAAATATAACTTATAAAATAGTTGCGCAACCTGAGTAAATACATGCATACATGCAGTGCTTGAATTAAATTTATTATTTTTCTTTAATTTAAAATTATTGTACGAATTTACGAATTTCGTATAGATTCATTTAAAAATACTGAATTGCGCCCCTAAATTTTCAGTTTCATAACAGAGATTGCTTTTTTTTTTTTTTTTCTTTTTAATTTCTTGCTATTATTATTATTTTTAGAAAAGTTGCAAGTCAACATAACAGTAAATATGAATTATTTGCCTCTAAATTTTATTTTGACATTTTTATTATGTCTGCAGTTTGCATAGAAATGAATTAATTTCAAGTTTCTGAATGAACCTATATGGTTCAAAAATAGAGCAAAAATTGCTCTAGGTATTATACTCCATAGATAAACTACGTTAATATATTTTCTGATGTATTAATTTGTACGACAAAATTTTTATATTAATTCTTCGTGAACTTAAAAACGAAATTAAGGGAATTTTGAATTTGTAATATTAGATCTCCTATACGGCAATCATTCTTTTTTTTTATTATTATTAAATTTACTTAAGTCAACTTTGGAGCAAGTAATACTAATTTTTACGAATATTTTTGGTGAGTTGCGTCATATATCACGCTGTTGCTAATATACCGTAAAGTGAAATACAAAAACTAAAGCATCATATTTATAGACAATATACCGAAATTTCAGAATATAGTTTTAAATTTTTAATACAACACTTCGTTCATGAGCTATGATTTTTTAAAGTTTGAGTCCGCGATATTTTTCACTCAACGAAATATTATTCTATTTCTAATAAAAATATAACATATTTATAATAAAAAATTTATGCCTTGTTTGGCTATGTTTATGATAGTAATAACTGTTAAATGCCTCATTATTACTGCAAATATTAAAGGAGATAATTAGTTTTTTGTGTCTCCTGAAAAGTGGTTCAAAGTGGACATCGGACATTAGTAAACTTTGAACCAAATGGACATCGGACATTAGTAAACTTTGAACCAAGTGGACATCGGACATTAGTAAACTTTGAACCATGTGGACATCGGACATTAGTAAACTTTGAACCATGTGGACATCGGACAATATAGCGGAACCACGACGAATATATAACATGCTTTTTGACCAAAAAATTGCTTATTTTATATATTAAAAAGAAATAAGCTATTAAATAATAACTTTATTTTTCAATCAAAGATATAAGCACCAGAATAATTATACATATAATTAATTTATTTTTTATTAATTATTTTATTTTAGCAATTCATTGTTTTAAATTTACCTTTAAAATTCATTTCATGATGAAGCGTAAGGAAATAATTGGATTTATTTTTATTATTATATAAAATAATAATAATAATAAATATTCCTTTTGGTTCTTTTGCGCCATTCAATAAGATATAAATAGATAGATAGATTATTAATAATTCCCTGCTCCCTACAAACTATATTCAATGCAGTAATAATGCAATGCTTACAAAATCAGTGATGCACTTATGAACTTTGCTGTTAATAACAGACAATAAAAGGCATAACTAATGAAAACAAAAGCAAAACTTGGTCAACGTTCTTATGTAATTTTATTGCATTATTTACTCTGTTTCGGAAGTTTGATTACTTGAACTTCCGACACAATAGAAATCAGAGTGATGAACCTCAATTTACTTATAACAACGTATGCCATGTTTTTATTACTTATATGGCATGTCAGCAAAGTTCATCAGTACATCACTGATTATGTGTCCATTGTACAGGCATTTAAAGGCGTTGAACACCTTGAACAAAAAAGTTTTGTAATATCCTAACAAACCTAAAAATCAACGTTGATTTGGCAAAAGTCATTGATTTTTTTGGATTTTTTTTTTTTTTTTTTTTTTTTTGCATTAACAAAATGCCACTGGCGGTCCCTGATGTCACAGCTCGCCTTTTCCACACACGCCTAAACCAGGCAAGCTGTGACGTCATTGACCGCCAGTGGCATTTTGTTAATAATAATAAAAATCAATGACTTTGGCCAAATCAATGTTGATTTTTAGGTTTTTTAGGATATTCCACAACTTTTTTGTTCAAGGTGTTCAATGCCTTTAAATGCTTGTACAATGGACACATAATCAGTGATGTACTGATGAACTTTGCTATTAAAAATTAAGAAATCTTGCAAGAAAGAGTTCAAGATCTTGGAATTTTGTGCAAGATCTTGCAAGGTCTATTCCAAGAATTTTGAGCAGGGTCAGTGTGCCGTACTTCAATTTACATAAGAACGTAGACCATGTTCAGCTATTGTTGTGATTAGTTATACCTTATGTATTATGTATGTTATTAATAGCAAAGTTCACCAGTACATCACTGATTATGTCAATAGTACTGCATTTAATGCAGTTGTATTGAGCATTAAATTATTAAAGGCGTAGAGAACACCTTGAAAAAAAAAAAAAAAAAAAAAAAAACATGTTAAATACCCTAACATATATTACCAAAATATCAATGTTGATTTTGCCAGAGTCATTGATTTCTTATTTATTTTCCATTCATGAAATGGTAGATGCGGGTTTATGACGTTACAGTTTGCCTGTTTCCACGCGAGTGGACCGCAGTGATCGAGCTGTGACGTCATAAGCCCGCATCTTCCATTTTGTGAATGCAAAATAAATTATAAATCAATGACTGGCCAAATCAACGTTGATATTTAGGTATGTTAGGATATCAGGCAAGTGTTTTGCTCAAGGTGTTCTAAGCCTTTAATAATTTATTTATTCTATGTAATTGAGGAAAAAACAACGCTGTATTATATTAGAGCTGTTTTGGTATTATATAATAATATAGTGATAAACTCTGATGACCTTGCTCATATTATAACAAAAGTTATGAAACATTAGAGAGTTATATACTATAAAGGACTGGAAACAGAACTGGTACCTGGAGCATCACATTTCAAAACGGTTCGAAACACAACGCAGATCTCAAACTCCGAAGCAGTTTCTGGGAACTGGTTCAAAGAACCTACCATTTTAAAACAGGTTCTCAAGAACCACATGACTCGGAACTATATATGTTGTACTTAAGAACTGCAAATATTGGAAGTGGTTCCAGTCCCTGGTATAAAATTATTATAGTTTTATGTTCTACTTTTGACTACAGTATATATGTTGTCACTTTGATTTCTATATCTTAAGTTTGAAGTTTAACTTAAACTAAACTAGAGTTTTAACGTTTATTTGATGTTATTCAAAGTTAAATATATTTTGAAAATTAGTTGCACTGCATTTATTATTATTATTGTTTTTGCTTATTGTGCTGTTTTAAAAATAACTTAATTTATTAATAAATTAGTAGGTGATCACTGTGTTACAAAATAACTATACATAAGATGCAAAATTAAAATTGCATGCATTCATCATGACTGGTGAAATAATCAGTAATTTGATATATGATCAGTTCAATTAATCAAACTTTCAGCACACAGAGAAATCAGAGGCGGGAAACACACTCAAAGTATACTTAGAAGAAACAGGCAGTATGTAAATAATGATAATGTTTAGACAAACTTGTGTCATTATAAATTAAGATCATGGCAACGTCATCAGTTTATCATTCAGATATCGTGTGCCTTTCAACGTTATATTATGCAGTTAATATGGAAGCAGGAGAATTACAGTGTCAACATTCTGTAATTTATGCTGTCAATAAATTACTAGTTCTCACACTACATCTACGGCTCAACTTTATAAAACAGCTTCAGATTTATTTATTGCCTCAGGCTGGTTCCATTCTTTCCGAGTACTTATCAGTAATGCTCAGCAGAGAGCTATGTACAGCTATAGAGATGGTCACTTTGCTGATGTGATGTGAGCCATCTCTAGCTGTACATAGCTCTCTGCTGAGCATTACTGCATGATTAGTCCTCGGAAAGAATGGAACCAGCCTGAGGCAATAAATAAATCTGAAGCTGTTTTATAAAGTTGAGCCGTAGATGTAGTGTGAGAACTAGTAATTTATTGACAGCATAAATTACAGAATGTTGACACTGTAATCCCCCTGCTTCCATATTAACTGCATAATATAACGTTGAAAGGCACACGATATCTGAATGATAAACTGATGACGTTGATCTTAATTTATAATGACACAAGTTTGTCTAAACATTATCATTATTTACATACTGCCTGTTTCTTCTAAGTATACTTTGAGTGTGTGTCCCACCTCTGATTTCTTTGTGCCAAAAAAAGTTTGATAAATCTGTACAATTATATGGCCATTGCACCAGTCATAATGATGCAGTGCTAACTTTGCATTTTATGTAGTTAAATAATAGTAAAAAAGTGATAGTCTAAAATTTTATTTGATAGTTTCCTTAAAAAAAAAAAAAAAAAAAAAAAAAAAAACAGTACAACTAATTTTAAAGGTATACTAAATAATAAAAATTAATTAAGTATATGATCACTTTTGATCACTGTGGTGGTACAGATAGTAGCTACATAAGATGCATAAATTACAGGGGGTTGGACCCGGACCCGGCTCCGCGGACCTGACAATTTTTTTTCAAGTCTCGGACCCGGACCCGGCTCCGCGGACCTGACAATTTTTTTTCAAGTCTCGGACCCGGGTCCGCGGACCCAATAATTTTTGTGTTGGGTCCGAACCCCTGATAAATTATACTTATAATTCCATCAGTTATAACTAGTTAAGTTCAAATAATACATCATGAAAGTTATTCAGACATAGAAATCAAAGTGACGTAGTCAGAGTGATGTAGAACACAATACAACAATATGTGTATACCTTAGGGACTGGAACCACTTATTCAAATAATTGTGGTTCTCAACTACAACAATACCGATTAGTCATGCAATTCTTGTGAACTGGTTTTCAAAAGGCGGTTCTAAAGAATCTGTTCCCCCCCCCCCTAAAATGTCATTGGAAAACGAATACATTGATAGATCCCCCCCCCCTCCTCCCCTGAACCAAATTGCTATATCCGCCCTTGACCAACAAGGGTCTTACTTACTGACCATATGTATAGTAGAAGTTGTGGCCGAGGCCTCTTGTGGACGACATAATGTCATAATGACATTATCAATCAAAGAAGAAATTTAATTGAAGTCAACACAGAGTAGCGTGTAGCGTCTTGCATTACAAGCACAAAACATTATTGATTGTTTATAAAGTAAAAATAATATTCAGTTTTAATTTACATATTATCAAAGAAGAAGGTAGGAAAACTAGCAAGTGCCTTACAACAATGTGGTTAGTAAGTTGGTAAAGACCTTTGATGCCTCAGTTACAGAGATATTTACATTTTTCTGCTCTTCTTCAGTGGCTTAGAGTGTAAGCATAAAGAGTAAGACTAAGCAACTGAAGATGAGAAGAGTGGCACACACTAAGCTACTAAAGAAGAGGGCTGCTGCCCGCCCTCAAAGAGTTTTCATCAATGTTAATATTTTTTTCAATTGTGTCATCAATTAATTCACCGATCTACGAACCTCATCGTGATATAAGGCGCTGTCTGGTTTTCCTATCCGTCACTTTTGGTAACAATACAAGCACAACACTACACGATACTCTGTGATGAGCTCAATATATTTTCTTCTTTGATAGACAATGCCATTACAATAACAAGACCTCTCAGTTATATAAACATTGTAACAAAACTGTGTCACATGAGACCTCGACTTCTCCATACAACTTCTACTGTGCTAAGTAAGTAAGGCCAGCGCTGAGATCTGTATCCTTTTCTTTATCATTGATAACATTAACGTGACTTGAATATTAGAGTATTACATAAATGGCAAGTTGATATTATGTACTGAGCATGCAAGTACAGAGAACAAAAATCAGAGCATCAGTTTAGAGCTCAAATTTACATAACATCAATTTTGGTCATGGCTAAATTATTGCAGTTTATTATTGCAAGTTGATGTCATGTAAATTTGGGCTTTATTAGTAATGATAACAAAGATTGTTAGTTCTATGTTCTCCTGCTAACTCAGAGACTATAATATATTAACAAATAATGGTTACAAAAAGAAAGACACACATTCTGACAGACAGACAGACAGACAGACAGACAGACAGACAGACAGACAGACAGACAGACAGACAGACAGAATACATAGAGTGAAATAGAGCCGAGAGAGATATTTTAGTATTTTAGCTTATTACTGTCTCTCTTTCTCTCTCACACTCTATTTTGTGTGTGTGTCTGTCTGCTCATTACCATTATTTGTTAATGTATTATAGTCTCTGAGTTAGCAGGTGAACACAGAATTAACGACCCTCTTTGTTATCATTCCAATTTACATGACATCAACTTGCAATAATAAACTGCAATAATTTAACCTTTACCAAAATTGATGTTATGTAAATTTGAGCTCTAAACTGATGCTCTGATATTTGTTGGATATTGGGGGGAGGGATCGCCTGATTAATATTTTGCAATATATGATTTACTGATGATATATTAAAATGAAAGCTCTGTGCAATCTCGGACATTATAAGTGTAGTTCTTTATGCTCTTGCAATTTATTAAACTCAACACAAAACAAGCATTAACCTATATATTGTCATGTTTGTGATATAAAATCTCAAACAAAGTTTATGTTATATACTTGAGAGCTATATATGCAAATTCTTCTTGCTACCTCAATACATATATTACCGTATGAATTGATAATATTGATTACTGTTGATATTGATAATTAAAAGATTTCATAGGGAAACTAATAGCTAAATAAGAGTAAAAATTGGAGAATGGGAGATAGCAATGACTTTAGTCTGAGTTTTTTTTTTTTTTTTTTTTTTGCGGGTTAGAAATTATTTACACTACCACGGCATTCATGTCAGTCTAATCTCATTACTATCTTCCATTATCTAATTTTATCTAATTTTATCTATCTATCTATCTATCTATCTATCTATCTATCTATCTATCTATCTATCTATCTATCTATCTATCTATCTATCTATCTATCTATCTATCTATCTATCTATCTATCTATCTATCTATCTATCTATCTATCTATCTATCTATCTATCTATCTATCTATTTATCTATCTATCTCTCTATATACTATGTGTTTTTCTTTGAAACCTTGTAATTATCACTTAATTAAATCTCAGAGTCTAATCTTTATTTTATATGTATTGATAGTAGCAAGCATAGCTCAAAATGACATGAACTTTGTTGATCAGTACATCATGACAGAAGTTGCTGCTATGTAAAGCGCTTTACTGCAAAAGACGGCACAAGAACTGAACTAGTAATATCCGAGACTGCACTCCCTATTGAAAAATTCTCGTTCGAATTTTCAAAGAGAAATTTTTAGTTTTTTTAACGAGATATTGGAACGTATTTCTCTTTAAAAACGTACTCTTTTAAAATATTTGAAAGAGTCAAACTGCTTTTTGAAAAAAAGTCTGAGATAAATAAAAAATCGAATAATTTCTTAATAGCTTAATAAAAATGAGAGTAATAATATTTACCTGTCTTAACACTACTTTATGTACTATAAATAGGCACTATTTTAATATTTATTTCTTTATTAAATTAAATTTATTTAAAATTATAACACACTCTTTTTAAAAAGATTATCATTTTTTTATTGAAGAAAAACACTTGACCACATATATTATCACTATATAAATATTTACAAATTAAAGAAAAACTATATTCATGTTTAGTTCTTGTGTTTTTGCTGAGGCATATATGTCTTATTGCGGTGTTGCACTAACGTTGTTTTCGTCATAACACTTGGTATTTCTGGTGGTGTTGCGCGGCTGCCCTCTTTCTCTCTCTCTCTCTTTGTTGCTACTGGCACAACTGAAGAATGATGATATTTTTTTGAGCTTTTGCATTTCATTAAGTTGTCACGTACGTGCAAGGATTCTTTCTTTCAGCAGCTCTAAAACAGTAGGATAATTTATTTTTATATTTTAGAAATCTAACACATAACAAATAAAATCTAGCTCTATAACTAAAGCAATATACAGCTATTGGTTGTTATGCAGTAATTGTGCGTTATCTATGCGTTTAAAATAAACGAATACTTCTCAAATGTGTGTCAAAAGTAATATTTAAAATTTGCTTTGACAGGTGAGAGTATTAAAATATTTATTGCAAAATCCACTTTAATTTTAATCACACATTATATTGCTCTATCTAACAGGATAATCCTAGCTCAGTATCGGGTGATTTGATTTATTAATCAATTTAATATAAAAAAGTACAGCCGTTATAAATTCAGTAATGTACTATAATATACTATCATCAAAAATTTTGTTTGCAGCGTTTATATGGGAAAACCATATAAACATACGAGAGTGGGTGGCTTTGCTCCTACCAACAACTTAAAGAAGAGAGGACAAATCTTTATCACACACACACATACACACACCACCATACCCAAATAAACACACATAATACATCATAAATTATTTACTACAAACTCACCATAAATACAGTAGAAATAAGCCTTTTTGTAGTTTTCATTGCACTGCTTTATCCATCCTGGGTCCTGGGAAGCAAATAGTCATACCCACCGACTGACACTCAAACAAAATTAATAATATATTAGCCCAATGATAGAGTACGATTACAAAACTACTACAGTATTTACTTACATAATTATTATTTTCATATCTGCAATATTCAATACATAAGTATCACTAATTACTCTCCAAGAACGATAATTAGGAGGAAAATAGCCGGTAAAAGACGCTTGTATTTTACCAGCAGACCAGCTGAAAATTCAAAATGCAATACTACTGCGCATGCGCAAAAAAAAGCTGAACACGAAATAATTTGAAAAGTGCGGGAATATTTGAGAGGATTTCAGCGGCGGCATTGCCGGACGCATTTATGTTATTGTAAACGTCGACGCCATATTGGATCAATGAATAACATTACTAAAAGAAAATTCGCTATGAGAAAATGCATTATTTTGCAAGGTTATAAAATATACAAAACAATAACATGGATAAGATCTTTATATGATTTAATTTACATGAAAAAGTTATCGAGCGCGGCGCGGGTTAATAAATATGAACATGTACAGTTCATCTGCTGCACGCAATGTTGTTTATTGATTCAGTATGGCGTCGATGCGCATTTTATATGAAATTATACGGTTTTATCCTATAATATAAATATAAAACTTTATAGAATTTGAAGCAATTACGTGCTGCCAAGCATTTTTTATACTCTGGTAGCTGCGGCTTGAGCGTCCGAAAGCGATATATGCATGTGCATATGTAAAGGAATACAAAGACAGAAACTCTATATAAATGTAACAGAGAATTAAAAAAAAATTAAATAAAGCACAAATTTAACGTGACTTCTCTTTCATGGTATTATAACGTGTAACGACAACGTGTCAGAAGTTTTTGGAAAAGCAAAAAAAAAAAAATGAAAAAATGAAAAAAAATCCTTAATTTTTCGTCTAAAATAGATCTCCGTATCATGTAGAAAAAAAAATTGATTTTAACTTTTTTATGGCTTTTCATATGGTAATTTTATGATTTATTTATTTTAGGCTTTAAATTATTTTTTTTTAATTTTAAAACAAGATATCGTTGAAAATATATATTGTAAATATATAAAAATGAATATACGAGAATAATAAAATTTATTTTCGCAAACTTAAAAAAAAAAAAAGGAAAACCGCAAATTGTTTAAAAAAATTGAATTAAAAAGAAGCTATAATATTTAAAGAGAAAAGCAATATTATTTAAAGAGGAGCAATATACTATTGAAATTTTGTTTGTGTTGTTTTTTGTTTTCGGTTTCTTTGTCATTTTTAACAAACGAAATTTATAAAAAAAAATAGTGCTTTATGATATGTTGTTTCCATGATTTCCGTGATTATAAATATATATTTTTGTTTTTTCAATTTGTAATTCTTTAATTTTTTGGTTTCTGTAGTAAATGAGTAATTTAAACTAAAAATTTTTAGATAAGGATATCAATAATATATGTTTTAATTTATTGCCATATCTAAAAAAAAATACAATTGATATTCCTTGGAAGTAATGCAAATAAAAAAAATCTAAGATAGTATTCTACTCGATATAAGGAGACTTTTGATAAAATTACACTCAAGACTACTTAAATCCCTTTTTTGGAAAAATTTCTTCTTAAAATTATTAGCTTTTTAAAAAGGTACATATTCTTTTTAAAAAATTTTAGCTTCTCTTTTAACATTTTAGAAACTCTTTCAATATGTTAGCTTCTCATTAAAAATTTCAGATTCTTTTTTAAAATTTATTGCAGCTCTTTGAAAATTTTGACTTCTTTTTAAAAAATTTAGGCTCCTCTTTTAAAAATCTAGATTCTCTTTGTAATTTATAGCTGCTCTTTGAATGTTTCGTTACTCTTTTAAAAAAATGGTATTTTTCTCGAGAAATGTACAATTCTCGTTGAATATTCAATGTTAAAAGAGAATTTTGAAAGAGCAGCCTCATTTTGAACGAGAATTTTTCAATAGGGCTGACTGTGAGTAAATATAACAATACTGTAATGTAAGGTACACAATTAACTGTACATTGCAACTCAGTACATTACTGTACAGCAAAACATAGAACAAAGAAATATAGTATATTGCAGCATGATAAAGTATAGTATTGTTATATTTACTCACAGTCAGTGCAGTCTCGGATATTACTAGTTCAGTTCTTGTGCCGTCTTGCAGTAAAGCGCTTTACACAGCAGCAACTTGTCATGTTGTGATCAACAAAGTTCGTGTCATGTTGAGCTATGCTTGCTACATCAATATATATATAATAAATATTAAGGAAACGTTGACTCTGAGATGAGTGATGATTACAAGTTTTCATAGAAAATCACATAGAGAGAGAAGGAGATATGCGTGTGTTCATCTTATAGCAATACTGTAATGAGTTTTAGGACTAAAATCTCTGTATCTCTCTCTTTCAATGTGTGTTTTTCTTAAAGCCTAGTAATTATCCCTTGGCACAATCAATGTTTTCTTAATATTTATTACAAGTATTGATGTAGCAAGCATAGCTCAACTTAAGATGACATTAACTTTGTTTATCACATCATGACAAATTGCTGCTATGTAGTTAAGTGCTTAATAGCTGCAAGAAAGCACAAGAAACTAATATCCGAACTTACACAATCAGCTGGCATAAAGGTTCTGGCACACTTATGGGTTGTATCTCAAAATCTAAACAAATAATTCTGAAACTTTATGATGTCATTTCAAAATTAATAAACAGATATCTAAAATAAAATTTTCAGAAACCGTAACAATCAGATAAGAGAGACAATAAGTACCATTCAAAAAGTAGCACTAAATTTTTAATGTTATTCTGTTGAGAAAACCAAAAGTTGGATTTAAATTTTTAAAAAAATTATCTCTAATGCATCAGATAAGAGAGAAAATAATTAATGTAATTAACATAGGTTCTTATGGGACTAAAATTTCAAATAATAACAATTTAAAATCTAGCATGGTAAGCCTCCAAATTTTTCTCATTTTTAACGATACTTTATCTTAATGTATCACTGTGCAAAATTTCAGATTTTTATTTCTCTACAACTGTTTAGTCAAATCCCCTGGTACCTGATTTCACGTCTTAAGAAAAAACACACACGATAAAACCACTAAAATTTTCACCTAAATATTCAACATTATTATTACGATAAAAATAACGTGTTGAATTTAATTGATGAAAGCATACACGGGTCTTACGTACCACAGTGAAAAGATACAGTCGTCCCATGCATAGTTTGCCATGCGGTGACAAATCTTGCTATCACAGATATAAAAAACTGACACATTGGACATATTTTGACTATATTATATATATACTTAACCAAAAGAGATGGAGTGTGGTATGTTTTCATCAGTCCTTACAGACTCAGAGAGAAACTAAGATATTGGAAATATTTCCACGATACTCTACACGAGAGATGGTGTTATTATGCCTTCATCAGTCCTAACAGACTGAGAGAGTTTCTCACTGTGTGTTAGGACTGATGAAAACCAAACACACTTCATCTCTCTTGGTCGAGTTTATTGCTGAAATATTTCCAATGTTAGTTTTTCTACATCTGTGCTAGCAAGATTTTGTTACTAAACTATGGGACGTACTCTCTCATCATAAGACCCTTGCATGGTTTTTCCTAGCATTTGCTTTTAAATTTATCAAACCGAACCACAATGGTTTATTTTTATTTTACATTCAATCTTTTTTTTTTTTTTTTGTTCTTGTTTTTGTCAACTAGCTATCAAAATTAATTTAGTTACGACTATAAGGAATTCCTTATAGCTAGGGGAAGATCTTGATAGAATAGTTAACATTGATTACATTGATTAGTCGTATGTATAATATATGCATCATCATAAACCACAACAAAAAAACATTAAAACTACACACCAGTTTATTAGAGCATATGTACTACATACATACAATTACTATGTATGTATATGTGGTATATTATATGTAGAGCATATTAACGTATGGTATATTATACATAATATTTAATCAAATATTACATTAAAATTATCGTTTAGAATACCTACCATCGTTTATCACATCGTAATAATAATTTTTTTAACAAAATGACGGTTATTATTGAATCCCACAAGCTCCATATGCCGGCAACATTTCTGAACGATAAAACTGAATATGCTGCAAATCTTGACGTAAACATATTGATATAACATTAAATATACCATAAACAAACTTTAAATGCACTTAAATAGAAGCTTAACTTCAAATAGAAACCTAATAATAATAAAAATTGATAAGCAAAATATTTTACGCCTTCTTTTCAAACCTTGAAAATAAACAAATTCAGTGCCTCTAGCGGAAAATTTATGAAATACAAAAATGGCGTGCTCTTGGCGCAACTTCGCGCGAAGAGTTCTCAATTAAGACTTCTAATGATAAAATATATCATAATTATGCAATCACGCTGACATTTGGATTTTATGGCGTTGTAAATGTCATAAATAACGTTTGTGAATATAGAAAAAGTACATAGAGGCACCGTGGAAGTATTAAATAGGTGCTCTGATCCTGGGTCTTGACCGCTCTAAAAAAAATACTACTACCTCGGAACTCTCAGGGTGCTCTGGATCCCTAGCGGGCAGCTTTAGATTTTTAACCGTTAAAAAATCTTGTTTTATTTCTTGCAAGATAAGCTCAAGATATAAACCGTTAATAAATCTTGCATTGAATCTTGTACGATTAGCTCAAGATTAAAACCGTTAAAAAATCTTGCTTAGATTTTCGCAAGATCAGCTCAAGATTTATGCTTTTTTAATGAACGCTCCCCCAAAATCACATTTACATAATATTTTTTCTTAAATATTGAAATTATTAACTTAAACTCACCTCTTCCAAAAGCCTCTAGCGCTTACCATCCACTCACAGCGTATATAAATTAATTTGCTCCATGTTTTTGTTGTTTTCTCATGCCAAAGTGTCGTATGAAACAAAAAACACTTTCATATTAGCGAAACATCTAAATACGTGTGGAACGATTACTAATTATGTTTCTTACCTGTCAAAGTAATGTCTTGGTCAATGAAGCACTTCATTATCACTTTTAATTACGCCACAAAAGTAATAAAACACAGAGCTAAAGTACGGCGTCATTATCAACAGCAGCCATTTTATTTCCCATGATGCATTGCAATGGTAAAGCACCAAAATAATCTTACTCAAGATAGTTATGATGAAACAAGACAAGATAATATCTTACTCAAAATTTCCACAAGAAAAAATCTTATATGTTCTAAATAATGCAAGATTTCAAATCTTGCTCAAGATTCAAACAAATTTTGCAAGAAAGTTATTTGGAACCAAGAATAAAAAAACTAATAATACTTCAAAAATTCTTGAACCACGATACATTTTTTCTTGTGAAAATTTTATGTAAGATATATAATCTTGGATATTGCTTACGCAAGTTTTTAACGTGAGTAAGATATTCTTGAAAAATATTATATTCTTGCTTAAAATTCAAAATCTTGCTTTAAAATCGAATCTTGCAAGATATATTTTCTTGTTAAAATTTTGCATAAGATTTTATCTTGTGTTTATTTTCTTGTGCAAGATTTTTACTTGTGTAAGATTATGTTTCTTGTCTAAGATTCAAAGTTCTTGCATTGCTTGTATCTTGCAAGATATTTTCTTTTGATATTTTTTTGCAAGATATCATCTTGAGAAAAAATTTTCTTGTGCAAGATTTTTACGTAAGTAAGATACTTATTCTTGCACAAGATAAAATTTATCTTGAACAAATTGTGCAAGATTTTCACCTTGACAAGACTGTCAAATCTTGTGCAAGATATACTCTTGCCAAGATGCTAATCTTGCACAAGTTTTATTTTCTTGAGCAAGATTTTTAACATCTTGTGCAAGAAAATTTAATCTTGTAACTTATTTTTTATCTTGCACACGATAATATCTTGTGCAAGATTATATACAAGATCTTGATCTTAAAAGTACTCAAGATTTTAAACTTTTGCAAGATTTTTAACAATCTTGCCTTACTTTTTCCAAATTTGCAAGATCTTGACTATCTTGAAGGCATCTTGCAAGATCTTGAGTTGATCTTGCAAGAATTAAGCCAAGATTTTTGACCAGGGTATGTATGTATGTATGTATGTATGTATGTATGTATGTATGTATGTATGTATGTATGTATGTATGTATGTATGTATGTATGTATGTATGTATGTATGTATGTATGTATGTATGTATGTATATGTATGTATGTATGTATGTATGTATGTATGTATGTATGTATGTATGTATGTATGTATGTATGTATGTATGTATGAATGTATGTATATATGTATGTTTGTGTGTGTATATATATATATATATATATATATATATATATATATATATATATATATATATATATATATATATATATAAATAGTACTATTAACACTGCTTAACAGGTATGGTATGTACATTATAATGGATGAAAACAAACACAAACAGTTTATCCATGACAGAATATGATAATACACTGTTCGGAATTCATCAAGGCAGCATAGTAAAAGTCTTAGAACTCTATGCTTAGGCAGGCCTCTTCAGAAAGTTACAATAATTGTATTTGCAACTAAATGATTTGCATCTCCCGAATGCTGTGATATACTCTTAAAACAATTGCTTTTTTTTTGTAACGAACACTAACTTATTTAAGATATACACTTATAAACTATTAATAGTAGAAAAAATATTGCAATTTTGGCAAGTTATTAACAGCTGCTTATTTAAGTATCTTTTGTTTATAGTTTTTTACGGATAAATAATTTTTCCACTCCTTCGCTGCTTATATTCTTCTCTCTCTTTCCCTATATCTTATAAGGCAACTTTAGGGTTGCCAAATATTCAGAATGCGAAAAAAGGACATGGCCCACACACAACTGGGGGGTCTGGGGGGCTCTGCCCCCCAGAAGCCCGCCCCTTTTCTTTGAAAAAACAAGCAAAATAAACAGTTTTATAAGTAATAAAAGTAAAGTTTAATATTCAATCTTGTGTATGTAACACATACTTTTTTAAAATTTAGATAGAAATTTCTTTATGTTTGGTAAAAAAAAAAGTAGCGATTTTTTTTATTGTTTTATTTTTAATGTTAAAAACAAGAATAGAAATAGACTAGATCACTAGACTTAATTAATGAATAGAATAATTTAAAAATACATTAAATAAAATGCACACATTTTTAATTAAATTTGACACTGACAATTATTAATAATTATTAGCGACCGGATCTCCAGTTTGTTCAGTTTTTGAAATATGCATGCTAGGTTACAGATGTCCACGAATCATGAATTTTTATGGCCAAAAATGCAAAAAAGTTTGGACTGAAAAAAACTGTTTTTGAAAGTTGTAAACTGGGTCAGTTATTTTAAGTTTTTGTCAGTTTGTACCAGTTTTTCTCAGTTTTGGAAACTGAAAATAGACTTTTACTGTGCAAAAACTTAAAATAACGTGTTAAAAAAAAGGAAAAAAAAAATTTTTTTAGGCATATCTCAAAATTATCTGATTTCAACTGAACTCGAATAAAAAAAGGTTAAAAAGAAGTTTTCAAAAATACAAGAACAGCTCTCATTGTTACTGGCTGGTAAAGTGTATCAAATAATAATTTAACCGATTTTTTTTTATTATTTTTTTTTTTCATAAAAAAAAATAATATCTTTCTTTATTGAAAAATGTTTGTTTCTAAGTTAAAAATTACCAAAACTGAATTTCACTGTTTTTGTATAATTGAACTGAAAGTGAACTGATTTTGTTGTTTTTACAAAATGATTGTGCAAAATAACTGGACTGAATTCAGTACTGAAAATGTACATTTTCAAAACTGAAAATCCGGTTCCTAATATTTATTGATAACATATATTTATATTAGTAGATAGGTTTCATAGATAATATAATTGCAAAAAATACTGTGTGCACTGCACACTGAACTTCTGTAAGTTTTTTTTTTTATTATTATCAATTAAATACTGTGCATGAAATGTAATTTTTAACATTTTTAATATTTTTTTAATCTAAAATTTCTAATAAGGTGAGTAAAGTGTCCTTTTTTGGAAAAAAAGTAAAAAAGGACAAAAACCTCGAAAAAAGGACTGTCCTTCTGAAAAAAGGACAGTTGGTAACCCTAGGCAACTTACACAATAATAAATAAATTCCTCAAAATATTACGCATTTTTACAACACAGATAGCAATGATACTTTGATATCACGTTTTTAATATGCGTACTGACATACAGGTCGGAAAACACGAAAATAAAAAAAATTCAATTTCAATTACATAATGTATTAAAATGACCGTTTATTTATATTTTAAATGTTTTTATGGTATTCAAACTACCCTAAAACGATATGCCTTCATTTGAGACCACATTTTTTCTCATTTATACCCGCCATGTCTGCACCACGCACATTTTGGCATCTGGCATCATCACATAGGAAGTTCTCAAATTTACGTTTCCTCCCTTCACTAGACCTAAAATAAAATGTCCCACAAAGTTTACTCGTTCTTATACATAAAATTATTATATTAACACAATGTTTACTTCCCGTATTCCTTTCGTTTGTGGTTTTTCAAGAGCCGCTTTATTGTTGTCTTATTTGCCATGTTGCTTTCTTTCGACTTTCCGTACGTTAATTTTCGCAAGTATTCGACAGTGATCGGTTAGTTGTGTTTTAAATTAGTTACCGCGGCAAACTTATTTTAGATAGATGCAACATTATTAGGCATTGATAATAACATTAACACAAAAATATTGCCAAGTTATTAAATGCAGAAATAACGTTTAGCATCTATAAAGTATAGGTAATAAAAATAACTAAAGTATTGCATTTTTTTAGTGAATTTGTCATTGTGGAATAATGAAAACATGTATCGAAAAACGTTTTTATTGTGCTTTCACCCTGAACACATTGACTATATACAGGGAACAACTTTTTTAAAGTGCACTTTATAAGCGATTTAATCGCTCATATCCACTTTCATTTCACTGTGCTACTATTGCTACTAAAAATGTGTATAATAACTAGAAACGTAAGAATTTAAGCTGAAATGGTAAACGATTAAAGTCAGTCTATAAAGGTCAAAAGCAGCCGTTAATAGCTTCCTGAGCGATATCCGTGCGACAACTATCGCTGGCTCATACCATACCTCATACCGATTTGCTTATCAGTAAAATTTGACCAATCCTAGTAACACTATAGTCCACATGTCCTTGTCACAAAATGACTGACGTATATATATATATATATATATATATATATATATATATATATATCAGGGGCGGCTCGTGGTGTTTGTGACTAGGCAAGCACTCGGTGATAGCCTATATTCTGAGGGGGGGGGGAGCCCGCCGCAGGCGCCGATTTTTTTTAGACCACGTGGTGTATTATAATCTTTGATTTTCGTCAAAAAAAACTGCACATCTGTACTTTATTTAAAGAAAATAACCATCTTGATTTTTATTGCGAAAATTTACAAGATAAAGAAACTGTGCCTTTAAAAAATATTTTTCAAAGATCGGTAGTGTAAAATTGCGATTTTTCACAAAATCGCACGTTAGTACTTCCCAAGAAAAGCACTTATTATTATTATTTTTAACTATTTTTTTTGTTCTGTTATGTATACAAACTTTTTTTTTTTTTTTTTTTTTGTATTACTTTATTTTATAAAATTAATAATTACGTGACTCTTTTTTATTAATTTCTTGTATAAGATTGAATGTAACTGCAACTATGGTTAATCGAGCAATTCAGGTTTTTTTTTTTTTTTTTTTTTCAAAAGATAAGAAAAAAAAAAAAAAAAAAAGAAGAAGAAGAAGAAAAAGAAAAAGAAAAAAAGAGAAATAAAAAAAGAATATGTAGAGAGAGAGAGAGAGAAAACTAACTGCCGATTAGATGATAGCCCGATAAAAAAATTAAATGCTCCGATTTTAAAATCAGTCCAAAAACAACATGCCTGATAAAAAATGCAATCTATTTTAATTTAATATCAACGATTTTATTATAATAAATAAAAATTGACAGATAAATAATAATTTTTATTTAGCTAAATTCAGTCAAATTTCAGACAATATTACTCCCCTCTTTTTCGGTACAAAATAGAACATTTTTTAAAAAAGTTTTCAAGGTTATCATTCCCTGCTTAATTTTATATTAATCTTTTTAATGGAACTTATTGGTTTAGTGCGCGGGAAAAGCTAAGGGTCCCCTAATTTAACAACCTTTATAGGGAAAACCGCTTTTTCTTTTTTTTTTTTTTTTTGCGATTTTTGAGAAAAACTATGCACCAGTATTTAAATAAAAAAAATTTATGGACACAGTTTTACGTATTTTAAGCCATATATTTTTGTAAAGAATTTTTAAAACTAATAACCTCCATTGAGCTCATTTACTATATAAAAAAACAACATAAATTTTTGTCACTTTTTTTTTTTTTTTTTTTACGTATCAATATATTATTTCTAAGATTTTTGGCTATAAATTTAAAAAAATGCTTAAACTTAAAAGACATCATAAAATTGTGCAAGTAAAATTATTTGAAAGTATATAGAAGGCTAGAAATACGATAATTACGAGCAAAAAACTGCATTTAATTGGTTCATATAATTAACTAATAATGTTTTTATAAACTGATATTTAGTAAAATAGTGTGTAAACTATTGATTTACACATATATCCAAAGTTTCATATTTTTAAAACACTTTTTACATAACTTAAATGACTTTTTTATGCATATTCTTGGCAGACTGCGGCATCGCTAATTGCTAATAAGCCGTTACGCATACGACAAAATTAAAGTCACACATTTAAAGACAAAATAACACAAATTCAGGAAATGTTTTTATTTTTTAAATCGAACGATTAGTTATTGAGTTATGAAGTTTTTAGTAAGTGTAAGCTCCTCTGAAAAAGTGCTTTCAAGCTCCCTATTCTTTAGCATTGTGGCCTCCCGTATCCCCTCTTTTTTTCTCAACGCTAGCGCTATAGCGGCGTAAGCTCCTGTAGTGAGGTGCTTTCACGATTATTCGGAGGGCGCTGCATACGCGATTTTTTATTTTATGAAGGCGCGCTCTGTTTTTGATGAATAAAAATTAGAAAAAATATAGAAAATTGATAAAAATTAGTTACAAAATATGAAATATAATATTCTTTATTGAAATATGGAATAAAACCTTTTTGTTCGATTTTCTATAGGCATGCACTGCTTGCAGGGCTTACATGCACCAGCCGCCCCTGATATATATATATACACACATGTACACACAGATATGTACAGGGTGTTTATAAAAAAACGCACGATTTAAATCTTAAATTTAGACATGAAGGTAAGTGAGAAACATAACGTTATATACATCAAATGAAAGCCTCAGTTTTGACATTTTTAAAAATGTGCACAGTTTTATTTTTCGTCAAATCGTTTATTTTTTATTCGCGAAATGGCGCAAAATGCCAAATTGCCAAAACGCCCGCCTCTTTTCTTGCATTTTCAAGCGTGTTTTTTCTCAGTAAGCGTAAACATAAAATGTTTACTGATCAACAAAAGGCACAGTGCGTTCTTTGGTATGAAAATTCAAAGTCTCCTACGGCAGTTCAAAGGACATATCGTGTTACATATCAAGTAGATTATCACCACGTATTGGTGTCACTGAGTGGATAGCTGCAATAATGCGTTGCTTGAGGTCTTTGATATTTCGCTCTGGAGTTTTAAATGCGACATCTTTCACGTATCCCCAGAGGAAGAAGTCAGGTGGTGTTAGGTCAGGAGATCTTGGAGCCCATGCTGTTGGTCCATCGCGACCCAGCCACTTGTCTGGAAAGACTTGGCTTAGGTACTCTTTAACCGCTAGTAATGTCAAGTCAAAGCCCCATTCCTTCTGAGCTTGAAGCAGCTGAGTACAGCGTAGTTTTGCAACATGTCAAGGTAGGTATTCCATCATACTGTAGCCTCTTCGAAGAAGAACGGTCCAATAATGCGATCAAAGAGAACACAGCACCAAACATTCACCTTCGGGCTATCTCTCTCATAAGTGCGAGAAAAATCAGGTCTCTCTAAACCCAAGAATATCGTTTTGCGAGAAGGTGCGTGGTGATAATCCACTTGATATGTAACACGATATGTCTTTTGAACTGCCGTAGGAGACTTTGAGTTTTTATACCAAAGAACGCACTGTCGTGCCTTGTGTTGATCAGTAAACATTTTATGTTTACGCTTACTGAGAAAAAACACGCTTGAAAATGCAAGAAAAAGGCGGGCGTTTTGGCAATTTGGCATTTTGCGCCATTTCGCGAATAAAAAATAAACGATATGACGAAAAATAAAACTGTGCACATTTTTAAAAATGTCAAAACTGAGGCTTTCATTTGATGTATATAACTTTTTTTTTCTCACTTTCCTTCATGTCTTAATTTAAGATTTAATTCGTGCGTTTTTTTATAAACACCCTGTATATATATTATATATATATATTATATATATATATATATTATATATATATATATATATATATATATATATATATATATATATATATATATATATATATATGAAGAAATTTGGTTTCTACTTGAAGACCCTGGGCTTTACACTTGCTGATAGTTTACATTAAATTTTAACAAATAAAATTACGTCACTAAAATGTACATATTGAAAACTTAATTCACTAGTCTCTATAATTATACATAGCTATGTTAAAATTAAATCATAACAAACATGAACGAATTTGGAAAGCTTCATATGAATGATGTGTCGGCTTTCCCTATTCCTATGTAACTGAACTATGAAACGTAGGTTCTTCTCTCAATGCGCACTGACCTACGCAATGGGAGGGGGGGTTGCTTGTTATTTTGCATTTTGTTTTCTCCTCTCTATCTATACGGTCTTGTGGTATAGCTTTCTTATATGGCTGTAAGATTGATGTCCAAACCGGGGGCAAATCATAACTGGTTTTACTTATCGTGTCATTTAGTCTTCTTGCCATCTCTATTGATTCAAAAATTTTCTCTTTTTATAATGGCTCTCTCTGCCTATTACCTTTGCCTCATCCCATCTAATATGATGTTTATTTTCAAGTGCATGGTCTACTTATTTCAAATATCCCGCGTCTTCTTCGTCTATCTTTTGTCTATGTTCTTTTACTCTTACAGTTAGACAAAAGATAGATAAAGATTTTCGTTATTGTTCCATGTATAGCAATTACCCAAAGTACTACTGAATATTTTCAGAGCTCATCGTAGTTGTCATATAAGGGATTATTATTTTTTTTACTACCATAGGGTATCATTAGTCATGAGTTTAAAATTTTTTTATAAAAATTCACTTTCGTTTTTTAATTTTGAGTTAACATTATTACATGCGACGTTATCAAAAAAAAATAATAAAATAAAATAATTGGCTTCAAATCTCAAAATTTCGCACTTCAAAATATTTAATGCTCTTCCCCCCCCCCTTATATTTTGTATTAATATTATTATACGATTTTATTAATGAAACAATTAAAATTGTTGTTTGTAAGCTTTTGCAATGCGTTGTCCTATACGGTTATATTGAAAAAAATTGGAAAATAAGCTATGATTTTAGTTCTATTTTTATTTATTTATTTTTTGGTTCAAAGTACAAAAAAAAACATATAGTTTAAATTTTAATGGCACCAACTTATTACAATGTTGAGCTAAGTTATTTGTTATTCAAATTTTCACCCTAAAATTTTAAAGTTTTTGTTTGTTTGTTTTTTGGTTTGATTGTTTGTGTTTTTTTTGTATTTTTTGATGCAAATATATGCAAAAATGTTAGAAAATGTTGAAAAAAGATTTAAAAATATTGAAAATGTTGAAAGTAAATGGGTATTAATTTACTTAAAAATGCGCAATTCGCACTTATATTTCAAAAAATGTGATCTAAATATGACAGAATAAAATGTTGAAAAACTTTAAATCCGGTCTCTAGTTGTAAAAATTATCGAAAAACTAAAAATATTCATTGAAAATTTAAAATTATTATGCTTAATCAATTTTCTTTACATGTCTTTGGACTCCCTGTATAAAAATCTTTAGAAATAAAACATAATCTATTTAAAAGTGACAAAGTAAATAATATTAGTATGAAGGCTATATTTTACCTGCTTTAAATTCACCAAATATTGGTCGACAGTCATACAAGATCAAATGAGACGGACTAAAATCAATAATTCGAAATTTCACTGACTTATAGAAAATGGAAAATCCTGTAGAAGAGAATAAACAACGCATGTATTAATAAAAATTTACGTAACATCATTATTACACTTTCTATATAGGGGAAAATAAATACTAAAAAGTGAGTAATCTTATGTAAATTTTTCTTCTTTATAATTGTAATCAAATTAGTGTATATTATATCTTGAAACAATACATATGTCTTATATTTGGAATATATATTAAAGCCTAATTCATAAAGTCAAATATTCGTAAACAATAATAATAGAAAACTACAGGCTGTAGAGTTTAATAAAAGCTGGTCCCAGTCCCCTTTACTTCTATATAAGTTCTATTCAATATAACGTATTGCATAATTATAAAATAATATACAGGTATTAAAAAAATTCAATTTCATTTAATAGTACGGGACTTAAAGGATATTATAGCGAATTTCTTTCTAGAGTTATGAAGCTTGGTACACATGCAGATGACACCCATATCATGATTGCCCAGGGCTGAACCATTAAGGATACCCCACTCTTGCACCCCTGGTTGTACTCCTGAAATATGCTTTATTTTTTATGCCTTAACTAATGCTCTCAGCAAAAAAAGCTTCAAGCTTTAGGTGTTGGGCTTACTTTTTTCAATGATCATGAATTTGTTCACAATCCCATGTTTCCGCATTTAGTTAAAGTGAAGCCAAATTAAGCTCACAATGCGTAATAACTAGAGAGCGCAAAATTAGTCGATCATTTTGACAAAATATTCGACTATCTAATCGATGACTTTTGGTGCAAATAATCGATAAATAGTCGATTTTATACAAAAAAAAGTCAAATAAAGTCGATTTTTTGTAAAAAAAAAAATAATATAAAGAATGCTATAAAAAAGCTTTTGTGATTAAAACATTATTTAATTTCATGTTATATCAGAATATTTTATTTATTTTAAATATTTTTATATCACATATTAGCAATAAACAGTCAATTTTAAGGTCACCCAGAGCCTTTAAGGGTCTTTTAATTGGTTGAATGCTTATTAAGGGTTATTAAGGGTTATTTAATTAAAATAAATGAAATGTCTAAAATATTTAACTTTTCTGTCTAATATACCTAATTTGTGATTTTTTCAGGATCACAGGGTTGACCCCTGAAGATTGTTCAGCTCCAGTTTTGTACCTCAACTTGTTAGTTTCTATTTTCAATGTTTTCGCACTTAAAATATTCTAGTGTTATTATACGTGCACGTTTACAGCACGGAAATACGGAATCTGGGAATACGTTTTTAACGTATGTAAACAAATGCACTGCCGAAATATTAAATATAATTTTTATTTCTATTCAAGAAATTAAATTGAATCCTTTAATTGTTACAATAAAACAATAATGCTAGTAAAAATGCATCCTGCAACATATATGATATCAAGAAGAAACTGCATATCGTGCATGCCATGGTCAAACCTCTTTAAACCTATACTTATAACATAGATGTAAGGAGGTATGACCATGGCATGCACGATATATTAAGCTATGACTCATCAAATAAGGTTATTTTACGCATGGTAGAGTCAACTATATTATGCAACACTGTAACTAATGAATGCGGAAACTTGGGATTTTGAACAAATTCAAAGGCATAGAAAAGCCCAACAACGTTTGCTTGAAGCTTTTTTTGCTGAGAGTTTGTTGCATGAGATACATGTTTCATCTACCATATACATATACTTGATATATTTAAATTATTTCAATCATATTATGTAATCATTTGTACGTATATATTTTGCATGTGGAGTGAAAATGTATATCGCTTTAAACAAAGCATTAGGGCCATACAGGATCTGCTTCTAAAAAATTTATAAAATGAAACCTGCACTTTGCTTGTGATTCGTATTTCTACACAAATAAAGTAAAAAAAATAAAATTGGTCTCAAAATAAAGGCAATTTAATATTATTTTATTGATAAGTCGTAAAATAAATTATCGCAAATTTTGTCCCCGTGGTAAGGAGATACGTTACGAAAAGTCACAATTTTTACTACTTGCTTTGAAGCTCACTTTTTTAAGTAGAAATATCTCCCTCAATATTAAACATAAGTACATAGTGTAAGCGAGAAAAAGAATCCTCATTTCTACCTCTTTATGCATATTGAAGAAAAAATTAAAAATATGCAATATTATTGGCGTAATTAAATAAGCTGTAACGACATTATATGTTGCCAAACGAAAACGGCTCAACTTATAAGCGTCAAATAATGAAAGCGTAAAAATTGTAATGCAATATAAGCATCAATTTTATTTTAAAAAAAGTCTTTGGAAACTAATTTACAAAAATTAAAAAAATTATTCCTTACATTGCAAAGTTAGAAAAACATACTACAGTAGGTTCTCCTTACGTGTTACTCTAAGTTTTCGCTCATTTCAATGTCCAGTGAAGAAGCGCAGTGAAGGCAAATAATATTTTACTATACTAGAAGGAGAAAAAATGCTATTCTTTTTTTTCACTTGTAATAATATTATAAATGAATATATTTTATACGCGTTTACCCGCGATTTTCCTATCGCATATTTTTTTATTTCTTACTAATACAATTTTTGCAATACTTATTTTTTAATAATAGGTTAAATTATTAGGAATATCTTAAATTATTCTTTGGTTAATTTATAAACTGTTCTATATTTTAAATAAATATTTTTTAAATTAGTTTTTGTGTGTGTTTATTTTGCTTCATAAAATACTTTACTAAAAAAGAAAAAAAAAGAAAACTAATTTTAATAAACCGTTTTAATGACATCAGAGTTTTATATTTTCATAACTTATATTTTCAAAATTAGTTCACAGATTTAAAATATGAAATTGCAAAGTTGTTTAATATTAATGCATAACTGCAAGTGCATAACATTCGTTTAGAAACTCCGAGTAAATGACATTAATTCTAAATGCAAATAATTACACATGTTTAAAATGTACACGATGCCGATACCCGATACACCATAATTTCAAATCAAGTTCTGCTCTTTTATGTTATAGTCGAGGATGTCATAATTTGTTTTCTCTCCATGCATGACTCATGAACGTCTCCGGTACGTCGCCTCAATGTGATACAGAAAAGACATCACTTCATTTTCGTGCGGTGCGTGCGATACGCTCAGTCCAGTTCTTTCTTGTCAGCCACTGCTACTTTGCTTCCTTCACATTGAGGCTCCGCTCCACGTATACCTAATATACCTATAAAGTGTATCCGCATGACGTCATATTTTTTGCGCTTGGACGCACAATTGGAGTAATAATTAATAACATTGCCCAGCATACGACGAACTTTCTTTTTGGTTATGTCTTTATCGGTTAAGTTTTTTTATTATTATTAATTTATTCTCGCGTACTTGAAATTAAAGCTTTATTAACAACATCCATTCTCTTTAAAATGTTGCTAAGTATTTTTAAACTAGCAAAATGATCCATTTTCATAAATTGGACAATGTTATTCAGTGATCCTACATGGCGTCAACTTTAACATAAATGCATACTTTTATAGAGCTATAACGCAGACAAACAATATTCGATGAAGAATTTTCGTTTTATAAAAGAAATCTAAGTATATTATGAATTTTGTCCCATTATTTTGTAATTGCATTATGATACTGTAGATCTATACTTAATTTGTAAATGTAATTATGTATTACTTTAATGTACCTTAAAAATAAGTAAGTGGTAATTGTTATTTTTTATTATTATTAAATATTTTATTAAGTCAAATTTTTTTTACACGAACAAGATACATATTGCGCAAAGTCAAAGAAAATGTCATAAAAACCATTAGAAAGAAAATGTACTTTTATTCCATAAAAAAGGGGATTGAAAACAATTTGGTGACCACTGTGACTAGTATAATTTTTTTATTACTTTTTGTCTAAATTTATTAAAAGTCTTTTTATGTTTTACGAACAAAATTGTTCAATATATTTTTAATGTTCTTGCTACACAGCAAAAACGCTCTTTCAAAAAATTTTAAAATATACTTTTCAATTACAAGTATTTATTATATTAGGGGGTAAGTAACCAGTTGATATCTTACAAACTAAACGGTGGTGAATTCTGAAATTAACAAGAAGTATAAAGATGAAATGTTTTGTAAAACTTTATTTACATTAAACATGTAAAAACACGATCAAATATTTAAGTTATTCGACTTGAAATATTACATTTAAAAGAAAAAATTAAACTTTTAGCGGCTAATTTTAGTAAATTAGAAATTTGTTTAAAATAAAATCAATCGTTTTTTTTATTTGCAACACTTTTACATTTTTAAAATTCCCTTGATTGTATATGAAATTAATACTGTTTGTTGCAATGGAAATAAATAACTTAGAACAAATCATTGAGATAATAAATTTACCATTCTTTCTATTTCCGCTTTATTTTGGTCATAATCGATCTAAAAACATTGTCTTGTAAAAAAAAATTAATAATTCTAAAAAATGCTACGTATTGCATCTTTATAATATTAAAAATTTAGACAATTTGTATTCGTATGTGTTTTGGTATAATGCAGATTTGATTGATGCAAAATTTCTTACTGCTTAATTTATTACCGTTATTTTAAATTTAGATTTCAATAAAAACTATACTACTTACTTTATTTAAGTATACAGATAAACATAAAAATTTATAGCTAACATATTCGCGTGTGTAAATGTATCAACTTTATCAAGTAAAGAAAGTCATAAAATAATTACAATTGAAAAGAAAGAAAAAAGAATTTGAATATTTTCTCCTAGTACAGTAAAATCACATTTGCCTTCTCTGCTTCTTCACTGGACATTGAAATGAGGGTAAACTTAGAGTAAGACGTAAGGAGAACCTACTATAGTATGTTTTTCTAATTTTGCAATGCATTATTTTAAAATTTTTGTAAATTAATTTCCAATACTTTTTTTAAAAAAAATTGATTCTTATATTACATTATAATTTTTACGCTTCCATTATAAATTTGACACTTATAAGTTGAGCCGTTTTCGTTTGGCAACAATGTTATAGCTAATTGAATTACGCCAATAATATTGCAGATTTTTAATTTTTTCTTCAATATTCATAAAAAGGAAGAAATGAGGATACTTTTTCATGCTTACACTATATACTTATGTTTAATATTGAGGGAAATATTTCTTCTTAAAAAGGTTACATTCAAAGCAAGTAGTAAAAATTGTGACTTTGCGAAACGTATCTCCTTACCACGGGGACAAATTTTGCAATAATTTATTTTACGACTTATCTATAAAATAATATTAAATTGCCTTTATTTTGAGACCAATTTTATTTTTTTTTATTTCATTTGTGTAGAAATCCGAACCAAGTAAAGTGCAGGTTTCATTTTATAAATTTTTTAGAAGCAGATCCTGTATGGCCCTAATGCTTTGTGTAAAGCTATATTCCGAATATAATATGTCTGCAATTTTTTTGAAAATTACATCTTCACATAAGCTATTTATTACTTATCATATCGGTATATACCTATAACCCTGGCAAAAATAATCCATGGATAGTCCAATTCCCCATGGATAATATTGCTTTTCCCATGGATAGTATCATTTTTCCCATAGTGAGTTGGTGTTTTCCACCAGTATCCATGGGAAATTGAATAATTGTCCCATGGATAGTATGATATCCATGGGGATTTCGACATTTTCCTTATGGATAATGTTTTTCCCATGGTTACACTTTTGCTAGGGAAAACTTTTAATTACAGCGTATATTAATAACCAAGTATTTGAATCTTTATTATTAGCTTAATTTTTAATTCATCTTTGAATCTAAATGCTTTCAAAAGCTCTTACTCAAAAACTTCATAAAAAACATAAAATGTAATTAGGATTGTTAATTAGAGGCGTCAGAACATCCTGAACAAAAATATTATCTAATATCGTATAAACCTAAAAATTGACGTTGATTTGGACGGAGATATTGTTTGTTAATTTTTTTTCCATTCACAAAATGTCTTTGTGGCAATCACTGAAGTAACAGGTCACTTTGTTTTACGGGCGCGTAAACCGGGCAAGTGTGACGTCAATGACCGCTCGCACCATTTTGTAAATGGAAAATAAATTAGGAATCAATAACTTCGGTAAACTCAAGGTTGATTTTCTAGTTTGTTCAGATATTGCACATCTGTTGTCTTAAAGGTGTTCTACGCCTTTAAAATTCTAGAGTGACTTTTATTTCAAAAAGCTATAAATGTTAAATGTGTAGAATGATAACTTTTTTATAAAATTGACTGTATTTTGTTTTGTTTTTATGTTAATTAAGAAATGTTATTCGCTGTATGCGGCTTGGTATATATAAAGAACCCACGAAAAATGTCAGGTTCAACAAAATGTGAACCTTAAATTAAATATCCAAATTGACATATTAAAATATAACAATATAAAATTCCGCTGCAGTGTGGTAAGTGTTACACAATAAGAGAGACGGGGCAATTATTGGGTGAGTTGGGTACGTATCAGATTTGGAGTAAAAACCACACTAATTGGTATATAATAAATATTTTCAATTTCTTCCAAAAAAAAAAAGCATTTACCTAGTAGTATCAGTATAATATACACAATATACTTTGGGTCTTAAGATAACGTACAAAATATGCACGAGATAGTACGTTTGAACGTTTCTCATACAGTCAAAATTCCTTCTACTTATGGATAATTATTGTACATTTTATATTTTCCTTGTTATGTAAAAACTGAAATTGTATGTTCATATGTGTATGATATATTATTCTGCACTGTGTGGGATTCCTATGAAGTTGGGTTTGATATGAAATAGAAGTCTTATATTGCTAATATTCATAAATATTTATAGAAAGGAAACTTACGGTTTACATTTAAATTAAAACCTGTAGATGGATCTCCTTCCAATAAACCTGACGCATATGTGTAATAGAATCCTTGTGCGAATAGTTCTCTAAAAAAAAAATATATTAGATGTTAAAATTTTATATATATATATATATATATATATATATATATATATATATATATATATATATATATATATATATATATATATATATATATGTATATATATATATATATATATATATATTTATATATATTTATATATATGTATATATATATATATATATATATATATATATATATATATATATATATATATATTTATATATATATATATATATATATATATATATAGGAACACACACACAAAATTATAAAACTATAATAGTAATATAAGATAGAACTTAATTTACTTATTCCTTAATCCTGAAACAGTCAATTCTCCCTCAAAGGAATTTTTCATATTACTCTTAAAACCCACAAAGGTAATTCTTGTACATTGTTGGTCAATGTTGAGAACGTTATATAACTCAAGGTGCTTGTATAGTGTAGTATTTCTGTAATATTTCTGAAAAGTTAAAATCAATGTTATATTTATATTATATATATATATATATATATATATATATATATATATTAGGGCCGTCTTGGCATAACGAATTAGGCGGGGATCCCCGCCCGGGCCCCGGCCTTTGCGGGCCCTAAGCCCCAGGTAAAAAAAATAATAATAATTAAACAAAAAAAAAATCCATATTCTTATATCAAAACAAAAAATATCTAAACAAGGGCGCTGCGGTGTGTGTTTTACTGCCATCTTATATCTTTTATTGTAACCAATTATGTTTTATAATGTTTAGGGATGCTACTAAAATATATTGGTAAATTACAAAAGACTGAGATTGAGAGATTTTTTTTCATTAGTGCGTCTCTACTTTTATGTATTTCTAGTAATTTAATTATGCAATTTTTTTTAGATAATAATCAGCAAGAAGAAACAACATCAGTATGTACATATAAGTCAGGAAGTGAAAAAAGAAAACAAAAGGAGGCAGAAAAAAGAGAGCAAATCGGAAAGATCTGGGGTAAAAGAAGCTTGATAACTTGTTTTTTGTTAGTTTTTCCACATCATCTCCAAAAAACAGCAGGTTGGCCTATATAGTTGATTTTTAAACTGAATGATTACCAAAATTTAACGTTTGTATGCACCTAAAAAACTTATTAAATAAAAAATACAGGCAATTGGATTTGACTATAAAAATTTTGCTTCGATAACAAAAATTAATATTTTTCTTTTTTTAAATTCTCACAGACTGGCTTAAGAACTGGAGCCAACTTCTCTCATTCTAAAGAAGTTTGTGCACATGATTTTGCAAAGGACCGGGGAATTACAGAAACAGGTAGAATATTAATTTTTTTTAGTAGCACGTTTAATAAAATAAAATTCATAAATAGCATAAATAAAATTCCTTATAGCATTAGTGAAATGTGTTCCAGTGCAAAAAATCATGCAATTAAATCACAAGGATTTTTAAACTATTCTGGAACTGATGCTGTTGTAAAATAAAACTACATTTAAAATACTTTTCTTAAGTTATGAATTTGAAATTCAGTAAAAGTATTTTATAGTAATTAAATAAATATTTTATTTTAACTAGTTTATATAATTTAATTAATTAAATAAATGAGCTTAAACTTTTATTTTTTTATGTTCATTTATTTATTGTCTTCCTATTATTTCTTGATTTTTAGATCAAGTAAGTCAACAAGAACCCCCTGCAAAAGATCAAGGCTTACAGAGACAGAAAGAAATCGCTGACCCATCATCTGTGCAAGGTGCAGGTGATATGGTGAGTGAAGAAAATTCCGGAGACCTTCCACGTAAAGTTATTCAAACAGCTTAGAAACAGACTGTCAATTAAAAGATTATGCTTTATTCATTCCTTCACCAACTAATTCCGATGATTCTACTAAAAGTCTTTTCCTTCTAAATTATCCTATTCAGCCATCAGGAGATGAAAATAATTTACCATTTGATACGTATAAGAGTGGCACAGAAACTATGAACTTACGAACGTTTTACTATGAATAATCTGCGCAAAGCCCTTTTATTATAGACTTTACTATGAACTTGCTTGTAACAACTATGAACGATTTTATTTCGTCGAGGTAGCTCAGTTTTATTTGTGCTGAATTTCCTATGAACTGGGTTGAATTTGCTATGAACGCAAAATTGTGACCTGAACTTTCTATGAACGAATAGGATTCTAAGAATTTTCTATGAATTAAAAAAAAGGTTTGCTATGAATTTAACCTGACCATTTTTTATGCGATTTCATTTTAATAAAATTAAGAAGATTCATAGCAAATGCATATCAGAATTTTAAAGATAGAATTTTTCTACAATCAAATATATAGAGAGTGGGGGATACTATAATTTTTTTCACAATTTTGCTAGCGTACGTTGTGCTTGAAGTTGAAGAAAAACTTTGAAGAGTGAAGACATACTAGTGAGGCTGCGCTTTTCTGGAGTTTCCAATTAATATATGTTTGATGCACTTATGCAACAAAAATGACAGGAGTGTTTAGGACTACCAATTACGGGGAAGTACATTTTTTTTTATTAATATCGTAATATTGTTTATTGAGATTGAGTGTACTTTGTGAATAATTATGTTTGTTTTTTATTTCAGATCATTGTAACTGCAGCGGCCAAGTACCACCATCAGCCACGACTCCTGACTGACTGTTCGACGGATATGGATCGCGCGGCGCGGACTGCACACGTGTAAAGATATGATATACCGCACTTGCAACGACGATAATATATGTTAATAATACAATATTATGTTAATAAATACAATTAATGCAAAACCTATAACCTTTCCTGAAGTATGGCAACCATGCCCACACAACACAGACTGAGATACATTACATATAATATATGTATTTTATATTAGTATACCAACAGAAAATATATGTATAATATTCATTTGAAAAAGGGATGTTGATGGTATGAGAAACGTTCAAACGTCCTATATCGAGCGTATATCAAACGTTTAAATGTAGATCAAAAATAAATGTATACCATACATATAATATACATATGGGTGGTAGATGCTTTTTTAAGCAAAAATTTAAAATATTGTATTTTAATTTATGTGGCTCTAGCTCCAAGTCTGATATGTACCCAACACATATCGTTATAAACAACGGCTCACTTATTTTTTAACACTTACCATACTGCAGCAGACTTTTATGTTACTATATTTTAATATGTCAAGTTGGGTATATAAGCTTCAAGCTTTGTGGTACCTGACGGTAGTGAGTTCTCTACATTCCAAGCCATAAGGTTAATAACTACTAGCAGTTTTAAAAACATTACAAAATAAAATATCCATTTTATAAAAAAGTTATCACTCTACCAATTTCTATTTATAATATTTTCTAAAAGTCACTCCAAACTTTTAATTAGCAATCCTAATTACATTTTATATTTTTTATTAAAGTTTTAAAGCTACAGCTTTTAAAAGCATTTTGATTCAAAGATAAAGTGAAAAAGAAGCAAATTTTGTTAATTTCAAAAATTTGATGATTAAAATGCGCTGTAATTAGCACTTTTAAGGAACATCTACAAAACGTTTGGAGGTATACATTTAGTAAATGTATATAAATAGTATATGTGTAGATGTAATTTTCAAATAAAATGCATACCAATTCAATCTGTATAATCTACATTTACACTTCATATGTAAAATATACATAAAGCAGTATACCAAATGAATACATATATTATATGTATGAAAATAATATACATATATCTGGTATATGGTAGATGAAAGGTATATGTATACTATCTCATTGTGTGCTGTGTGGGTGTTTTGCCAGCAAAATAAAAAAGGGGAAGAGGAGGGGGTAGGAATGGAATGCAAAAAAAGGTTACCGGTTCATAGCAAGTTCATAGAAGTTGTTCATAGTTGATTCAAGTTAGGTATATAGAAAATTCATACTAAATTTTTTTTATGCAATTTTTTGAATAAATTAAAGTGTCCCATTTCATGGTAAATTCAGAGTTAAATATAGTATAGATTTATATGTTAAATTCATAGTAAAGTCTTACTCTTTTGTGCCACTCGGGAAAGCTTATAATTAAATATTACCTAACGGTACAGTTGTAAATCGTCACTGGCTCTCATACCGTGTCTCTACTGGGAATTTTTATTGTACTAGTTGTATGTTATATTCTAACAAAATAGCATCTTTATTACTGGCCATAAATTTAGCTCATAGCACACTTATGGTGCAATCCTCAGACATGAAAAATCTCATGAACACTATCTAGCTTGTATGGCTGCTGTTCAGTGCAAAATAAATAAAAATGTAAATTATTTATCTAACAAAGAAATGCAAAAATTAAGCAAAGCTTAAGTTCAGGGACGACGAGATATAGTTAGTCGTCTCATTGATATTGTTCTTTTTATAGGTTGACAGGGACTTGCCTTCAGAGGCACAGATGAAGGTGCACATAGCTATTCTGATAGAGCAACTAATCATGTAAATTTCATAGAGTTAGTGCTCCTCCATAAAGAGTATGATCCATTGTTGAATGAACACATAAAAAATTGTATTAAAATTATTCAGGCTATAAAAACAAAAAAAAATAGAAACAAAATAAATTAAAAGTGGGGGTAGAGGCAGTTTTGTCACATTCTTATCTAAAAATTTCATAATAAAATAATAGTAGCTATATTGTATGGTAACGCTTTACAGTCAACAATATTTGATCAATTAAGAAATCTCATTTTTTAGTCTTATGGTGGACTCTACTCAAGACATTTCTTGTATGGACCAATGTGCAATGTGTGTTAGGTATATATTTGAAGGTTCTGTACCTGAAAAGATGTTAATGTTAATTCCGTCTCATGGCAATACAGGAATTGGTTTGTATAGTATGATTTGTAAAATATTTGGTGATAGAAAAACAAACATGTGCAACATGATAGGCTGCTCATTTGACGGAGCAGCCAACATAAGGGGTAAATATGATGGGCTTCAGGCACACTTTAAAAATAAAAACGAAAATATAATCTGCACCCACTGCATAGGACATATATGTAGTGGGCCATGTAATAATAATAACATGTCTTAATTTTTGGTAGTTTCTGATGCCACTTCTTGTTGTGAAATGTCCGAGCACTTGTTTGGCTTAACAACAGACTCCTCTGTATTCCTTAGTGATTCTTATAAACTAATAAATGTATGGAGTGATATAGTAAAATCTACCTCAACTGCTTATGGAATGCTTAGGCGTCTGCACAAATTGGTGCTACATGTCGAGAGGTCAGAAAGGTAAAAAATATGAAATTTGGTTCCTAGGGGTAAAAAGAGATGAGGAATCTGTTCTTGGCATCAAAAATGTTGTATCAATACTCCTTGACCCTTTTTTCAACGCCTAAATACTATTCCAAAATGTTTCCAAGAACTTGTCAAGATTTTCGAGGCAAGAAATTTCTGAATCAAGAAATCTTAATTTTTTTAAAAAGTTTGCTAAGATTGAACCAAGAAACTGAATCTTGGCAAGAATTTGCCAAGATTTGTTTTAATTTTTTTCAAGAAATTAGCCAGGATCTTGACAAGAAATCATATTTAAGATCTTGGTAAGTTATTGTTAAGAACTTGCCAAGAACTAAGATCTTGGTAAAATCTTACTAAGAACTTGCCAAGAAAAATTTTGTCAAGATCTTGAAGCAAGTTCTTAGTAAGAACTTGCCAAGAATTACTCAGTCAAGATCTTGAAACAAGTTCTTGGCAAGTTCTTACTAAGAACTTGTTTCTTGGCAGGAACTTACCAAGTTCTTGGTAAGAAACGGGTTCTTGGCAAGAACTTGGCAAGTTTTTCGAGCAGGGATGGAAAAATATTATAAATGCAGTAAACGTTATTTTACAAGGACGACTGTCTATCAGACGATCATTTCCAGCATGCGAACCAAACATGAAAACCTTATTTTCAACTCCTTCGGGATGCTTTGAGGGTGTTTAACCATCAAATTATATCCAATTTGCCGCTTAATATTATGCATCCTTCACGTCATTTTTCCCTCCGTCTTGCAAAACCATACAAAATTTTCACTACCCTGATTCTGAACCGCCATCGTGAGATTCATGCAGCGCCTCATATCTAACACCCCTTCGTGACAATTTTTTTTCCGTCGTGCAGAAAAATTCAAAATTTTTACTACCCAGATTCTGAACACCCATCGTGAGATTAATGCAGCTCCCCACATCTAACACCCCTCTGCGACAATTTTTTTTCCGTCGTGCAGAACAATTCAAAATCTTCACTACCGTGATTTTGAACCCTTATCGTGATATTCATGCAGAGCACCACATCTATCACCCCTCCGCGACAATTTTTTTCCGTCGTGCAGAACATTTAAAATTTTCACTACCCTGATCTGAACCCCCATCGTGAGATTCATGCAGCGCCCCACATCTGGCACCTCTCCGGGACAATTTTTTCCGTCAAACAGAACAATTCAAAATTATCACTACCCTTCGATTCTGTATAGCCTCATGCTGGAAATAATTGTCTGGTAGACTGCCGTGCTTGTAAAATAACTTTTATTGTATTTATAATATTTTGCAGTTTAGTGATGGTGTTATAAAGTAATAATAATCAATAAAGAATTCAGTCCGACGTACTAATTTAATATTTCATTTCTAATAAATGATAAATTTAAAATAAGTTCGAACAATGCAAAAGCCTTTTAGCACGGAGTTGCATCAAAGTTTGAATTTGAAATCCCGCTCAGCTCCCGCGCGACATTTTATATCCGAATTTTTGATTTAGCCAAAATAAGAAAGTTGTATATATTTCTTTTATGGAAGACCCTTTATGCTTCAGGGTCTTCTAAAAAAGAAATAAAACTTTGTAATGTTGGCTAAACCAGAAATCCGAAAATAAATTAAAATGTCGCGTTGGAGCTGTGCGGGATTTCAAATTCAAACTTTAATGCAACTCCGTGCCAAAACTTTAGCATTGTTCAAAACTTGTATTAATTTATCATTTATTTGAAATGAATAAAATGAATTAGTAGGTCGAACTGAATTCTATATTAATTATTATAACATTATAAGACCATTACTAAATGGCAAAATATTGAAAAGACAGTAAAAGTGATTTAACAAGCACGGTAGTCTATCAGGCGGTCATTTCCAACATTATGAGGCTATACAGAATTATAGAGGGTACCTCCCACATGGAAAATTAAGGTCGGCTCCGAGATCGCCGACAGTCAAAAACTACATCGCCGAAGGTCGATGGCGATATCGCTGGCAAACGAGACCACTTTTCCGACTTAGCGGGGGCGACTTTAGGCGATATTGCTCCGACATCGCCTTATAGTAGCTGCGCTAGCATTTGTGGAATTGTAATAGAAATAATAATTGTAATAAAAAATATATAATATTGTTAATATTCGTTACGATCTTAATTTAAGTTACTTTATTACAATTCACAAATTTGTATATTTAGTTTATTTTACCCATCCAAGTATTGACCACGCTCGACGTTGCTTGACTTCCGTGATCACCTATGCAGCGGCCTAATACATTCTGACAAAGCATAAGTATGCTAATCCCTGCTCGAAAATCTTGGCAAATTCTTGCCAAGAACCCGTTTCTTAGCAAGAACTTGGCAAGTTCCTGCCAAGAAACAGTTTCTTAGTAAGAACTTGCCAAGAACTTGTCTCAAGATCTTGACTGAGTATTTCTTGGTAAGTTCTTACCAAGAACTTACTTCAAGATCTTGAAAAACATTTTCTTGGCAAGATCTTAGTAAGATTATGCCAAGATCTTAGTTCTTGGCAAGTTCTTGACAAGAAATTTACCAAGATCTTAGTTACGATTTCTTGCCAAGATCTTGGCTAATTTTTTATAAATATTTAAAAAAATCTTGGCAAGTTCTTGCCAGGATTCAGTTTCTTGGTTCAATCTTGGCAAAATTTGTAAAAAAATTTAAGATTTCTTGATTCAGAAATTTCTTGGCTCGAAATCTTGACAAGTTCTTGGTAAGATCTTGGAATATTATTTAGGGGTTGAAAAAAGGGTTAAGGAGTTTTGATAGAACATTTTTGATGCCAAGAACAGGTTCCTTATCCCTTTTAACCCCTAGAAACCAAATTTCAAATTTTTAACCTTTCTGACATCTCGACAATCTAAGTCCAAACATTTAGAACTTTATATAGCGCAAATAATACGTAAAGTCCATAAGAGTCAGAAAAGAGCAGTGTAAGGACAGCCTCATTATTGATCACCAAAGTCAAGCAACGTGAAGCGAGTTTAGTAGATGGATGGGTGACCAATTTTTTTATTGCGCTAGAAATGTTTTTTTATTGATTTCTCTTTATTTAGTACTGCAGAATGTGCAGAATAAATTTTCCTACATTTTAATTATTAATTTTAATTAAAATTAATTATTTATCCAAGATCTTGTCAAGAACTTGGCACGATTTTGCAAGAACTTGACACGATCTTGTCAAGATCTTGACACGATTTTGGCAAGATCTTGACACGATCTTAACACGATCTTGTCAAGATCGTGGCACGATCTTGACAAGATCTTAAATAAGGACTTACTAAGTTCTTGGTAAGTTCCTGACAAGAACTTGGCAAGATTTTCGAGCAGGGATGCCTTGACTTAATGTTCTACTTATACCACGATATTATTTCTACATGTTTATCTTGACTTCTATACCGCAGTTTTTATCAAAAACATTCAACATAGGGTAAATTATTGGTATTTAATTATTTTAAGAGCTATTTTCCAATGGAATAATTTAAATTTAATAATTGTAGATGTGCTTTTATACTTTTTTATCTTGTCAAAAAAAAAAAAAGACCGCCACTAGTATAATTTATGGTAACAACGGCATATAACCAGGGTAACTGAACTTGACAATGACTACACATCGCTGAATATCGTCTATAGTCGTATTTCTGACTTGAGTTCAATTATTTTTTTTTTCTGCAATCTATAAAATTCCTGTGCGACATGTTTTTTAATCAGATTTTTTTTTTTTTTTCCTCCCATAATTTTTATGAGCTAAATTTAAAATCGCCTTTAGTCGTCATGCTGGTTTAAATTTGTAAATCGTCAAAGAAATCGGCCGAAATCGCCTATACTAGTGCGATCTAATTTACATGTTAAAAATTAACGCAAAACAATTTTGGGTAACTATAAAATATTATATAACTTTAAAAAGACGATTATACAAAAATCGTTGAAAATCGACCATAGTCGTATTTCCTACTTAAGTATATTATTTTTTTGCAATCAAAATTGCTGTGGACAAATTTTTGAGTCAGAATATATATTTTTAATACCGTCAAGTAATTTTGCTGTGTTAATTTAAAAGTCGCCTTTAGTCGTAATTCTGATTTTAATTTGAAATCGTTAAAGAAGTCAGCCAAAATCGCTTATAATCGTACGATCTAATTTACTTTCAATTAAGTGGCAGGTGAAAAATAAACATGTTAGAAGGTATTTCTGTAGATCTAATTAATGATTAAACAGAAATATCATTAAAATTTGAAATCGGATTTTGGGTCACTGTCAGTCAAATTTCCGACTTAAATTTGAAGCCTTATTAATGTTACTAAAATTGAAATAAATTTGAAAGACCTTTACCTACTAGAGGGTTATGTAACCATTAAATGAGAAGTTAAAGCAATAATATTTACAAATTTACAAAGTCGATTTTAGTCATCTTGCCGACCCATTAATTTTGTAAGTCGGCGTAGGTCGGCCGATGTCGGATTCTTAGTAAACCATGTTTTACGGAAATATACATAACAAGTACTTTTTATTATAAAACTACGTGAAAAGTACATGTCTGCATGTGCTTTTCATGTACAGCTCTGGCCAAAAGTTCCCAAACGATTTGCATAGGCAACCCGCAACGATACTATGTTATCTTTATGAGAAAACGCAGCGGCCGCCGCTGCCCCGTTCGGGAACTTTTGGAAAATTTAACTGAAATGTATTTGACATGTAATACAGTTCGCAGCAGCGAAGTCCGCAAGTGAAAAAAAATTTACCTGGCTGAAGGCATAAAGTTAGCCCTATCCTAGCGGCAGCTGGCGTGTTGCGCGTGGCGCGGGAGAGTAGGGAAATTAGTAATACATATTATATTACTGATTATAATAGTTTATTATTAGCAATATATGTTTTATTTATTTGAATAAAAAATATTTTGTTATAATTCACGCTGATTGTCGCCTATATATTAAAAACTTGTGCTTTGTTTTCCGCAATTGCGTAAAACAATTAAGCATTAACCTCAGACCTTGACAAAGCCAAATATCTGAAAATTGGTTTGACAACTTTTTTTAATAACTTTAGGGGGGTTAAAAAATATCATGATCTACGAGCTCCAGTTAACAGAATATTCCAAATTTATTTGTGGTTTGAGATAATTAGGATTCAAATTTGCATATGATTAGCATTGTGTTTTTGTTTTTTAGAGTTTAAAAAATTTTAGTTCGTCACCTTTTTTTGAAACTTTCTGACGTTATAGATGTTTGCAAGCTCTATCGATTATTTGTAATTGTTTTTTATTCCAAATTTATTAGTGGTTTGAGAAAATTAATAAGCGTACGTTAGTTTGCCCATTTGAATAACATTGAGATTGGATTTCGCGGCAAAATAAAAATGGTTAAAAATTAATTGTGAGAAATGTATGGGAATAAATTGGAATAAACGCCATACAGAGTAATCAATATGTAACTAAGCATTTTAATATCTTAGTTTTTTAGTTTCTTTTTAATGTCAAATGACATTATTTTACTTTTCTTTCGCATATTTAAAAAAAAATTAAAGTTAAATTAAAAAAAATTTTAAATACAAAAAAAAAAAACTGGTGAAAGTTTTAATTGGTCTATACTCGACCATGCTATAAGTGCTCAAGTAACATGGCCTCAATTTTTATATGAATGCAAACCCCCCATATAAATACTTACTTCTAATGATGGTGGTCCAATACCTGATGATGGTTTTATATTACAACTACAGCTATTTGGCACAGGTAATAATTTTCTATTTCTTGAAGCAAAAGTTAAATTAATATTTGAAAATAAAAAAAAATGACATTGAACTATTAAAATATATTTTAAAATCATGTTATGTCTTTACAAAATACCTTTCGTCTTTACGAAATATCGAAATGAAAAAAGAAGCACAAATAGTGCTGCAGTTACTGTTTATATATTTTCTTTAAAAAAAAAAGCAACCAATAAGAAAGAAGGTTAAAAGAATAAATTTATAATATTTTATGCTTGTCAATAAAAATTATTATACTAATTAAAGCATTTTATTTTACTGTTTATTATAGCCATAATAATTCAATAAATTTAATAACATTCTATATAATTTTTTTTTTAACTTTAAATATTTTATGTGTTTGGTCTATTTCCAAGTAACTTAAATATTTCTCAATCCATTTTAACCGTATTAAAAAGAAAAAGAATTTTTTTTTTTAAAAATTCTATTATAAATAAAAATACCTTCTATAATACAGAGATATGCAAAATTTATATTTAATTGATTTCTGTTTTATGTCTTTCCATCATTACCCAGAGACAAAATTAACATATAAAATTTACAAAATTCAAGAAAATATTAATAACTTATTAATTGCAATGATCATGATAAAAGCCATAATAGAAAAACGTTTAGTATATATATGCAAAAAAACTATCAAAGAAAACCATTTAAAAAATACAACTTTCATATTAGTTAGACATGCCAGCAGGCTAGGACTGGCCATAAGAGCAAGTCTGCAATTGCGGACGTGGCCCCCCCTGTTTGTAGGCCCCTAAGGCCCAAAAAGGGGCGTAACTAGGGTGTTACGCCTCCTTTGTGGCCCCTAAAAAGGGTGTTACACCCCTTTTGCGGACGAGGCCCCTTGATTGCCAGTCCGACCCTGCATGCCAGAGCCACTAAAATTTTGAATACATAGAAGTATTACATTGTCAACATTATAATAATGATTTTAATGATAAATAAAAATTTTATTATATTTGTACACAATTAAGTTTTCTTATAAGAAAATTAGCAAAGCATCGACATAGTGCTATAGAGCCAAATTAATTAAATAGAAAGTTTACTTGTTGAAGGGGTTATGGGTCATGTAGCAGTTCAGGCAGGTGGCGCTGCGATCAAATTTATGTTTAATAATTTTTTAAACCATTTTCTGAGGTGCTTAAAAAAGTTTATACCTGTGGGTGCCCTAGATAAATATCTTAGCTTTAAGTTAAAAAAATAAAAAAATAGATATTTTATTTGGTTTAGGTTTTGAATGTAAAGGAAGGAGTTGAACGTGAGCTTTTTATTTAATTTCTTTCCTTCACATTCAAAAACTATAAACCAAATAAATATATTGGTTTTTATATTTTCGACTTAAAGCTATGATATTTATCTAGAGCACCCACTGGTTTAAAACTTCTTAAGCCCCTCAGAAAATGGTTAAAAAAAATATCAAACATAAATTCGATCACAGCGCCACCTGCCTGAACTGCTAAATGACCCATTCCCCCTTAATGTGGTATTTTTAGCTACTATCATAAGATTTGGCTATACACAAAGAAAAAACTGATATTTTGCAAAGTGATACATTAGAAATAGGATTTTTTTTTAATTCGCAGTCAGTTCATATAGGAATGGTATAACAAGCATTGATCTATTGATCTTGTCTAGTATAAAATATGTTTAAAAATGTCAAAATAAATTGAGGCTCATCAGTCATAATGCTAGAATCTGAATGATACAATTTTATTAAGTTTTAGACCTATAAGTAGCCATTTGAATTTTAATAACTATTTTCTGTCTTATTTGATGGGCACGCTGGGTTCTTTATATTATATATATATATATATATATATATATATATATATATATATATATATATATATATATATATATATATATATATATATATATATATATATATATATATATACAGGGTCCGTCACGAAAATCCGCACAAATTTGAAATTCAATTTGTCGCACAACCGTCAGTGCTATCTCTTAACTGATACGCTCACTAAACAGGTAATGTAATGCAGATGAAGATATGACCAAGAAATACCGAAATTTTTAAGCTTAAGTATTAAATTTTGTAAGCGAAAATTTATTGAAGAATTTCTCCGCGCTGAAGAGTCATTTGGATTTACACCCAGGGCGTGGAATCTAGAGCAAAACTAGGGTTCTAGCAACCCAAAGCACTTAACCAGGGTTGTTACCAAGCCATCTGAAATAATTGCGGGTGACTAAGACGTTTTGGTAGAAAGTTGTACGTCACCCGAAAACAAAAGGAATTTCTGAAATTTGCCATTTTTGGCTTAAATTGAAATGTAAATTTGTAATTAAATCTTTTTTAATATTGCATCAACACAACAGTGTCTATTGAAATTTTTTGCATTAAATTTTGTTAATGAGATTTTATTCTGCAATTTAAGCCATTCTAGCTGACAATGGCTTTCACATCCACCCCTAATACAGCAGCGCAATGATTGGGTCCTTCATTTGGGCCTTCCGAACGGTTTCAAGGGTCCTAAAGGCACATTTTCATGCATGATGTTTATGTTCAAAGGTATCTGACTCTGTGCCTAATCCCCCAGTCTCAGAAAATTGTGATTCAATCACGCTTACACAAAAAATGGGGAAACTAAAGAACTTTAAACTGCCGGTCGGCGTATTTTCAGCGCGGAGAAATTCTTCAATAAATTTTCGCTTACAAAATTTAATACTTAAACTTAAAAATTTCGGAATTTCTTGGTCATATCTTCATTCTGCATTACATTACCTGTTTAGTGAGCGTAACAGTTAAGAGATAGCACTGACGGTTGTGCGGCAAATTTAATTTCAAATTTGTGCGGATTTTCGTGACGGACCCTGTATATATATATATATATATATATATATATATATATATATATATATATATATATATATATATATATATATATATATATATATATATATATATATATATTTATATATATATATATATATATATATATATATGCAGTGTGTCTATAAAGTCCTTGAGGGTGTTTAGGCGTTAATAAAAGACATAAGGCTTAACATAAAATAAACTTTTCATACATAAAATTAAAGCTCCGTTTTTTACAATTATGAAAATCAAAACAGTTTTAAAATCGGAAAATTAGTAAAGTTGCTACACGAAAAAATGCAAAAAATTAGGTTTTTTGCCGGAATCGCCGCATCTTGACACGTCTGCAATGAACCAAACAAATTTAAAATTTTGGATTTCTGACAAAAGTTTTTCAAAATTTACCTTAAGGCAGCTCCACGTGGAATCCATTAGTAGCACGACACGTGTCGAATCAAACTTCTAGCTCGCACCACACGTTGCGGAGCATCTGCGGCGTGATGGACTGGATGGCGGCAGTGATCCTCTGCTTCAGTTCGCGCACGTCATGCACTGGTGTTTTGCAGACTTTGTTTTTGATGTAAACCCAGAGGAAAAAGTCGGGGGGGGGGGGGGGGGGGGGGGGGGGGGGGGCTGAGACCTGGAGACCTTGGAACCCATGCCATGTGTCCACCACGTCCAAGCCATCTTCCTGCGAACGTCTGATTCAGCGTGTCTCTAAAGACATTGGCCCAATGCGGTGGAGCACCGTCTTGCTGAAAGATGAGATTTTGACCCCATTCTTCTTGCGCTTGAAGCAGCTGAGGAATCGCATACTGCTCCAGCATATCCAAGTAATTACCTTACTTGATTGTCGGCTTGTGAAAGAAGTATGGGCCGATCATCCGATCGTTCAGGACTGCGCACCAAACAATCACTTTGGGATACTGTCACGCTCGAACGTACGAATTGAATCTGGACGTTCAGTATCCCAGAAACGCACGTTCTGTCTGTTCACTTTCCACATAACATAAGAAGATGGCTTGGACGTGGTGGACCCATGGCATAGGCTCCAAGATCTCCAGATCGCACCCCCCCCCCCCCCCCCCGGACTTCTTACTCTGGGTGTACATCAAAAACAAAGTCTGCAAAACACCAGTGCATGACGTGCGCGAACTGAAGCAGAGGATCACTGCCGCCATCCAGTCAATCACGCCGCAGATGCTACGCAACGTGTGGCGCGAGCTAGCGGTTCGTCTCGACACGTGCCGTGCTACACTAATGGATCCCACGTAGAGCTGCCTTAATGTAAATTTTTAGAAACTTTTGTCAGAAGTCCAAAATTTTGAGTTTATTTGGTTCATTTCAGACGATGCAGACGTGTCAAGATGCGGCGATTCCGGCAAAACCTCATTTTTTGCATTTTTTTTTTTTCGTATTTCGTATTCGTATGTTATTGCTATTCATTGACTCGTATCGGTGCGGCAAAATACATAATACAATTAATTAATAAAACTTGCTGTATACATATAAAGCAAAGCTCTATGCAAAAGTTCCCGAACGGGGCAGCGGCGGCCGCTGCGTTTTCTCATATCATAAATAAATATTAACCTCGCTCAAAAAAGGATGCATTTTACTTCAGTTACGAATCCTAACTTATTTGAGATAAACATTTATGAGTATGAGTTATTATATATAAGCAGCTAAATTAATGGATTTTATCAAATTATTAACAATAGCTATTTTAATTAAAAATAGCTTAAAATAACTTGAAACAACTTAAAATAACTAATTAGCTGTTGTTAATAATTTTTTAGCTGCTTATTGTGTTTATAAGTTTATAACTCATGTATGTGTTTATCTCAAATAAGTTAGGATTTGCGTAACGGAAGTAATGCATCTTTTTTTTTCAGTGCGACAATAACACATTATATCTAGGTGAAGTAATCAAGTTGAGATATACATTTATTGTAGTATATATTTTGATCTAATAGGGTGGTTGGTGGTTTCATTCATGTTTAATGTCGACATCATAAGTGAGAGTACTAAATAACATTGGCCGGTATATAAAAATGGCACATTTTGCCAGTTTAAAAATACTTCGAAATTTTTTTTGAGAGCATTGATGCTGTTAACAGGTTGAATTATAGTACCTCAAGTATGTAAGAAAAATAATAATGACCAAAAAATAAGCTAATTTTCCAAAGAAAATAGCAAAAAACTACGTTTGTCCTATGCTGAGCCTGAGCCATGTTATTCATTGCTCAAGAAAAACATCGAAATGCACTCCGAATGACGTCATGCGTTCACACCCTAATCCCTATTCTATTAGTTTTATAATTGTAGTTTGTATAGTATTGCAACCCCTTAATTGTTTCAGGTAATTATTGTTACCTTTTACAATTTACTGGATTTGTGTATAGTAATACACTAATTTTTCTCATCCATGTGGATCCTCATCCTTGAAATAATATTAACTTTTTTTTTTCTGGTTCAAATTATTCTCTTTTAAAACAAAAATTTAAAAATCATATAATTATATAACAATAGACATTATATTTCAAGTATGTTACGCTTCCTCAATTTGTTACCATAAATGTGTATGTTATAGTACCAATAAAATATAAAATGAAATGATGTTGCAAACTTATATTTAAAATTTTACCCTTTTTTATTTTTAATTTTTATAACTTATTTGATAAGTGCATGTTTAGTTTAAGAAAGATATATATATATATATATATATATATATATATATATATATATATATATATATATATATATATATATATACATATATATATACATATATATATATATATATATATATATATATATATATCATATATATATATATATATATATATATATATATATATATATATATATATATATATATATATATATATATATATATATATATATATATATAATATATATATATAGGGTACATAGCATTTAGTTTTCTTATAAAGTGTGTATCATTTAAAAGTAATTAAACTACGAATTGAATTTTGAAAAAAATGCAAAGTTTAAATTAAAAAATCAAATACATTATATTAGCTGATGGACAATCACATATATATTTTTAAATTATTACCTTTTTTGTGGTTTTCTCTCGGTTCCTCCTCCTTTTTTTTTTAAATAAAAATCAATAATGAAAGAAATAAAATTCAATATTGTGATAATATCTCTTATTAGAAAAGGTTGTTGGGTTTATCCTGTTATGTGGTATAGAAATTTCTTTTATTCTCTCTCTCTCTCTCTCTCTCTCTCTCTCGTAAATAAAAATTTTCATTTTTTATTTCTGAAAAATCAAAATAATTTTATTGTCAGGTTACACACACATGCATAGACAAAAAATAAATTAAGATTGACATGTTATGCATAGATCTAAATTTACCGAGTGTTCCATAATCTTGTAATATATAACCGTTTCGGTGACAGAAATAAATCTGCATTATTATATACCGAAACAACATGGTAAAGTAAATGCTTTTAAAACGAGTTGTCTGCAGTCTCATTCTTTCACCCTATGGGAGTATGTTATGTAATTTAAAAAAAAAAAAAAAAAAAAAAAAAAAAAAAAAAACTGCTCACTTAAATATAACATAATATGACAATTTTAATTTACTACAATTACATTTTTTAATTTTTATATATTCGTAATATTATATATTGTATCATATATTATTATATTTATAATAATCAAAAAATTTTAAAGAAATGTTTAATGTGAATTTTTCTTTACGTGTTTTATATTGTCTCTGATTATGAATAAAATTATAATTGGAAGAGTAGATTTTTATAATCAAATACCACTGAAATATGAAATCTTTTTCATGAAAAATATTTTCAGCGCTTAAAAACGTAACTATAAAGAAAAGTAAATAAAATGAAACCTGATATAAAATAAAAGTTTTTACGTTACAAAACCTTAATGGGTCTAATCGTCTAGCGCGCTAGCAAATGGCAGTTACTGGTCGATTCCATTCAAACGTAGCGTTGTGTAAGAAGCCCCTTGTAAGGTAGGCAAATTTCTTCACATACGTGGTACAAAAGTTGCATACCATCAAGGCGCTTAAAAATAAAATTTGTTTTTTGTTTTTTATACAATAAAGCCTATTTTGAATTGAATTGAATAAAGTTTCTATTCAATCTCAATATATCTATTTATAGAAACCCATTATGTTGGTTGTAGGGTTACCAACTGTCCTTTTTTCAGAAGGACAGTCCTTTTTTCGAGGTTTTTGTCCTTTTTTACTTTTTTTCCAAAAAAGGACACTTTACTCCCCTTATTAGAAATTTTAGATTAAAAAAATATTAAAAATTTAAAAAAATTGCGCAATAGCAAAAGTTGTTATATACAAATCACAAGTACTTGACAGATAGATTTGATTACTCAAATGACAGTTGGCTATGTGTAGTGTCAAAATTAAATTAAAAAAATGGAGTTCCTTGCTATTCTGATTTTATATAGAAGTAATTGAAAAACTTCACCATCAATTTAAAAGATATTATAATATTGATAGAGACATGCTGTTTGAGGAAATTATTACACTGAAAACACTACACAAATTTAGTATCAAATAAAGTAATTACAGATCATTGCACAACTGTAGATAAATGGCTTCATGTATTCAGAAACAACTTCTACAAAGAAATTCCTATCATTTACAAAATCATGCAGTTTTTATTTAGCATTCCAGCCACCTCTGCTTTTGTAGAGAGGGTTTTCAGTATCATGAACCTAAAATGGAGTGAAACCAGAAATAGTTATTCAAATGATTTGATAAAGAATGAAATCATGACTCTTACTTTTATAACTACAATGACACTTGTAATCAATTCTATGACAACATTTTAAATGATACTAGCTTCTTAAAAGATGTGAAATCTCAGGAAAAATACAGCTTTAAATAAGTTATATTACTTAATTGACCACTTGCAATGAACGAACTTTTTAAAATAATTTGAATAATTCTTAATGCATTTCTTATGTAAAAATCGTTTTCACTTACTTTTGCTATGCAACAATTAAAAACATTTTATTGCAAGTGGTCTATTGTTGTCAGTATAATTTTAATAAATCATTCAGAAATGCCATATATTATAATTTAATATATATAAAATTCCTGAATTATTTATATTAAATAAAAATTAAAATGTGAAATAAAGTCATCTGTCAGCAGAATATTTTTATTCATACAAATTGATATGTAAATTATATCAAATTGGATTATTTGATTGTGATTGCAATGACTGCATACACAAATTACAACATTTCTCATTCATATTCATTATTATTAATGTTTTTCAAATTTTGAAATTTAAAAATGTTAAAAATTACATTTCATGCACAGTATTTAATTTATAATAAAAAAAAAAAAATACAATTTACAGAAGTGCAGTGTGCAGTGCACACCGTATTTTTTGTAATTATATTATCTATGAAACCTATCTACTAATGTAAATGTTATCAATAATTATTAATAATTGCCAGTGTCAAATTTAATTAAACATGTGTGCATTAATGTATTTTTAAATTATTCAATTCATAAGTCTAGTGATCTAGTCTATATTTCTATTCTTTTTTTTAACAATAAAAATAAAACAATAAAAAAAAATCGCTCCTTTTTTTACCAAACATAAAAAAATTCCTATCTAAATTTTAAAAAAGTATGTGTTACATACACAAGATTGAATATTAAGGGAGTAGGTGACCGAGGTCGGCCATTAGACTCAAACTTTCCTCGTCAAAAAAATATGAAATTTTGCTCAATGAAACTTAAGCTTGAGATAATTTCAAATGTATAAAAATTTGGGGGGTTCACCGTGCAAATTAATTTTATATGGTTTTTTGAAATTATAAACCCATAAGGCCCAATGTTAATTTCAATAATTTTTACTTTTTTTTGGGTATACGTCAAACTTCTTGAAATTCATATCACGGCTAGGTGTGACCCTTAGCTACACAATGACACCACATTTAGACCCAAAATACTTCTAGTTTTTGAGATATAACATCGGTACCCTACTCCCTTAAACATTACTTTTATTACTTATAAAATTGATTATTTTGCTTGTTTTTCCAAAGAAAAAGGGGCGTGTTATAACAAAAAAATCGCGCCTGCGGCGGGCTACTGGGGGGCTTCGCCCCCCAGACCCCCCAGTTGGGTATAGGCCATGTCCTTTTTTCGCATTCTGAATAGTTGGCAACCCTAGTTGGTTGAGAACCACTACGACAAAAGTTTCATCCCTATAGGATGTATGCCTTCATGATAAAGTTGACGCCATGTTGGATCACTCAATAACATGGGATGCATAGGAAAATGACTTATTTTGACAGTTCTAAAATAATCTGCAATATTGCTTAAAGTATTGATGCTGTTAATAGAATAGGTTAAGTTAGTTTTTCAATTATGTGAGAAAAATAATAATAACAAAAAATTAACTCATTTCCCAAAGAAAATATAGCTATATAAAAACGAAGTTTTTTGTGTGCTGAGCAATGTTATTCATTACTCCAGTATGGCTTCCAAGCGCATTAAATATGATGTCATGCGGATACACCCTATATGGAATGAGCCGATTCGTATGTGATAGTTCATGTGATACAGTTTCCATGTTCAATCAACTTTATTGCAGGTACTACGCCAATTATAGGAAGAAATCAATACTAAAGTATTATTCACATGACGCGTAAATTTGACGCGCGTCAACGTGCGTCGACAATAAACAAAATGTTAACTTTTTTTTTTCTAATACAACAATTAAATTAAGCGTAATTTATGTTAACGGAGAGAGAGATTAAATATGGCCGAGTGGTGAAGGCAGCTGATGTGCCACTCTGTACTCCTCACCGAGTATAGGTTCGAGTCACTGCTGGGTGCGTACGTGAAGTGTGAGAGCACAACACGTTGCACGATGCATGTTTACATGCATTCCATGACAACACACTGTATTCGGGAGGTGCATGATTGATGTGATTGCACCGACCAGCCTGCCTAGATGTTTCCACGGTTTCTCTAGGCTGTCATGGCGAATGCCGGGCTGTGTACTTAGGCCGTGGCCGGCCCGTGTGTGCTTTTCCATTAATTGGAAAGTCCTTACCTGTCGATAAGACAATTTCTTGACTGGGACTGGGATTGGTGTATAGCACGATACCTATAGCACTGAGTGATACATTCCATGAGAGGGAGAACTTACAATGTGAGCGTTGAGTTAAAGGAAGTAGTAATGTTTATAATAATAATAATAATAGTAAACAAAAATCTTGAGATATTTATAGTTTGAAATATTTTATTCAACCCGGAAAATGACATCATTTAATTAACCAAAACAATCACTCAGTCATACAACATCGGTACGTTAATATTTTATTAATTAAAGGATGCTATTGCTCTCTAGATTTAATTTTGCTGATAACAGTGATGTAAATTTCATAGACATAACCTTGTTGAATGAGTCTGTAAATAGGAAAAATGAAACCCCATAAAGAATATAAGGAATACACGTAATGCCATCTAATAGATATAGTTTACTTATATTGTTTCGGAACACCCTTAAGGGAGTACGGGACCGAGGTCGGCCATTAGGCTCAAACTTTTCTCGTCAAAAAAAATCTGAAATTTTGCACAATGATACTTCAGCTTGAGATAATTTCAAATATATAAAAAATTTGGGGGGTCACCGTGCAAATTAATTTTATATGATATTTTCCAAAAAAAATTAAGCCCATATAAGGCCCAATGTTAATTTCAATTTTTTTTTTTCTGGACGGTCAAACATCATGAAATTTTTATCACGGCTGGGTGTGACCATTAGCTACACAATGACAACAAATTTAGACGCAAAACACTTCTAATTTTTGAGATATAAGGTCGGTACCCTACTCCTTTAAATAAGTTGATATTCCAACTTTATTACGTATGATACAATTTGATAAATACAATTTGGTACACAGTAAACTGAAAATTTTGAAACTTGCGCTAGTTGTTTTATTGTGTTATATATGTATGTGTTGTGTGTATATATATACACACACACACACACACACACACACACACACACACACACACAAACTTCATTTGAAAGTTAATAATAACAGCTATACTATACCTATGGTCATATGGTAAAATTTTCAGAACCCGTGACCATCACATAAGAGAGAAAATAATTATTGAAATTAAAAAGAACTAATATGGTACTAAAACTTCAAAAAACTTATTATTTATAATCTAGCATAAAAGCATGGTATATGGTACCCCTCCCCAAACGTTGTTACATTTTTAAAGATACCTGACCAAAAATTCAGATATTTCTTTCCTTACAACTTTTTAGTCAAATCACGCAGTACCTGATTTACCACCGAAATGAATTTTAAATATTAAAAAATAATAATAATGTCAATAATAATGGGATGGGGGGGGGGGGGGGGGCTAAAGGGATTCTTGCCCTGTGCGTAAAATATGACAAGCCCCCAATTAAACTATACATTGTATAAAAGTTAAATTACATGGATAAAATACGCAATTTATGCTATATTTATGCTGTTATAGCATAAATGTTGCTAAATTAGAACAGCATAAATAATACAACATAATATTTATGCTATTATGCAATATAGCATAAATTGTGATGGTATAACGAACAAATGTTGCTGACAATATATAAGCTAGCATAATAATTATTGACTAATAAAGGAACGTCGAAACGGAAGCGGATGTAAGCGAAATTGCTTATAGTCAGCTTCAAATCAGTTGCTCCGTTATTAATCAATAAAAGTTTAATATATTACATGGATATTAAAAAAAATACAATTTATGCTATATTTATGCTACTAGCCTACTATATATAGCATAATTTATATTGTAACGAACAAATAATTCTGATAATAAGATAGCATAATAATTATTACATATTAATTTTTGTCCGTACGTGTACTTAGTACGCTAAAGTTTGCTGGTCCTGTACCTATTGGACCTTTTAAAACACAACTTCCATCGAGTGACCATTCTCTTGTTTTTCTTGATGCAAATATTTCATTTGAAAATACAAAAGTAAGATGAATAATAACAATTACAACATTGTTTTAATACATTTCATATGTCTACAAAATATATGCCAAAAAAATAAATTGTACAAGCAACAAAAAAAGGGCAGTATTTATATATTTTTGTTTAAAAAACACCAACCAATAAAAAAAATTAGAAACTTTTTTTTTTCTAGGGAATACTTTATTGTACTGCATAACTTTATACAATATTATATATATACTACTATATATTATGTCATAAATAATGTAATATGGTTCCTAGATTTTTTCCGAGTATTTAAATTTACTAATAAACTTAATTGCATGCTATATCCATAAAAATGGTAACTATTAAATTTTCAAGGAATTACATTTATTGCTTCAATGGGCCATTTAAATTTACGCGTGATAAAAAAAAAGTGTTCATATAATAAAAATATTATAAAGCAATATATTATAATATAAATTAATATTAAGTTAAATGAATTAAGATTTGTGAATGTTTATAGTGATAAAAAAAAATATCACACTCATATCCCAGAACCCAAGGATGTTATGAGTGTATATCGGACGCCTTTAATTGTGTTCCTGCAGTCTAAATTGTACTGGATATTGATTTAAAGAGAAAGTTTAGAAGTTATAACATGGCTTCATCAATGTTATATAATGAGAAGAACTGTTCATAAACTCACATATGATGACCCAAAAGCCCTTCCTTATAGCTCCATGGTAGCCCCTAAACTTGCGCAGCTCATGCTGCGAGATATGACGTAAAAGTAATGGGACGGGTTGCATATCTCTCAGGATGATCACGAGTTTACGGGGCTAGTCAGGCTACGGAAGGGCTTTGGGTCATCATATATATATGATTTTATGAACATTTCTTATTTTCATTATCTATAACATTGAAGAAGCCATGTTGCAACCCCTGAACTTCCTCTTTTAACATGCTTTCTAATGAGGTAATGCGCGAACCAGCTATTCTATATCCTAATGATTTTTTTCTCAATATTGAAGAGTATACTGTAGCTTATATTATAATGAGACATCAATACTATTATTTTCCTGAATTTTAAATTTTTTATTTTAAAAAAAGCTTGTAAAAAAAAAAAAAAAAAAAAAAAAAAAAAAAAAAAAAAAAAAAAAAGCTTGAGGCTATATAAGCTATTAATTATATTATACGTATAGCAATTTACTGCATTTGTGCATTTGAAATTATTAAAAAAAAATCCTTTGCACGCACATTTTGAAATTCTATTGAATTATTTTGATGTCTTTTAGAATAATTATTATTTACGTTTATATTTCCTAGTACCACAGAAATACCTAGTATGCTATCTACTTTATACTGTATTCTCTTTTAAAACAGTATATAGTGTACTAATATATGAATATATTATGGCCCATGAAATAGAAATATATTTTAAATATGTTGCGTTTTTCCTTAGTATGTTACTACAAGCGTTTATTATATTATTATATATCAAAATAAATATGAACTGACGCTTCTAACAAAAAAAAAAAAAAAAAAAAAAAAGGAGTAAAGTTATTCCACTTTTATTTCATACCTTTATTTTATAATGTCACTCTTTTGATACATATGCATTGCATAACCATATAGTTAAATTTTAAATACACTTCCTGTATTTTTTTTTATCATCTTATTGTACTGCGTACATGTAAAAATTGCAATAAAAGGTATTATTATGAGTATAGAAGGAGAAGGTAGAGTATGTAAAAAGAATTTTAAATTACATATCGGCGTCATGGAACCTCCCTAGACAGAGGAAGTTCAGGGGTTACAACGCATGACTTCTTCAATGTTAGATAATGAGAAGAACTTTTTACTAAACTCATATATGATGACCCAAAGCCCTTCTGTAGCCCCGCAAACTCGTGATCATTCTGCGAGTTATGCAACCTTTACCGTATCTTTTACGTCTTATAGTTACGGCTTTACTATAGAAAAGTTGTAGCCGGTTGCATATCTCGCAGTATGAGTGCAAGTTTAAGGGGCTACCATGGTGCTAAGCAGCTAAGGAAGGCCTTTGGGTCATCATATTTGAGTTTATGAACAGTTCTTCTTATATATCTAGCATTGAAGAAGCCATGCATTGCAGTTATAAGAAAGATTGTATAATTACAATCACAATTAAAAATATTATATCAAATATAACCCCTGAACTTCCTCTTTAATGTTGAAAGACAAGCCCGTACTACGTTCTAAAAAGTACCCTTGTGTCCTTTTGTGTATACAGAATATTATAGTCGTAAATTGTTTTATCTATAGAATGAATTATGAAGACCTATACATAATATCGTGATAATATATTTTCACTTACTTGTAGTAGAATTAGTTCCCCATCCAGCAAACAAAAATGATCTTTTTGTTGCACTACATGAATTACCTTCAGGAATAATAGGAATTCTAGTCATTGTTGCTGAAAAATAAGAAGATAAAAATGTAAAACACGGTCGCAATGTTGAAAATAAAAATTAAGATTTAACCAAAGGAGAGATGCGAAAGGGTGATCGGGTGATGGCCTTTAATTATAATGAAAACATGCACCCTCTGTCACCCACCTGCCACCTTGATTTATATTATTATACGGAATAATGGAATCATCCCTTCGAATAATTCTAACCTGGATCGAACCCTCCTAAAATAGTCCCTATCATATTAACATTATATGAAGCAAAGAAATTTAGAATAAAATTTCAAAAATTTCAAAAACAAATTTGTTAAATAATTTCCGTGTATCGTGTATTATAATTATAAGTATAAGTTTTAGTATATAACTAGTATTAAATTTTCATGCTATGCGTTAACAAGATTGATATTTTACATCGATAAAGATGTTTTTATGCCATTTCATATCATTATTGTATATATATTTTAATTTGAAAATATAGTGTAAATAACATATTATATACGATATTTAAACAAGAAAAAAAAATCTCCCATAATTCTTCAAAATAGAAATTCTGAAATTTTCATTATTATTATTATTTTCATATATATAAATACACAAAGTTGGAGTGCTATTATTTTTACAAGTATGGTGACGTGAAACAACAATCTTAAACAAACTACAAAAACGGTATGAGGTCCAAACTGATTTCTTATCATTTTAAGTATGCCGCATGCGGGGCCCTTTTTAAGTAATTTTGGAGAATGTTAGTAATGCTGTTCGTAAACCCCTGTTTTCTGTTATACTAAAATCAACTATGGTTAATCAAATGAAATGCTTATGTTTTGGTGCAAGAAAACAGGGTTTACGAACAACACTAGTGTTTGTATAAGAATAAGATTTCTTTATTGACCCAGGCAGTTCATAGTAACATGTGTTACAACAAGCGTTGGTCTTGTCAAAAAAATATTTACAATAAATTATAATTAAATATATACAATTATATATTTCATATAAAATTACATTCATAAGATGTAAAAAAAAAAAATAATACAAAAAGAATAATAATAAAATAAAAAAACATTAAAAAAAGCAAAATACATTATGTCAAGTGTAATGATTATTAAATATTAAATGTAAACAAAATATTGAAACTTAAGAACTTGAACTGTATATAATATGTATATATGCAAAACTATACTTGCTGGATCGCGCGAGAGTAAATAAATAATTAAAATTTTATAATTGAATTTAAAAATAGAATTATTATATTAAAACTTACAAGTTTCAGTAATTGCGTTGGGTAGTTTAAGAAGTCCAATATCATTATTGAAATTAAGAGCATTGTAAGCATAATGTATTTTTATATTCGTCAACAAAGGTATATTGTAAGTTTGGGAGGCTGAATTTCTGAGGGTCGTATTGAGACGTACTGTCACACTCAGCAATGCACTGAAATTATATTTAATTGTATTAATTATAAAATAAAAGACTGTTAATTATATATTTAATTTATATTTTAGCAATAGATCACATAAAACAACGTCTTATTATTATTATTATTAAACACAAAATGGGATCTCCAAAACTGATAAAAGTTTTTATCAGAATTTAAATATGACCCCACAAGAGAGCGTGAAAATACTATATAGTATAAAGTATACCATTGCGTGACTATTCCTTTTTCTGACGTCAGAAACAAGCAAAAGTTAGCATAAAAATGTTGTGTGGGTAACGGTTTGTTTGTTTAAATATTTACTTTTTTTTAAATATATTTCATTTATTTTCTTTTATATATATATATATATATATATATGTATATGTATATGTGTGTGTATATATATATATATATATATATATATATATATATATATTCAAAATTTAAAATATGTTTATATATATATTATATATATAATATATATATATATATATATATATATATAATATAGAGAGTTAAGTAATTTTATTCCTATAAGGTGTATGTGGATGACGTCCTATATTTAATGCTCTTAGAGGTCATACTGGAGTAGTGAATAACATACATTGCTCATGCTCAGCATAGGACAAACTTCATTTAGGTCTTTTTTTTTTTTTTTTTTTTTTTTTTTTTTAGGAAATTGGTTAATTTTTGTCTCTCACATAATTGAGATACTAATTCAAAATTCAGCATCAATGCTCTCAAAAATATTGCACAGTGGTTTTAAATTTGCAAAATGATTTATTTTCCTATGTCACCCATATATGTTATTGAGTTATCCAACATGACATCGACTTTAACATGAATGCATAATGCATAGACCCTTATATATTTTAATGATTAATATTATATTAATTTATATTATATCATTCACATACAGATAGTGAATAAATTACCCATGAATACAATGGCCAGCGGTTACAACCCATCGATCTGTAATCAGAGCTCCGCCACAATACGAGGTTCCCAACAATTTCTGAAATTATACATAATAAGCAAGGTTTATAATATAAACCTTGCATAATAAGGCTATTAATGCATTAATTATTTTGTGGAAAAAATTAGCCCCTATAAACAATTTTATGGAGAAACGAGAGTTCCCAAAAATTTAGGCTATTGTTTTCATTCATGTTCAATATTCGAGGCCGTAAGTGAGCGCTAAATAACATTGACCAGTATAGAAAAATGACTCGTTTTGCCAGTTTAAAAATACTTCGCAATACTTTTAAGAGCATAATATTGATGCTGTTCACAGGTTGAATTAGTTTTTCAAGTATATGCAAGAAAAATAATAATAACAAAAAAATATAGCTAATTTTCCAAAGAAAGTATAGCCAAAAAACTACATTTGTCCTATGCTAAGCAATGTTATTCATTGCTCCAGATGAAGAGCATAAGACAATGTCTTGACTGGGACTGGGATTGGAGTATAGCAAGCAATATGGCAAGCAAAAAAAAAAAAAAAAAAAAAAAAAAAAATCAAAATCAAAATGACGTTATGCGCACACAACAAAGAGTCTGAAAGGGTTGCCTACGTTCACATGCAGCTCTTTATTGTTGTCGTAGAATTAATAATTATGGACTTATTCACATGACGCGTAAATTTGACGCGCGTCAACGTGCGTCGACGCGCGTAACAAAGTTGGAACAATGTAAACAAATGGAGCCGTTCACATGGTTTTTGAAAATTACTTGTGAACGGCTCCATTTGTTTACATTGTTCCAGCTTTGCTACGCGCGTCGACGCACGTTGACGCGCGTCATATTTACGCGTCATGTGAATAAAAATAGATTTTACTCTAAAAATGAGTGCATTATAATTTTGTTATACGAATAATAATTGAGATAATCACTTTTAAGTTTTATTATATGATAAGCTAAAATAAAATGCATTTTAGTAAAGTATTAACAATAGTGCTATTTAACTTAAAGTTGCTTATAGAAAAGCTTAAAACCATGTTAAATTAGCTATATTTAATAACTTGCTAAAATGCATTATTTTAGCTACTAATAATTTTGTACTAATTGATCTAATCTTGCGCTTTGAGGCCATATCTTAGTTGAAAATAATTTTGACAAGTTAAGGAAAATTTAAAAAAATTATGTGCTTCATCTCTGGAAAAATGATTTATTTAAAAACATTCCTCTCTCTCTCTCTCTCTCTCTCGCTCTCTCTTTCTCTCTCTAAATATTAAAAAAAAAAATAAAACAAAAAATACTGGGCAAAGGTATAATTTATGCGTGCTCAGCATGGTGTGGGTGCACAATTTCGTACAAAACATGAAATACCATGCACCGTTTATCAACGTATAAAACGTGTATAAAGTATATTAAATAAAATAAAATATGTACTGTGTAATATATATTTTTTTTACCGTAATAGTGATCGACGCCATATAAGGAAAAGTAGGATCACTTCCACCTGTAGTGTTTGAAGCTGTACCACCACTAATTATACGTGATGTCCCGGGGGTGGCTGACACCTATAAATCAGGGGTTCGGACCCGGACCCGGAACCGGACCCGGGTCCGGCCAAAACCCTATATTTTGGACGGGTTTTTCGGACCCGGGTCCGCGGACCCGAAAAAAAAATTAACGGGTCCGGACCCGGCTCCGCGGACCCGAGAAAAAAATTGACGGGTCCGGACCCGGCTCCGCGGACCTGAAAAAAAAATTGACGGGTCCGGACCCGGCTCCGCGGACCCGAACTTTTAAAAAAAAGGGTCCGAAAACCCGGACCCGACTTTGAAAAAAAATGACTAATGAAAAAATAAATGACATAATGTTGATCAGAACAAACACATTAAATAAAAAAATGACTTGTGTTGTAAATCAAAATTGTGATTTTGACTATTAATATATTTTTATTACTATTGTTTGAAATATTATGTCTGACTAAAAGCTTGTGATATTAGCTATTATAGATTTGTGTGCATAGAATATGACTGACAAGCTGTTTTTAAGCAGAAATGAATAACACTTTGAGCCCTTGTCAACTTACTTTTTTATCATTTAGAATACTAGACTGATTATTACCATACCTTATTATCCATGAATTAGACACCATCACGTTGATTTTGTATTTATTTTCGTTTATTTTACTTTTTGCGGTTCTATCACGTATCTGACGTCACCCTGTACCGCCGCCAATCACAGTCACCGCTCTGGTCACGTGATAAATTTAAGCCCCTCCCTCAAGTTCTTTACCCCTATCAACGGCCCCATCGGTACATTGTGACGTCAGATACGTGATATAACCGCAAAAAGTAAAATACATGAAAATAAATACAAAATCAACGTGTTGGTGTCTAATTCATGGATAATAAGGTATGGTAAGTATCAGTCTAGTTCTAAATGATAAAAAAGTAAGTTGACAAGGGCTTTAAGTGGAAACAAAAAATCAATAAAGCATATTATTATACTGAAAAAATATTTGTTATTCTATCTAAAAAAAATTGTGCATTCTTTTTTAGATTCACAATCTCAAATTATTTTTAAATTTAATTTTACAAATTTATATAATAACCTCGGACCCGGACCCGGACCCGGACCCGGACCCATATGAAGATTTTGATCGGGTCCGGAGCCGGGTCCCGGACCCGAAAAAAAAATTGACGGGTCCGGACCCGGCTCCGCGGACCCGAAAAAAAATTTAAAGGGTCCGGACCCGGCTCCGCGGACCCGACAATTTTTTTTCAGGTCCCGGACCCGGGTCCGCGGACCCGATAATTTTTGTGACGGGTCCGAACCCCTGCTATAAATAGAAAACAAAACATAAAATATATTTTATATAAAAATTAGGTCCTTATATTCTATATCGTATTATAAATTATGTGCCATACTTTTAAGTTTTTTTATTTTTTGTATAATGTAATAAAAATATAATATTAATACAAGAAAATAAAAATAAGATCTTGCATGATTATTATGTCCCCTATAATATCCTATTCTAGCCACCATGATGTCATATGAGCACATTTTTCCTGAAAGATCTTGCTTGAAAACAAACAAACAAGCAAACATTGTAGCAATAAAATAATATAATATACTAAAAAAGAGGGGAAAATGAGGTGCCTCTGATTAAAGGGTTACCTTGATAGGGTAGATCAAGTAGAGTAGGCTGAACCTACTCTCATTGGAAATGGAAAGATAAGCTAAGTTAAGCTAAAAGGTTTATTACCATTAAAACAGGAGCGCAACAAAGAAGTAAAATGCTTGCCGAAATCATCTTGTCGAATATTTAATTTGTTGAATTTTTCACTCCCTTTTATATAGAAAATCTCGGGTGGGAAAATTTGAGTCCATTTCCGATTTTTTTTTTCTCTGACATAAAATATGTTAACGTTTGAATTTATTTTATTTTTTGGCCTTGGTTGTATTATATCATTTTTGACAATCTTTTGACATTTTTTTTTTCGCATATACGTTTAGTTATACTCTCATTCAGTGGCGGTCCTACAGGGGGGATTGAGGGGCGGATATCCCCGGGCCCACTAGGTTTGGGGGGCCCGGGACGAGGCCTACATATAAAAAATTCAAATAAGCTAAAAAAAAAAAAAAAAAAAAAAGGAACTTAAGGGACGGGAAGAAGAGAGAGAGAGAGAGAGAAGTTTATGAACCAATTTAATGATTTTCATTAATAAAATTATCCCTAGCAAACAAATTATCCAAAAAAAATTATAATATGTTAAAAAAACAACACTAAAGCATATAAATCTACGCAGTTAAAATACAATATCTCTTAATTTACTAGTAATAATACTTCAGTATTTTCTTATATATTTAAAAAAGAGCCTCCCTGGTTTAAAAAGGTAAAATAAACTATACTTACTAGAACTAGAATTATAATGAAGACTTGAAAAATTTCAGGGTGTTATTTTATTGCATTTTTATTCTAAAAGAGGGCAATGTCCTAAGTCGATAGATATGGACATTTCTAAGTTTTGAGCTTATTGAGTATTTAATTAATTTTCAAATTTCTTAAACTGACGTTACGGTAACTTTTCCTATGCCCGCATGCAAAGAGGTATTGCGTGTCGACATTTTTGGATTTTATTATTATTATTTTTTAATAGAAATGCTTAATGAACTTAAAATTTACAATTTTGTAAATACATCGATTCAGGACAATGTCTTCTTTTAGAATTTGAAATAAAATTTTACCCTGAAGACTTTTTCAGTCTTCCTCATTGGCCTGGCGTAGGTAAAAAATTGTTAAATGATAAATAACAGCTCGATCTTCCTAAATTTTCAACATTTGTATTCGTCAAATTGACCCTATCCTCTGCTCCTTAAATGATGATGACGATCAACTTTGGCTATTCAAATAGAATATGTGCATTTTTTTTTGTTTTGCAAGAGACCAGGGTTTACGAACAACACTTTTGTTTGGGATATTTGAAAATAATTCTAACAGGAAAAAAAAAAAAAAAAACTCAACTAAAATTGAGCTTTTTGAGAATATGAAGGAAACATTTTTTGCATGCGCTTAATCGTGCATAAATTTGCAAAGTAATGAAAAATAATTTATTTTTCTTTATGAATTTTTGTACACTTTTTTTATTTTTATTTTTTTTTCAATATTTCATTCTAAATTAAAGTTAATTGTTTTTAAAAAATAATGATAAAAATAAAATCATAATTTGTTTTTCTTTTTTGACAAGTACTGAATTTATACACGGAATTGCCTTTAAATAGTCACGTGGTAAAAAAAAAAATCGCGCCTGCGGCGGGCTATTGGCGCTTCGCGCATCTATTGAGGGGGCCCTGTCAGATTTCTGTCCCCGGGCCCAAAATTCGTAGGACCGCCACTGCTCTCATTGTTCTTGTTTCAATAATATAGTTAACGGAAAAAAATACAATAAAATTTTAAAACAAACAAAAAAAAATAAAAATTATAATAAGATTTTAAGGTATTTTTTCACTACAGTGTTGCTATATAATATATTTCACATTATAATATACTGATTACTGACTATATTTTGTGGACATTTTTTTTTACAATTTTTACTCTCTCTCTCTCCCCTCTCTCTCTCTCTCTCTCTCTCTCTCTCTCATATTCTTTTAAGATTTTTAGATCGGTTCGTATACTATAAACTACATACAACTCTTTTTTTTTATTTTTTTTATTTTAAACACACAATTTTTACAAAATCCAACCAAGGCATAGCCTTATCGGTTGGTTCAAGTACCTACACAATGCATTAAATAATTACATTACTACTATATAGTCATGAAAATTATTATATTTCAAGTGTAAATAAAAATAATTGATAAAAAAAAAGACATAAGTATTTTCTTATTTTGAAAAATTTAATTTGTAATGGAAAAAATAAAATTGAATATTAAATTATAATTTATTAAAGAAAATGTTTTTTATATTTACTTTCATTTCATTTTTAAAATCTTTTAACTCTAATGGAATTTGATTCCACGCAATTTTGGCAATAAGATTTTTTTTGTTCTTTGAGCCGGCTTTGAAAATTTTCCTTTGTTAAGAACATCTGATCATGACGTCATTACCTGCTTACTACGTTTATAGGATAGGTATGGGTCGATCATTGTTATTTCATCGTTTAGACCTTTAGACCTGATAAGAATGAACGAATCTTCAAAAAAAAAAAAAAAAAAAAAAAAAATCCATGCTCAAGATGCGGCTCACTTTTATCGGCTCAAAAAGCAAGATCTAAGAAACTAATTTTTTTTTTTGATCTGCCAATCATTGTAAATGAGCCTCACTATACTATAGGGTGTATGCGGATGGATGACGTTATATTTATTGCGCTTGGAGGCCATATTGGAGTAGTGCATAACATTGCTCAGCATAGGACAAACTTCATTTAAGTCCATTTCTTTGGGAAATCGGTTAATTTTTTGTTATTTGTTATTTTTCTCACCTACTTGAGGTACTAATTCAACATATTTAAAGCATCAATGCTGCCCAAAAATATTGCATAGTGTTTTTAAACTGGCAAAATGATTTTATTTCCTATGCCACCCATGTTATCGAGTTATCCAACATGGCGTCGACTTTAACATGAATGCATAGACCCTATATACTTTAAAGAACAAACTCATATATGTCTAACAAAGAAAAAAATGTTAGCTTGTTCTGTAAAGTATAGTGAATCTCTCATTTACAGTGATTGGCTGACCAAAAAAATAAGACACATTCATTGGTTGATCTTGTTTTTTGAGCCGATAAAAGTGAGTCGCATTGAGAATGGAACTTTTTTTTTTTTAAAGAAATTTCGTTTATTCTTATCAAGTTCTAAACGAAGAAATAACAATGATCAACCATATAAACGTAGTAAACAGGTAATGTCGACGTCGCATGGTCAGGATGTTTCTAACAAAGGGAAATTTTCGAAGCTGCTCAAGAGTTGTGTGTATATAGTTTATATAGAACTATAGATGTTGAGTTTTCAAGATTAATAAACAATTTACATTTTCCAAAAAAATCTTGTTAAAAAAAAAAGAGTTACATTTATATAAAAGTTGACACCATTATGTGAGCACTAAATAACATATAGGAAGTTATGGGAAAATTACACACATTTTGCCAGTTTAAAAATACTTAGCAATATTTTTGTGAGCATTTGATGCTATATTGCCCATATATAGAGTAAAATTATGTTTTGAAGTATGTGAGAAATATAATAATAATAAATTAATTAATTTTCTAAAGGTAATAGCCCAAAAACTACGTTTGTTCTTTTTATGCTGAATAATATATGTTATTCGTTGCACCATTGCAGTATGGCGATGAAGCTCAATAAGTATCTAGGTCATGCAAATTACACCCTATTTACTCCTAAAAATGAAGTACAGTAGTAGTCATAAAATAAAACAATTTTTATAGGGTGGATTTGTCATGTTAATAAAGTCAACACCATAAGTGAGTACTAAATAACATGGACCGATATAGGAAAATAGCTCATTTTGCCGTGAGTTTAAAAATACTTATATAGCAATTTTTGTGAGAGGATTAATGCTATTAAAAAGTTGAATTAAGTTTTCAAGTAAAGCGAGAAAAATAATAATATTACAAAAAAAAAAAAAAAAAAAAAAAAAAAAAAGCTAATTCTCCAAAGAAAATAGCCAAAAATTACGATTGTCCTTTGCTGAGCAATATTATTCATTGCTCAAGAAGAGCATCGAAAGGCATTCAGAATGGCGTCATGCGCACACACCCTATACTAATACATTTTTTTACGCATTTAGATATTTATGAGAGAGAAATATAATATAACATTTGTGTAAAATTCCTTTTTTTTTTTTTTTTTTTTTCCTACTCTATTTTTTCTATATAATTTGGTCGTCAAATCTTTCTTGCTTTTTATAATTATTATTTTAATATTTTTACAATAATTAATATACTGTGACAACAGTGTATTTAGAAATTACCTTAATTTAAAATTATATGATAAAATATATTTCCATTGCCATCGGAAACTTACTGTCATTTAATTATATGTTAATATATATGCATTACCATAAAATTACTATAAAACCCTTATCTGTCTTGTTATACTGTGACTTCCTTATTTAAAAAAAAAAAAAAATAAAAATAATGTATCCGTTCAATTTCATTTATAATACTGTGACTGTGTTCAGTTTTTTTCCGGTCATCATTTTTTAATGTCATGTAAATGTCAGTATGTTACTTGTCAAGTAAAAATTTGTTTTGCTGTCTTATGGGTTCGATACCCAAAATTTCTGTAACATTACTATATTTTAGCCTACCCTCCTTCAGGCTTTTGTTTTAATTTTTGGTATTTCTTCGAAAAAAAAATTTTGTACTTTTCTTTATATATTTGTAAAAAAAAAAAAAAAAAAAAAAAAAAAAAAAAAAAAAAATCTTAGTTTTTGAGCAAAAAGTATTGTTAATATTGTTATCGTAAATACTATAATCGAACCCAAGACTGAAAAGTTGTATGGATAAACAAATGATTTTATTCATTACGTACCATATAAGAAATAAGAATATAATAATATATTGTTGATGAATAAATACAATAAATGGCAATAATGGTTTACTATACACGTATATTATAGAAGGGGAAAGTAATATAGCGTTATTTGATATTTAATAATTTTCCATATTAATTTTATTTTTGGGACAACTTTAATTAATTTAAAATAATTTTAGGAAAAAAAAAAAGTAACAATACTTCAAATGAGCTTTCATCTTCTTTAGAGGCCCCAATAATTAACAAAGTCTGGAAAAACAACTCATGAATTAAAATATGTGTATTATAATAATAAAAAAGAAAGAAAGACAATTTTGAACTAGATTTTTCATTAAAATTTATTTCTTATAATGTTTCATAAATTTTTGGTACTTTTTAAAGCATTTTTGTTAAAGAAAGGTGTAGTGAGAAGATAATAAAACAATCTCGATATTTTTATAATATATTTATTATTTAATAACTATACATTTTGTTGAATTAAAAAATATACAATTAAAAAAATTTAAAGTTGCTATACACTATAAGCTGTAAAAAAAAAAAAAAAAAAAAAAAATAGAAGCTATTTGCTGTGGAAAATTTAAAAAAAAATTGAACAAAAAATGTTATATATTTTTTTTATATATAATAATAATAAACACTTCATCTTTTCATGCAAAATAATATAAAAAAGTAAATTAACAATTAAAATAAAATAATATTACTATAATAATTAACTAAAATAGTATAACAATAATTTTATTTACATTTTTTTATAACTATAATGTGTTTGTTTCTTAAAGCCATAGACCACTTAAAACCACATCTGCTTTTTAATGAATAAACACGAAATGGGATCTTCAAAACTAATTATAATTTTTACTAGAATGTTAATATAGCCCCACGAGAGAGTGTGAAAAAACTATAAAGTATGCGATTTGGGTGAAAAATCATGTTTATGATGTCAGAAACATGCAAAAATTAGTATGAAAATGTTGTGTGGGTTGCATAATTTGAATTTTCTGATCACTGCTACGGGGCTCTACTGTTGGGTTTTGAGACAAACTAAAGTATTTATGGAAATCCCATCAAGTGTTTTGTGATGCTTATGTTTTTCTCTGGTCTGTTATTCCTTTAAACATAAATGTACAATACAGCTATAGATTATTATTATCAATTCAAATTAAAAACAGGTAATTTACTATCTCTTCTTACTTGTTGAACTTGACGATTCAAAGTATCTCTAATTTTCCAATTATTTGCAACTAAATCTTTAATATTTGATGGAGTTTCACCAAAAATATTTTTACTATAAAATTTAACATTTCTTTGTCTTAAATAATCAAATTCTTTAAATTTTCTTGTTCTTGCAGAAATATGTAATACATTTTCATATCTAATATCTAAAGCATTTAAATTTATTCCACTTTGAATTAAACAATCTAACATAGTAATATTAGTATCAGTATCACCACCTTTTAACATAATTTTATGTGCAATCGTTTCTCTATTAATATTAATTATATTAATATTTGCACCATAAGATATGAGATGTAATAAATTTTCTAATTGTCCATACATTGCAGCATAATGTAATGGTGTTTCACCATATTTATCTTGACAATTAATATCAGAACCATTTAATATTAATGTTTTAACAATACTAGGATGTCTAATTTTTGTTGCTTTATGTAATGCTATTTCACCATTTTTATTATCTTTAATATTTATATTAACACCATTTTTTAATAACCAATTTATTATACTAATTTTACCACTTTCAGCAGCCCAATGTAATGTATTTTTAAACCATGTTTCTTTATTTTCAATTGTTATTTTGCTACCACATTCTACAAGTTTACGTATTGAGTCCCATAGTGTAAACATTGAGATATCATATTGAATTTTTGTACGTTCTTCAGAATCTTCTAAACTATTTCTTTTTTCATGTATGTTAGTTTTTTTTAGTTGTATTATACCGGAGGATGTGCGACGGTATAGTGGTGGTAATGTTGATGACATAGATGTCTGAAAATATAGAAATTATAATTGTTAAGTAAAAATTAAGAATGTATAAATAAGTACGTAAAAAAAAAAATAAAAAAAAAGCCAAGTGAATAAATTAAATTAAATTAAATTAGCTATATATTAAGGGAGTAGGGTATCGACCTTATAACTCAAAAACTAGAAGTGTTTTATGTCTAAATTTGGTGTCATTGTGTAGCTAAGGGTTACACTTAGACTTGATGAAAATTTCAAGATGTTTGACCGTTCCGAAAAAAAGAAAAAATTATTGAAATTGGCATTGGGCCTTATGGGCTTAAAATTTCAAAAAAAAAAAAAAAAAAAAATCATATAAAATTAATTTGCACGGGGACCACCCAAAATTTATATATATTATATATATATATATATATATATATATATATATATATATATATATATATATATATATATATATATATATATATATATATATATATATATATATATATATATATATATATAATTATATTTGAAATTGTCTCAAGCTGAAGTATCATTTTGTGCAAAATTTCAGATTTTTTTTGACGAGAAAATTTTGAGTCTAATGGCAGTAATGGCCGACGTCGGTCCACTACTCCCTTAAATATTATATAGCTAAATATATCTAGAGTTTTTTTTTTACATATAATAACTAGACAAATAAATTAGCAAAATATAAATTAAATATTGTGATTATATTTAAATTAAAAATATAATGCTCTGTACTCTGTACGTATATTCTACTATAAAATCATACTTTTAAACACGTATTATATATACTAAAAATGGTAATATCTAATATGTTATCTATATGATTTCCACTCTTATCGTGTGCTGTTTTCGTATCGTGTAATACAAAATGATAATAAAATTAAAATAATAATTTTGTAGATCTATATATGTGCTAATTAAATCACATTTGCTTTAGGTGATAGCAGATATGAATGATTTATATAATATAAGATATAATAAAACTTAAGATAAAGCCTATATTGAAAGCAGATAAAACGTATGTGCTTCGACAAAAACGCACATGAAAATGCAATAACAGGGAGAATGTAGCAAAAAAAAAAAAAAAAAAAAAAGTTTAAATTTTAAAGTGGCAAAAATATAAGCCCAAAATTCCAAACCATTTATGTTTAATGACTGATGAAATTTAATATATATTATTATTTTTTTTATAATCCTCTTAAGTCTTAAGTCTCAGTCAGTATAAACTATTTATGTACAATGTAGTATAGATATCAAGGGCGGATCCAGAGGGGGGGGGGGCGCGAGGGGGGCGATCGCCCCCCTCCCAAACGGTCCACGTGGGCGGAAAAAAAGAGAGAAGAAAAAGAAGAAGAAGAAAAAAAAAAAAAAAAAAAAAAAAAAAAAAAAAAAAAAAAAAAAGGAAAGGAAAGGAAAGGAAAGGAAAGGAAAGGAAAGGAAAGGAAAGGGAAAGACAAAGACAAAAAAAATGAGCACCAAAAAATGAAATAAAAAAATCGCAGCTACAGCGCATTTCTTTTTTACCTATAATACCTAATTCATTTTATTTTTTAAGGCCTTACTTTATATAGGGTATAGCATTTCTGTCGTAACACTCAATTATGACATTTTTTTAGCTTAAATGAACCAAAAAGAACATTAATTCTCTAAACTCTAAAAAGTTTCAGCTCAAATTAAATCTTCCGCAAAAGAGCCCGCTTTAGAGTGTATAGATACGAAATTTCAAGCTCACCGTGTGCAAAATTAAATGGATCAACTTCTCAACAAAATTCCAGCGTAATCTGCAGATCTATTCTTTTAATGAATTTGAGATTTAAAACAATTTTAACGATATTTTTTACCCAGAAAAAAATTATTGAAGATATTGCATATATTAAAATTAAATGGGTCAATTTGTGATTTTTTTTTTCTCGGCAAATGCGTCCTGGAAAAAATCTGAAAGTTATTTTTCATTTAAAGTTTATCTTTAGTATTTTCTTAAACCCCTGTAAAAATTTTCAAAGTGGGTCAAAATCGGATTTCCAATATAGATTCATTATCAAAGGAGATTTTCCAACACTTTTTGACTCGCTCTGTTCAATTGTGACGATAGTTTTTGAGATACAATTTTTTGAAATTCATTTTTGGGTGCAGCAACCTGAACTTAATAAAAATGATAACAATAAAAATACACCGCTACTAAGTAGTGCCTGTTATAATTATTTTACCTTCTTCGCCCCCCGCGCCTTCCTCCCTCATAAACTACTTTGTGAGGAAAAATTAGCTAAATAACAATAATGGATCCCACTTGCAAGAAACGCGCTCTTTAAAATAAATTTGAACTTTTTCGAGGAATTCTGCGTTTTTATTTGTTTATTTATTTTTTAATCTTATTGATCACAGATTAAAGGCTATTGGGATAAAAAATTCTTTGACATTTGATTAAAAAAAACGTGCAAAAAATGTCTAATATCTCCGGAATCGGTGGAGTAGATTCTCTCAAAAATCGCAAAAGACGTGTTTTTCCTCATCAGCGTAATTTTAAATTAGGGGACTCTTAGCTTTCCCCGCGCACTAAACCGCAATGAGCTCCATTAAATCTATTATTTCATGTTCTTGCTTTTATATATTTTATGTGTATTGTTTTGAACCAATTTTTGGTTAAAAGCCTTATTTTAATATAAGGTTTTTAAAATTCTGTAGGCGACGAAGTGAAAAACCTTATTTATTTTCATCACGCCAGTCTCGTCAATTGAAAATTTTATGCGAAAATTTCATTTGCATAATAATTTATTATATTTATGATAAAAATTAGGCCCTATGGATAAAACTTTTTTATTTTTTTATGAGCTCAATTTTTAATTTTAATTTGAGATGGATTATTTTTTCATTTAAAATAAACGACTTGCTAATTTTGTTAACCAAAAAATTTCTTGTAGTTACTCTGTAATAAGATAAAATTTAAAATATAGACTTGGAATTTCAAAAATATGAAAAAAAAAAAGTGCATATTTTATTCTTTTTTTTAGGGTTTCAGTTAACAATTTGCACTTATTTTCCAATATATGTCATTAAATAAAAATAAGGGTTGAAAAATATGCGATAAAAAAATTTAAAAAAAATCAAACTATAGACTAATTTTGAAACTATTTTCTCAAGTATACTATTTTTGCGTTTTTCCCAAAAAGGGGCGTGTCCCTGAAATTTTTTTCGCCTGCGGCGAGCTCCCCCTTCCCCTCCCCACACTGGAAAATATTTCCCTGGTGTCGCCCCCGCCAAACCAAATTCCTGGATCCGCCCTTGATAGATATTATATAATTCAATGAGTATTTGAAAAATAATTTTATAAAACACATTTTAATATAAAAACGTAAAAATTGGACCAGAAAACGCTCTTTAATTTATGCATTTTTTTAAAAGCTATTTTGAATATTCTAGATTAGGTAGAGAGTCCGTAACAGTATAAGAGAACGTTTTTGAAAAAAGTTTTAGTCTTTATATAGGAGCCGCACAAAAACGACAAAAATTTACGATATTGAAATAATTTTTTAAAAAGTCTACATGACCTATATTTTTTATTGGATACGTACGTGTTATTTTAAGGGACTGGTGTAGTGAATAATAGCATTAATAACCAAAAAGATTTGAGTGTGAAAATATACTATTTATTATTACTTTTTTCCCCTTTCTTTATAAAATTTTATGGGACATTTAAAATTTTCTTTCTTGATATTCCATAGCTTGATGTAATAAATGTGTATAAAAAATAAAAAAGCCTTATAGCGTGTGCTAAACACGATCTATTTTTTTATAATTTTCCAAAAATTTAAAAACTTCCTTGCATTATATATTTTTTTTCCCCATTAGGATGAAATTTCATTTTTACATATATAATTATTATAAGAAAATAATTGAGTAATCGATATGATCGCACTTTAAGTTTACAATAGTTAAAAAAATATGGATTTATTTGTCAGAGAGTGCAGTGCTTTACAAATTACCTTTTTTGTTATGGATGAAGATGATGCACTCATCGTCGATCCTTGTATAATTATTAATATTTTGCAGAGATCTTTTTTATAATTTTGATGAAAAACTATAAAATGCTAATAATATATAGTAAATATTGAACTGACTGATGGTAGTGTGAACTAAAAATGGAAGGAAATAAGAACAACCGCAGTGTTGTTTTTTAAATGATAAAAAAAACTGATAAATTCTTATCACCTCCAAACATTCAATTTCCTTTTCTACTCGATCGGAGTGCGGGTATAAACGCAACCATATATAATACACATTATATTTTTTTCTACTCCCGCATCATGTATTCGCCCACTCACTTAAATAATTGATTGTTTTTTTTTTTTAAACCAAAGCTATTTTTAAACTTAAATTGTTGGTTTATTTGCATAAGCTGTGTAATTATCTCAGATTATTATCATTTGTTTAAATTTATTTATTTATATTTATTATTATTTTTTCATTTCAAAACTTTCAAAACTTTTCATTTCGCGCTAAAATTACAAGAAGCAAATGTGAAATGACAAACGAATTTCGATACCAAAAATCCCATTTTTTTTTTCACGTGTGTTTTTCATCCTTTTTTTATTGTATTTTTGTGATTTTTATACTGAAACTATTGTATTTTTAATATTTTTTGTTAAAATATATTTAGTTAATAATTATGGCTTCAAATCAAGCAGATTGTCAAATGGAAGAAGATAATACTGGAATAGAAATTCGTGTTATTGGTGGATCAAAGGTACGTGTCGGCGTATTTTTCCATGTGTTGATTGTTTTTTTTTATATTTTTCAATGTTATCAAGTGATTTTAGTTTATTTTATATATTAATAATACTTTCTTTAGTATTTAAAATATGAAATCAATCTTCATTGCTGTATTTTTAGTTAACTGATGTTGAAATTAGCATTTCAAATTTAACTTTTTGATTGACAGACAAATCGACGGAAAATGTCAATATGTAGTTCATTTGGGTTGAAATTGAAATGTTTTTATGTACATATTATTTTATATATAATTATAATAAACAATTATAATATTTAAATTTAGAGGAAAATGCAGTGTATTTTGCAATATTAATTCATTCGTATGTAAGTGACCTATGTATTGCAATAATATACGGTATACGTATGTACATACTGGTTTATTTACATATACGTGATTTCCCCCCCCCTCCCCCTTTCATGATATATTATACAATGTATTATGTATCATATAATTGTACCTATTTATGCATATATATGTAAATGTGTTTACAAATATTTAATCAAACATTTTAATTTACAGGGTAAAGGCCTATTTGCTACTAAGGATTATAAGGAAGGTGACATCATATTTGAAGAAGTTCCGCTTGTTAGCTCACAATTTCCTTGGAATGCAACGTGTGGCTATAAGGCTTGCGACTTTTGTCTTAGGTAATTACTAATTATTCACATACAAAAATCTTACAATCAACTTTTTTTTTTCCCATAATACTGTATACCAGTATATCGAGGGCTACCCGGCACTTCGGTACTTGTGCAATCTCCACGGGTGCAATTTTGGCACAAGCCTACTAATGGCACATCTATACAGGCTAAGCGTATAAAGATGTTTAAAAAAAAGGTGAGCTCGGAGAATGCACATGTGCCAAAAATGCACCCGCGGAGATTGCATTAGTACCGAAATGCCACGTAACCATCGATATATATTATTAGGTATGTATATTGGATGTTTATTGGGTCTCCATCGGGGTCATTATTTTGTTTGGGGGTCTCTCAACATGCGCCATCTATTAGTGTGATTTCTAAATTTTGTGGCCTGAACACCACATGCGTACGACCTCATAGAAGTTTGTTTGAAGTTGATTTACCTACCAGGAGCTGAGTGCAATGAGCTCCGAACGTGGATGCAGAAATGCCATTAAATTTGCATTGAACTCTATGGGGCTCGCAATGTTAATTTTTTATTTTATTATTATTATATTTTTTTTTAACAAGAGGTGATCCAAATTTGTATCTAGTTTAGGAAAATGGAAACCAGCAATAAGGTCCTTACCATATAGTTATGATAAAGAAAAGGATAGAAAAACCAGCAAGGGCCTTACCACAGTAGAAGTTCTATGGAGAGGTCGAGGTCTTGCATGGCACAGTATAATGTTATAAAAGTTTCTTTATAACTGAGAGCTTTCGTCATATGATAATGACATTATCAATCAAAAGAGAAAATTACTTGAGCACATCACTGAGCAGTGTCTTGTCTTGTACTGCTCAGTGATGTGCTCAAGTAATTTTCTCTTTTGATTGATAATGTCATTATCATATGACGAAAGCTCTCAGTTATAAAGAAACTTTTATAACATTATACTGTGCCATGCAAGACCTCGACCTCTCCATAGAACTTCTACTGTGGTAAGGCCCTTGCTGGTTTTTCTATCCTTTTCTTTATCATTGATCCTAACCGCGATGGTTTTTTCCTTAAATTGATTACCATATAATTAAAAAATAAAGTACAGTATCCTATAGATCAGTGAAAATCTTGCAAGCTAGAGATAGCTCATTGGATAACTTTGGCTCATTACTTCAAGTATAATTTCTATAAATTAAATACAGTAAACTCTCGATTTTGTGACATCACAAGAGACCCAGAAAATATCCATTTCACAAAACTGAATTTAACAAAATCAAGAGCTGTAGCATTATCATGTTTATATTGAAGTCTGCTGCGGACCTAACTGAGCATTTCACAAAATCGAGAAATTCACAGAATTGAACTTCACAAAAATGAGAGTTTACTGTACATTGTATGTACCTAAAGGTACTAGTGAAGAATGCTTGCAAGATACTGTGGTTACCTTGATCCTTTTTAATTGTATCATATCCAACTGTTGTGACTTATTTTCTGTAATCTATCTTTGATTCTCAATTTATAAATTTCAGGTCTTTGGAAAATGTAGAAGAGAACGTACGACGTTTATTGAAGAAATCAGATATAGTGATTCCTCACCCAGAATGTTGTATCACTGATAAAACTAAGCAATGTCAGTGTGACCTTTGTGGAGTAAGTGTACTACTTGAAATACAAATTTCAAAAATTTAATTCATAATTTCTTCACTTTTTTTTCTTCACTTTTTTTTTTTTTTTTTTTTTTTTGTCAAGTTGAACAGAATAAAAACGTCAAAACACTTACACACTAGAAACATGCACAAATGGGTGCTTCAAGTAAAATTGTTATAAGCTTAATCATAGTGTAAAAAATGTAGTCATGAATTCACTATAATGCCTGGAATTTCTTGAAATTTAAAAAATATTTTTATAGTCTTCTAATAAAAAAAAAAAAAAAAAAAAAAAAAAAAAAAAAAAAAAAAAAAAAAAGCCTTTCTACAGTGATGAAAGTCCAATATACAAAAATTGCTAGCACAGAGATAAAAATGTGTGTTAGTTTTTTAACTCTGTGTTAGCAAGATTTGCAAGATTTACTAACTATTGACTAATATAGGAACAACTGTTTTGAAACCAATTGTAAGCAATTTTGCTCTCATCCGCTTCCGTTTTGACTTACTGCGCATGCGCAGTAAGTTGAAACGAAAGCCGATGTGTGCGAAATTGCTTATAGTCGGCCTCAAAACAGTTGTTCCTGTATCATTCAATGGAATTTTCTTCACTAGGGTAAGACCCTTGCTAGTTTTCTCCTATCCTATTCTTTCAAATCCATTATACCTAACGATACAATGGTTTATTTTCCTTTATATCTTGAATCTAATAATATAGAACATTTAACAATGACTTGACCTAGTAACAAATTGGACTTCAATATTGAATATGAATGTAATTATATGTTATAGGTGCAGTATTGTAGTTTGCAATGCAAGGAGAATGCATGGTCGCAATATCATGAAACTTTGTGTCTACGTACTCCACAGAGAGAAGGAAATCATCCTTTGGAACAACTATGTGAAGCTTGGAAGTAAGTTTTTACAACAAATATGACACAAAGATGATGTTATATGTTGAGAGTGCTCTGTTATAATGTTCAATGTCTCCCTTGACTGGGACTTGGACTGTGATTTATTTATTTATTTTTTTTTTTTTATACAAATGACCTGAAATGGGACAGCAAAAAAATTGGGGGTTAATCAAATGATTTTTTTTTTTTTTTTTTTTATACCACTTATTGTTGTCACATTGCAGACAGATGTACTACCCACCAGAAACCTCGAGCATCATGTTGTTTGCAAGAATATTGGCCACGGTCAATCAAGCCAAAGACAAAGCTGCCATCCTACATCAGTTCTCCCAGGTATGTTATATATTTCTAGTTTCTACACTAAATTTTATATCTATGCTATTTGTAAGTAATAGAGACCAGCAACATCATTTCTGACTTCTGATAACAATTTTATTGCTCAATGTGAACAATTAAATTAATTTAAGGAAAAAAATATATATCCCGGTTAGGATCAATAGCAATTAAGAAAATAATTGACTAGTGAAGGAACAACTGTTTTGAGGCTGACTTTAAGTGACTTCAGTTTCATCCACTTCCATTTCTACTTACTACGTATGAGTAACATGTTAAACGGAAGCGAATGTGAGCAGAATGGCTTATAGTAGGCTTCAAAACATTTGTTCATTTATTAGTCAATAGAAATGCCAGCAAGGGCCTTGCCTTACCACAGTAGACATTCTTTTATAACAAAAAATTGTACCTCGTGAGACTTCAACCTATTTAATAGAACTTCTACTGTGGTAAGGCCCTTGCTGGTAATTCTATCGTTCTCTTTATTATTATCAATTTGAACAAGCCAAACATAATACCAGTGTTACTCTACTTTAAATAATAATAATAAGTACTGTACTGTAGAATAGATATTAATCTTTGAATTGTAAATTTCATAAGTATTTTGAGATTCCCACTAGTTATATTAAAATAGTGTATGGTTTGATTGCATTTTTCAAATCTATGAGTTTTTCTATCAAATCTGTTTTACAAAGCAACTATCACAAAGTTGACAATAAAGTTGATTTGATAAAGTTATTCAATAAAGTTGTATAAATGTTAAAAAATTAAAAATAAATACATTGAAAGAGTACATACCTATAGTACTGTATAACAATGATAGCACATTAAATTAAAAGTTAATTAAATGCAAAGATTCTCTAATTTATAGATTGTTGGGAAATAGGATCAAATTTCTAGAGTAAATTGCAAGATAATATTTTCTTTCAATTTATTTATTTTTCATATTGTAACATTTATATATCAAATCGCGTTATTATAATTATAATTTTTTTTATTGAAATTTATATTGAACAAATGTGTTACCTACAGTTTTAATTTACTAATGCTTGCTTGATGTTGCCAGTTCTGTCACCACACTGTGAATGAAGATGAAGAGATAGCTCACAAGTTACTTGGAGACAATTTCATTCAACATCTTGACATGCTGAGAGAAATGATGGCTCAGACTTTAGGATCACCTGACGTACAGCACGTAAGTTTACAACTCACAAAATTGACAGTTTATTGTGTTATATTAATTTGTTGTCCCCTCTTATATATTTAAAGTTAAAAAACTTTGTAAAAGATGAAATAAAAAAGACAGTTAAGTTATGATAGGTGTGATAGAGAGCTAAAGTACATGCAATAGCTTAACTTTTACTATCAAAGCTAAATTACACTGGCTCCGAAAAAATCTGACCTTGCATTGAAGCTTTTCCATATCGATTTTATTGTGAACAAAATGTCTATCTTGTATTTTGTCATGCAAAGCAATTTTTTTTTTTTTTTTTTTTTTTTTTTGTCACTTGAAGCGCAGTATATATCTCGAGCGCCATTTGCTAACGGTGACAAAAAACGAGATAGATACTTTGCTTTGCGTGATAAAATATGAGATAGATATTTTGTTTGTAACAAGATCGATATACATGTATAGGCCTATAATATACCATTTACAGATATAAATGCTGCAGTGAAATTTTTTGCGGGGTCAGTGTACTCTACAGGAGTAAATACTCATAAAATTGCCTGTTAGTAAAATATATAGTACATTGCAAAGTACATTCTGTGTGAAAAATATACATGGTAAGTGGCGGTTCATGAGTGACACTTCTTTAATTATTTATAAAAAAATGTTCATTTGGAATAGACTAAATTTGTGTACACTTTTCGAGGATATAAGTATTTCAACAAAGGAAATGCCATTTTTAAAACTTTTTGTTTTCTATTTTAAAAATACACTGATGCCATCAAAGGTGTTTTTACCTTCCTATTTAAGCCCTTTAATTATTACCACCTAATCAGTATTATACTCCACAGTGGCTTACTCCTGAAGGATTCCGCTCCCTTGTAGCCTTGGTGGGTACCAATGGTCAAGGAGTAGGGTCCAGTCCACTGGCTGAATGGGCCAGGAGAGTGGGAGAGCTGGAATTACCTGCTGATGATAAACAACAATTGGATGCATTCGTAGATAAACTGTACGAAGATGTGGAAGAAGGTAAAAATATAAGGATGTCTAATTTTAGGGTACTTTTAAACCCTGTATTAAAAATTGATTTTTCAAAAATTCATACTTGTAGAAAATCTTAATACTATTTAAATATCGCCTTTTTTTTGTTTGTTTGTTTGTTTGCTCAACATAAGTTTAATTTGAAGGGGGGGTGGCAGGGTTGGACTAGCACTCAAGGGGCCTTGTCTGGAATAGGGGTGTAACACATCCTTTAGGGGTCACAAAAGGGGCATAACACCCTGGTTAAGCCCCTTTTATAGGGCTTTAGGGGCCTCCAAATGGGGGGGGGGGGCTGTTACATCCGCTATCGGCCAGTCTAAGCCTTGGGGGGGGGGGGGGAGATCATTATGATTCTGATAAAATTTTAATTTAAAATGACAGAAAGAACCAGTGCTAGTCTTGAACCATGGTAAAAAAAAAAATGTCCTGTAGTTGTTGGGGGAAAAAAAAAAAAAAAAACTGCTTGGAAAGAAACACATTAGATAGTTTTTGGCATAATATTCCTAGAAAAAAAGTATATTTGTGCCTTCTCCAGTCCTTACAGACTTCAAAGAAATACTAAAAATGACAATATCAAGTTAAACTACAGTACAATGCTATATTATTTTGTTCTTATAATTTCAGAGACAGGTGGCTTTCTAAACAGTGAAGGCTCTGCGCTATATTCTCTCCAAAGTAAATGTAACCACAGCTGTTGTCCTAATGCTGAGATATGCTATCTCCATGCAAACTCTCTGCTCTCGTTACGTGCAATAAGACCAATCTGTGCAGGAGAAGAGATTTGTATCAGTTATCTCTCTCCTTGTGACGTGGAGAGAAGCAGGCATTCAAGACATAAGACACTCAGGTTGGTTCTTCATTTTTTTTTTTTTTAATTGTATAGCCATTATCAGTGGGGAAAAATTGCCTTTCTAATAGTCAATTGATGAATGATTTGATTAAAAAAAAACATAGATTAGGGAAAAAAATCCTATAAATAAAAAATTAATAGGAAATATATATATAAAAAAAAAAAGAGAGAATGGGATATTGTAATGAGCTTAGACTGACAGGGATGCTGTGTTAGAAAAAGTAATTTCTAACCCAGACAAAAAAAAAAAAAAAAAAAAAAAAAAAAAAAAAAAAAAAAAAAAAAAACTACAATAAAAAACATATAGATGGGGAATGGAAGATTGAGCTGTTACTGACAGATGTGATGACTTTTATGTGAGAGAGAAATAGTCTAACACAGTCAAAAAATATACCTAATCATAATTTTAGCTGTAGTATAACATGAAATTAGGCAACTTTGCCACCCTATTTTTTTTTTCACTCACTTATTGTACAATCTTTATAATTTTTTCTTTCCGTTTCATTGATCAAAAAATATATGTAATATGTACCTAATAATAATGTACGTAATATGTAATGTTTCAGGGAGAACTACTTATTTATCTGTGGTTGCTTGAAGTGTTCAGCTCAGTCTGATGAACCTGATGTTACCAGTGAGGAAGAACTTTGTACCGACGATGATGATGAAGATGGCGAAGAAGATTAAAACTTAAATAAATGTATCAACAACAAGCAATCATTCTTTTTCATTATTTAAATACCTATAATTTCACTGATATACACTTTATACCTAAAAAAAAAAAAAAATACAAACATAAAAATTTAGAAAATAAAATTAATATTGATTTGTTAGTGTAAAAAAAAGAGAAAAAAATGGCCATTATTATGCAGTTAATGCAAAAAATACATGAGGCCATAATGTGAATATAGGCCGCATGTCCCATACATGTCTTGCAACTCCCTGTACAAATTTGTAGACAAGCATGACTCAAGCTTTTACACTCTAGCGCCAAGATTGGCAGCCAAAACTACTATTACTAATCCTGCTTCACAAAGTTTGAGGTATTGTTGTTACCTGAGCGCAAAAATTCCGAGTGGTTATCTCTGTTTACGTCATACATTATATCGTTTCTGACCTTAAGTCAACCTTATGATTTTCAAATAGCCCCCAAACGTATCGCAGTGTTACCTAGAGAGAGAAATTTAAAACGGCGTGTCTAAAAAATCAGCCAAGAGTCGGACAACATGTAAGGGACATTGTATAGGCCATAGAATAATGAAAGAACAAGAATTCTGGTTCAAATGGGTGTGTTCTCTAATTATATTGATTTGTTAGTGCAAATATTTAAAAATAATATACAGTAAAATCTCAATTTTATGAAGTCAACCATGAACCATTGGTCCTGACCAAAAGGGTATAGAGGTTTCAGTGTTAAAGCCTTTCGATTTTGTGAAATGGCTATTTTCTGGATCCTTTGCTATTTCACAAAATTAAGAGTTCACCGTGTAATAAATCTAAAGGATAAATTAGAAATACATTAAAAAATTTGAAGAGTAGCGCAAAGAAAAAGTTAAGTTTCATTTCATTAAAAAATATTTATTATTTTTCAATAAATTACACAAATTTATAAACAATGCAATATATAATCACACTTATAAATTTCTTGAATGAAATAAAGATGATACAACATTTAGATTTTGTAAAAATCTCTTCTTAAAATATATTACCTATACATATAAAAAACAAGCACTGCAAACCATTACCACTAGGTATACTTTTAGATACTCTTAACAAAAGTTACAGATTTCTAGGTACAAAATAATTGGCGTTTATATACAGCAAACTTTTGATTTAAATTCATATTATTGCAAATAATTGATGAGTGAAGATAATGCTTTTCTATTGAAGAAAAGGAAGAAAAAAAAAAAACTATCAAAAGCTTACATCTATTAACAGACAAATAAGCTGAGAAGCTTACAAATATTATTTTATTATGGATAAATATAATTTAGACCGATTTCATAACAAAAATACAGTAAAAACTCGATTTTATGAATTTACGAATTTCTTGATATTATGATCATTTTTTTAGGTCCCAGCCATTTTCTTACATAGGCGTTTCAATGTTAATAAACTCGATTTTATGAAGAAGTCATTTTTTGGGTCCCTTGTGACTTCATAAAATCGAGTTTTTACTGTAGCAAAAAAAAAAAAAAAAAAAAAAAAAAAAAAAAAAAAAAAAAAAAAAAAAAAAGGATACAACAATCAGCATAAAAGTTACTTTCTATAGTAGAGCTTCCAAAAAAAAAAAAAAATTATCAAATTTACAACATCACTGCACTAAAGAAAAAAAAAGTTTTCTCATCTGCTCTACATTAAGTAGCAGTTTACTAAACCTCTCATAGGTATATTAAAATTAAAGAAATTTCCATTGCAGCTAAAAATTAAAAGGAAAACTAACACCTACCCTTCATGGGAAAAAATTGATCTGTGATCTTTTTATTTTACACTACATTAAAGTAACACATACATAAAAATTGTTATATTTTTGTGACTTCAATCATGGGGCGTAATATTGAACATGTGGTATAACTTTGAACATACCTGAGTGACTTACTTAAAAAAAAAAAAAAAAAAAAAAAAGAGAGTATATCAATGTTGTTGCAAACAATATGTGTATCTCGTTTTTTGTCACGCTAAGCAAAATGTCTATCTCGTTATTTGTCACGAGGAGCAGAATGTATAACTTGTTTTTTTGTCACGTGAAGCAAAATGTCTATCTCGTTTCCAAATTGTATCTAGATGGTGCTCGACTTACACATATTGCTTTGCGTGACAAAAAACAAGATACACATTTTACTATACGTGACAAAAAACGAAATACACATATTTTTCGCAACAACATTGATATATAAAGGTTTAAGAAAAAAAAAAGTGGCGTTTATGATTTGTTGTTCAAGGTTACTTTCCATGATTGTATTAAATTTTTTACATAGAAAATAAATTTTATAAGGATACACATTTTTATAAATCCTCCTAGGAGTTTACTTACATGGTAATTGTACTAGTAATTGGCAGGCCACAATTATCTAGATTATAGTTATCTAGTTACATAGTTCATTATTACTTAATTTTAGTGCTAAATTTTCATAGATTGAACGAAAAAAATCTCAATGTATGTACCCACAACTAGTACAATTACCTTAGGTTAATTTTTTCAATTTTAAAAATCATGACCTCCAATTCAAATAGTTTATAAAATTCATTGTGCGGCAGCTTGAACAGGTGTTAAATTAATCAAGGTATCACTAGCAGATGCTAAATCAGCTATCGATACCCTACCTCTTTGTCTAATAAACTTTGCAACTCCTTCTAATTCTTGTTTAGAAACATATATAAATTTTCCTCTGTCGTCCACGACTCCAGTTAATATACCATCTTCTTGTAATTGTGTGATTCTGTCTATTACTGCTTGGGTTTTTAATTTAAATTTCATGGCTAAGTCTTCTAGGACAACAACCTTGGAATCCTGTAAATATAATGGTGTAGTATTAGTAGGAGAAATGGAGAAGTAATTAAGTTACGGAGTGGATTTTTTTTTTTTATTATTATTATTAGCCCTATTATTTTGTTTTTATTGAAAATTCAATGATTTTTTTTTCTTCTTTACATAAATAGAATTTTAAGGTATAATTTTTAAGCCCTTTTTTTTTTTTTCAAGCTACCTAGATTACCCATTATTAAAGATTATAGGTTGGACCAACATTAAAATAAGGATAAAAAGTAATTAAGTAAAGAGGAAAACAGACTGTTTAAAATAATTGATAAATAAAGATTGAATAGGAAACATTTAGATAAAATTGCATAAATAAATTGAGCTTTTGCTGACAGTGCCCTAAAATAATAAAATTCAGAGAATAATAAAAAAAAAAAAAATATATAAATAAATAAATAAATAAAAAATTAAAAAAGATCATATTATGGGCTTAAAATTTCAAACTACTCTAACTCAAAACTTTGCATTGTGCTGCCCCATGATTTTTATATATATGGGCTCTAGTAACAAAGTATCTCTTAAAAATAAAGAAGGGGGAGGGGGGGGGGGGGGAAGTGGTTCCTGTACATGATTACTCTTATAAACTGATTGCTAATACTGAATCCTTCCTGTAAAACCATAATCTAAAAGTCATTTAATGTTGGCAGTTATTTTAATTTACTTCCAGCCATTCTACCTACCTTAATATGCTGAACAAAGTTACGTAAAGTATTCTCCTCGTCTTCTCCTTCTCCCTCTTCAAATCCCTCTGCCTCTACAGAGAAAGCTTGTTTCATGGCAAGATATTCTTCTTGTTCTTTACGTTCTTTCTCTTCCTGTGCTTTCTTTTCTGCATCTAGTTTACGTTGTTCTTCAGCTTTAGCTACTTCGGACTCTCGTTCTCTCTCTTTATCCAGAGCTGCTTCACGTTTCTTCTTGTCTTCTCTACTTCGCTGTTCAGCCTGTTAAACAAATAATTATTACAGTTGAAAATAACTTAACTAATTAGCTTTTTTGCGCCAGTATCGTACAAAAAATTGCTTTTACTGCCAAGGAAAAATATAAATTGACCAAAGGTAGTCGATATCTTTATTCTCCAACAGATTACTGCCTCATTCACAATAAGCTTTTTTCAATTGGAATTGTTAAATGAGCTCCATAAGATTGTACGTGTTTTTGATCAAATAACTAACAATTCCAAAAATAAGCTTAGGCCTATTGTGAACATGGCTTACAGGTTACAGATTATATAAAAAATGGGTTAGTGCAGTGCAAATTGCTTAAAAACCTCGCCCGGAATTTTCTTGTCCAATGTACTTGCTTGCACAGGAAAATAATATAATTTTTTACCGATGATAATTAAAAGATAGATAGAAACACATAAAAAAGAGAGGTAAAAGATTTTTGGGGAACTGGAGATGATGAGCTTTGTTAGTTCAGGGACCCCGCAAAAGAGAGAGAAAAATATTCAAACCCAGGCCGAAATATGACACATAGTGTATCGTATGCACGGTGGTATGAACTAGAAGCTCGTAAGCAAATAGAGATTAGTTAATTAATTAGAGGGTTTTTTGGCTTACAAAGTAAATTAATTAGCAAAAACGTCACACCAAAATACTCGGCGCGACTCTCTCTAACCATGGACAACGCTGTTTCGGCCTGCTGGGCCTCATCAGCATGGTGAGGAGAGAGAAGCAGTGATCTACCAGAGAGTAGCCCTGGTCAGAGATCGACTGCTGGAGTAGCATAGACTGCGCGGCCTTATATACCCGCAGCCTCGGTGGACGCTTAGCTTCCACCGCGGATTGGCTGCTACTCCGAGGCGCGCCAAATATTTGAAATGCAACGAATATACCAAAAAAACAAACTTTATGTAAGCCAGGGAGTAGAAAAATAGAAAGATAGCGGGATAAAATAGAGGGTAAAGATGGACAACACAAAAGAGAGGAAAAGGAAAAAAATAATCGACATTGCGATAGATATAAATATATAATTAGGAAAAAAAATCGACTTTGCGATAGGTTGATAATTTACCAAAGTATATATAAAAAAAAAAAAAACTAGAGAGGAAAACTAGAAATTCCAAAGTACTAACATGATTTTTACCATGTGATGTATACCATGATTTTTTTTTCTTAACTATACCTCTCTCTGTGCTTTTTTCTCTGCTTTAGCCTCAATTTTTGCTCGTTTCTTGGCTCCCATTTTACTATCAAATAATTCATCTGCAGCTTCCCCGAGATCTTGATCATCTTCATCTTGTCTTTGTTCTTCAACCTCATCATCAGAGTCATCTTGACGTGATCCTGGCAACAACAAAAACAAATATGTAAAATAAAATATGCAATTTTGTACAGATTGACAACAATATGACATGAATTACTAATGCTGTTTGTAAACCCCATTTTCTGCTCCTAAAATGACGGTCGCCTTTGGTTACTCAAGTTGAATGCGCATTTTTTGGTGCAACAAACCAGGGTTTACGATCACTACTTGACTAATAAATAAGCAACCCAATATTGATTATTGGGGCCGACTTTGAACAAATTTGAACACATTTGCTTCCATTTCGTTATTGAAAATTTAATATAAAGTGTGACAGTACTTGTTATTTTCAAGGGACTGTACTCAGGTCCCTATAGGATAAAATACCCTAACTTTGCACAGATTGCCGTTGCGTTTTACCTGAGCTCATAGGTAGGATCTTTTATCCGAGGACCTTTTGTATGTAGGTCTCGTATACAGACAGGATGCCCACAGACGAGAGGCCCTACAACAAAAGACCCTATCTGTGTGCCACTCACCGATATGCTATACCCATGCACAAAGCCAGGGCCTTTTGTCCGCGGACCTTCTGACAGACATTCGTTGGTCTGTCAGGTATTTGCCAGTATTTGAGTTCTATCATTAATTGTGCCACTACTGTAATTTGAAAGACGAATACTTTACCTGCAAGTCTACGATTTCTTGCTAAATTTCTCTGTACTTGAGCTCTTCTTGGAACTTGTCTTTGTGGTACAGGTCTAGCTGCTCCAGCAGCAGCAGCAGCAGCTTCAGGGGGCGTGGCTTCACCTGTTAATTAAACCCTTATATTTAACATAAAAAGTAAGGATATATACATTATTTGGTATCAAATGATCAAGAAAATATTGCAGTTTTGAACTATTAACATAAAATTAGGATTTAATTTAAAATAAATGTGAAAAATAACAAAAAATGACGGCATATGTTTATGGCATGAAAAACATGGCTATGTTTGTTTACTAAATTTACATACCTGTTGATGCCCGTTGTCTAAAAATTGCCAAAAATATTATAGATACAATTAATACGGCTGCTATAGCCATTAATACGGGTAAATCCATTTTGATTTATATTCAGTATTTCGGAAAAAAGTAAAAAATTTCGAACAGATTGTTCGAAATCAGCTGGCCATGACAGCAAACAACCATAAAAGTCAAGTTCATAATTTAAAAATATTTTTAATTAAAACACTTTTTCTTTATTTAATATATTTTTAATTTAAATTATAATTAAATTTATTTTATTATGTAAAATTTATTTGAGTTTCATTTTTAATAATGAAGGTGCAACGTCATTTTATGAGTTACGTAGTGATTTCCTGTTGACAACGTCCAACATCTGACGAAAAAAATTTGTGAAGTGTTGTAAAAATGTCAAAAACTATTGAAATTAGTACTTTATTCTTTATTTTATGTATTCAGTTTGTTACACCTTTATATTTCCATATTGGAGAAACAGAAAGAAAATGTTTTATTGAAGAAATTCCAGATGAAACTCAAGTTATAGGTAGGTTTTTATAACCGGCTGTTGAACCCATTTTTTGTTTTTCATGTCTTATTTTTCATTTTTGTCCCATTATTTGGTACTAAATGTTACCATTATAGATCTTTAAATAAACATTAATACCCAATAACATATATTTAGTTTATTTTAGCTTTATATGATGCCTATAATGATAAAAATATTGTGATTTAAGTTTTGGGCAAACCCACTTTTTCATGAAAAAGCATGCAAAGACGTGTCGTTTTTTTTCGAAAATTTGATATTTTATTGTTATATTATTTTCAGGAAACTACAAGGTTCAGTTATTTGATCCTAGAACGGGAGGATTTATGCCAACTAGTCCTGGTATTGGCATGCATGTGGAAGTAAAGGATCCTGACGATAAAACTATTTTATCAAGAGTAAGTGCATTGTGCATGTGGTGACGATTTTCATCAACCATATCATAATAAAAACAAGATGTTTTTCAAATTTTACGCATATTTGAGTTTTGTTTGTATCTCATAGAAACTGAAGTAAATTCATACTGTTAAATTCCTGGTATGCATACATAATCATACACAGCATACCGGTATACACACGGTTAAATTTGTACACCCAAGATCCTCTATATTTTTGCACCTCACAAAGCGAATGCCTGAACTAAGGTCCGCGGAAAAAAGACCCTCAGATAAAAGGACCTGCCTTTACGCACAGGTATAGCGTTTCGGCGAGCTGCGTACAGGTAGGACCTTTTATCCGAGGTCCTTTTTTCCACGGACCTTCCTTCTGTATACCCACAAAGCGATGCTCCTTTTGCCAAAATATGGTCTAAAAGTCATCTTAAGTGACAGCAGCATTTTCAAATTTAAACTCTCGGATCACCTGCAGCTGCATTAGTGACATTTTGACATAAAACGGCAACGCTTTGATGGGGAGTAAAGTCATACCATTACCATAATAATAATATGTCCTTACCATAGTGAAGTGGTATGGGTAAAAAATCTTGGTACTGTAACACAGAAATAGTGCATACCAAAAAAAATTTTCTCGAATTATTGACTAAGAAAAAAAAGCACCTGTTTTGAGGTCAATTTTAAGCAATATTGCTCACATCCACTTCCGTTTATATGTACTACGCATGCACATTACATAGAAACAAAAGTGGTTGTAAGTGAAATTGCTTAATGTACATAGACCTCAAAACAGCCTTTTCTTTATTAGTCAATAAGCCATATTGTCATTATGGCATGGGTGATTTCCTCAATCTAAGGTACTGGTATAGGGACTTTACCTAGCTGTAATTTTATTTTAATTTCTTATGTACATACTCAACTGTGATATTTTCTTTTCCTTATTGATTTTAATTGCTATGTTGTATATTTTCAGGTTTACAGTTCTGAAGGTCGTTTCACATTCACATCTCACACCCCAGGAGAGCATGTCATTTGCCTCTACTCTAACTCAACTAAATGGTTCAGTGGAACCCAGTTGGTAAGTTGATTTTACCTAACCACTTCATACAGTATTATCAGTAGAAATATGTGACCACCATAGTGTGGTACATCTTATGCAAGGTTCACAACTCTATAACAAAACATAGTTGATGATATCAAAGAAAAGGATAGAGGAAACCAGCAAGAGCCTTACCATAGTGAAGAGAGTCCCATAATTCAGTGAAAATCTTGTTAGCACAGAGATTTTTTTGTACATTGGATAGCTTTTAGCACTAAACTGCAGGAGAAAACGGTGTATGTGTGTGTGCCTTCTTCAGTCCTTACTCCTTACAGACTCGGAGAGAAACTCAGAGAACTACAATCATTCATAGTTTCTCTCTTGATTCTGTTAGGACTGCAGGCACACACATATACTCCGTTTTCTCGTGGAGTTCAGTGCCGAAAATTATACAATATTATGTGTTATTATTATTTTTTTTTTTATCTCTGCGCTAGCAAGATTTTGTGTCAAAGTATGAGACTCCCTTCACTATGGTAAGACCCTCGCTTGTTTCCTCCATTCTTTTATATCATCAACCTTACCGTGGAAAATTGTTTTCATTTTTGAATAACATGCTGGCTTTAAAAATATATATTTTCATAAATTAATATATGTTTTTGATATACAGTAGTAAAACATCTGTATACTGTATATTTGTGATACCATGTGAATTGTGTTCCAGAGAGTACATTTAGACATCCAAGTAGGAGAGCACGCTATCGACTACGCTAATGTAGCTCAGAAAGAGAAGTTGACAGAGCTACAGTTGAGAGTACGACAACTTCTAGACCAAGTAGAGCAGATCACAAAGGAACAGAACTATCAGAGAGTAAGTTTGTGATGACCATAGTTTTACTATGTTGGAAACTAGAAATATGGAAATACACCATTATAGTGTTAGTAAGATGTTTTTATAGACAGTTAATCCAAAGAGAATCTTGTTATTCAATTTGTTTTTTATTTTATGTATCCTGGAAGTTGTATTTTGTTCCCCATTTGTCATTTTGAACCACAATACACGTTTCCAATTAACCAGTACATTTATGCGGGAATCCTCTTTGGATTACATTTAAGTTATCTACTTAAATTAAGTGTTAGTACTGTAATAAAGAATTTAAATTCATACTTTGCATTAAAAGGGAATGATAAATAAATAGAAGTAAAATAATAATATGAAAAAAATTACCAAATAGAAAAATGAGAGGTTAAGTATGATAATTGATTAGTTTGAAAGAAAAGTATTAGAAAACCAGCAATAGACTTACCATAGTAGAGAGTGTTCTATAGTTTGAAAAAAAATATTACTAGCACAGATTAAAAAAAAAAAAAAAAAAAAAAAAAAAAAAAACTACACATATTGGTTAGCTTTTGGCACTAAACTCCAAGAAAAATGTAGTGTGCTTTGCCTTTTGTCAGTCCTTACGTTAGTGTACTTACAGACTTGAAGAGTAAAAGAGAGAAACTATGAATGAGTGAATGATCTTTGAGTCTGTAAGGAGTAATGCAGGTAAAACACACTTGATATCTCTTGGAGATAAATCTCAAAAGTTATCCAATGTGTTAGTTTTTCATCTCTGGGCTAGCAAGATTTTCACCAAGCTATGGGACTATGGTAAGGCCCTTGCTGGTTTCTCTTATCCTTTTCTTTCAAATTTATCAAACAACAACAACAACAACAAAACTTTGAAGAAATGTATTGAATCTAATTTGTGAACTTTTTTGTTGCAGTATCGTGAAGAAAGATTCCGCCAGACCAGTGAGAGTACAAACCAACGTGTCTTATGGTGGTCACTCACACAAACATGCATTCTCTTGATCATGGGTGCTTGGCAAATGAGACATCTCAAGAGTTTCTTTGAGGCTAAGAAATTGGTGTAAATACCTATTTAAAAATTTTATAATTATTATTTTCATTGTTGCAATATTTAGTACTGTAATCATATTAAAGTAAACTCTTGATTTTGTGGACTTCTCAATTTTGTGTAGTAAACTATTGGTCCCGATATTGGCTTTTCAATGTTAAAGCATTTTGATTCTGTGAAAGGATCATTTCCTGGGTTCTTTGAGATTTCACAAAATCAAGAGTTTACTGTAGTTTCTGTGTCAAAAGAAGAAGAAAACTATTATGATTGCTATATTTACAATATTAGCAAAAAATATATTGAAATTATAAAAGTTAAACCAGAATTTAGTATACAACTTTCAAATTTATGATCTTTATTGTTGCAAATATATAGTAATGAAACAAGGAAAGCACTAGGAAAGTATTAAACTTTTTTGTAACTTTTTTTTTGTGCTCTTGAGCACAAATAAATGATGATCATTTACTGTTTTTTCAATGAAATTGTGCAATTTTTTTAGGGGCAAGGTAGTGGTTTGTAGGCTTGTTTATGAACCCTGCTACTTTGCCTGAAAAAAAGTTTCATATCATTTAAAAAGCATTGGGAGATCATCGGGGGGTTTTCTTCTCCGTAGAAGAAAAAGAAGAAGGGGGGAAAAAAAAAAAGGATAAGAAATAACCTTTATGAGCAAGCCTAATGTGATTGTACTATAATTTGCAGCAATAAATAACAACAATGAAAATAATGATTATGAAAGTTGTCTGTTGTAGAATATCTGTTGGGTGAATGATTTTTTTGTGTGCAAGAAGTATTTGTTTACGTTTCTGAATTAACATGCATTGTTATGGATGATATCCTTAGCAATGGAAACTGCCTCAACTGTTCTATTTGTTTTAGAGGCTACAATAGTGACTTATTTCTTCATTTAAAAAAATATTCACTCAATAGGCATTCTAAAATTACATGCATTCATTAAGAATGCATTCACACATTCAATTTTCCATAACTTTCTGTAGCATAATAAAATATTTCCATTTAAATCAATGCTATCTAATGATTTGTTACTTAAAGTCATGTAAAATTATTGTATATCGATGTTGGGATGCAGAAATGCGACCGATGAGAAAAATCATGAGGTTTTTTACTCATGATTTTTCTCATCGGTCGCATTTCTGCATCCCAACATCGATATGTGAATGAACCTTTAATGAGTTTGTGTTATCACGTGGTGGAGTCTGGATTTTTTATTTTCAATTAAATTAACTTAAGTAGACATTTAATTAAAATAAGCTCACTATTTAATTTTTAATCAAGTGGCTACTGAAGTTTTTAATGTTCATTGAAAATAAAAATAGTTGAATAATTTTATATAATAGTCTGTTTCATTCAATTTTTTTTTTTTTTTTTTTTTTTTTTTTTTTTTTAAGATTAAATGTTTGGAAATATTTTTTTAATTTTATATTTGCACGTAGTTCAAATTTTAAACTTCCCACAAATTTGTGAATTCATACAAAACTTAAATAATTACTTTTTTTCTTGTTGCAATTTTAATTGAAATAAGAGCTTCAAAAAAAAAAAAAAAAAAAAAAAATTAAAATTGCAGCCATAGAAATTTTATCAACACTAATTAGGAAAGTCATATCATCAAAAGTGCTCTGCTATAATGTCTAAAACCCACTTTTTTTTTTTTTTTTTTTTTTTTTTTTTTTTTTTTTTTGCAAAAAGTGAACACTAAAACATTACAGTTGTGCACCCTTGAAAAATACTTGAACTGCAATATTTCATGACAATAATATTAATGAATGAAATAGACTATTCATTTATCAAGAAATTTTACATTGAAAATAAATTCCTACAATATTTTAGTTATAACAAAAAGTATCCGATTTTTATGCCAAGTTTTTCTTGTATCCTATGTTTCCTGACATTTTTTTTTTCTTTTGTGCTATAGAAATTGTAAAATTTCTCATATTATAAGTATTGTAATTTCAAATGTCATTAACAAAATCATATGACACTTAATTTTTTATTTGAAAAAAAAAAAAAAAAAACACTGTCCAAGATATTTTGCACAATTTAAATTTCAAAATTAAGACAGTAAAACTTATTGTAATTTAATTAAATGAATCATTCAATATTTAAATTTAAAATAATTAAAAAAAAAACTCGCTTATGAATTTAAATTTTTAAAATTCACATTAAAAAAATATTTAATTTATTATTTATTTTGCTAAAATTTTCAAAGTTTGAAAAATACAGCAAAAAAAAGGAGGGGGCTAATAACATTCATAATAGCCTAATAATTGGTTTGTTAAAGTATTTTATATAAAAAAAACAAATTAATAAATTTTATTATTTAAAAATGTTATCAGTATGTATAATTGTGTGTTCTTTTAAGAAAGTGAAAACATGTTCTTTTATAAAGTGGATTTTTCTTTCTCTAAAAATAGTTTTTGTTTTTTTAAATTTAGAATTAACAAAATGTTATTTAAAAAGTAAATAATCCACTCTTTTCTCATAATCACTTTGTCCATGTGTATTGTTTTTTTGAATATTAATAAAAAATAAGAAAAAAAATTGAATTTTTATTTTATTGTGATAAAACTTTAAAAGAAATTAATTTAAGGAAAAAACTATTGTGGTTAGGATCAATAATAAAGAAAGGGATAAAATTAACAGCAAGGGCCTTACCACAGGGTTCTATGGAGAGGTCGAAGTCTCACGTGGCACAGTTTTTTGTTATAAAAATGTTCATTTCATAACAGAGATTTCATCATAAATATATTATAGATGACATTATCAATCAATGAAGAGATTTACTTGAGCACAACACATCAAGACACTGCTCAGTGCTGTGCTCAAGTAAATCTCTACTTTGATTGATAATGTAATTAAAAGATGACGAAAGCTCTGTTACGTAAACATTATAATTAAAACTGTGTGCCATGCGAGACCTCGACCTCTCCATAGAACTTCTACTGTGGTAAGGCCTTTGCTGGCATTTCTATCGTTTTCTTTATTATTGATCCTAACCATGATCGTTTTTTTTTTCCTTCTTAACCTGTTCACAACGTAGCACGTCATATTACATGCTGAATGTTAGGGAATAAGCAAAAAACTCCGCCGTGAACAGGTTAAGTTAAAAATGAAAGAGAGAGAGAGAGAGAGAGAGAAGAGAATAGTAAAAAAAGGAGTATTTAAAATTTTAATTTAGATTAATAGATTTGATTTAATGTCTCATCTTGTACAGTAATATTACTCTCTCTCTCTCTCTCTCTCTCTCTCTCTCTCTCTCTCTCTCTCTCTCTCTCTCTCTCTCTCTCTCTCTCTCTCTCTCTCTCTCTCTCTCTCTCTCTCATCTTGAAATAAAAACACAACATTCTTAAGAATATTAAATTTATTCAAAAAAAGAAAAGAAAAAAATTAACTTTGTTCATATTAAAAATTAACTTCAGTATAACTATTTACATATAATTTGACAAAAAAAAAAGTTCTAATTGTTTACTATTACACAAAACTATTATTGTTTATACTACTCTTTCACATTATAGGTATTAAACATGTCAATTCCTAAACACAATAATAGCTGAAAGCATATTACATTTCTTGACTTGTACACTTCCCATATATATAAAACCCAGTTATTAGTAACATTAAATTATACTTGGCGTTGTTTTGCTATATTGGCCAATATCCACTTGACATTGAAAATATAGGATATATATATTTGCAAATAACCTGAAATGAAAGAAATCCAAAATTTGGGGTCAATCGGACTAAATTTAAAAATCCAAAATTTGAGGGCTATCGGACATAAATTTATATTCTCAAGGTCAAGTAGACATCAACCAATAAAATGAAACAACGTTGCTATTGCTATATGTATTTGCACTGTCAAATTAAATATAGGAACAAATCAAATTTAAAATCATAATGCTTTGTGTTATCAATTTTTGTTGTTATTTTAGATTACAAATTTGTATTTTGTAATAAAAAAAAAGAGATTCCTGAATTTAGGTTTAATTTTTATAAATTGAAGACTTGAATTAGAAATTTGTTATTATTGTTGATCAAAAATTTAAGTTTATTTATTTATTTTTTACACAAATTTGATAACTATGCGGAAAACATAAAAACATTAAAACGGAAAACCGTAGTTAATATTTCTAAAATAACAACAAATAATGATGAATGCTGTAAAACATAATGAAAATTGAAATATTTAATCGATTTTTTGAACCACTAGACACACTTATCCTGAACACAATAACTGAAAGAAGAAGAAAATCTTACTTTGTTTGCTCACACAAATAGGTAACTTTGATTTTATGAAATAATTCTTGCGATTTCACACAAATCTTTAGTTAACTTTTTTTTTTAATATTATTTATGATTAATTGAGAATTGTTCATAATTATCAGTACAGTAATATTATGTTATAAAATTATTGCTTAATTATTGGTAAATAATGTAACTTTGACTTTTATTTTATTTTTAAACGTTTGCAAGCCAGCTAATTTTTTTATTGCAGATGCAAAAAAAATGGTTTGGGATATTTACAAAACCCTCAAAAAGCATTGGTAAATTTCTCATAATACAAATCATAGGAGAGATTTACAACCAATTTGAATTAGACTTTATGCACAAAATACAAATTTTAACACCATTGTTTTGTTTTATTTTTATTCAGTTTTAATGTTATACACATATTTTGTTAATTTCCCTTTAGAAATGCAGCTATAAACAATTTTTTAATTAGGAATTTAACTCTATACATAAATACCCCGTTAAAAGTTATAAGCACATCTCCCATTAAAATTTGAACCACGTTAGAATTTTTTTTCCTCTCCCATGCAAAGCCTCCTTGTCAGTCAATAGCTTTATTTCTCAGTCCCAAAATGTTCACATCTTTTTATGAGTTATTCTATCAATTTTTTTTCTTAAGTTCTATTATTAGATTTTAGAAAAAAAAATTATATAGGCTATATTAAAAACAAAAAACAAACAAACAAAATCTTATGACCACTTTCAAATGTTTCAAAAAATGTCACTTTTTTTTTTAATCCCATAAAAAATCTTCAATCTTAGAAAAGTCTAAAGTAACATTAAAATACCTATATGTATAAATTTAAAATTATTACTAAAAAAAAGAATACACGATAATTTTAAATTTTTATTGTTGCAAAATTAAGTAATCATCTTTTGTTTTGTATGTTATCATTAAAAATGCAACAATAAAAAAAAAAGTTATATAAATATAATAGTGTTGTTTGTAAAACCCATTTTCTTGCTACAACAAAATCGTATTTCATTTGAATAACTTTAGTTCATCATTTTAGTAGCAGAAAACAGAGTTAACAAAAACGACCATCATTAATTATTACCATCTTGATTCTTATATAAGCTCTTCCATCAAATTTACACTCATTTTTCAACACAGTAAAAAAAATCTTTCAAATTGTACACTCTTTAATATTTATAAAAATTACTGAAAAATAGTTGTCTTTAATATATTTATGAGTGTACAATTATACATTCGCAATTATTATTATTATTTCACTCTGGTCCTATATTATAATGCCCAATGTTATTATATGTTTCTATAAAACCCCATTAGAGCTACATATTATTATTAGTTTTCTTGTTAAGGAGAAGAGGAAGAATTTTATTTCTACAACCTTCTAAAAAGACGATACGAAAAAAAATGTGGGATTTCTTTAAAATTTGTAGAAATTATGCAACTTGCAAAAGTTTAATGATAATAAAATTGGGAAATTTAGAAAAAGCTTTTGATCATTTGCAGTCACTTTCAATGTTTTTGTTGCTTTTTTTCTTTCCACTATAATTTTATATGCATTAGGCCTATTATTTTTATGTTATTTAATAATTCAAGGATTGCGTTATAATAATGGTTTTGCAAGTAGCCAATGGAAATCAACCTACAATTTACATATTTCAAAATCTATTAAGTTTTAAAAATAAACACACAAAACTAGAAAAATGGTCACCACTGTATAAGCTTACTTTATTTTAACTTGTAATTAAGTATTGAGGATTATATTTCATAAGCACTGATAATATCAATATTGTAATAATAACATACCAATTTTTTAAATTGATTTGTTATTTAGAATCTGAGAAAAAAAGGGCTACAAAGTCTAAACCATTTTCTTTCTAGTTTTGGTGAGTGATATACAGTAAACTTTTGATTTTGTGAAGTTCAATTCTGTTAATTTTTTGTTTTTGTGAAATGCTCAGTTGGGTCCGCAGCAGACTTCAATGTAAGAATGGCAATGTTTAAGTGCTCCATTTTGTGAAATGACCATTTTCTGAGTCCCTTGCAATTTCACAAAATCTAGAGTTTACTGCATTATTATTATTTTTAATATTAAGATCCCACATTTTTTAAAAAACTATTTAATGTACTACATAGAAGTAGGAGACCAGAAATTCATTTCTCTTAACTCTGAAGGTTTAGCTTTAATAACTTTAACTTTCTTAGGTACCAATGGTGACATTGATCCTTTAGGTTTCTCAGCTCCTAAGTCATCTTCATCTTCTTCTTTAATTCTAAGTATAGCTGCTGAAGCAGATTTCTTTAAGACACGGTGTTCCTCTGATGGAACTGCTACAAGTCCTTCTGATGCTGGGCTGCCTACTTCTGTGATTGGTGCTAGGTCTGAACCTGGGGCTGGTGTGTGCTCACGAGAGCCTGGAAATTAAATTAAGTTATTTTATTATTTTAATAACTAGATGATTCAATTTAAGGGTTGTATATAGAAGGCTTTTATCTCAAATTGTTAAAAAAAAAACTTCAAAACTTAATGATGCCATTTCAAAGTTAATTGTGACAGCTACCTGTGATAAAATTTTCAGAACTCTTGACCATCAGATAAGAGAGAAAATAATTATTAAAATTAACATGGGCTCTTATGGGACTAAAACTTCAAAAAAATCATAATTTAAAATCTAGCATGGTAACCTTTCTTTTTCTTTTCTTTTTTTTTTTTTTTCTTTCTTTTTTTTTTTTTTTCTTTTCTTTTTATTTTTGAAGATAACTTATCCTAATGATCACTGTGCAATATTTCAAATTTTTCTTTCTTTACAATTTTTTAGTCAAATCCCGCAGTACCTGCTTTCCTGCCTTAATCACAGTATCTCTAGTAAAAACACTATTACTATCTATCACTAAAAGAATAATAAAAGTGGTGGAAAAGTGCACCAAAAATTAAAGCTGAAATTCAAGTATGTACTATACGGTACTGCAGCAGTTTAAATAAAATTAAAAAATAATTTTTTTATATTTATTTCGGCACAAAAAAAAAAAAAAAAAGAAAAAGTAAACATCAAATTTTGGTTTAAGATTTGTTCAAAATCATATAAGTCGGCACATGAATTAAAATAATAATAAATTTGTTCACTATTTGACAATTGTGGATCATGAAATTTTTGTAATAGAAACTTGTTTGTACCATTGGATTTTAGAGTTATGAACCTTCTAATGACAACCCTTATTAAACACATTCACAACGGAGCACGTCATATGACGTGCAGAACGTTATTGGATAAGCGAAAAACTCCGTCGTGAACAGGTTAACTAATAAGCGTGCAAAAATTAAAACTGATATATGAGGCATGCAGGAAAAGCTGGAGGTCCTCTAATTTCCTGTTCTTAGCCATAGTGGGTATATTAAGGAAAATAAACCATCGCGATTAGGTATGATAAATTAAAAGAAAAGGATAGGAGAAAACCAGCAAGGGCCTTACTATAGTGAAGAGAGTCCCATAGTTTGGTGAAAGTCTTGCTAGCACAGATATAAAATAACTAACACATTGGAAATATTTCGGCAATCGACTCCAAGAGAGATATGGAGCATGTTATGCCTTCATCAGTCCTTACAGACTCAGAGAGAAACTATGAATGATCTGTAACTATGATCTGTTAACGATCTGTAACTATGAATGATCTTTGAGTCTGTAAGGACTGATGAAGGCATAACACGCTCCATATCTCTCTTGGAGTCAATTGCCGAAATATTTCCAATGTGTTAGTTATTTTATATCTGTGCTAGCAAGATTTTCACCGAACTATGGGACTCTCTTCACTATGGTAAGGCCCTTGCTGGTTTTCTCATATCCTTTTCTTTCAATTTATCATATCTTAGCCATAGTGGGATTATGTTTTAACTTTTTTTTTCTTCTTTTGAGAAAACTACATACTGCAATGAGGCCAGAAATATTTAAATGAGGGATATGTTTTAAGCTCATAGAAATAATAATAATAAAAAAAAAACTGAACACAGCATTTTTTTTTCTAACAAAATTAAAAGTAGGGATACTATAATATGACATTATTTTTATCCATCACTTTTTTTTTTCTGGACAAAATTATTTAATATTATAATATACTAACCTAGTAGACCTGAGAGTAACCACCCTGAGTAACATTGCTCAGGTTTAGGTTGCGGGAATGCCGCAGTAAAATATCTATTCTGCAAGGCTGATTTGCGAGATAACTTGGGTGAGTTACTCGGAGTTGTGAGTGGTGAGGCTGGAAGACTTTTACTTCCTCTTCTCTTGGTCAAGTTTGGTGGAGGTTCATCAGGGTCAAACTCTAATGGTAGTGGTGTGGGGTTGAATTGTTTGCCCGTTAGAGCACGAGATAAACTGCCGGGGTTCACACCTGTAAAATATCTTAAAGCATTAGAGTCAAGGAACTAAATTAATTTATAGGGTGTATCCGCATGACATAATTTAATGAGCTTGGAGGACATGTAATGAATAACATTGCTCAGCATAGGACAAACTTCATTTTAGTCAATTTTCTTTGAGACACCGGTTAATTTTTTTGTTATTGTTATTGTTCTCAAATACTTGAGATACTAATTCAACATATTTACAGCATCAAAGCTCTCAAATACTGTATATTGCTTAGTATTTTTTAACTGTCAAAATTAGTTATTTTCCTATGCCACCCATGTTATTGAGTTATCCAACATGGCGTTGAGTTTAACATGGATGCATACACCCTATAGGATAGTTGCATTTAAGTAAAAAGCGACGTTATATGTGAGCACTAAATAACATTAGAAAGTGACACATTTTGTCAGTTTAAAAATACTAAGCAATATTTTTGAGATCATTGATGCTGGCAATAGGTTGAATTAGGTATTAAAGTATGCAAGAAAAATAATAACCATAAAATAAACTAATTTTCCAAAGAAAATAGACAAAAATGATGCTTGTTTCCTGCTGAGCAATGTTATTCATTGCTACAGAATAGTGTTGAAGCACATTCAGTATGAGAGGGATTCATCAACAAGATAAAAGAGTTAACTTTTAAAAAAAATTGTATTATTGTGAATAATTAACAGAGTTTGTCAAAATATAACACTGTTATTTTGTTGATGAATCCCACCCTATTAGGGTTCGGATTAAACCCGTTTTTTTTTTTTTTTTTTTTTTTTTTTTTTAATAAAACGGTTTTTTTAGCCCGTTTTTTTTAATAAACCCCGGTTTTTTAAGTAAAAAAAAACCCAGTTTTTAATTTTTTCCTAATTTTCACAATAATAACATAAAAATAATAAAATAATAAACTCGCATAATTTTTAGTCATTTGAAAAAAACATTTATTATGGAAAAAACCAACAACAAAAAACCACATCAAATATCAATTTTATAGAGGTTTATTTATTCATAGTAATTATAGTAATACAAGTAAATTAAGAATTTCAACTGTTATTAATATAGTATTTTGTCTTTTTTTTTTTTTTTTTTTTTTTGTCTTTTTTTTTTTTTTTTTTTTTTTTTGTCTTTTTTTTTTTTTTTTTTTTAAACCGGCTCTTTTAAAAACCCGGGTTATTTAAAAATCGTAGTGCCCGGTTTTTTATAAAAAACCCGCCCAGCAAAAATCCAGGTTTAAAAACCCGGTCAAACCCTGCACCCTATGCACCACTTTACTTTGAGGCACCAATAGCAGCCCAGCAAAGGATATCCAGAGGCACCAATTAGAGCACACAACAGAGTGAAAAGTGCCTCAGAATGGTCTCTTCTGGGCTTCTATCATATTGGTGCTTTGAAATAAAATGCTGTAGGATCACTGTTTTGCATAATACGCATGACTGCCTAAAACATGGGGATGGCACTTCTTTTTCATAGTTCTCTAGCATGGGGATGGAGGAGGGGGGGTCAGGGGGGGCTCACTAGCAGCTGTGACGTCACGCGTTCCGGAAAATGCAATGTTAACCTTATGGGCAAAACGATTCACGTGACGTCACAACAGCCTTATGAGCTCCCCCTGAGGGGGGGGGGGGGGTAATATTTAACATAGGCCTATACAGTATATTAAATGTTCTTACGGCTACAGTACAGATATGTTGTAAAATAATTTATACAAAGATAAGAGTAACTTACTCTAGTGCCAAGCTAGTGTGAGAGCAAGTTTAGCTGTGATGTAGGTTTGATAACAGCTTTTGCTTTTTTAGAATGTTAATAATTAAAATATTAAGATCGCGTTTTCAGGAGGTTTAATAACATACTGCTCACTTTTTTTTTTTTTTTTTTTAAAAGGATCATTGACTACGTCTTTAAGTAATTACAACTAATATATTAAACATTTTTGAAGAATAAATAAATGCTGAGAGGATGATACAGTAATCTCCAAAGTAGATCACTAAAAGGTTCCCCTAAATACCTACATACCTGTCATACTGGTGCTTGATCCTGCAGTATTAGTACTTGGACCTGTTGTTGCTGCCGTACTTCCAACTGACTCCTGTTTCTCCAAATATTGATTTATACGATGATAGTTTGTCTCTGATTGAGGTCTGCTTGTAGTTTTAGGATATCGAATATAGAAGAAATTATCATCTTGTGAAGGAGGAGAAAATGCTGTGTTGTCATCTAAATCATATCTGTTGGAATAAAAATTAAAAGTTAGATCAATCAATATTGATTTCTATGGAAGTTAGGACATTTAGTAGCCAGTTTAATGGAATCCTGGTGATGAGCTGATTTTAATGAACTGGCTACTGAAGCTCCTGGCATCAATCAAAGTTGATTTTAAATGTGTGCAAGTATGAATTATTGATTTAAAAGCTTCAGTAGCCAGTTCAATGGAATCCTGGTAATGAGCTGATGTCAATAAACTGGCTACTGAAGCTCCTGGCATCAATCAATATATATTTTTTTTCTATACAAGCACCAATCAATATTGATATGCATGCTAGAAGCTTCATTAACCAGTTCAAAAGAATCCTGGAAATGAGCTGATTTCATTGAACTGGCTACTGAAGCAGCTAGCATCAATCAATATTGATTTATATAAAATTTAAAAGCTTGAGTAACGATTTCAATCACCCAGATTCAATAAAATTACACAAAAATACCAATTAAATATCAGGATTTTACTACAGTAAAAGTAAAATACTTCCAACAGCTCACGTAAAAAACACAAAACTGAAATTCATGTAAGCAAAATGGAAGACTAAAAATTATCATAAGATGAGGGTACTTTAGAATAAAACTGGTTTATCAAGTGTATTAAAAATAATACAAAAATAAATTATTTATTCAAAATACAGTTTATGTTTTTAATTTAGTATAGAAGTTCATTTACTTTTGACTTTATATTTTAATACGACGTAAATGTTAAAAAAAAATGTTAAATTTATAATCCTATTTATAATTTACGTATATTAAATTTTTTAAATATGAATAAAAATTAATTATTTATTTTAAATTTATGTCTTGGCAAATTAGGTAATTGTAATTTTAAATAGCTTAATTTTTCATTAATTTATTCAAGTAAGAAAAAAAAAATAAAAAAACTAGAAATATTTGTAAAATAATAAAAATTGCCTGTCAAAGGGTGTGTATGCGCATGACATCATACTGAATGCACTTGGACGCCATACTGGAGCAATAAATAACATTACTCAACATAGGACAAACGAGATATGTGTGTATTTTCTTTGTTTATTTTTTTGTTTATTGTTTTTTTTTTTCCCATACTTGAAAACCTAATTTAATCCGTTAACAGCAGCAATACTCAAAAAATTTGCCAAGTATTTTTAAATTGGCAAAATGTGCAAATTTCCTATACCGGCTAATGTTATTTAGTGCTCACATATGGCGTCGACTTTTATATGAATGCAACCACCCTTTAAAATGAAACTTTTATAATTTAATTATTATAGCTATAAGATGTGCACAATATTTCAAAATTACAATAATAATAACAAAAAAAAAGTTTTAAAAAGCTGGAAAACATTTAATTAATCAATGAAAAATTAAAGTATCAGAATATAAAATGAAACAAAATTAAACGCTTTACAGTACTTTGCTTTTTTTGGTAAAAAGTTACAGAGATATTACTGAATTTGCCATTGACATAGTCCTACTTTTAATCCAACAGAGCAACATTATAATTTTAAAAAACAAAGTACATTTAAAGTTAGTGTTAATTCTCATGCCACTTAATAAAATGCAGTTAATTATCTATATTTCATAACAAAATTTTCATTTTTCAGGCCATAATAATGATAGTTGAACTTAATGATTTTATGAATCAGTGATTTTTATATATTTTTATATTTCTTGGTGAAAGAATGAAGGTTTTAGATGGTCAAGTCCAATTACAAATCTGTATGAGTACGTAAAGTCTTTACAAGTAAGTGGCTCATAATACTTTACAAGATTTTTTTGTCCCTTTCTTTCACCATTGCAAGAGAGTATTTTCATGCTAGCAACAAAAGGCCTTTTTCAAAACTCTGTTGTTAAGATGAACTTGTATTTAAATAAAAGTTCTACAAAAAAAAGTAATTATAAAAAAGATATCACCTAAAAAAAAAAAAAAAAAAAAAAAAAAATCACACAAAACTGACTTTTGAAAATGGACCCTTAATAAAAAAATTACATGATTTCAAAACATTTTATTAATTTAAAAAATATTTATTAAAATGAAGTACCGTACCGATAAATAAATGTTTATACAGAAAATTATGAAAGAAAAATACAATTCATAAATGCAGATTTATAATATGTCATTAATCCTTGTACACATTAGAAAAAAAAATCACAATGAAGGTTAACGACCCTATGACCTGAAATTAAGGTAGGTTCAACAAAGGGTCTATTGTCATCTTTGCAATGCTGTATCAATCTTCATTTTAGAGTACTGTATAGGTGGTTTAACTTTAAATAAATTTTGGTTTGGATGATAATAAATGAAGGTGGTTTGAAATTTTAAACTTTTTGAAATTGATTATGCAATAATTGATCAATTTAAGGAAGAAAAAAAAAAAAAAAAAAATTGTGGTTAGGATCAATTTTAAAGGTGCACAGACACCCTGACTTTTTAGAATCTACTAGGTACAAAAACAATTTCAAAAGTTGTTAAAATCTGATGCAACTATTCCTTCTAATTAATAATATTAAATTAAAGTTCGGTAGTTGTTTGGCTAAGCAACGATCAGCTGACTTTTATACTTCAATTTATGTAAGTTTTAAGCTCTAATCAGCACTCAGCCACATTTTATGGTCAAAATGACAAAGGTATTGCCTTGTATGAAGCGGCAATACCTGTTAATGAAATTTTGGCCACCAAAAGTAACCAAATAGCGAGAGATGGTTCTGAAGATACATGAAGCGGAGTATATAAGGGGGCGTGGCAAAATTTGATTTAATTTTTTTATTAAAAGGAAGAGGCGCACCGGCTCCAAACGACATTTACAATTATTTTCATAAATAGTAGTTCTAAATAGTGGATTAAACACAACTTCAAAAAAAATTAGTGTCTGTGGCACTTTAAAAAAAAAAGGATAGAAATATCAACATGGGCCTTACTTACCACAGTAGAAGTTCTATAGATTCGAGGTCTCACGTGGTACAGAGTTATAATAGTATTTATATAACTGAGAGCTTTTGTCATAATAATGAAACAATTAATCAAATAAATAAATAAATAATCGCCTTTATTCAAAGAAGAGATTTACTTGAGCACATCACATTCTACTATAGTAAGGCCCTTGCTGGTATTTCTATAATTTTCTTTAATATTGATTAAAAGAAATGAGGAGGTTAAAGGTTGAATAGGCAACTTCACATAATCATTGGTAAGGGTCATTAGGTCGATCAAGGGTCAAGGGTCATTATTAGTTTTATGTTAATTTTGGCGGCTTACCATGTTAATTTTATTATTATTATTTGATTAACTATAATTTTTGGCGCCACATCATCCATTATTTAAGAGTCAACTTTGTGCTTATTTTTTCACCCTATTCCTTTAAATGGGGGTCGTTCATGTTCTAAATATTTTGTGAGTGGTGCTTTTTACTTTATGATTATGCGTTATTTAACATGTTTTAACAATTCAGAAGTGAGCACATAATTTAAAAACCTCAATTTAACATGGTAAGCACTACAACAGACCAAAAATTATAAAAAAAACTAATGATGACCCTTGCCAATGACTATGTGATGTTGTCTATTGATTAATAAAGAAACAACAATTTTGAGGCCGACTTTATGCAATTTTGCTCACATCCACTTCCGTTTCAACATACTGCTCATGCGTAGAAAGTAGAAACGGAAGCGGATGTCAGCGGAATCGCTTAAAGTTGGCCTCAAAACAGTTGTTCCTTTAACAGTCAATGCAGGAGATATTAGAATCCTTAGAGAATTTTTAAATGTGTACAAGAATTTTATACTCAAGAATAGTACTGGCATGGCATGTTATCTAATCATAGAAGACACGGGAGTCACTAATACACAATAATTTAGCATTACAAAAAACTCATCTTAGCATAAAAAAGCAATGAGAGTAACCAAAAAGGAATACAAAAGCATTGATGTGTTTTCAACTTAAAAAATAATAATGCCCCCCCCCCCCCTCGCAAGTAACACTAATTTATATTCCAAAGATGTGTTAATTCTTACCTATCTCCAATTTTCTGTTTCATCCAGTTAGGTATAGCAATACCAGATCCAAGTGATTTGTCTGGATCCATTACGTTGACTTGTTTTATTTAATTATTTTGATGAACGTTAAAGATGAAACACGTACAATAGGTTCTATGTGGATAATATGGGATGAATGAAAGCTAGCAATCACCAACCAACAAGCTGCAGTACATACAATGCTAGCTCAAATTATTTGATGCTTAGGAATATGCTGATGTATACTCTATGATCTGAAATATAATATAGGGATTGTGTAGTATTAGGTGACAATTCAATACAGTAGTTAATTTTTTTTTATTATACATAATTAAGTATATACTATTAAAGGAAAATAAACCATCATGGTTAGGTATGATATATTTGATAGAAAAGGATAGGAGAAACCAGCAAGGGCCTTAGTATAGGGTGTATGCAGATTATGTCATATTTAATGTGCTTGGAGGCCATACTGAAGTAGTGAATAACATTGCTCATTGTTTTTGGCTATTTTCTATGAGAAATCGGTCAATTTTTTGTTATTGTTATTTTTGTCACATGCCCAAGATACTAATTTAACATATTTACAGCATCAATGCTCTCAAAAAAATTACATTTTTTTAAACTGGCAAAATGATTTATTTTCCTATGCAACCCATGTTATTGAGTTATCCAACATGGCATCGACTTTAACATGAATGCATACACCCTATAGTTAAGAGAGTTCCATAGCTTGGTGAAAATCTTGTTAGCACAGAGATGGGTGTTACTTTTTCTTTCTTTTTTTTTATCTCCGTGCTCACAAGATTTCCCCTAAGCTATGGGACTTTATTAATATGGTAATTTATTCCCTATGGTAAGGCCAGAGCTGGTTTCTCATATCCTTTTATTTCAAATTGATCTTCTAATTCAGTACAGTAGTACTTCAGTTTTATTATTATTATTTTAAAATTTAGTCATACATTTTTATTATGTTTTACAATTTTTAAATTATCAAAATATTTATTGGCTATATTTTGGAAGGTCTGCAAACAAAGGGCCCTCATAAATAAAAGACCTAGGCTGTGCACACAGGTAAAGCATAAAGTACAGAATTTCCCAAGTACTCCAGCCCCATAAGAAATTTTTATAATATTTTCATAGTTGAGAGGTCACGATTGCCATTTAAATGTATGTTATTTTAGTGAGGTTTTCAACAATACAGAAATAATTCAATCAGAATACTTGGTACTAATAGGGACTTGAGTAAAGAATACTGGCGACCTGACAAGTGAGCATACAGATAGGGTTTTTAAACCTAGGGCCTTTTGTCTGCGGGCCTTTGAAAGACACGATTGACTTGTATTACCACTAACGTAATGCTTCATAAAAATAAATATTTATTTTAATTTATAACAGTAAGAAGCATTTTCTATTATACAAACTTTATGCTCTTCAATTATTGAGAAGTCGAAAATAGTGAGTGTTTTAATCAAGTACGAGTAAGCATGTAAACATCCCTCATCGGAGGGATTGATTCAATAAATCAATTTTAATGATGCTATTATATCAATTTCTTTTTTCTATTGTATCGTATATCATATAACATAAATGACCGATATACATAAATCATACATATAAATATGCATATTATAAATATTACAATAATACCAAAAACCTTCAAAAAAAAAAAATGATAATTATATAAAAAATAAAAAACTTACTAGAACTTCATTCTAGAACTTTCCATTTTTTATTATCATTATGTACGTATAATTATGATTTTATACTTTCCAACGCATCATTTATGATTCATGAATTATGCTTAATGAATAAATGAAAATCTACACCATATATAAGTATGTAAATTATATGTAATATCGCAGCTGAATTATTGCAAAATGCATCCAAACAATTTTTTATTTTAAAAACACATTGAAGTTGTTGTTTATTCTCTCAAAATCTTTAACTAAAAACCTGTTATATACATATTAAGAACGTTATTTTGAAAAATAAGTGACGTATAATTAATAATACGGGTGCTAAAATATTAAAATAAATACTCTTGTTACTAAGGTAAATAATAAAAATGTCACCTCTAAAAAATAATGACCTTGAAAATATTATAAAAAATTATTACTTTAAAATAATCAATATTGTTAGCATACCATACAATTTCTAATGTTTAATAATATTTCTAATATCAAGCTGTTATTTGTCAATCATTCAATTATTATATATTAATTTGTAACTTACCGTAACTTTGAAAATCATTTTGATTTTTTGCGAAAAACAACTTTTTTGCAAAAAGGAAATGGCGATCAGCTGGATTTGTTTTTAATTTTTACAGTTTAGCCAATTATAATTTTGTCCCTTAATTTAAATAACGCCTTTACAGGTATATTTTGAATAATGTTATTAAATCGTAGTCAGGTCATAAATAAAGAATCAAATTTTGTTTTTTATTTATTATATTTAATTATAAATTATTTTAAGATAATAAAATTTTATTTTTTAAAAACTTTCAAAATGTTACTAAATTTAGTAAAATTTAGACACATTTTATCAATAATTTTTAGTGAATATTTAAAAATACGCTTATAATTTTCTCAAATATTCATAAATTTAATGAAAAACCAATATTTAAGCCTCATTGCATTTAAATAAATCTAAAAATACATTCAATATGAAAATGCATGATAAAAAGATAAAAATATTTTTATTTTATTGGTAGCTCTGATTTTTGTTCAGGTGAACGGGCGGGAAAAAGTTTTCTTATATTAGCCGCAGTTGTTATCCAACCTTTACATCGTACACACCGTTTATTTATTCTGTTCTCAAATTATGTTATTTTGTATGTGAATTTTAAAGTGAATAATTAAATTTTTATTGACTATACATATTAATAAGGATATTACAAATGTTAAAAAAAGGAAGTGAATCTAGATACCTTCATTTTTTGAAAGGTAATGTTCAATTTTATATATATTTTTTAACTGTTTTGTTGATTTGTTTTTTTAATGCCGTGATTTTTACATGAGCGGTACCTTCAGGCTATGTATGTAAGAAATAGAAAGGAACGTACGCGACTTCTGAAAATTTTACTCACGTTTTTATTTTTAATATTTTTAATTGATGTTATTATTTTATTTTTAAATGTTTTTATATTTTGATTTTTATACAAATGTAAATAATTACAATTTAATTTTTCAAGTAAAAATGCGGGAATATAATTCTCTCATGGCATATATATATTCAACTTTTTTACATTATTGAATATGGAACATTAAATTTATGGATATAATATACCACGACTATCAAAATTCAAATTTTAATACAAATATATAGAATAGATTAGAAGTAAAACCTTTAAAAAAACTATCTTTTTTTTATAGTCACAAAAACATTATGATCCAATTATTATATTATGATCCCATTAATTGTTATTTATTTATACTCATCAAAGGCTTTTTCTTTTATGAAGAAAGGAATGGATCGTATATTATTATATTTGCAAAAATGAAAAATTCTAATGCAATTTTAAGCCATGAATTAAAGTAACATAAACATTAATTTTATAATTTATCATTATTTTGAATTTTATATTTTACATCGCCTATATTTTGGTGCATAAATATTATATTAATATATATTTTTTTATTTGGAAATAAAATTTCATATAAAAAGACTAGAGAATTCTATTACACTCTAAAGTAATAAAACACGTTAATTTTTATGGTCATATCACTAATATATTATGTTCGGTATTACGTATACCGGTTCATATATGAATTTGAATATATAGAGAGGCAATAAATATGAAACGAATAAATAAATTTGCAAGTAAAAAAAAAAATGCATAAATAATGAGTTTACTCATAATTCATAATATATTAAAAAAAAAATTAATCAACGTCGCAAAAAATTAATAATAATAAAAATCTTAGAGTTATCTTCAAAAAAAATTCATTCATTTGCAAAAAAAAGTATAAGAAAAAAGTCGGTTGATAAAAATGTCTCCGGCATAACAATGCACATACTCCACCCTAAAGTTCAAATAGTGTGGGAAAAATGACAGAAAGAGAGAGAGAGAGACAAAAAGGTAGATATATATTATACTCATGACTGCCCACACGTATCGTATATATATAATAACCTTGTAATATCAAGAGAAGTCTAATATATACTATATAGTGGGTGACTCACTGACTTATAGCAATTAACTTTAGTATATAATAGTGAGATATGTATTATTTGTATCCGTAATATTATACACAGTATATTATGTATGTATGTAAGGTATTTAATATATAAAGCGTGGGAATTAGATTAGATTGAATCATCATATTATCATCTAAAGGTGTACGTGTTTTTTGTTATAAATATAAGGGGATTAATTTTTTTTTCCTTATTATTTTTTAATAAAATTATATTTAAATGAAATTAAAAGTATGACACCAAAAAAATATATATGATATATTTTTAAGGTCTGTATAAAAAAATAATAATAATAGAATTGGGTTCTATGATATAAAAATAATTATACATTAATTTATTAATAATAGTCTCCAAATGTGAAAAAATCAAGATGTTTCAGCATAATGCATTTTTATATTATGTATAATTGTTATGTGTGGGGTGTATAGTACTAAACTCTACTATAAAAAGTGCCTATTGTTAAAATATCAATTTTAGTGCATATTCTGCTAATTAGTAAATGTCATTGTGCGTACTTTAACATAATGTTTTAATCATTTAACAATTGTAGGTTTCTAATAGGATTCTAATTTCTAATAATTACCATTCAAAGATATTACTTCAGCATGACTGAAAACACTTTGGACCTAACATTTAGTTGTTAACATATTATTAATTATGTGCTAGTGCGGTACAGAAATTAATAAATAATTTTATTTAGAAAATATAATAAATAACTCTAATATTTAATAATAAGTAATATTAATAAAAAAAATTCAAAAAAAACAAAAATAATAATAATTTTATATAAGTTAAAATAAAATTTAATATTATTGCATATGCATATAATAATATTATATATCATTATATTTTTAAACGGTATAATCATTTATAAAAAAATTATACAGTATTTGTTTAATTACTTGCTTAAGTGCAATTACTACACTGTCCGAATCAGTATAGATCAATTTGTTAATTTCAAGCTTGTGTTACGGAAAACTTAAAGGAATACGTAGACCGGAGAAAAACATAGGCATTTATATCACAAAACACTTTATGGGATTTACATAAATAACATTAATTTGTCTCAAAACCCAACAGTAGCCTCGTAGCAGTGATCGGAAAAGTCGATTTATGCAACCCGCACAACATTTTCATACTAATTTTTGCATGTTTCTGACGTCATAAACATGAATTTTCACGCAAATTGCATACTTTACAGTATTTTCACGCTCTCTTGTGGGGCTACATTAACATTCTGGTAAATATTGTCATCGGTTTTGAAGTTCCCATTTCGTGTTTATTCATTAAAAAGCACATGTTGTTTTATGTGGTCTATGGCTTTAACATTTAGCAAGTTTACAACATTGAAAATTTTCTGAAGCAATTCGTCAATAATTGTACTATGAAAAATTGGAAGTTTTTAAATTAGTTTCTATAAAAATCAATCAAATCCCAATTTATAAATATAAATAAAAACAATCTTTAGAAATAAAAGCTGTATTTTATAAAAATTTGATTTATCAACTTTTGAAATTCGTTTAAGGCGGGAAATCAGCTACTGCGGGATTTGACTAAAAAATTGTAAAGACAGAAAAATCTGAAAATTTTTCACAATGATACATTAGGATTAGGTATCTTCAAAAATGTAAAAAATTTGGGGGGTCACCATGCTAGTTTTTTTAATTATGATTTTTTGAAGTTTTAGTCCCATAAGAGCCCATGTTAATTTCAATAATTAGTTTCTCTCTTATCAGATGGTCACGGGTTCTGAAAATTTTATCATAGGTAGCTGTTACTATTAACTTTCAAATGGCATTATAAAATTTTGAAGTTTTCTTTTTAGATTTTGAGATACAAGTCATCTATATACAATCCTTAAAACATAATACACGACTTTCCATTAGAATTTGTTCATTATTGCAAACTTTGTTATCAAATACGTTTTTCCATAAAAAAAAAACATTGTTTAGTTAACAACATGATAAGTTTATGCAACAATGAATAAAATTATTATACAAGTCGTGAATTGAACAAAGATACCCCCTTCCCTCCTCTCTCTTATTCATAAGTTGAAGATAAATAAAGATTTGTTTATTTTAAACAATGGGTATATATAGCAAATTGTCTAGATTATAATATTTATTAAATATATCAAATAAAATTCTGTATCTTATAGCCTACTTCCTATATAATATAAAGTCAGGTGAAAAAAAAAAAAAATATATATATATATATATATATATATATATATATATATATATATACAAAAGTGTACGAGTACAAAAAGAAAGAAGTTGTATTGAAAATAATAAAATAAAATAAAAAATGTAGGTAAAAGGTTAATATTTACAGGTCATCAAAAAAATATAAATACAAAAAAAAAAAGCATCAGAAAAAAATATATTAGAATACCGTTGTAAACATTAAGGTTTAAAATTTGATATAAAATAAATATAAATATAAACCTTATGTTATTGAACTTTGACCTAATGATGACGTATTTTTATGACGTCATTATAAGTGCAGATACATACAGGTGTGGTCCATTTTAAGGATGCTGGAAGCTATACAAAAAAATATAATATATAAAGAAAAGAAAGATCTTTATGGCTATTATTTACTCTTTTTTTTATTATTATTGTACTTTTTTTTTATAGTCATGTTTTTAATGTTGATTTTTTTTTCTTAAATATAATATTAAGTAATAGTTTTATTTAAAATTATGATTCATTCATTAAGTAATTCTTTTTTTATTTTTTAAAATTACCTTTTTCCGGGTAATTAACCTCAGTTTATAAATGCAGATTTACGATTTCTATTAATTCATATAGATTTGTATAGAGTTTCAAATCAAATTATAGATTCCCATATAGTCCAAAATACAAATTATATTTTGCTTCGTATAAGGTATACTATAAATGATGATATAAATAATTTAAAATCAATAAAATAATAATGATAATAATTTTATAAAAACATTTGATTCTAACGGTGATTCCAGTTTAGCCTATAAACAATATAACAAAATAAAAATAATTGGGTTAAACTAAAAGGTTGTATGCATGATTTAGCCCAATAAAACTTGTTTATATTGTTTTCATGTTATTTCATAATAATAATAAAATAAATAAATAAGGATTTTCATGATTTGAATATAAAATTCAAATGATAATCTCCTTGTAATTTTAATTGTAATTAAAAAGAGGGATTCTTACGAGAGACATAAATTCATTTTGGCATTATGTACACAAATTTGACCCTATAGGTGTGAAAGGGACACAACATACGGTCAATGCGTGACTATGAAATTACACGTGATAATAATAATAATGATTACAATATTAAAATTAACATGAACATTTTTTATGGTAGTAAAAAAAGTTCTTAATTCATAATCATAAGACTATTCCTTCATGCTAATGATTAATGATTAATATTTTATTATATTTATATTTTCTTAGTTAAATAAATTATTAGTTTTATTTAAAATTACGTTTCATATAAATGATCAAATGCATTTTTGTTTTATATTCAAGCCCATATTTTACATTGGACAATAACAAAACTTTTTTCCCCCTATAATTTCTATAAAATATTATTATTTGATTTACAAAAAAAGAAGAAGAAAAAAAATATAGAAGGTTAATGATCTTCGATGGTCTGCAATGGTCAATGGTATGCATTGGACGATGGTATTTACTCATAATGCAACTATGGCTTCGAAGCACATAAGCTTAAATCAATAAGTGAAACCACTCATACTATATGGAGCATTATGTTAATTAAAGCATATTTTAGACTCAAAGTCAATAAATTTTTATATTACAGTGCCTGTGTCTGTACGTATTATGTATATGTATTGTATTATGTATAGGGTGTATGCGCATCACGTCATACTAAATGCACTTCGACGCCATAATATAAAGCAATCAATAACATTATACTCAACTCAGCATATAGGACAAACGTGATTTATGGCCATTTTATTTAGAAATTTCGTTATTAATATTTTATTTTTATACTACTATTTTTCTTTCCAACTTAAAACCTAATTCCACCTGTTAACAACATCCATACTGTAGATATGTAGGTCAAAAATATACTCTCAAATGTACTCTCAAAAATATTGCCAAGTATTTTTAAACCGGCAAAATGTGTAATTTTTCCATACTATAGCTCATGTTATTTAGTGCTCGACTTTTATATGACTCCAAACACCCTATATAAATCCATGGAAAATAAAAACATTAAAATAATCATTTATAATAATTCAGAAACAGTACATGTTGGTTTTCGTTGAAAATATCACGACAATTTTTATACCATTATAGTTGTTGTTTGTAAAAATAATAATAAAAAAGTACAGAGAAACAAAATAATAGTGAATGGATATGAGTACGTACTGTACTAGTCTAAAAAAAAAAAAAAAAAAAAAAAAAAAAAAAAAATCATTGGTCAAATTAAATAATCCCGTTGGTATCCTGACACATAACAACTAAAATTGTAATTTATTGTAAATCAAGCATGAATTTACTTCGCTCTTCGTTTGAAAGAAAAAAGTATCTATGTTATATAAAAAAAAACATTCAATTGATAGCGGAAAAAGAATTCTATTTTGCGTCTTTTTTTCTTCTCTCTCTCTCTCTCTCTCTCTCTCTCTCTCTCTCTCTCTCTCTCTCTCTTTCAAGAAAAGATTTAGTATTAATGCTTAATTAAATCTTTAACTGTGATTTCTTTTTCTAGTTTTATTCAACTTTTTTCTATATAAAATAAAATTTTATTATAGTATATTAATTTTATTTCTATTTAGAATGTGGAGATTATTAAGTGATAAACTATTCGAAAAAAAATCTATTTGCATTAAACACGTTTAACGGTGTCCTTTATTAAAATAAATATGGTCTCGGTACAGTAGTTTTCTCAAAACTCGTTACAAACATGGCCCCACAATTCTAAAGAATAGGAAATTTGGGAACTCTTATAATATAGCTTTTAACATGATGCATCTCTTCGATAATCTCCAAGGGTGTATGTACATGACGTCATACTGAATGCGCTTTGACGCCACCATACGACAAACTTGGTTTTTAGCTATTTTCTTTGGAAATTTTAATTAATTTTTTGGTAATTAATTATTATTTTTCTCGCATCCAGTACTTGAAAAACCTAATTTAATCTATTAACATCATCAATACTCTCAAACATATTGCTAATTATTTATAAAGTGGCAAAATGTGTTATTTTCCCATGCTCATATTATTTAGCCACATAATGACGTCGACTTTTAAATGAATGCAACCACCGAAAATTATAAATTTTGAACTCTAATTTAAAATTATTCTTAAATCAACATTTCTACTTCAAGAAAAAAAAAATATATAAACATACGAAAATAAATAATTTATACACAAAAATGGTATTAAAAAAAGAATGACATCTAATTTTCATCTGTAGTTTTTTCTTTTTCTTTTTTTTTTCCACCGATGTTGTTTATAAAGATCATATTTAAATATATATCTTATGAATATTAAACTTTATAGTTGTTCATTATGCAAAAAAAATATATATATATATATATATTATACAATACCTACCTTACTTAACAAGATTTTTAATATTGAAAAATTTTTACCGTAAGTATATTTGTACATTTTAAATATAAAGTAACAAGTGGTCTTTTTTTTTTTTAAAGAAGATGAGATAAAAAGAGAGAGAGAAAGATGAAATATAAAATGCCGACAAAAAGTTACTACTACTAAGGCTAGTCTTGAAAGAGAGAGAGAGAGAGAGAGAGAGAGAGAGAGAGAGAGAGAGAGAGAGAGAGGATGATTTAAGATTTCTTCGCAGCTTCCCTATATATATACTTGTTACAGCATCAGCATCTCATAGTCTGTTCATAGTACTATATATTGCAGTTTAAACCACCGTTAACTAATCCTTCTCTCTCTTTTTATTTTTTTTATTTCTCTCTCAATATATACTCAATAGATTTATAACTACATTTTAAAAATTTATAAAACAACAAAACATAATATTAAATTAACTATATAATATTTACAAAACAATATTATTTTTTATTTATTTAAAAAAAATTGTTTATAATATATATTTCTTATTAATTTAATGTAATTGTAATTTATACAAAAATACATTTATTTACATATATTAATAATAATTATTTTTATTTATAATATTTAAAAAATTATTATTTATAATTTTTCACTTTAGAACTATATACTTGTTAGAATTATAAAAATTGGACAACTCAAGTCAGTAAGCATAAAATTTAATGCGAGTAAGAACGATAATGAATAATGATTTCGGTGGTATTGTGAAATAGGAAGCAGAATATGAATGTGGAGTGTATTTTTGAAATAATACTGAAACTGAATATAGTAATTGAATTGAATAAATTTAATTCTGAAGCAGCTTGTAATTTCGTTATATTCTACTTAATATTATATTATTTTTAACTTACCATTGCATACTACAAAATAAATTTGAATGATAATTGGAAATAAAGATGGGATATGGAAAAAAAAAAACTTATGCTTTTTATCATAATGGGGGTGTTTCTATCATGAATCACAGATGGGTATGCTAATTATAAATTATGCATAATATCATATTAAATATATAGTAGAATTTTTTTTAAAAATTTGAAACTATCATTTATTATTTTTGATTTTTTTACTAAAGCAAGCTTTTTATTAGAACATACACTATTTACGAGCTTTTAATTCAGTTTTAAAAGCTTACGATTAAAGTTTCACTCATTTAATTGTTAAAATTATTTATAAAAGTACTATCGTATGCATTTATGCAGTTGTTAATAAAGCTCAAGATATAATAAAATGAATATAGCATCGAAATACATGACTTGAACTTGTTATGTCATATTTACCTTTAAATTTCGTATACTTATTATTATTTTTGGTTTAAAAAAAAATACAAATAAAAAAAATAATATCTATTGAATAATAATCATCGATATATTCATCGGTTGAAAGCCTTTGATGTGGGCGATCTTTCTTTCTCTCTCTCTCTCTAAAGATCGTGCTCGTGCTTATGCAGCTACATCAAACATTTGAAACCTTCAGGCAAAAATAATATTAAAAAAAACAAAACATTAGCATACCTTGCCTTTTTATATCTTCTTATATATATTTTTTCTTCTTATTTATTATGATTATGTGAAATTTATGTTATTTTTTCTTTTTATGTACAAAAATAAAAATACAGCTGATTTTAGAAAAACTTCGTGATGTTTTTATCTATTCATATTAGAAATTTGTATTTTGATTGTTTAAATTTATTTTTGATTTTTAGCATGTTCAATTTTTTTTCTTCTTGAAAATAGTGGTAATAAAAATTGCTTTTTATTTATTTTTATATATTTTTTGTATATGAACAATTTGATTTTCCATCAGATTTTATCATATTCATATTTTTAGATTTTAAGTTGTTAGAAAAATGCATCATTTTCATTTTATTGCTATATAAAAAAATATATATATTATTCCCCCTTATTTTCTGGAGAATGGAAGTGTATACAGCGGCATATTCTTTCATCTATAAACTTTAAGATACGTATACGTGTATCTGTTGAATTATTTTAATTATCTGTTAAATAAAACAAAAGAATTTTATTTACTTAAAATTTAAAAACTATTAAATATAATTAAAGTATTGTATTTAGAATACGAAGAAAGTAGTTGGCACCAACAAAATCTCTGAACGTGATGAAATTAGTAATTAGTGCCTGTTTGAAGGAAAGGGTTCATTAATTTTCAAAATTTAAAAGTTTTAAAACCCTCTCATTTTCAGAAGCTCGTGATCACCAAAAATGATTATGGGAAAAAAATCAAAGTAAAATTAGGTATTATGGGGGTATAGATCGAATATGTTGTTCTTTTTCAAAGAGAGTTAAAAACAGTTGTGAAATTTGAACGTCTATTGCTGTATCAAATTTTAGAATAGTTGGAAAACTTATGTTGACAGCTGCACCAATAAAAAAAATATATCAGGATTAAAGGCACTATTTCTATAAGGAACTAACTATCAAATATGTTGGAAATATTAAAATTGCGAGTGTCATCGCTTAAGTTGAAATTCACGCAATGAAGGTTACCGGATTAAAGAGCTGACCAATCACAGGCTGTGGAAAATAGGAGGTTTTCGTAATAATTTTCTATTCTTTCACATAGTGAAAACATCTTAGCTCTTAGCAAAATATTGTATGGTAATTGTGTGTTAGTTATAGGCAGAGTATTTATTTATTATTATTATTTTTTTTAAAGTCTAAGGGTGTTTTCTTGTTTGCTTGAAAAAATCATCCCTATCTGCTGATAACTGCGAGTTTCCAAATACTGATACAATTACATAATATATTTTTAAAGAAAACTACTGCACCGAATTAAGAAACATTTGAATAAGGTATACCATAGACATACTTCTATATATATGGTATATACACAAGTTTTAAGCCAAATAATAATAGCAATAAATCAACATATTTTTTTGTCTTTAAAACACATTTAAATTTTACATCCTAAAACTTTCAGATTTATTCAAGTTCATATTAATATAAAAATCAAGTTCCAATTAATGATCCCTTTTTTTTTATGAGTTGATCACCAATACTGACCCCCTCTCCCCTCCTCTTATAATAATCATATACAACAAGCCATTTGAAGTTCACTTGAGGATACTTATGGTCAAAGTTTTTAGCCAGGAAGTTAACGTATCTATAGATAGCTGTTTTAGACGATATATGGTGAAGAGGATGAACGTTCCTTTTATGTATTTAATTTAACTTCTCTAAACTTGTTTTTTTATTTTCAAACATTGTAGTTTTTTTTTTAAAGTAATGATTTTTATTCATTCAGTCTTTAAAAAGATTTTTTTCTGCATTATAAATAATAATACTTCATTTTTAAGTTTAAATGATTTTTATTTTATTTATAAATATTTTACAAATTTTAAATAAAAATAGCATTATTTTATAAAACAAATATTATGCATAAAATTATCTTTTTAATTAAAAATTAATTTTTTTTTTTTTTAATAATAAATTATTTTACATTTTAAATACAACCAGGACTAAGTTAATTAGTAACAATTTTGTCAATGCTTCATATGTTGTGGTTCATTCCCTTTTATACATATATTTAGATACATATTCAACTGAAATGTTAAAGAATTATTAAATAGTAAGGTTGGTTAATTATATTATTTAAATGAGCCAATACTTTTTATTTAAAATTATTATTTTAATTTACTGCACTTATCAAAAATTTCAAAAAAAAAAAAAAAAAATCCTTAGTTCTCCAGCTTTATTTATTTTTTTATTTATTATCTTTTTAATATTTTGAATTTTCGATGAAGTACTATAATTATCATAATTAATATTTAGTCTTCTAATTAATTATTAATACGTATACTGCATGTACTGTACTTAAGGCGGGAAATCAGGCACTGCAGGATTTGACTAAAAAATTGTAAAAAAAGAAAAATCTGAAAATTTGCACAATGATACATTATAGGATAAGATTTCTTCAAAAACGTCAAAAGATTAGGGGGTCACCATGCTAGATTTTGAATTATGATTTTTTGAAGTTTTATTCCCATAAGCGCCCATGTTAATTTCAATAATAATTTTCTCTGTTATCTGATGGTGACGGGTTCTGAAAATTGTATCATAGGTAGCTGTTACTATCAACTTTCAAATGGCATCATAAAAATTTGAAGTTTTCTTTTTAGATTTTGAGATACAAGTCATCTGAATACAACCCTTAAGTATTACTTCTTTTCATTCATTCATTCATTCATTCATTCATTCATTCATTCATTCATTCATTCATTCATTCATTCATTCATTCATTCATTCATTCATTCATTCATTCATTCATTCATTCATTCATTCATTCATTCATTCATTCATTCATTCATTCATTCATTCATTCATTCATTCATTCATTCATTCATTCATTCATTCATTCATTCATTCATTCATTCATTCATTCATTCATTCAATCATTCCTGTTTGTTTGTTTTTTCCTAGCGCTTATATTTAAATTTAAGTAAAGTATTAAATTTTCGGAGGTTATCGGTTTAAAAAAATGCTTAAAAATGACTATGGCTTAAAACACGTAAAAGTATGTCTAGTATTTCTCATTTAAATTTCTCCAAAATCGGAGGAGTAGTTTTCTCAAAAATAGCAACAAACGTGTTTTTCCCCATAAGCGTAATGTTAAATTAGGGGACCCTTAGCTTTCCCCGCATCACCCCGCGCGCTAAACCGATAACCTCCATTTATAATATGTGTGAATATTATATTTATTATTATTATGTGAAAAGTTCGAATATTACTTTAATCTATTTTTTTCTCACGATATAAAATGTAGGACAGACACTTTGTTATCATTATTTTGTCTTCTTCTTATCATTAAGAGCATCCTATATTTACATTACTGTGATAACAGTACCGTATACTGTCAATATCAATAAAAATACTAAAATAACACAGGAGGGGAAAAAAATCACATTTCCGCAAGAAAATACAGCAATTTGATGGTAAACGTAATGGTTTTTATTATTATTTTGTTACTTTATCAAACTCAATTAGTAACTATATTATATGATTAAAATATGATTTGATATGATACAATAAAATAAAAAATATAAAATGAAATTGTAAACACCATAAAAGCATTATTGGTTCTATTTTTGATTATACTTCACATTTTCTTCTCAAAATACTGTAATTAGAATTTTAATATAACTATATTATATGATTAAAATATGATTTGATATGATACAATAAAATAAAAAATATAAAATGAAATTGTAAACACCATAAAAGCATTATTGGTTCTATTTTTGATTATACTTCACATTTTCTTCTCAAAATACTGTAATTAGAATTCTAATGTAGTTTTAAAAATTGTATTTAATTTTTGGTGTTAGTAAAAGTTCAATATCATACCTCAATATTCAAGCCTAGTATACCTCCTATAGGGTGTGTGCGCATGACGTTATTCTGAGTGCTTTTTGATGCTCTTCTTGAGCAATGAATAACATATTGCTCAGCATAGAACAAACATAGTTTTTGGCTATTTTCTTTGGTAAATTAGCTATTTTTCAGTCATTTTTATTTTTCTTGCATTCTTGAGGTACTAATTCAACCTGTTAGCAGCATCAATGCTCTCTAAAAAATTGCGAAGTATTTTTAAACTGGCAAAATGTGACATTTTCCTATTCTGGCAATGTTATTTAGTACTCACTTGTGACGTACACTTTAACATGAATGAAACCACCCTATAAAATATTTTACTTATGGACAAAATTATAAAATAATAAAGATGAATAAAAATAAATTTATTAATGAATACGTAAATTATTAATACTATTATTAAAAAAATAATGTTGCAAAATAAATGCACAAAAATTTGAATCTACATAGCATATGCATTCATATAAAAGTCGACGCCATGTTGGATCACTTAATTACATCAGCTGGTGGTATATATGGTAAAATAAAACATTTTAACAGTTTAAAAATACATACTGATAAACTGATAGCATATTGAGAGCATCAATGAAATCGATTGAATTAGGTTTTCATTTTTCAAGTATGCTAGATAAATAATAACAACAAAATTAACTATAATCTCTAAGAAAATCACGAAAAACCACGTCTGTCCTATGCTGAGCAATGTTATTCATTGCTTAACTATGGCGTCAAAGCGCATTCAGTATGATGTCATGTGGATACTCTCCTATAAGATGACAATTTTTGTAGATATTTTGATAGAGCTTATAATTTTTATTATTTATTTATTAGATTTTTATTTATTATTATTATTATTTTTTTTAAGATTTGGAAACATTGATATTTTTTCTGATTTAATAATATTTTGCATTGTGATCCAAACTACGCAAAAATAATTACATCTATTGAGTTTCTTTATTCTGTGCATATAGTCACAATCACTGGTTCAGAAAATAAGATTTTTTTTTTTTAGTCAAATTACATCTCTTTATAAAACGTTAAGCCGCAGTTAAATATGTTAAAAAGTGGTTATAGTTGACATCTGATTGTTTCCGTGAATTGTCCTGTCACTCTCATCTCATCTCTTGCTTTGTGAATGACGTGACTTGATCTTACGTCTTTGGGTGACGTTTCCAAGAATTTTTAAAAAAATAAATATAACCGTTGTAAAAGTAACAGGGAAAGTAAAGAATACAATGACAAATAATTATCTCTGATTCATTTAATATCATTATTATTATAATTTATATGACTTGTTAAAAATATTTTCAAACTTTAAAAGTTATTTTCTATAGGGTGGTTGCATTTTTATGTAAAATTTGACGCCATATGTGAGCACTTAATAACATTGACCGGTGACACATTTAACCAGTTTAAAAATACTTTAGCAATATTTTTGAGAGCTGTTAACCAGGTTGATATAGGTTTTCAAGTATACGGGAAAAATAATAATTAATAATATGTTCTATATGCTGAGCAATGCTATCCATTGCTCCAGTATGGCGTCGAAGCGTATGACGTTTTGCACATACAACCTATATACATTTAACAGTAAAGGTGGAGACAGTGGTCAAATTATCGCAATCGCATTCCCATTAAAATGTGACTGCGATAGCTGAGCAAACAGTGGTCAAATTTTTATCCCCTAAAGTTTTGTGATAAACGGCCATTTAAAATGGAGGACCATGCCCAGCTGACAAAAAGAGAAAAGAATAATAAATTAATAATAGAGGTGTTTAAGCAAAATTAACAATGTGCATTTATTTGTAGTGTTGAAAAAATAAATTACATACTGAAAATTTTATATCACACCTTATTATTAACAAGATTTAACACAATGTACACAGGAGTTAAAAGAGTGGTTTGAATTTGGCGCGAGACATAATAAACGATTGTCATCTGCCGATGCCTGAACGGCGCGTCTGATTGGCCCACGTCATACCGCATTCTTTATGTTTTCGCAAAAGTTAGGTGAAGTCAGGGGGTGCTCAAGCGCAGATTGGTGTGTGTTCGCAAAATCATCGAGAGCTGACTGAGAGTGTTCACAAAATTACTTTTTAATAGCTACCTGCGCAGAAACGAGTTTCTCACCTCACTCTCGTTCTGCGCATGTCTCCAGTTTGTCAACTTTTACGCGCACCGGAGCTGCGCAAACGCTTGCTAGACTTTTTGCGCATTTATTCCTAGCACCTGTACGAAATAATCGGAGAGTGTTTTGAATTTAACCTTAAATTGCGGGAATACAAAAGGAAATATCGGTAATCGAAGATAGCAGTTCTTAGTAAATCGACATCGATTTTGTGGAACAGGGCATGAAATTTCTGAAGTTTAATCAGAAGTATGTGGAATTAATGGTTCTTCAGGGTTTGGGGGTACCCTTGCAATGTATTTGTCCGCTGTGTGACGTCATGCGCAGATCTGTGCGTGAACTCGTCCAACGTCGATCATATCTATCTTTATTGTATCATGGGTGAAGTCTAACTTATGCGAAGCGCATTACCGCTACCGCAAAAGTTAAAGAAATGCGCCAGCTCTTGGCGCGTTAACCCACTAGCCAATCAGAGAGCTAGTTTACTATCGCTGTCACAATAAAAACGCGAAACTTTGACCGCTGTCTCCACCTTAAGTGTAATAAATTTTTATGATTATACATGGTATAATGTATTTTAAAGCAGATTTTAATACACACATTAAATACTAATACAATAACTCAATAGTATGCTATATAAATCAAGTGATAAAAAATATTCAAATACATACGTAATGAAACATATTTATTTTATATTTTTATTGTTAAATACTTAAGATTACTATAATTTAATAATGAATATTATAATAATGAGTGATTTTATTTTAATGGTACAATTTTAAACTTTTCACAATATTATTAATATTATTATATGTATAAAAAAATATATATATTAATAATTTTAATTAGTAACGTGGTATGCATTTTAAATATTTAAAATATATATTTTTTATTTTATAAAAATATATATTTATAAATTAAAATATTTAAATAATTTGCAACACGCGCATATTTAATGATCATGTTAGAGCAATCATATTAATTAATTAATATCTTGTACCCTCAAACATTAACGTTAAATACGAAGCTATCTCAATAATTGTCATTGGAAAATGGAATGGAAAATGGAAATTGAAATTTATTAAATATTTAAAAGAAAAACAGTAGAAACCAATTTACAAATAATTGACCTGTTGATTCAAATTTGATGTAACATTTATGTAATCTTTACTCGATTAAGGGAGTAGGCCATTAGACTCAAACTTTTCTCGTCAAAGAAATCTGAAAATTTGCACAATAATACTTCAGCTTGAGACAATTTCAAATATATAAACATTTTGAGGGGTCACCGAGCAAATTAATTTTATATGATTTTTTGAAATTTTAAGCTCATAAGACCCAATGTTAATTTCAATAATTTATTTCTTTTTTTCGGGACGGTCAAACATCATGAAATTTTTATCACGGCTATGTGTGACCCTTAGCTACACAATGACATTAAATTTAGACCCAAAACGTTTCTAGTTTTTGAGATATAAGGTCGGTACCCTACTCCCTTAAGAAATAGAGAGTACATCATAAATATAATATTTTAATTTTCATTGTTCCTAAATTACTTAATTTAAAAGGTAATTTACCGGCAGGTGTATCATTAAAATTAAAAGAGAAAAAAGTTGTAGAGCAGTAGTTTTGTATTAAAAATTGTACTTTTATATATTTGCTATTTTTACTGTGACTCAATATTCATCTTTTAAAAATGATTGAACGAAAGAAATAAAGAAAAATATTTCTAAAAAAAATTGAAGCTTAAATATAATATTATTAAAATTAATACTTTAAATTCAGAAAAAAAAAAGTTTAAATGTTTTAAAATTATTTTCATGTTGGTAAAAAAAAAAATGAAGATATGATCAGTAAAAAAATAAATTTTGTGAATGAGAGAAGAAGAATATGAACCGGTATTACGAGAGAGAGCGAGAGAGAGAAAAATAAGGTAGACCACCCTCTTCGATAAAAATAAAAACCGTTAATGACGTCACATATATGTAATATCACGTGACTCTTTACTAACAAGGGTGGACCTTTAAGATCTTATGTAAGATCTTTTTTTTCTTCGAGTGGAGTGACATTTTTTTTTTTTTTTTTAGCTACCTGTAAATTTATGATGAAATCTTTTAACTGTTAGGTAAGATCTATGTTGGAGGTCATTTTATATTATTTATTCTATAAATATTACATAAGCAGAGAAATCAATTTTAAAATAAAGTTAAACAGGAATTATTACTAAAAATTATTTTAAAGCAATAACACATTGAACAAAAAACATGTCTTGTATCCTCTTACATACCTAAATATATCAACATTAATTTGACCGTAGTCATTGATTTCTAATTTATTTTCTATTTACAAAATGTCAGATGCATGTTTATGACGTCACAGCTTACTAGTCCACGCGCGCGGATACAGGCAAACTGACATTTTGTAAATGTAAAATAAATTAGAAATCAATGACTCCGACCAAATTAACGTTGATATTTAGGTTTGTTAGGATACTATACATGTTTTTGTTCAAAGTGTTTTATGCCTTTAATTGGTATAATATGAATGTATAATGCAATTATAAATGTTAACAAACAATTTATAGATGAATAAATTTGATGAATGTATAGCATTAAATTTGATTAAAATTATTTTTATAAGAATTCCTATCTAATAAAATTCTTTGTAGAATTGCCTTGTTTGCTTTAATTGTTTTCCATTGAAAAGCCCCTATTGTTCAAAATTCTCTAGAAATATGTGTGTTCCATAGAAGTTTTTAAGAAGATTTTTGGCAGATCTTTGATTTATATAATATAAGATTTTGTTGATTTTATTTTTTATTTCAAAATATGATTCTTGAAAACTAACTTAAATTACACATTGAAATGCTGTTATCGATGAAAGATTATTAAATTTTCACATTTGTTTAAAACGCTTAAAACAGAGAACTATATAGGGTGTATGCATTCATGTAAAAGTCGACGCCATGTTGATCACTCAATAAATAAGAAAATAGAAAAATTACTCATTTTGACACTGTAAAAAATACTAGCAATATTTTTGAGAGTATTGATGCTGTTAATAGGTTGAATTAGCAGGGGCGGATCCAGGAATTGTGTTTGGGGGGGGCGATCTCCTAGAAAATTAGCCATGTAGGACCGGGGGGGGGGGGGGTAGCGCGCCGCAGGCGAAAATTTTTTTTGACCACGCCCCTTTTTGGAAAATATTGCAAAATTAGTATGCCTTTGAAAAAATATTCTTGAATTGCAAAATTTTTGATTTGGTAGTTTTTTTTTTTTTTTTTTTATGTAAGCAAAAAAAAATAAAAAAAAAAAGTAAAAGTTGGACAAATGATTTCTGAAATATTTTCTATTTTCATCTCTTTGTAAAATTATTAATGTTATTTCACTGAAAAAAAAAAAAAAAAAAAAAAAAACTTAAAAAAAAAAAAAAGATCAAAATTTAAAGGCAGTGACCGGCAGCGGCATTTTCTGAATGGAAAATAAATTAGAAATCAATGACTCCGGCCAAATCAACGTTGATTTTCAGGTTTGTTAGGATATTATACAACTTTTTTGTTCAAGGTGTTCTACGCCTTTAAATAAATTATTAATATTGTGTATTATTTTATTATTATTAATTTATTTTTTATTATTATTATTTTTTATACACCAATTTACTAAAAATTGTTTTGCAATTTTTAAAACTATTATTGATATTGTAAAACATAAAACTTATATTTGGATGGAAAAATATTTTGAGAAAAAAAATATAAAATTTACATAATGAGGAAGGTGAATTGAAAATTTTTTGTTGAGTTTATGGTATTTTTGGAAAGAGCTTTAAAAAATTTTGAGGCGCAATTTTTTCATAGGACGATTGGAGCATGCGAAGTATTTTTAATTAATTTTTGAAAATCGACCTAAAAAGACTCTGACGTCATCATTCCACTTTTTTCTCGGCAA